>OY720118.1:5625000-6250000 GCA_963082685.1 Cyclophora albipunctata
ATAATCATATTGATCATGATTCAAGTTTTAAGTTTGATTATCTGCCAGAGTATGTAGAATTATGAGTTTCGCGTGTACATTAAGGGTCTGCATTCTCTTTAAGCGACCGCGTTTTATGTTTAATTTTATCATAGTATTCCCGGAACCCTTATCTAACTAATTACTAAGAATATTAACCGTAAATTAAGTTACATAATCGTTATAACAGTAAACGGCTGAGGGCTTGCCGTCTTCACATATCATACTTAATATAGATGTGATAAAGTTGTACTACTTACGATAACATCTTATGTATGTGAATGCCGTTTGACAGTAGTCGCTGGATGGAATCAACGCGATATTAATAAAAGAGATAACATTCTTCCGACACGCTAAATAAATTATAATAATGCCATCCTAGGATGGAGGTCAGTGGGTATTTCCTAGAACAAGTCTGTGTTTTATTTTATAGATGACATCAAGGCGGTGCCAAAGGAGTTATGGCGATTCGCCCACATGCACATTTGTAAAGCCATTTATTTACGAGTCACAAATTTATAAATAATTGCCGCATAAAACTAGTAATGTCGCGAAGAATTAGAGTTTTTTTACATGTCTTTCATTAAACTTTTATGTTAGTTTTATATGTTGACCGTATTTGACTCAAATTAATTTCAAGGGTCAAAGCCTTTGCCTATCAAGTTATATAATTAAATGCGACCTGTTGACTCCACTCGTATTTTTTTTCTATTAAATATGCAGGGTAACCTTTTATAGGCTAAAAGACTATAAATTTGTTACTGAATAAACTAAGAGTTTATGTATTAGGTATACATATAGGTACTATAGAAATGTGTATTCAATATTGTTATAAATAAATAAAAGACGTGTGGCACTCGGGGACTGCCGCGGTAAAGCTATTGCATAGTTATTTTTTGTATCACTAGATGGCGTTAGTGGGGAGCGTGAGGTTTTTTCACGTGAGGTTTTTTCATTACGGAATTTCTGGATTCGGTCCCCGCGCTCAAGGCCCGCGATAGAAGCTATGCAATAGCTTAAAAGTGAGATATTAACACTGCTATATACAAGTATTATACGAAGATAAGCCTTAACATGCCAATAAACAAAATAACAAATTTTGCCTCTTTATAATATTAGTATAGATTCAGGATGTCGATTCCAAAAGAAAGCCGAAGTGGGACGGAATTTAAACCTTAAGTTCAGCTTAGTAGTGTGACCAAGTGATCAGGATCAACAATTATCTCGTTCTGGATCTAAACTTCGATATATAGCTTTGATATCACAAGTTATAATAAGTACAGTCAGCCATGAAAGTATAAGTCTATCTGTATTAATATAATATTTTTTCGATTTTCTGTTTGTTTGATTATGATACGATGTAATCTCAGGATTACGAGTCTATAGTTAATGTATTATATTGTTTATGTGTCAATATCTTTTTCATATATTACAGCCACGAAGCCTTCAAGGTGGGTTGTGATTGGTCCCGGGCGGCGTTCGGTCCGGGCGGGCGGTTGCTCGCGGTGGGCGCGGCGGACGGCGCGGCGTATGTTTGGAATACGCACACCGGCCGCCTCGAAACCGTGCTCAAAGACCACACGTAAGTCACACGGTTTTGTTAAACAGGTGTAATAATGTACGTAGTTGTACAAGTCACTTGATTTTTGTACACACAAGATACATGATTTTTGTACACATCATGATTTTTGTGTACGAGAGAAAAAATAGTGTTTCGGATTTGGTAAAAGTGAATTACGTGTGTTTGTATGGCTGTTTTTGGGCAATGTGTGAAATTGTAAAGGTTTTGGGTGGGTTCGCAATGTTTGCTACCTACAAACTACGGCGCTACACTGATAAGTACGTGAAAGTTTCTGGTTTAATATGTTGTTGTTTGGGATTGAAGGTTTTATGTGTTAAGTGTGTGCTCAATTATTAATCATCTCCTGCAATAAACATCCCAACAAACTTTTGCGTTTATATTAGTAATACGATACCGTGAGAAGAAAATGTTATACCATAAATATGAAGATTGACTACTAGTCAACTTTGCTGACTTGTTTCTTGATGCTTCCTGATTTACTTAAGTAGTTTAAGCTTAGTAATTTCACTGTAACTCATCGTAGTAACTTATTTTTAATTACGTTCAACAAACCATAAACAATATCCTATTAATAGATAAGAACGGGAAACAATACAATAGGCAGAGGCGCTTCAGGTCAGAATATGTAACTGATAATTTTCTATAGGTCGTAAAAGCCCATTTGAAGTGAAAAACGGTTCATTATAACAAACGCGGAAGGATTCATAACAATAAGGAGCGTTTGTTTGAACCACTAGCAATTATTAGCTCTAGGCAACTGAATAACAATCAAGTGCGAGCATTAGTCGGACGCGGCTACACTAGACAAATTATCACACGCACAGATTTCAAAGTGATTTTGAAACGTAAGACAAGTTTTAAATTAACTCCGCTACGTCTGACGCTGACTAATCAATCTCTTCGGCGGAGTAGTAAATACGGTCCGCTATAGACGTATATGGAAGAGCATACCGTTTCGCCATTTGCATATTATACAGTTTATGCACGTGAACTTCGACCCCTGTAAAGTTTCCGCGACAATAATTCTGACCTTGAATTTTAAACTGGAATTGTTTTCCTCGTGACATCGTTCGGTTCGCTGGTAACATTTCGCATGGACAATTGAAATCGTGAGGTCAACACTGGCGCGGGCTGTCTCAATGTTGCAAATTTCTCTTCCCATACTGTTACATTGCATATTTATTTGGCATTAAGTTATCGGCACACCTGCTACTAACATTAAACGAACAATGGAGATTCATATTGATTCAACATCTTAATTTGTGTCTGTGAATATATATTTTTGTTATGTCCCACTGCTGGCCTCTCATTCCACTGAAGATATCAGTGCAGTGATTCAAATAAATGTAATGTAATTAAATCAAGTGTAACTTTACCTCAGATTCACCTTATTCACCTTTGAGTATATCCACCCACAATAAATAGAACTATCGCAAATAACATTATTTCAATCAGGCTGTAAGTGTTCGAGATTAGTACCTCTTAACATGCGATTCAAGTTTTCAGCTCCTAATATTGGAGTCACAATTATTAGTACTACTATAACATTTCAATTTAAATATAAAATGTTTTCATACCTACATATCTATCGATAATCCGAATATTGTAAGTCCAAGCAATATTTCATGTAATTACATCTATCATTCTCATTTCGTATTATTTATAGTTTCACATTTTATTACTAAAATGTTCTCTATTAAACCGCCTACTCGCGACAAGACACAATGTCTTGATCGAATATAATATTCCTTATGAATTTACGAGTCTCCTAGCAGGGTCAGCAAATCAGATATTATTGTTCTCATGAGTTGACGTGCATTCGGTACAATGGAACGACTCACATCCGAGTCGTAACTAAGTATTCACTGGTTTGATACAATGACGTAAACAATATCGCAGATATGTAGGACAAAGGATCCGTAACCCGACACCGCGAACTACGAGTTTATGTTAATAACCGCGGCATTGTGAGAGCCGCGTCTGAGTGACACATACACATAGATCCACCGAGCTTCATCAGTTGTGCGTTTCATTTTATTAGCAATTCGACGCTAATCCAATATTGAAACAAACATTACTACGGTTTCTCGAATATACCGTTGGCACATAAAACTCTTATCATTCTCGGTTGAAATCAATTCGAACACAATATCGGAGCAAAGTGAGATGAACAATAAAGATTGCTTTCCTTTTGGCTTCGGCTATTGTTTCGCATTTCATAAACGCGCTTAACCGCGAGCACGTAACGTACCTACCTCGTTACAATGAAACTGTTCTACGTTGCGCTGCACCAAACGTTATAGTGGTTATCTTAGAAAGGCTCGTTAACATTGTTACCTACTGTACTCTTTACTAGAATTAATTTGCATTCGCAGTCCGACTACTGTTTATATTGTCCATAAAGATCGTTGCACACTTTAATTACATTGTGACAACTTCCCCTTATCAATGGTAATGAATGTTCTGATTACGCTTGTATTATCAGTATTAATTGGATGTATCTGTGTGTTTATGTCGTATCTGGTTTCCGAGTTACCCGTTCGTGTTCTCGGCTGACCCCGACATTAGCGGAAATGTGAGTAGACCGTGGCGATAGTGTGATTGTGTGCGAGTCTGTGCGGTATCGGTGTAATCTTTGCTAAGGACCGCTTTGTGCGTCCTTAACGCGTGTCGTCCGAGGGCGCGCAGCATGCGGCCGCCGCGGAATTAGCAACAACATGTGCGACTCGCGGTTATTGTTGTCGTCGCGAATCGTTATGATTTATCGCGCGGTCCCTCGCGCGCTATCTCCGATCCGTATCGCTGATACTCGCTTCTATGTGAATACCTGCACATTTAAACATAACTGCAAATTAACGCACATCTTGATGCAGCTGTGGGACTGTTAGCTCGCTGCTTCCCTGTTACTGAACGCGACTAAACGATCTAACCTTCGCTAGACACAGAATGGTACTCGTTAAATCACACCCGTTCAATATCAAGCTACATGAATGAAATATCTCCTCTGTGATGAATGTATTTTGTATTTAAAATTATCATTTCTATGCTTAAGTCCGACCGTGCAAGCAACTTCATCTTCTACTTATCTGTCATTTGTGAACAAGTAAGATTGCGTGTCTGTGCATTATAATTTTCTATGTCGCACTATATATTTCCATGGTTATTTATTAGTTTTTTGAAGTTATTACTCTACGAATGTTAGCTGGAGTCGTTGTCGGCGAGAGTAAATTGTATAGGAGGACGACTTGTAATTTAGCTAAGTACTTTTAAAAAGCACTTGTTAAGTGTCTTGATGCCGTGGCAAGGTCGCATGCCCTCGGCTAGACGTCACGTCCGCAGCGACGCGCTCATCTTGAATGGCTCGTCCCCGCCGGATTATGATATCGCCGAGACATGAGTTACACTCTCAAGTACTCATATGAGTATGTTCAACGTCTATAGTTATCAAAATCGGCGATATGTAAAAAATATATATAATGTTTCTTGTTGTCATTACTCGAGTGTATCATTCGCCGAGTGCCTATAAGTTTATGTAAGCACTATGTTCGGACATTGGTCTCAACTAATCGCGGTGCATGCTTTTTGTAGCGGAAAGGCTAACGACCGCAGTGGATAGGTTCTTGAAATTGCTTTATTGGGTAACCTGTTTTCGAACACGGCAGGCGTGTAATACGGTTATGAATAAAAAATCAACATTATGATACAAAATATTATAACAGCGACAAAGCTACCGAACTCGATCGTACTTGCTACACCGGCGCACAGCTGAAATAAACTGGCCTAGTTATCGATTAACGATTATTCATTAGCGGTCAACCATTTTTATATCAACAATCATGTACAACACTTTTAATTGGTGCCCTTCAAGTCCTATTAAAATATTTATCTTAATTAACGATCCAGATTGCAATTTATGATATCAAACGTTGAAATGTTTCGACATGCTTAATTTTGTATACAGCACATGTAAAGGTGATTTCCCATAAAAATAGATATCTGTTTGATCTCTATGAGAGTGCGTGTACATTTAAGGAAACAATTGGAAAGTATGTGGTTGCATTGTGCGTCAGATGGGCCGATGTTTACGGCGGCGGGCGCAGTGCGGGCCGCGGCCGCCGGTCGTGCATTGTGGAGGCGCTCGTTACGCGCGACCGGGAGCGGTATGTGTAAACGAGCCGAACGAACCCGACGCTAATTCTTGTTTATGAGGAGCCTCGCCCCGCATAGATACGATGTAAAGCCTTAGAGCGGCCCCCGACAATCGAACCAACAACATATAACTTATAGATACACTCGAAACTCTATGGACTAGTTCTATCACAATCCCTCCATATTTGTAGGTAACGATAAATCGACATTAAGAATAAAATTTATTCTGATTCATGATTGCTTCCCGTTTCCGTGCGAGCCAATTGGCCGAGTTATTTGAACGTTATACTTTTTTGTGAGCTTCATTAAACTAAGTATTAATAAAATACCTATGATGTAGAATGTAGATGATGAGTATCTGTAAGTCCGGTGACACAGATTCGGGTGTATTCGTAATGTACGTGTACTGTAGCCGCGAGGCGGCGCGGGCGTAATGCGAGCGGCGCGGGCGCGTTGATAGTCCTCTCGTGTAATATTCCGAGAAGTGTAACGGTTCACGAGACTCGCACACAAAAATGCTCCAGTTTTATAATAAAGTTTAGTGGTGTCTGGTGTTTTTGTTTTATTACTCGGTGACCATAGATTTTGTCGGATTTTCACAAAAATGCCATTTATGGCTTGAAGAATTTTAATGCTGAAGAACGTCTCTTTCGCGTGTAGGTGTGTAGACGACGTGAAAAATACTAATAAGCATAAAACACAGTTTTAGTATGTAGTTAAACGTTGTTACTGTGCCGCCGGCGCGGCGTATGAAAGCTCATGTATGTATCATTCGCGGAAAAAGATGTATTGTTGCTGAATGCCTGGAAGCTGCTATAAAATATGAACTTCAAACTGTCTATTATAAAATACATCTTCGAGAAGATGTATTGTCAATCCATTGCAGGAGGCTAAGAAAATCTTTATCCATTTAATCTTAAATAAATTACATAATTTTTTCACCTCAAGTAGCCATTTATTATGTAAATGCGTTTTTAATTATGATAATTTATCATGAGCACTTCAAAACTGTATTAATTAAGACACACTCATTTATTTTGGCAGGATAATGATTAAATTAAAAAGGTTCTTGAAATCCGCTCGAAGGTACTGTTATACGCTGAAGGAAATCCGGCCAAGATCTGTTAAAGAAGTGAATATTAATTGCCTCTCGTGATAACTTTATTAAGTCGCTGGAGTTAATTGAACTGAGCGACAATTAACGTGTTTTTTAAAGCCCTGTACTACGAAACTAGTGGCGGCCACCCATCCATTCGAAGTGGATCCATGTTCTACGCAGCTTAACATTTCCGATGCGTTAACAAACTTCCTCTTAACTTTAACTGATTAAAAAACAGTTTCCTGAATCACATCTCCAACTTTAGTTATCACTACATAGTATAAAATAAAGTCGTCTCTGTTTCGTGTCTGTTTGTCTGTTTGTCTGTATGCTTAAATCTTTAAAATTACTCAACGGATTTTGATGCGGTTTTTTGTAATAGGTAGAGTGATTCAAGAGGAAGGTTTTTATGTAAAAAAAATCCCGAAATTCCCACGGGAACGAGCACAACGCGGGTAAAACCGCGGGGCGCTGCTAGTAGTATACATTACCAATTTACTAGAACCTTTATTTATATGTTCTATTTAAACAAGGGTGTAATAAGTTTGTAGTGTAGGTGGGTCTGTCTGTGGAGACGATGTTCGTTAACGAATGGACCGATTTTTTGTTCCATTGGTGATTTCATAGAGTTGTTAGAGCCTAATTTTTTAACAGACCGTAGTATGTTGCAAAATGCAAATTACAGTTTTGTCTACGAGTACTATATTCAAAATGCAGCATGCCATTACGTATTTTCACAAAAAGATTATTTTAAGCATATTCACACATAACTTTTATAGAAAGATTTTCAGTTAATAATTATTGTTTAGGTTTAATTTTTAAAAAAACGTAAACTAGTCTCATTGAGGTGATTTTATTGTTTGAACGGTGTTTACATGGGATCTTAGCTATGATTGAACGACAAAATTAATTCGAGTGTAATATTTTTTTTACCAAGCTCTTAGTCATTAAGTGCAAAACTAATTGTGTACAGGGTCGTACTAAGTATCAAACCTTCAAATCCCACAGGGCGGCAGTAACAGCAGTGTCCTGGCACCCCCAGTCCGGACTGCTTGCGTCCGTAGACCGCAGCAAGCGCGCCCTCGTGTGGGGCGACTTGTGACACGCCTGGGAGGCGCACCCGCCTACAGTGATCAGAGAACAGGTGAGCATAGAACGGAGATTTGATGAGTCAAGCAAAAAAACTGTACGGCCATCCTTTTCTTGGAGCAGTTCAGGCTATTTCGATGCTATTATAACTTCGTTGACAATAAAACTACAAGCCTGAATTTCTATACACTTTACAAATCGGCAACGACCGCAGTGTACTAGCACCCTCAGTCCTAATATCTGGCATTTTCTGAGACTTGTGGCACGCCGGGCGTTAAGAGCCAGACAAGGCGATAAGAAGTAAGGTTTGATGTTCGAATATCTGCTACCATCAACAAGCCTAGTTGCAATTGTATCACATTCGCAAAACACGACACAATTGCTATATGTTCACATTTTCTGACTTTTCCCCTGTTCCTTTGTCTCTGACCACGATTCCTGTATAAACCCGCTATAGAAGAACATTAAATGCATCTATTCTATTATCATCTATATCGGCCATGTTTACGTTCTTTATGTTCTGATTTTTATCTGCATTCAGTCAGATCTACTTTATATTTCTAGATCTAGGGCTCGATCCAGAAGGCAATGTTAACGTATAACCTTTATCTGCTCTACATAAACTTTCCGCATTCCCAAATATTAAAATATTATTCCCGAGACTAATATACGGCGTTGTTTCTACACAGAGACTTGACATGGACACGCCCGTGCGATGTCGTTCCTTATTTCGACACTAAAACATTACCCATATTCTGTGTTGCCATCGCACAATAAATTTACCCTGTTTAAAATGACACCGTCTCAACATTCAACACACATCTATGTTTTAAGTATCATAAATTCGCGCTCGTTTCCAAGTTTTTGGTGAATCATTGTGTAATTTTTATTTTCATTTTCTATTCTTTCGAATAACCCGGTTGCATTTGTTAGTAGAAATCGTCTAGTGTTTAAAGATTTGTTATTTAAGTATTATTTTATTGTCAGTGCTTTTATGGCGATGAAAAATGTATTGGTTGAAAGTAGCGGTACACGCCCCCGCATTGCGTTCGGTCGAAGATAAGTTTATCTGATGGTCATTGGAATCTAATTGACTAATTAGTACCATTAAATAGTAATCGGATAAATTAATAAGTTTACGCTCCGTTTTATTCTGTAATCAAGGTGATCGGTTTCGTTCACACTTTATTGACAAGTGGTGAATTATAGATATTGTTTTTTATTGCGTATGTTTTATTTATTAGTGATGGTAGACATTGCCTTTTTATATTAATGGTTTGAACAGATAAATTCATCTTTTAGCTAATTGCGTTTAAAATGAATGATGAGAAAGAACTTAATAAGTAAAGAATGAATTGTTCCAAATTCTCATAGTAACAATCAGCGAGCGCCTACGAGACGCGACTCAGGCAGCACCCTTGTTTGAAAAAGCTTCGTCTTTGAAATACAATTGAAATAGTTGTTATACACAATTGGCTTACAGTACAATACCGTCTACAAGTGAAAGCGTGACTTTCGACTTTCATTAAGTTTTTGTTAAATGTGTGTGGACGCGAGCCGACGACGGCCATATTGTCTCGCGACATAATTCCGAGCCTTCTCAATACACAGCTCCAAATATTTGTTCGATTTTTACTTTCAAACTGAATAACCGAGAAAGTGTTCTAAGTATAAAAAAGATCTAATACGATAGTTTTAATTGATAGGAACACTTGTTAGTCTCGTTCTATGTTGTGGTACATCAAAACATTCCCCTTCTTGGAACTTGTTTACATTCTAGATCGAAACTCGTATATTCTTAGACTTGCATACATTAATTAATTAATAGAGCTTATAATGAATAATTAAAGAACTTGATAATTATTTAACACGATTTATAGCGATTAGCTTTTCGCGTGAAAATATAATTAAGAAAACATTTCATCACATAATTATTAAGCTTTATGGGATTACTAGTTCTATTTTTCAATTTTAATTTTTATTCCTAATTTAAGATTTTAGAATTTAAAATATAAATGTTCTATCTCATTTTAATACGATATAACAGTTTGCTATAAGATTTATAATGTTGATAAGAGGATGTTAGGTCTATGAGTTATGAATATCTTTTATCAGTTTATGGTAATAGATCTTTCCCCATTTATTAAGTAAGGATAGAAGTCTCTGCGGGAATCAGCACGATTCGAGTGCCGTGTCTGCGTATTGTATGGCCATCCATCAGGCGTCAGGACGATCGTCGAACAAGACAAATACACTGTTCCATAGATAAAAACAATGTTACCACCTCGGACGAGCCGTAATGTATTTATCAAAGAAATATAATGAATATTTTATCATAAATTGCTTTCCGTTTCAACTTTTAGGTGATTTTTCTAAAGCAAAAGTATACGGACTTGAATATCGGTAATTCATTGATTAAATATGCATATCGACAGCTGCCTAGTTGTAAATTGTATTTTCTTTTTTGTTCGTTCGGTACTTTAATTGGCGTCATTAATTTTCATTTAGATATTTTTTTAGATAAAATGTAAGAATTAAGGTGGGGTATGCAAGTGGTTGTAAAGTGTGTTGTCGCTGTCACAGCACGATGTTCCGTTCACCATTTGTCGCCAAAACGAAGCGTAAAATTTAATACTCCAACTTTGTACGTGATTAGTATGACATTTTTTGTCAAACGACTATTGGCACACTTTCATTTCCAGATGGGAAAATATTTGCTTATACCTTACACCCATTTCTACTTCCATTGTGTCGCTGTAGGTACTTCATACAACTTTTAATTAACTGTTGTTGAAATATTACATTATCTCCTATTCAATATATCGATGTCGGCCTTTAAAATTCTTATGAGGTCTGACATAGATTCTTTGAATAGCGCTTCAATCATCAATCAGATGGACATATCCACTTGTGTATTTATTAGGTTCCCTAAAAATAATAAAACAACAACTATAACACAACACAACGTTGAAAAGCTACCGTTAATGGTTTTTATGCATATCACTTTCACATTTAATGCATTCATTGTGTATATCGGTTTCAATCATCCGTAATATGCGGACCACGCATTCCAATCGCCTCCAGTTAGCCATATTTTTATAAATTAAAATGCTGAAATGAAAGTGTATGCGTCTGTGTATGTTCTGGTTGAATTCGTTCCGAAATTTGTCTCATTTCGTGGGTACCGTTGCTTGTGGTCGGGTGCTGTAACTTTGGCTTAATGACCCGTACATAGACGCCGCTATTCCCTGGTACCGCTTATATTAACAGTAGCATTCCCTTGGCATGCACGCTACATGCACAGATTCATCTTCTCAAAAATACTATTGTCCAAAGGAGCTTCTTCTTCCCCTTTACACATTTTGATTAGTTTATCGATTACTTTTTCTCCTTAACTCTCCCTGTCGAATAAGTTTAAAAAACTTTTAGTAATATAAATGGAAATATGTTGAGGTTGGTGTGAAATTATTAAAGGAAAACTTCTTGCAAATATATATAATGGTAACAAAAACTTGTCAAATGTATTTTACGTAAAATTGGGAGAATCGCGATGTGGTTACATTATGTGTAACACAATTTGGTTTGATTGGTTTCCTCATTGAATTTTTACATAACTAATTTATACGACAACCAAAGATAAATATTAACAGTAAACTACTCAACGCTTGTTTTTGAAGCTCATTATGATTTTACGTGTCAAATTAAGAGTTTAGCTGACAGCTACGCGATAAATTCATCGAACTATGTACTGGCACACTTGAATACCGAATGTCGGCACTTGAGAAAAAATTGACATCATTTTTACCGTAAGGCCGTCTACACATGGAGGATCAATTAACTGTTACCGTTTTAGGAATAATTATATAGTATTTTTTTGTTTGTAAGGCGGTAGTCGACACGCAACCCGGGAGGACTGGGGGCGGGCTAATAGCGGCTATTAGGAAATCGCTCTGAGAAATCGCAACAATGAACACGAAATATGCTCATTGCCGTGTCCCATTCATTAGAGTTTTTGCGATACCATCTCCTGCTTTAAATGTGTGTCAATTCCATTTCTTTTATATATTTTTTTCCAACTAAACGGGCCAATTTAGCCCTCGGGCCTCTAATTACATGATTAAATTATTATCTATGTGAATTCGTAAGCCATCACACTATCATTTGTGTGCAAGTTCGAAACGATTTCCGTCTATTAGAGACTCATTTATAAGTAATATGCGAGGTGTAAACACGTATTAATGTCTGTAGCACTTTAATACAATTATGGTAATGCTGGTTAACGGTGACCAGAAATCTCGCGTTATCCCATTTAGGCACTCTCTGTAGGTTAATTACCTAGTTTTGACCATAGGGAATCACTGTTTTCGTTTTCTGTTATCATCGGCGACACAAAACTAAAACATTAATTTAAATTATCACAAATCTTTAATAAAATATTCCAAACACAGTGTTACGATACAAAACATAATTATAAAGTATCTAATAACTTCCATCTAGTTATAATCAATGCATTATTCATTTCATACTGAAGACAATCTTGATATTTTTTGCTAATATGTATTTTGTTTGGCAAATAAATTAGCAAAAAATGCTACTGAGAACTTTCGAACACATCAAATCGAATTACGTTCACTACATACAGCTAACGGGGTTTTCATTCAATCAAATATGTTTGTTCACTGTTTTCTAATATTAAAAATGTTTTCCCCTCGCGTTACTTGGTATTTATTTAATTACTAGCTGTAGCCCGCGGCGCCTGCTAACTACTGAAAGCGTAGCAAATGGACAGACAGACGGAATTACTTTCGCATTTATAATATTAGTGTAGGTTACAGAATGTATATAGAAACCAAATTTCACGCTTTTTATGACTTATATCTACTTTTTTTATACCCTTTCGTTTTGTTCCATAAATGTTTTAAATGAACAAGCATAGTAATTACTCCTTACTAAACTGATAGCTTAAGTAAGCCTTTGCGATGCTGTGGCCCACTACAAACTACGTATATGCAAGTTCTATTTTATCTTACGGGAGCTGGAAAAGTTGTCTTCGTTGTCAAGTTGTCTTAAAAAATCGTCATGATAGTTTTAATTTTAACTCTTATAAGAAATATAATGGTGATTATGGCTCGTCCTCCTCACTGTACCAATCACCAGTGAGATGAGAGAACTTTGCCCAGCAGTGGGACATTACAGGCCAATACTTTTACTTTTCACTATTCAGAAATAGAATATATGTACATACATACCACATTTTTAACGTGAATATTTTTCTCTACAGGTTAAAGAAGTGGATACTTTGGAAACGAGTACAGATAGCGTGGAGGTGTTTGATTATTTACGCGGCATCACAAAGGATCTGTTCCAGCGCTTCCCTTGAAGTTAAGGCTCAGTCAATTTATACTGGACTTATACAAACACATTTACATACAAAAAATATATACTTAAACGATTTGTAAGGATTATTTTATGGAAGACAAGTTCGCTAGGGAGTCGTGGTTAACAGGTTGAGTTGTACTAATACAGGTGCTATGAGCCAATTCGGTGTGCTTACACAACGGTGTAAGTATATCAGTTACGCCGTAATGTAGTTTTAATGCACCGACTATAAAAGTGTGTGCAAGCCGTCAATCACAAATAAAATACCTTGCGCATTGTAATTTGTCACATTACCGCAGTTTACCCGCCGTGGGTAGTACAATCGCTCTATTATAGTTTAACGATCTAACGCGTCACGGAAATCTCTAAACAATGTCTATATAAAGTCTGCCGTCGATTATAAAACTAAGCTTTACTCCGTTCATTTCAAAAGTTTATCGCTATATTCTCCTATTGGTCTCTATAAATAAGCGTACATTGTAAACAGTTCTTAAAATACAACCCGCTTAATACAAGCTGACTTGGCTCTATGTATATGTTTATGAGCGTTTGTATCAACTAACAATGTTAATTAAGTGAGCTTTATTAACTAGTAGCGGTTTTTATACAACAATGTCTCGAAAAAAACGTGGGAAATTATTACAACTAGCTGGCTCTGACAAGGTGACTAATTACAATAGGCGGAGTTTCAATCGTTAAATTAAACGATACACGGATAACGTTTAAAGTGATGTGACTCGCAGGGAGTAGTGATGTACTTGTTTTTTTGTGAGTCGAGACCACCTGTGCTTCCCTGACTCTCTTATTAGCAAACAATGATCATACGTTCGATTCGACGGTGACTCCGGCCCGCGATCAATAAACTGTCCGGTCAGATAGCGCAGGGCTGTCCGTCCGCATGTCATTCAATAAATTAACACCCAATAAAACAAATTAAAACCCTCCCGACATCTGATCGACGGTATGATCAACGCAAGTTTCCCATAATTACGAGGAAATTACAATGTCATTTTGCAAATAAATTACCGTTATTTCGCATTAATGAGAACCAGTTTTTAAATTAAATAATCGTATTAAGTTAGTGTTGTTGTTTTGGGCGGTGCAGCGGTGGGTCGACAACCCTGCGCCGCCGCGGGCGACACATCCATAATCCTGTGACGTGTGTTTTGACAGTTGGACTAGGCTAACTCCGCCAGAGTTTTTACCACATTTTTTTTAACTAAAGGTTGTCGACCTCGCCTCTCGAGGTGGTATATTCACACGTAATTACACACATAATGTATACGTCTTAATTACTCGAAACTGCGACGACGGCATCTGGAATTCGACAAAAAAAATACAGCTAATCCGGCGCCACTTAAATTACGCTTCGTTAACCTTCGGCTCATGCTAATAATAGCGCAGGCGCCCACGCTCCCGCGCTCTCTGGGGGCGAAAAGTCTCTCTAAAACACCAACTAAACAAACTTATTCTTGCCAAAAACATGTGACCATGTTATTGATATTACTGACTGTTACACTACACTCGGCCCAATCGAATTCTTCGCCGGCCATTTCTCAAACTAGTCACTAATCTTTGCTCGACGATTGAATTTTCGCGCTTATTACATGGATGTGATAAAAATTTTACTTTTTTATATATGTATAAGTTTGCATTTAGCGGTCTTATGGTATGGTGTTTAAGTAGGTAGATAGGTTTGTATAAATATATATTTTGAAATATTATACGCGAATGAGTCAACGCTATGTGGGTGGGGCGAAGCTTGTAGTGAGAACATGAATTTAGGTAAATGATGCCAAAATGATATCCAGGTTAGTTTTGTTAATAACTTGTTTGTGAAAAAGAATTTTAAAAAATATTAATTTTTGAACAAAATTTTATTGTATAAGCACAAATAACTGTTTATTTTGTTTCACAGAAGTGAATTACTTATTTTTTAACACAATAATATTTTCTTTATTTTTCACATTGTTTTTGAATTATCTTCACTTAATTGTTACGTGAAAAATGTGCCTTCTTATAGCTGTTAAGTGTAGTGTGTTTATGTGCTAATAAAAAATGACGAATATTTTACCTACAACATTCACATAAACGCATTAGTAACGTAAAATGTATTCCAATTGTTGTATATAGGTACTTAATTAAGGAATTACATAAATATATTTATATATATATATGTCGGGGACACCTTCGATAATCATCCTACTTCTGATGTCGGGTAACCTCGATAATCATCCTACTTCTGATGTCGGCCGAACACAGCGATATTTACCCCATTTCTGATATTGGGGACATGTCACATCAGGATAAGCACGAGCATTATACTGTCAATCCAACATCTTAGGATTTCTAGGTCTTGATCTTGAAATAATAACTCACAGGACTTCATTACAATGACATTGCTTGTATTTTACACACGATCATCATGGATTACACATTACAGTTAGGATACGTCTAGATTCAATTAATTGATGGAACCTAAACGACCTCCCTACTCCCCATAGCCGTCCTGTCCACACCATAGAATCTTTTCCTAATCCTATACTCGATTCGCAATACGATCGTGATGTCGTCAACACATCATTCTTCCAATCTACGTTCCAATGTAATCGCCATCCAACCATCTCCATTCGTCCCATCTCGTCTAATGTACGCCATCTTTTCTTATCATAGACTCACTCACTCACTCACTGCCGCAGACTACCAAACCAGCTCACATCCCTCTATCGAACAACTGTCATCTGTCACAGTGCGTAACACCACAGACTTAACATAGTCTATTCTCATACCACAGACTACACCACGAAGGTAGAACTCACGTCACGGAATAACAACACTACCGATTCCATCAGTCAACTGAATTTACAAACTACTCTTTAACTTCTATAGCTTGATTATACGTCCATCTCCGACACGGCCATCCTGCTAGCACACGTCCTCGTGTGTTATTCTGTAACAATAAAAACATAGCACAGTACATACCGTTCGGCTACTCCTGACACCCAACTTTAGTATTAACTCAACTTTGAGAAGGTAAATTGAAATAAACTTCTCGGCAAAACTATTGTTTTCTTTTGACTTTAAAAAAAAGACTTACAAAGAAAGAACAGAAAAAAAAACACTTTAAAGAAGTTACAATAACCGAAGAAAATGCTAGAGCAGCAAAGTACCACTTTCATCCACTATTTACAATCATTAAAGCAACCCCGTGATCCTTAAGCATACGGCAGGAATCTTATTCGTGGCCTGTGGCTTTTCACTAAGCCCCTCCATCGAACCTCATGTTCGTTTCCTTGCATTCCACGAATGCCGATTCCCTCGGAATCTATGGTCTCTGCCAGACCCGACCTCCACCAGAGCCACCCGCTACCGCGCATCCACGGTCTACTCAAAGCAGATACCGACTTCTAACGGACTACGGCTACGAAATAGCTACTGGTATTGTCTGACCAGCCGAACTAAGATTCCCCACCATCCTCCCCAGATTCAGTCTCTTCTACTTCAAGTGGTACTTCGCCCTCGGGCATCCGTCTTGCGCGTACTCGTAAGTACGTTTAGAGTTCAAAGCTTTCAACGTGTAACGATCACCATCGTTCGGTCACTCCTGACCTAATTAACTACTTCAACGAAAGACTTAGTAAAGCTCAAACTATTATTCTTTTCCAATGAACAAATTTAACTATCTCAATATTCATGATCACATTGCTTATCTAAACATTAGAACTAGAACATCGTCAGGCGCAAATACCCATTAAAATTAAATTAATCTCAAATCAAAGTAAAAGTCAAGTGTGTGTGTCTCTATTGTCCGGCTATCCCCGTAGCCCTAATACGCAGTCATCCCTGTGACTGGCCGTGATCATCCCAGTGATCACCCATGACCCTGATCATCCCTGTGATCAGTCACTCCCGTGATCATCCCAGTGATCACCCATAGCCCTGATCATCCCTGTGATCAGTCACTCCGGTGATCATCCCAGTGATCACCCATGACCCTGATCATCCCTGTGATCAGTCACTCCCGTGATCATCCCAGTGATCACCCATAGCCCTGATCATCCCTGTGATCAGTCACTCCCGTGATCATCCCAGTGATCACCCATAGCCCTGATCATCCCTGTGATCAGCCACTCCCGTGATCATCCCAGTGATCACGCCTAGCCCTGATCATCCCTGTGATCAGCCACTCCCGTGATCATCCCAGTGATCACGCCTAGCCCTGATCATCCCTGTGATCAGCCGCTCCTGTGGTCATCCCAGTGACCACCCGTGATCATCCCCGTGACCACCCAGACTCAAGAGGACACGCACAACTAGTTACCACACAGTCAAAAGTGACTACATTTCATCCTCACAAGGCTCAGAATCACTAACAATGGGTACTTGCCCTTCAGGCATTTTCCTATACCAGTCAATGACATTAGATTGTGTACTCGTTTTCCTTTAAACCTCGCGGCCACAGTAATTTGCACTCGCTCGGACAACCTGACTATTAAGAAGCTTGTTCTTTCTTAAATTCTTGATTTCAATCAAAAATTAATTACAATTATTATCAATCGGGAATCATCAATGCTATGTAACACATGAATACTAGGTACCACGTCATTTACAACTTTAACTTCAATAGACTATTAATCTCAAATGCACATTACAATATGAGCCATGAGTAAGTAACAGTAAGCTTGTCTAGTCACGTCTAGTCACGGCAACCAGCCGACCAGCAATCACATTGCTCAACAACACACGGTCTCAGCAGACCACTCCACAGTACGGTCAATCCCGACCACGACCATCGCCGAGTTCGAACATTGAACTCAATAAGTCACATAGTCACATAGAAACCCTTACTCATACTCTCATATTTTACAACTGGATAAACATCCAAAATACTTTCAATAAGCTTTCTACTTTATCAAGTGGTACGAAGATTCACTACAAAACTCTCAATGTTAACTGACTCAAATATCACAAAATAGCTCACCGGATATTTCCCAACTAAGATACTTCAATACGCCAATTCATGCCAATCATTACCGCAATCCCTCATATTCCTCAGGTAACAGGATTGAGAAGAGAACCACGTTCTTCCCTGGACGAGGTTTATCAATGCTCACAATAATTACCAGCATCGAACCAACATGAAAATAAGAAAACATATTAGAACATATCACATTACGTACAAGTTTAACGGAAGCTCATAATTACCTTCTTAACTCCACAATAGAGTAGAAAACTAACTAACTATACTCACAGAACATTCCAAGTTTTACCAATTGCAAAATAAACATTACGTAAAGCGCATGACAGTAGCGCTTTTGGCGGGATGATGATTCAGACATATCTCCGAATACTACGAGCTTCATAATCCAGGGGAAGGTACATGAATTTCAATCTCGTCGTCGTCGTCGTCGATAACATGCACTAACGAGCTCAGCTTGCAGCACTCAATATTCTTTCATCTCATCATAAACCTAGCTCCGTGGTTGATTTTGAACACAATCCATGGCGATATGATATTCAGCACAGTGGGCAATCCAGGCTCAGTGGGCAATAGCGATCTTTATCATTGTCTGCTGGATGCTCGGTGGGCAATAGCGATCTTTATCATTCTCTGCTAGATGCACGGTGGGCAATAGCGATCTTTATCATTCTCTGCTAGATGCACGGTGGGCAATAGCGATCTTGATCCCACTTCTGATGTCGGGGACACCTTCGATAATCATCCTACTTCTGATGTCGGGTAACCTCGATAATCATCCTACTTCTGATGTCGGCCGAACACAGCGATATTTACCCCATTTCTGATATTGGGGACATGTCACATCAGGATAAGCACGAGCATTATACTGTCAATCCAACATCTTAGGATTTCTAGGTCTTGATCTTGAAATAATAACTCACAGGACTTCATTACAATGACATTGCTTGTATTTTACACACGATCATCATGGATTACACATTACAGTTAGGATACGTCTAGATTCAATTAATTGATGGAACCTAAACGACCTCCCTACTCCCCATAGCCGTCCTGTCCACACCATAGAATCTTTTCCTAATCCTATACTCGATTCGCAATACGATCGTGATGTCGTCAACACATCATTCTTCCAATCTACGTTCCAATGTAATCGCCATCCAACCATCTCCATTCGTCCCATCTCGTCTAATGTACGCCATCTTTTCTTATCATAGACTCACTCACTCACTCACTGCCGCAGACTACCAAACCAGCTCACATCCCTCTATCGAACAACTGTCATCTGTCACAGTGCGTAACACCACAGACTTAACATAGTCTATTCTCATACCACAGACTACACCACGAAGGTAGAACTCACGTCACGGAATAACAACACTACCGATTCCATCAGTCAACTGAATTTACAAACTACTCTTTAACTTCTATAGCTTGATTATACGTCCATCTCCGACATATATATATATAAAATACAATGTAAATATGTATGATTATGTATGGAATTTATCAGTGTTTTAAGGCTGCTCGTTTATTTGAAAGGTTACATAACAAAAGCGCTTTTACATTAGGTTTTCTGACGACTGTTTATATTAGTTAAAATATCAAATAAGATACGGCGTTATTTTTACGCTGAATCACCGTCTAATGTAAAATTGCTTTAATGCCGAATACTCGCGGTGTAAATAAAATACTTGTAGAGATAATGAATAAGGTTTTATTCCAAATTGTTTAGTAATATAATAACCCTTTGTGCATAATATAACATGTAAGTCATATAACCCACATTGTTTAATATTTTTATACAAAGTATATCGTTAAAGTACAACGTTCTATGAAACTCGGAAACTTTGTAAAAAACGTACTACTTTCGCTACCTTTATTCTATGAATTGTATATTCAATAAAAATAAATATATGTTATTATTAGTGAGTGGTTTCATTAAGTCTTAATCGAATTAATTTTTTGTTGCCGGTTCATTGTTCGGAGGCAAACTAATGTATGATTAAGTTCGCACATTCATACCACTTGTCAAATGAGTGTTCATTTGGAGGAAATAATCACCGTTACTCGTGATTTATTCAGGTGAAGCTATTAAGGTGCTGTTACGGGAGGTGGTCGTCACCCATTGACCCAGCGTTTCTCCAATTAACTATCGCTACAGGAGAACAATCCATTCGAACGCGCCAACTTATTATAATCACACACGAGGAATGTAAAAGGAAACTCTCGCGCACGTCATTTCACGTACGAATAGGACATCAATTCTCTCCTCACATAAGTGCATGTAGATAAATGTCGGACAGTTCATATCGTAACTAAAACCAAACATGCCTTCCGTAACGAAGCTGGCCTTTATCTGCAGTATATTTATCCTTGTTCCCGTCCTCCCTCTGTTGTTTGGACTTGGTTACATTTATCACGTCACGTCAATTGACACTTGCGTCGCTAGTTTATCATATGGACACGGTCCGCGGTCCCGTCAACCATACCCAATTGGTGAGAGAGTCGGCAAACCACAGAACATGGTTCCTTAATAACTACTAACATACATAGTTGCCAATTAGTTAGAGTAGTAAACATTCACAGTTCCCGCTTTCGTCGCACTCACCGCATTACACGGATTATCACGGTAACGCATGCCTTTATTGATTTAAATATTTTTCTATATTTAAATATTCGTATTCTAGTTTTCGGATGTCCACTGGTCAATTAAAATATCAATGTTTTCTTAGTAAGAGTTTTTAGTTTAACTAATTGCAAGCGCTTTGGAGGTAACCAATGGAACACTGTAGAGATAAATTCCAATAACCCACAAAACCAATTAGGCTCAGTGCACTCAGAGTAAATGTGAAATCAGGCTCGCTTTATATTCAATAGGGGAGCAGTTTAATGCGAGTTGCACTAACTCACCTATCCGTTGCGTTATTATTCAAATCGGACATGCAAATTGAAGAGATACCAACACCGATGTATTGAACAAACATCGGACAGCTAGAAGCTATCACCATCGTATTACAGACCCCGCCCACGTGAACAACAGGTGTGTTTCAGTCATTAGTTTATTTTATCTAGATAGCATCTTGACGGATGTAGGCACCGGCCACTACAATAGACGGGATGTATTCTCTAATGGACTCGCACCGACAGAGCTCCGCACCTCCGCACACTCAGCCGACACCTATTGATATTTCACGAAACCGATATCTAAAACAAAATAACAGTATTAACACGTCCTTTGTACAGACTTTTTGTATCGCACAAAAACGCGAACCTATTAAGAGGAGCAAATTGGACAAGGCATCGTAATTACGTCAAATTATTTATGTATTATTTATATGTTGTGGAGTGAGGTCTAATGGAGAATGATTGAGTCGGCGGAGTCCGGACGGTAATGCGGTGATATCTGACATGACCTACACAGTGAGAGCACTTTGTTCAATTGCCGGCCGCCATCGCCGAGGACTCCGTAACCGCGTTACGGTCAAAACCAATATGAAATCGACCACAACCTACATCAACTTTGCACTTTACGTTCTCCCAAATGGAAAAATACCTTTTGAAACCGAACGGAAACAATGGCAACTCTACGTGCGAAATCGATTGCAAATTAATGTAATCCGTTACATGCCCGAGAAAGGTTTTGTTAGCTTTACTAAGTAACACGGTTGGAGCTGCATCGAATATAAAAACATTGTTTCGATTGCATACGAAGTGGAAACTTGGAACTGTTCACAACACGAAACTATGTATGTGGGTGACTTTACATCTAATATACCTAAATGTTTTTTTTTTAAATTTATTTATTTAAACCTAAATATTTGTTGCGTTGCATATCTAAATTCAATTAAATGAACAAATACACAGTAGCTCGCAGTGGCTCCCGTTGATGTCTTTTGTATGGAACAAATCATTGGGTATATTCCGTGAAGGAATTTATTTAATTTCCTTCAGCCTTAAATATAAAAGATCGTGCAGAATATCGCCTAGAGGTTCTATTACCACTCATTGACGCTATCTGATTGGTCAAGTCACTTCCCCGCACCTCCTTCCTGTAGAGTCACAGCAAACTAGAAAATAATTTATGACTACAGAAATAACTATTTGTTTCACACGATACATGTATGTAGAGTAAGTTAAATGCTTAGTTTTGTATTTCTCCAAAGGTTTGTATGATAATCCAATGTCAAATACGGCTTTATTTGTAGCAGAATCCTGCTACATACAAATAGAACGGTCACAATCAAGATAAGATTTTATCGTTTGTTTTGGTTAGAAGGATTGAGCGAGCAGGATCATAAGTATCAGAAGTGCGTAATTGACCCAAACCCGGAGTATGGATAACATTGTTTTTGAGGGCAGCACATAAATTGTTATTATTGTACGTGAAAGAAATAAAACAAGTTCGACATAATAACGGTGTACTCGATGCCCCGGGCTGAAAACATTAATTATTTGAGCACTTTTTGAATAATCCTAGTGTAACTTGAGGCGTCTTGTCTAATTAGATTCTCTGGTTTCTTAAAACAAGCGTGGGCATCGGATAACGGTCTACTTTTAGTTCGGACACTTTTCCAATTGAGCGATTGATTTGTCAATTTAATGTACACCGCGCGATATGTTTGTGGAGATACTGTCAGTCATGGACCTCGGAGAGCACAAAAACCCGACAGGACAATTAATATTATTTGGACAAGCTTTTTACTTGACTGTAGGTATACATTGTCGCATATTATTGTACGTGTGGTCCATATATCTATCTTGGAAATCAGTTCCGATCTGAAACGGTACTAAACATTTGCGCGGATAATGCGAGTACAGCGCTGGACAGACCAACTATTCGCGACGTATTTATTAGTTATATATCGTCGCATTAAAGCTTCGACGTGTATCGAGTTCTGAAGCTATTACATCAACTAGTTCAACAGAAATCGTGTACTGGTACAAAATACGTATGTATCAACAAGGAGGCATTAAAATTCACAACCTCTAGATGAAATAGCGCTACCTACTACCTTTAGTTACAAGTGCAAAATATTTTACCGACGAACACAGTTTGTTGCATCTGCAGAACGATTAGCTTGACAGAGCTTGACTGATGAATAATTTCTCTGTGCAAAAGCGCGATGGATTTCAAGTAAATTGAAGAGTCGTGACCGAGTCGTTTAATCATAAGCATCTAAGTTAATTAGAGTAGGTCGCGAACCCTCGAGTCCGGTAATGAAAATCACAATTGAACTTGATAGTTGAACAAAATTGCACTTGGCATGGAATTCCACAATATTATCGATGGGTCGGCTCTCGCTGTCGCTGAACACGATGCACGCTGCTTGTCAACTTGCCACGACATTGCAAATTATGTTCTACTTTGTCTGAGAAAAGGTCATCAATTGTGTCTACTCTCTGAAAGGAAAATATGCATTTACTGTGAGCTTCTAATGTTATTCGCTAATGAATAGACCATTCAAACTGTACCTAACTTTACGAAGGAACTCCACCATAATTACTTACTTTCGCGAATAGAAATGTTAACATTTAGGGATATCAATTTATCTCGTTACTTTTACCAACCTAATTACCCACATCACAATTAATTGACAGCTTTGATGGATGAACGCCTATGAGTTAACATTTATTCTAATAATACTAAAGAAATGTTTAAAATAAACTAATACCTCTCTAACCTGTCTCTCGAAGCCGGTATTAGGCGGAAGTTATTAATGTAGTTTTTTAAGCCAATGAACTTGGTAAAATTGCACTTAAACGTGAGTCTGGCGCTGGTTATATTTTAACGTTAATAATAATGATCAGAGTGCGTAAGTATCTGGTGGCGCGGTTAAATTATAGTTAACAAGTATTCGCGCACGCGCGGCGAGCCGGCCGGCGGATGAGCATGCGTCTCGCGCCGCCGCAGGACCCGCCGGGGGTGACCAAACCGGATAGCTATTTTTTACAAGATTATCGCATTCTCGTTTGTTTAATGATTCCTTCCTGTTCACTTATAAGGGCACAGAGAACTCGCAAGCCAGCATAATGCAGACCATTACATATTCTGTCGTGATAAAATTATAATGATTGTAATATTATTGTTATGAGTTGTTATTGGAGCGGGACCGTTCCAGTACTGTAATGGAGAGTTGTCCCTTTGTCTCTATTACCGGCCGTCGGGGTCGCGCCTTATCTACACGTGTATCGGTTGTACATATCACTCTATAAGGAGGCCGTAGGGTATTATCACATCAGGTTGTGCTGTGCGGTCGCACGGTAAGGGCCTGCATTTGCATACAAGCAAATATCTCGATCTGTAGCCGTTGTGCGGCAGATTACCGGCGCAATGCTTCCGCGCTGTATTGAATTCGGTACCAACGGTCCCGACTCCCATTACCAGTTCACGTTTACTTGTTAGTGTGATTCTCGGATGATAACAATCTTGCCCACTATTCTGAACTGAATATTCTCCATTCTAACGAGGAACCACTTTTGCGTGTAGAGAACTTTATTCGGTGTTAGATATACCCCATAAAATGGAACAACTAGCATTACCTGCACAAACGGCGCCTAAATAAATGGTGTCCGCAAATTCTTGCTATAACGATCGACGTTTCCATATCAGGCACTTATTCCATTGTGCTTACGAAATGTTTTAAGAAGTTACATCTAAGGGCTTGCTAAGGGTACTTACTTCCTTGACATAGTTTTCTAGATCATCCAGGTAAACTATAATCGTATTTAAGATGAAGCAAATTAGGTATGTTTTTCTTAACAAGAATTCGTAGGTATGTAATTGTGTGTACCTTACCAACACAACACATGTAAAATCTGTTCTTGCAAGCTGAAGATACTTAGTAATATCCTAATGCCTCAGGTCTCTAATAAGTAGTGGTTGGAATTTATTGGGGGAAATCTCGCTGCACCCATATGTTCGATTTATGGTTGGATGTTGTATTAAGGTACGAGCATGGTACGAGTATTAATGGAGGATTTGTTTCGCTCCCACCCTAGTAACCCTGGTTATAGGAAGGTGAGCGGGAACGGTAGGATAACGGTGACATTGCGCGAGCCTTGTTCTTGGGAACACGGGGTCCTGTCGCCTGCGCGCCGCTCAAAGGGTCAACGGAGCCCTGCGTGGGAAGTTGGTACAAACGCACCTTGTTCTATCCTAGACACATTTAGTACTTCATTTGAATATGTAATAACTTTGTTGCGCACTGTACTTTATCTGACTTACCTAATGTATGGTTTATGGGCGTATGGAACAGGCGTAGACTTCAGTTTTTTTTCTTACTATTTTTAAACAGTGCCCGGGTTGAGATCACCAATGCGCTGTCGGCAAATGTGGTAGGTATTTAAGTAAGTAAGTTTATAGGAATAGAGTGACCGACTCTGATCAGATATAACGATTGAAACAACCAGAACAATTTAACGTGCCTTATAACACGGTAGCGCTGAAATAGAAATACCACTATCGGTCACCCATTCAAAAAGTGTCGGAGCTGCACGTTGCTTTACAATGGCGATCAGTTAACATCGCCCATAGTCTAACTACGCCACGAGCTCCACTTTTCTTATATAATATCCTACTACCGTAGTGAATAACAAGATAATAGGTAGGTACAATAGGTAAAAAGTAATTGCTTAGGTAAGTATACTAAAACATTAACATAAAATCTTCGATATAACCTTTTCGTATTAAGTTCCGTTAATTAAGTAATAAAAGACCAGAAAGTTAACTTAAGTGCCTACTAAAGTTCCAAGAAGCTCATAGTGCAATGATGAGTGGAAAACGGGGTATTCATGGCCAACAAATTATAGATGAAATGAACATTTACCGGCAGTATGTAGGTAAACAAAGGTAAGCTATGGTCCCAGGCTAGTGGGTAGACGACAAAGGTCAGCGGGCTATCTGCCGCGGGCTAACTCCTGCCCCGATAGCCTACAACAACTCGATACATAAATTATGGACTATGATGACAAGCTTAATCGAATACTGGTGCTTCTATTGCGAAGTACATAAGCTATTTAAATTAAATGCTTAACTCTATCGGTAAGTAGGTAAGTCCTACCTAAACATCGTCATATAAAAATAACACATAAAATTTAATGTAAAACGTTCAGTTTCAAGACGAATCATTGACGCCAGCCTGACTCTTTCACTAAGGGGCAGAGGCCTCTACTCACTAAAGATATCATAGATACTTTATTTAATTTTGAGACAGCTTTACCAAAGTCCCCGGCGAGTCTGTGTGTACGCGTTACCAGAGTTAATGAGATGTACTAACTTTACTGAATACCACATGGGGTATACCCACGTGGGTATACCAATAGACAGAGTGATTCACGAGGCAGGCTTTGGGTAAGATTTTATGGGTTTAGTTGGTTCCCAATCTCACGGGAACGGATAGAACCGCGGCTCCCTGCTAGTTATTTATAACATTGTAAGAAATTATGAAGAAAAGACAGGTGTAAATAAATCGTAAAATAATAATTTAATTTCGAGAGTGTCATTGCAATTCATGCTCCTTGGTTTGTATTGCCTGCCGCGAGACAACTTTGTTAAAAGTTATTGGCTTCTTGGTACATTAGTAGTACATAGTGGCATTTGGCAACAAAGTTTATTCATAGTATGATATGATAAAAGTTATAGACAAAATAGTATTTACTTACTTACTTTTATAACTTTTCCAGCTTCAGCGAAAAACCAGCTTCAAATCAAGTTTTTTTTTTAATGAGAAATTACCAAAATTTTAAATAATTTCTAAACGGGACCATTCTGTAAAGCACACTCTTTCATATAACCATATAGGAAATAATCATTAATCACTACGTTTTATACCAACCGATAGAATTTTCAAAATCGGTTCATAAACGAGGGAGAAAACAAGTACATACCTACCTAACAAAAAAATACACATACAGCCCTATTAATTGAAAACCTTGTTTGGTTTGTTGAGTCGTTTTTAACCTAACTACTCGTTCGTTTTTAAAACGCACATAAAAATAACATTCAAAAAATAACAAACAAAGTCTCTTCACGGAGGAATCACAAGGAGACCGAAACACAAGATAAAAATCTATACTTAATATTATAAAGAGGTAAAATTTGTAAGTTTGTTTGTTTGTTTTTATGTTCGAGCTAATCTCGGGAATTAACAGTCCGATTTGAATAATTCTTTTGTAATTGATAGCCACATTCAACGGGAAGGTTATAGGCTATTTTTCATCCCGAAATTCCCATGGGAACGGGCACAATGCGGGCAAAACCGCGGGGCGCTGCTAGTGTAAAATAAAAGCGAAGTATATCCGTAATAGTAGTTTATGCAACTGTCATATAAGGGTATTAAAACACGAGTGTGAGTTTATGAAACGAGCGCAGCGAGTTTCATAATAGTAACGAGTGTTTTAATACCCGTGTTATATGCAGTTGTATACACTACTTTATCTTCACTAATGCAATTAATCAAACAACAAGAGTAAAAGCTGACAATAGTTTTTCACGCGTACGTGTATTGTCACAGTGAACTTGCCGCCATTAAAATCTAACCAATGAGAGCGCAGCTGCGCGTAGGGCCAATCAGGAACGAGCGAGATCTTACCAAAGAGTTTTGTGTATGTAAGTTTAGTAGTTTCGACGAAGTTTTCAAAACAACTGTTTTCAAAAGCCAGCCTAATATCAAAATTTTATACAACTAGTATGAGGATTTTGACAAGGCTCGCCAGGTTAATTGGTCGCGTTATAATGATGTTATAATGAGATTTTACGATATCGATGTGGATATTATAACATCATGTGCAATTGCTTAAATTGAGTGTTTTAGTTGTCTGCGCTATAACAGTAGTAATTATAAGTCAAGTATTGGAAACATTAGAATGTTACAACATTAGTGTAGATAAACGTAGTTTTAATTCCAAATATCCTATACATTATATGTAAGTAAGTTCAAGTATGTTAGTGGCCAACCCTGGTGTCGGAGTTTTCACTTCCTATGTACTTAATTATTGGACACAACTCTAAAATAATAAACTGAAACAGTTGGTCATCATAAAATACGTTATTTAGAAAAAATATTTTTTTTCCACGCTGATAAACATATGTTTGTTCGCTTTTGAAATCAGTTATGCATGCAACATTTTAAGGGTGAAAAAAGCGGCCAAGTGCGAGTCGGACTCGCCCATGAAGGGTTCCGTAGCAGCGAGTAACATAATAAAGAAGTTCTTGAAGTTCGTTGTACTTACTACTACTTACTTACCTACTTAGCGTGTGGGTTGTGATCGATTAACGACCTCACAAACCAAAAAACTAAAAAAATAAAAAAAACTACTAACTAGACCTCGTTCAAACCAATTTTCGGTGTTAGATTACATTGTTATGTACATCATATATTTTTTTTAGTTTTATCATTCTCTTATTTTAGAAGTTACAGGGGGGGGGACACACATTTTACCACTTTGGAAGAGTCTCTCGCGCAAACTATTCAGTTTAGAAAAAAATGATTTTAGAAACCTCAATACCATTTTTGAAGACCTATCCATAGATACCCCACACGTATGGGTTTGATGAAAAAAAAAATATTTTTTTCATTTCTAAGTATGGGAGACCCCCCTAAAATTTTATTTTTTTTCTATTTTAGTGTGAAAATATTAATGCGGTTCACAGAATACATCTACACACTAAGTTTCAACAACATAGCTCTTATAGTTTCGGAGAAAAAAGGCTGTGACATACGGACAGACGGACAGACAGACATGACGAATCTATAAGGGTTCCGTTTTTGCCATTTGGCTACGGAACCCTAAAAAGGCTGAACGTTAGAATAAATGGAATGTGGATTACTGAAAAGAGGTGGCAGTGGGTGTCGCCCATGCAGACAGTGTAATTATGACAGTTACAAATTAATATTAAAAAAATTAAACCTTTAATTTGAATTATGTAATAATCAGTAATAACTGTAGGTACGTTTTATTTAAAAATGCTTCAATTAACCACACCCTGTATATTCTATCGATAGCCTTACATTAAAAACTACCACAGATGGTACAAATCTCATTAAACAATCATTAAGCAATTTTGAAATATCCGAACAGAATCTATTTCTTTTTTCGATTTCCGAACCCAAGCGCATGTGAATACGTCACTTGACAGATGTTTGACAAAAATGGTGCTCGTTTACCAGCTGGCACTCATTTTTTAGCGTTATAAAGAAAATCAACATTTAATTTGTTGTTAATTTCCTAAGTTTGGGATGGCGTCAGTTTTAGATTTAATAAAACATTATCAACACGCCATCGAAAAATATTCTAAAGACGAAGAAAGGGTAAGTTTTCTTCTAATCCCTGTAGGTACCTATACAATTACAATTTATTTCACTTTGATCGCTAATTATACGAAAACTACTATAAATTTAACCGTAAATATATCTTCTATCTCAGTGCAAAACATTAGGATAACCTTAATCGGTGTACATTCAAGGAAACAGTATTATCTCGACCATATGCGTTTCAAGCTTCGACATCATAACTACAACGAAACTACTATTTCAGGTTTTAAGATGTATCGACAAGTTGTACAATTTGAAAGTGACTACGCAACATTTGCAAGAGACAGGGGTTGGTCGGACTGTGAACGCTCTGCGGAAAGAGCCTGGAGATGTGGGGAAGGCGGCCCGATCTCTCGTCTACAAGTGGAAGATGATGGTGGCCTCGGAGGAAAGCGACCAAGAGGAAGATCACAAAACTGACTGTGAGCCATAACCTTTAGTATACACTCAAAGATTACAGTGATCCTCTAGTACATACCATACAAACATTTGCATGCACCCTTCCATTTTAGTGCCTTGCGGTTGTATTCAAAATAATGATATGCATCTCATTATAAACAAGTTAAATGGGACTATTGCATCATTGTAGTATGACTCTTTACATACTTAATGTTTAAAATCTTCTTTCTAATGAGTGTAAATAAATTTTAAAAGTATGACAATCATCTCTAAAAAATAACCCTGAATCCTAATGCAAGATCAAACAGTTTGTTTATTGTGACAATTTGCCCTTAACCTTAATAGCAATGATTAGTAGTTTAATATTAGTATTGTAAGTTATATTAAAAGACATCACATTATGTTAATGTTACAATAAGTTTAAGTGTTTTTTAAACAATCTGTACATAATATTCTGATGAATATATAACTTTATTATGAAAGAAGGTAGTTTCTTTTCTAATGCCTTCTAAAATCACCAATTAGATTTTAAAATAATGATTTCCAGCATAACTTTCCATTTTAACTTTATTCAACAAAATTGCAAACAAAGAATTCTACTTCATTTCTCAATCAAGCAAATTCATAAAAAATAAAATTATATCATTGACAAAATAAACTCCAAGGCAATAATTTATCTATCACCATATTACAGCTTCGAAACACAATGGCCATGGTAGCGGCAAAGAATCTGATGACAATGCTCAAGTAAAAGTCAAACAAGAACAACACCAGCACAATAGCTCAAGTAAAACCAGTCATAGAGATGATAAGGACATGAACGGCCACCACAGTGGGAACAAACGGAGATATCACAGCAGTGAGGTTTGTATGATTAACATTGCGGTTTTTGTTTCAGTTTGTTATCTCCCAGATACATGCAAACTGGCCAACTAAATAGCAGATTTTTTGTTTTATATTTTAAACAGTTTGAAACATATTGTTTACTCGCTCTTTCATTTAGTTAGAAGAGTGAGCATGTGTTTGTCCATTAGAGTGAGAGGAGCAAGGTACTAAGTTGTATATGCAGTTAAACAGAGAGAGGCAGTCTTTGGAGTGCTAATTGAAAACAGGATTATTTAACTATAAAAAGTTGTTATGGCGTAGAGGTTGAGGATATGCTATTTGTAATGGTTTTTCCTGTCATTGTGGGATTGTGTAATGACATTATAAAACCCTAATTAATAATGTTTTATTGAACCTTTAACCTTGTACTAAGAAGTATCAAACATAAAATTTGGAAGTGTTCAGGGAACTATACTATGATACTAAGCTTGCTTAAAAACGATAATGAAGATCCTTTCAGTTTGTATTATGTATAAATACTTATTGCCAATATAAAAAAACAAAATTTGAGGGAAATTGTAGGTTCATATCTTTAATTGTTATATTTACAGGAAGAAGAACCTGATTCAAAAAAGACTAGAAAATACAGTTCCAGTGAGGATGATAAGAAAAAAGTTGTAATTAAGAAGGAAAGGCTTAGTGATAGCGAGAGTAACGATGAGGATTCTGACAGTTCCGAGAGTGATAGCGATTCGGACTCGTCTGAGTCGTCCGGGGACCGGGTCCAAATAAAGAACGAAATAAAACAAGAAGTTGTAGTAAAACAAGAAAAAACAGAATCTCCCGAAAGACACAAACAATCAAAACACTCCCACAGGGACCACAACTCCTCATCGAGAGATCACAGTGATCACCAAAGAGAGTCATCTAGTTCAATACGATCACATAACTCGGAAAAACAAAGCTCATCACACTACAGTTCTAAGTCCAAGGACTCTAACCACACCAAACACAGTTCAGAATCAAAATCAAGTTCAAATAAACATAAAAGTTCTCACGAGAAACATATTGATGAGAAGAAACACAGTAGCGAAGAAAAAAAATACAATAGTGACGACAAAAAACATAGTAGTGATGAAAAAAAACACAAATCTGATCACAAATCCGAAGATAAGAAAGAATCTAAGTCATCTAGCAGTAAACATAGTGCGGATAAACACAAGTCTAGTTCCAACAAACACGAAACTAGTACTGATAAACACAAAAGTAGTACAGAAAAACATTCAAGTAAAGAAAAGCATAAAAGTTCCTTGCCTTTAGAGAAAGATGATAAACACAGGAGTTTGGAAAAGGAATCAAAATCCAAGTCTAAAGAGAATAGTGTTAATTATAGTAGTAGTAGTAGTTCTAAAGAAAAACATAGTTCCTCGAGCAAGGATAAGTCAAGGGATGGCTCTTCAAAAGAGAAATCGAGCAGTGACAAGAAACATTCGTCTAGTGAGAGTAAGTCAGTAAGTAAGTCTAAACATGACAGAAGCGATGAGAAGAGTACTGAAAAGAAATCGAAGGACAGTTCGAGGTCGTCACATAAAAGTAAATCGAGTAGTAGTTCTAAAGAAGATGTACCAAAGAAAAAAAGTAAAAAGAGCAGCGAGGATATTGATGGTGGCATTGACTGTGGATCAGGTAAATTATTGTATTAATTACTAGCCGCGCCCCGCGGTGTTACCCGCGTTGTACCCGTTCCCGCGGGAATTTCGGGATAAAATGTATCCCATGTGTAATTTTGATGTATAATCTATATTACTGTGAAATTTCATCCAAATCCGTTCAGTCGTTTTTCCGTGAAAGAGTAACAAACAAACATCCATACATTCACATCCATTCTCACAAACTTTCTCATTTATAACATTAGTAGGATAGAATATATTGCTGATCTAATTTAAATGGGTTGGCCACTTACCTTATTGTACATAAGCAAGTTGAGTAATTGTAAATTAAGGTAAGTGAGTACTTACCAAAATGTTAATCACAATTAAATTGACTACCAATTGAATTCAATACCAAATCATGAATTAGTATTAAGTATTATGTCGCCAACCTAGTTAGATAGTAAACGGGCCTGATTGGTTAAAAACTGAAGGCATACTTATGCTTCATATACAAAAGCATTGGTTCCACAAAAATTGGACAGATATCTGCAACATGAGTCAGAAACGGGCAAATCAGTCATTTTAAAGACGGCATTAGTCTTAACTATTTCACTCTTAGGACAGCTTCCTGAGTAATTTAAGCTTTATTGGTTTAGAAATTAAAACTAACCCTTTGCATGATTTTGGTTTCAGGTGCCAGTTTTGCAGAAGCTCTAGGCATGGTCAGTCCAGCCAAACCAAAAAAGAAGAGTTTTAGAGATCTCTCTCCCAGTGTTAATGATGTAAGTAACGTATATTAAAATTGTCCCTAGATTGCCCAGAAGGGCTTTCCAAAATAATAATAAAACATTATACAATGCTTATGCGCACTGTTTGTTATGCCCCAACGAAACACTAGGTATCAATATTGGAGACAAATAAAATATGGGATGGATAGTCTCGAAGTTTTAAACAAACTTCGATACTTCTTCGTTGTGAATGTTTAGATTACTTTTGAAAATCTATGTAAGTTTACAGAGCATTTTCACTTTTTATAATAACTGAATTCTATTAGAGAAACCATACAATATGCTATTTTAGATTCTGCGCCTGGTTTCTGTATAAGGGCTAAAACATCAGGCAAAAGTGTAAAATAATAGTTTTAGTTTTAATTTAATATGTGTTAATGTTATTTACAGCTAAGTCCAGCTGCCCTTTTGGCGCCAACTGCCAAATTAGCGCCATTGCCGTCGTTAGAAATAACGGCTTTACCGGAAATATCTGCGAACTACAAACCAAGACCGCCGCCGAAGTTATTGCCACATTTTTCGGATGAAGACGCCATAAGTGCGGGTATATCGTCGAAAAACCAAAGGTAAGACTGAACTAAACCTTATATAGAATATAGGCATTTAAAATTACCCATCCTATTTACGTTTACATTATGTCCACAACCGAATGGCGCCCTTCGTTATAACCGAATTGGATTTTTGAATTGTTTATCTGGTCAGAATATGGGATACGACCTCCGAGCAAATACCTTAATTAATACTCAAGGCAGTGACCGAAGTTGAACTACAGCCGTTTTCGGTCTAACGCAATATTGTAAACGAACCACTAAGAATTATTTATTAATTTATTTTAGTTAGACACTTCCGATAAGATTTTTGATACTATGCTCAACGCATACAAGACTTTTTGGTATGACTTGGCGAGAAAATATCTTCATATATTTTATTTCTGTTTCATTATTTCCAGAACCAAAGTGTACTCTGGAAACAAAGTGATAGGAAAAGTGACGTCGTTGTATGAAATGTGTGTTCACATACTACAGGAGCATATAGATGGTAAGTTGATTGTTTCATTTTGATTCTCATACATTTGCCTCGGATCTTTATTGTTTTCACAGCGTTCCAAATGTATTCTAAACACAAAAAGCCGAAGAGTTTGTTTGAACGAATCGTTAAAAATTTATGAAAACAATCAGAATTTTCATGCAGCGCGGGTAAAACCAGGGGGCGCTGTAGGTAGCTTTACAAGACTAATACATTGTTAACAATTATCTTATTTGAATCATTATTAACTTTATTGATATGTGTATGACATTTGTTGCATGTCATCTTATCTTATCCTCCTTACTGTACTGACATATTTTGTGCCCGATAGGCATTTGCCCAATACTGGAACAATATAGATACTTTTGTATCTACGAGTATTTAATGAACCCATCATTTGTGTTCTTAGCTCTAGAATACACTGGAGGCGTGCCATACGAGATCTTAAAGCCGGTTGTCGACCGAGCGACGCCGCAGCAACTATTTCTACTAGAACATTACAACCCTTATCTAATGGAGGACACCGATCATCTCTGGCAGAAGTTTTGCGAGAAGAATTTTAGGAATAAGAAGAGACAGGAGATGGAGACGTGGCGGGAGATGTATATGGTATGTAATAAAGTAATAAAGTTTCTGCTCATATAAATATATGGTTAAACTTGTACTGTCAAAGTTGGATTATCCAGAAAAACTGTGGAGTATTATTATCCGAATGAACTCCCTGAATAACCCTGATAAATGTACTAAATTTAGTATAGACAGACACTTAAAATGGGCACATCTATAACATCCAATGGTAGAAACAAGTAGTGTTTTAACTATGTCCCACTGGAAAAAATCTCGATTCACATTTATTATTCGGCACTTTTTGTTCTTCTAGAAGTAATCCAACTTGGTTATCACTTGTAAATTACAGAGGTGTCAAGAAGAACAAGAATGCAAGTTGAAATCACTAACGGCGAATATAAGGATTGCTCAAGAAGCTAAGAAGGCGCCCATCAAACAAACCAAGATGGCGTATGTCGACTCTGTTGTGAAACCACCGAGAAATATTGCGAGGAAACAGGTAAATCATAATGAAGTATTCACTGAGATGTTAGTATTCACTGAGATGTTCGCACGCTCAACCGTCTCCGGACAGGAGTAGGTCGCTGCAGGTCAAACCTGGTAAAGTGGGGCTACTCCACTAAGTCCGAGTGTGACTGCGGTGCCCCAGACCAGGACATGGTTCACCTCTTGTCCTCTGTGCCCTACCACCTGCACTAAAGAGGACTTACTGAACGTATCAGACGCTGCCCTCTCTTGTGAATTACTGGTCCGGGAAAATATAAATACTGAAAATGATTTTGCGCCATTGACTCGAAAGAAGAAGAAGACTGAGATGTTGATATTATGGTGTCTTGTAGACATAGTATAAAACTGAGGCTCCCACCGCTGTCTGTTCGCGGTAAACTCAAAAAATTACTCACGGATTTGCATGCCGGTTTCATCAATAGACAGAGTAATTGAAGATTTGGCTACTTTTTATCTCACAATTCATACCTACGGGAACTATAGGTAATCTTAATTGACTGAAGACAAGCGAAGGCGGGTCAGCAGTTTACCATAAAAATAATGTAGAAGATAATATTTAACAAAGTGTATCTTAAACTCCCATAGGAAATAGTATTAAGGCAAAAGTGGCTAGTGTCATATAGTTTCCTTCTTTGGAATCATATCGGATCTTTTTACATCTCAGGCGCGATTAGCAGAATAACCACTTAGTTTCCCAAGGAAAACCTAGTTAATAATAAAATGTCGTCAGGCGGTCCACGGCACCGCGTTCGCCGCAGCGGGTAGTCCTGCGTCCCGCGTCGCCGCTCTGTCGTCCTCCGCCAACGTGTTGCGCGGCGGTGCCAGGCCGCCGCCCGTCGCCATTTCCACTTCATCGTCATTCAAGCCTAAGAAAGCACCGCTGATGGCGAAAGCGCTGCAGTTCATGCGAGGACGAAAGCGGTAGTCACTGCCGTTACGTAGGTTTGTATGGGCGTGATGGACGGATTGAGAGGAATATCATTTTATTAGTAGATCAAAAACTGTATCAATAGAAAATTTTTAAAAGTTTTATTAATTATAACCTGTAGACGTCAGAGTCAGTAAGTTGAAAATTTTAATAGGAATTTAATCGCATACGATTAAACCGATATGTATGCGATTAAACCGATTTGCACTACCTAGTGCAAATCGGTTTTCTTGGGAAGTAGATAATAATCGATTCGCATGCAAATATCCACCAATAGGATAGGCTACAATAATGAATTGAGACTATTGGTAGACGTAGTCTACGTTTCCATCGTAAATATATAATGAAGTGTAGTTAGAAGACGATATCGACCAATAGCAGAGTAAGGCTCGAAAATAAAGTGATGCTATTAGTCTTTTTTGTTTTAACGCTTCCTCATATATTTTAAGTGGTAAACAGTAATTTTTTGCGAAAATAGAGCTTAGCATTTGAAATAATATTATTCTACCGCAAATGTGTGGTGATAGTAAAATACCGTGTGATGCTATTGGTCTATTTTTGTTTTAATGCATCCTCATATATTGTAAGTGTTAAACAGTAAAATTTCGAAAATAGAGCTTAGCATTTGAAATAATAATAAATAGCTACTAATATAATATACTCGCAGCGATAATATAGTAATGTTTGTATATAAATGTTTCACCCAACTAAATAGGAAATGAATTAAATAGAAAATATTATTTTAAGCTCTTTTCTGAATGGCACCTCTCTTGTTCCGTCCGTCATGATCTCGTTTTATTCAATTGTGACGTAGTTGTAATGTTATTAGTTACCGTTTGAGTAGTTGTAACTAGTTTGGGTATAAGTAGACAATTAAATTATACATTGAACCATATAATGTACCTTATTTTGTAGTTTAGTTAAAATTGGTGATTTTGTCGTATTGTGTTTACATTCGAGTCCTGTTTTTATTTATTTATATTGTGTAATTGAGGGCGATATTATGTCCAATGAACTATTAAATATTTGAGTACTTTAAGATCTCGCACTGAAATAAATATGTGTTAAAAATTTAATATGTATTTATTTTAATATACGAGCTAGATACATTCTTATACGACTTGTAGTTATTTTTTTATATTATGTGTTTTACTTAAAGGTAAAATAACTTGAAAGTTAGTGAAAGCATGTTATACTAAAACATTAAAAATCCCGTATTTACAAATAATACTACGCGAACTCATAGCAATACGAAACGCCTAGTTATAATCTATATAGTTATTTGTACAAAAACAGTTCACAATCTACTTACATCTAGGAAAATTCGAATAACGACTGTAAATACCGAAGTCAAGTAAAAATGAGAACATCACTTCTTTTTCCAGTCTCAATAAAAACGTATATACGCCACTAATATGTGTACAATGAACCACTACACTCTACTAGTAACAAATGAAACAAATCGATCAATAAACAATTGGCATAATATTTCGTTCCTTTCCTTAACCAAAAAAAAATTACATTGTATCACCGATGTCGTCTAGAACAAATTATGAATTCGAGGGCGGATGGCACAAGAACTCTTAATCAATTTAGTACCTAAATATTTTAAAGAAACAAAAGTGATTCCAAAGTGAATTTTATTCTATACCAAATAGAACACAATTTAAAACGAACGTCATTTGTTTTTTAATCATCTTTAAACGCTAAATAGATCTCAGAATTGTTGTGCAATACGCCCTTAATCTTAGCTTTTAAGCCTGTTGTAAAGTGATAGTAATATGTACCATAAGTTCCATTACGCTTTTATTTCGTGTGTTTTGTAAATAGTTAATAATTATGTTTGAATAAAATATAAAACATTGCAATTTTTCGTTTATTTAGGAGGTCAAAATCCTTGTTCAATTGTATAGCGTGTCATTGGATAGTTAACTTAACGAGTAGGTAAGGTTTATCTCTATATAGGACTTAGCTGTTACGCAGCTAGTGCGTGTAAAACATATTATGTATAGTGACCTCGTACCATGTTTAGTCTGAACTATGCAAAATAAGCAATTGCTATTTCGTCAACCGAAATAAGAACTTATAAACTTATAGTTGATATTTTTTGGATCCGAAAGAAGTTTCGAAACCTTAAAATACTATTTCGCCTTTAGCGATTTTTGGTCGAATACAGAAAAAAAGCTTAACCATAAGCGATGGTACATCTGTGATCGGTTAATCGCTACTTGTCAGTGGCAAATGGTGCATTGCATAAAAACTCAGCACCGGCCACCAGCGCTGGGTGCTTCCGATAAGCCCTGGTATACTAGCGCTTATCTATTCTTACTTTCATTCTGTATCCAGCCTTCTACAGGCCACACCAAACCTATAAACCCCTGATTTCTGTCGTGGAGTAAATGTCTACTATTAAATGTTGAGCTAAGTTGAGACTTGTCAAAATGGTTAAATAATTCGAGGTTTATTCAATGGATTGTTGAGGTATGATCCAAATGAATGGAATGCTGTGATATGTTCGATTTACGACATCAATAACATACAGTTGTCGCCAAATCAGTTAGCAGATGTGCTCAAGAAAGCTTAGAAGAAAGAACTTTAAACTTAAAAGACAATTATTAAAATATTAAGATTTCAGTCTGGTAAAATGAAATTCTGGAAATGAGATTAGAAAAAAATTAAAAAATTAAAAACATTATGTTTTTCCCTTGAAGATAATCTGTAAACAGAATTTCCTACTACTGCAGATAGTACTTTGATGATGGTTTTAACTTCCTTGTTATAATGCATTTTGCAAAGGTCATATTGTAGCGTGTATATAAATTATTGTATATTTAGGCACATTTAAACTAATTCCCTGAAGAAATTAATAAACTTTTCATAGATGAAAAGGTCTGAAAGTTTTAAAGATTCATACACCCAATATCTTAAAAATAATAATAGATTATTAAACATTATTAATGTTTAATAAATGTCGACAACGCTTAATATAAAAATGGGAATAATGAAATACATTAATATATTTATTTTTCCACTTTATTGGCCATTTATAAAACCAGGCATAATAATAAAAACATCACATTGATTGGCTATGCATTAATAACAATATTTTAGTCTAAGTAGTTAAACATTATTTAATAACGACTAGAATAAAATCTTATGTATTGAGCTAGTAACAAATACATCTTTTAACATATAAAGCAACATTAATACGCAGACAGAACGAATATTTTTGTAACTTAATAGTTAAACTCGTTTATAAAGTCGATAGTTAAGTATAAATTTTAACAGATAATATTTAATATCTAAAATTAATCTTATCTGTATGTCATGAAGATTTATTTCGAATTGTCAACAAATTGTAGTCTATTTTACATCACATTTATTGTTATTTTCAAGTATCCTACCATTCTATGTTTTCAACAGACCATAACAGCTAGGAATAAAACTTGGTTCAAAGTTTGGAGAATATGTCAAAATTTCTATAGATATTCTATTTAAGTTTATTATCTGTATAACTTTATTATCATGTTCATTAAGGTTGTATGTACCTATAGATTATTTTCTACTATTATTTTGCGTACAACATTAATTTTATATGGCAACGATTATGTATAGACAAAATTATATATGTATTAACTGTTTTATAATTTACTGAATAGTGAAATATGGAATTATGTTACACTGAATTATTTGCCATTTAATTAAACAGTAATTATACTACGGATTCTATTAATCGTGTTTTATTTTGTAATATTGATGAGTATTAATGGTAGAATAGAATGTTCATTAGTCATCTATTGGAAGTAGAAGTAGTAAGTAGATCCAAGTAATAGTAATTAGTTACTTTTGCTGTTGGACCTGGAGACACTACCTGTTTGGTTAATGCCTCCGGTAGCTTCAGAGAGCTTGACTTTGACTTTGAGTGACCTTTTAACATATAGGGGAGTAGAGGGCCTTACGTCAAAAACAAATTAATAAAGTACCACGTCAATGTTCCTGAACTTAGTCTTCAACTGCTTCCCATAGCCGGCATATAATATCTTCGGGCATTGATACAAGGCCAGGAATTTCAGACTCTTGTAGTATTCAGATATGACATCCACTATCACCGGCGATATATTCTTGATTCGAGAGAGACTTAAACTCTTTAGTTTGATCAAAGTGGGACATCCCAAAGCTTTTTTCAGGGCGATTTCTGAAAAGCTCTCGTTGTTCCAAAGCTGCAGCTGTTCCAGCTTATCCGATTTGGTAATATGCATTAAACCTTTGTCGCTGAGGTTATCGCAGCGGATAACAGCAAGGTCTTTCAGCGTAGGACATTGGGATAACATCAACAAGCACTCGTCGTCAATGGCTTCGGCGCCATTCAAGTGCAATGACACCAACATGTGTTGTTTCTTTTTTATCAGCCTCTTAACAAAATCTAAAGTGAGAAACCTGATTTTCTCGATCATTATATGACACAAGTGCGGACAATTTAACAGGCTCTCACAATTCACATCGGACAATCCGAAATCAGACAGCCCCAAGAAAGTCAAATGCTGGAACTGATCAAATTGGATCTTCAGATCGATTGTGCTCTTCAGCAGCGAATTTTTCAGATTAAGTTTTTTGAGATTGGGCCATTTTTTTATATCGTCCTCGAATTCTATTTCGAGGCGGCACATGATCAGTTCGAGAGAAGTGAGGTTATTACACTTTTGAGTGATCGATTTGATCATGGGGTAGTTGAGGATGTACTGCATTTTGAGGCGATGGATGCATTTGGAGTGGTTATTGATGAGTTCAAGCGTTTTACCACATATTGCGCCGAGTTGTCCTGAGCATATGATGAGCATGGGTCTCCACAACGCCTTGTCTCTCGCCAGTTTGTTCCAGCGAAGGCACACGTCCTCGCACTGCAGTAACTCCTCCAGCGATAAATACTTAAAGATTTCAATCAGCAGTTCATCCGGCAGGTTCTCTATCGGAGCATCATCTCTAGATGGAGTGTGGTCTCTCAATAAAAGGTTGACACACCTGCGGAATAATACACAGCAAATTCAACATCTAAATTCATCTAATATGGGACGGAAAATCTCAGAAATGAAATGGCGTAATACTCTTTTCTGACTATTAGTGATTGCGTAAATATTGTTACTTTTATATTTTAGTCCAAGATTTTTTAAAAGCGCACTTATTTTCTGAATTGTTCCTATAATTATAGCAAACATATCATACCTGGCCATTATGGAAAACTTTCGTTGAAACTCCGCAAAAAATCTTTCCGATACTGAGTTCGTGCGACGAAGCTCAAGCTGCATTTTCAATGTAGCTATGAAATGACTCGCATTTACATACGAATCATTTACAACTATTTTAAGTAAGAAGGTACTTGTGTTTATTTTGGCTTCAAACAATCCGGCAGATTTTGCGCATTTTGTTCCAAGTATTTCTTTCTTTGTGTTACCGAGCGAATGTTATTGTGATGTAAACATTCCTGTGTCAATAAATGCGCCGACTTCCCATATCATGTTGTCCAACTTGTTACTTGTTTGGAATCGATCTCATATTTCACCTGAAGCAAAACAACAGCCATATGACGACGTTCATTGATATATTCACATACATCTATAAGTATATGTCTTCAAAATATAATATTACCTTTTCAGATTTATATCGCCGACTAACCGATCCTTAATATTCTTCTCAGTCTATATATTTCCTTTCTTAACTAATACAAAAACGCTATCAAAATATTTATTCACCTTAATGTCCTAAAAACAACATTATACTAACAAAATGTAAGCTTGTGTGCAAACTTACACAATAGTATTGATTTTCACACTATAGCAGGACATAGTGATAATCATTTCATTTTTATAAAATAATTACATTGAGATTTCTCTAAAACGTTGGTAATTACATTTTGTTTGATTTTGAAACTAGCCAGTATCACAGTCCTATATAAAATCTTGCCAATAAATATACGGAAATATGGTTCCGTATCAACTTCAGTCGGCTGAGCTCGGGTCGCTTCTCTCCGCTCGCTCGCCGCGCGTTGGAGCGAGACGGGTGGTATGCGCCACCCGGCCTGCGGCCTTTTTAGTTTTTGCCATCTGTCGCTTTATTCAGTGAGTCGGATTCCGTCGGGGCGGGTCGTCACTGCAATCTATTATTATTACATTACACTTCTTTTGTGTATTTCAACTTTACTGTAGTGTAGGGCGACCCGAAACCTTACCCGACTAGAGTACTTAAATCAAACAGCCATGCTTCACCTCAAGAATCTTGCCAAATCGGTGGCGCCTCTTAAAAACTCCCTTCAGAATGAAGCCCTCACTAGCGCCGTGAGGCTCGTGCCGGCCGCCGTGAATGTGTGCAGCCGGACCTACGCCAGCCATGAGATCCCGGACAGGCTCAAGGACATCCCGACGAGCGCGAACCCCAGGTTCTTCGACATGGTGGAATACTTCTTCCATAGAGCCTGCCAGGTGGTCGAAGATAAGTTGGTCGAGGATATGAAGCTGAGGGGCTCCATGGAAGAAAAGAAGAAGAAGGTGGCCGGTATCCTGAAGCTGATGCAGCCTTGCGACCACATCCTCGAGATCCAGTTTCCGCTGAGGCGTGACTCCGGTGACTACGAGATGATCCACGGCTACAGAGCGCAGCACTCCTCACACAGGACCCCCACTAAAGGAGGTAAGCCCCTAACAACTTTCATTTCTCCTCATCTTTAATCAACATTAGTATAAAATCAGCGATAGTTACTCGTTAATAAATTTATTTATAGCCCGGCAGACACGTGATGTTACCGAACAGGTCTGATGTTACGTAGCTCAAAAATGTCACACTATTTACTTACCTAGAGATTTGTTCATCATACTTATCTAGTTGTATTTGATGTTATTCTTTCTTATTCAAGTTTTCTTTAGCATACCTAAGAAGTTCTCTTGAATCCATTATCATTGGTATGATACAGCATTGTTTCCCTAGCTTCCGAGAATTTTTTTTATAAACTAGTGAGTTATAAAAAATCGTATACGTTAATATTAACGTAGGTATTTATATTCTCATACGATTCTAAAAAATCATAAATTTCCAAGATAACCTCAAAATTGCTGCTGATATACTGTCCATTCCGCGGATGATATTTTGAATAGTCAAAATTGTTTATACCGCATTGGTGACTACAGTAACAACTACACAAAATGTCAGATCACAACTGAACAAACATTGCTGATTATTTCTATTATAGTATGGGGGAAAACTGTTTGGATGTAATATTTTTTTTGGAATCGTAACATTCGCTCTGCATCATTGTTATAAATTACATAAGAATCTTGATTAAGCGTAAAGTGAATTGTATTTTATTAGCTTAATCTGAATGAATGACGTAAGGCAATACTCTTAGGGCAATTACTTACTGTCAACTTTGTCGTCAATATTTTGATGGCTTTAATGCCTAAGCCCTTAGCAACTAGCTTCTTGTTTACACTACCTTGTTGATTGCTAAGTATTCCAATGAACATTCTGTTAGTATTAACTGTATGTTCTACCTTGAACTGATATTTGTAATCGATCAAAAAGTGGCCCATACATACACACACATGCCTCTTTTACAGCCTTTTATGACTCCTTTAGCATCGTAACTCGTATACCAATTTGAGGAGTGTGTGTTGATTATACGATATTCAGAGCCACATAATATGACGTAGGCTCGCGGTTTATGTCCAGTATAGTGTGCAATGTGTGTAATACTAAAAACCTGGCCTTTGGTTGTTGTACTGTTGAATTTTCATACACAGTTATTATCGAAATCCAAGCAGGAGTAGATTATTCGTCCCCTATAGTGTTCCCATACCTGCTTTATTGTTATTTCTCAAAATAATTACTCAACAATCGGTCGTACATATTTTTCCTCTAATATCACAACAAACTTCATTCAAAACACAATCTTCATTCAGTAGGAATATTTAAATTCATACTGAAGATTGCGTGTCCCGAAAGTGCCTTGATGAATTTTAATAACGTTGAAGCTACCAGGTTCGCAACAGTATTCCTATATTTAGCATTACCGGTACACCTTATCAATCATGTACCCGATAATGTCATCTTTCTCTCGCCATGTAGAAGATTAGATACCCGAGTAGGTACCAAGATTACTCACATTTGGAAAACATGATAAGCTGTTTACTTCACCCGCCCTCGGCAACTGGAGGCGTGGTTGTGACGTGGAAAAGTTGCTCGTCAGAAAGTTGCGCAACAACTAAAATTAACATCTACATGTACTGAGCAAACCATTCTTCCTTCTTTCGTAAACATGCCACAGTTGAAAATTGTCAGTGTACACACGACACAAATGAAATCCCCGTTTGTGAAAACCAGTCACGTTTCGTAAATGTTTTTCAGTTAGTTATCGTCCTTATTTTTTTTGCTATTCATATGACAAATAACGATAAATAGTTATAGATTAACCTAATCGGGTTTTATTTATTATTTTTATATCTTATCAGTATTACTGCGGTCAAATGAAAAATCTGATACAAGTCGGTTGCCTACCTAAGTTATTTTTATTGTTATTTTTGTTATAATTTTATTTCCTTCTGACACTAGGCACTGTCACATGTTTGAAGAATTTGTGGGCGGTTCTGATGACTGACGGGTATATCGTCACAAACACGTAAACGAGAATTAAGATCTGGCTGAAACATTTGTTTTGGCTGCTTTTTTGGGAAAATTTAAAGGCCACGTTGGACGTGCTGAGTGAAATCCAAGGCTACATGTTAGTGAAATATACAAAATTACTATCGTACTTTTGACATAGCTGAATGGAAGGAATTGGGTAGGCTCTTGCGGTCATATGGGACACTGGGACACTACTTGAGAAAACTTTACCATTAAATTTGTTTTTTTTAAACTTTGGTAGCGCTCACACAATAGAAAATTCATCTTTCGTCGGTATTTGTTTATCTGATAGCAACGACTTCTTATAACAATCTGAATTGTCATGTATGTATGTTCATTTGAACAACATTGTGTTGTCACGACATTAGTATATACGATTGATTGATTGATAGAGTATATCAAAATATTTGTCTTCATTCGAAACGTTAAAAATATTTACTTTTAACCGGCAAACAAATAGGACAATAATGATTGACACATTTATGAGTACGTGACTACTGAATACAGCTAGCTTACCTTGGTATTAACAATACATGTATAGTAAGCTAATATGAAATGTAAATTCGCATCTCTTTTTGATGAAAAATACAAATAATATAGAACTACTTATCCACTCTAATTTAATAAAAATGAAGAGAGTTGTTATTTATCTGAATGCGTCAATTTGGAAATACCCTATGGACTTTTAAAAACAATTGAACTTGATACAGTTATCATACATTCCTGAGTAATAGTGTTTTATCTTAAAATGACAGCATTAATGAGGCGTTTATATCAATTCTTAACTTTTGTATTAGTTCCATCGATAAACTGAATAAAAACGGATGAATTCACACGCAATACGTTTTTAGCTTTGTAAGACCTTCAATACTTCAATATTAAATAACTTTTCGCTAATCAGTAAAGAAAATAATAACAAATCTTTATCTTAATAATAATATGGATATTTTGGTTTCAGTTAAAAGTTTGATCTCTACAATATCAGAGTCCATTTTTAACTACAAGATAATAGTTTATATTTTATCTTAATTTCTAAGTTACGTAGACTTTACGTAATTTTAAAAATATGAGGTACACACCCATTTACATTTACAATCGATGCATAGTATCCATCCCAGAATTCAAATATCAAACCAAAGGTACCAATACGAATGGAATTACTACTAGTAATTACTAAAACGAGCTAAAATACTCAGTAAAATATATAGTCTTTTTCACCGCTCTTTAACATCACTGAAATAGATTTTTTGTCTCTTTTGCTCATTGGAAAATAGCGTTAGTATATTGGAAAGAACAAACCATTTACTAGCTAAAATGCTGCTAATCAACGTTTATGAATAAGCCCCTTAGTTTATCCTTTCAACTAGTAATGGCCCAATGAATCTAATTTATAACATACATTCGGCTAGAGACAGTATCACGAGCTCCAATGAGTTTCTTTGTTTTATTTCTGTCTCGTTAGTGCTATATTTATATGTAACAGTTGTTAGAATGAACTGAGAGTCGGCTTGACCCTGATGCCTGAATTCATAATGATCAATGAAAGTATATTGGAAGTATTTTAATTTAAAATATTTTTAGTTTAGTTCTTAATTGTAATTAACTGCTAAGTGGAGATGATACTTATTGGGAATTACTTTAGAAGACCTATTTCATATCAATGTTTTGTTCAATTTGAATATCCAATATCAGTTAAAAATAATAGTTGCTTACAAGTCGTCTTCTAAACTATATTCAACAAAAAAAATCGTTGTCAATTCGATTGATATCCATCGTTGATAAGAGTTAATCATGATGGCAATAGAAATGAAATAAATGGTGAATATGAAAGATGACGAAAGATTTATATCCAATATTTCATTTAACCTACACCTTAAAATAAAATACCTATAGTCACAAGACTTGATATCGTTATCACTACAGTAGGTATTAAAAAATCACCTCATATAGTTATCTAATGTAGACATATAAATATTTAATCATTTTACTTACATTGGGTAAAGTAAAATTTAAGATTATTTCGTCATTCTCTAAAATCAGACGATAATTTTTATCACCTATTTGCACGTATGACCCCGCACAAGTTAGTTGATAAACTTGCATGTTGTTTATAAAATAAATATTTAATGGACCAACGATCTAGACTTTTTAACCATATCGTTAATCTTCAAGGTTTAACTGTTTCTACGGTAGTTCTGTTTATGTAATGTCTAACATTTCCTCTCTATTATTCATCCAGTGGTCGTGACATTACGCACAATTTAAACCAATTAAGCGTATCAACTCATATTTGTTGTGTAACTAACCTGCTTTACTATACTATATAGAACAGTAGCTAAGCATTAAAACAAATAATTAAACATGCATATAAAAGAAACAATTTATAATACTAAAATCATACAAACTCAACCAATAAGTGCGAACGATATTAATGAACTAATGTATGTGCTACTGTGACGTCATATATCATTGTATTGTCTACCTTATCTTGATACTTAAATAGTAATTAGTTATGCAATGAGGTGTACTATATCTGAAGGTCTTAAATAAAAGTAGACTAGTAATTAAACTGGAATTGGAACTAACCTCTAAGTTATTTATTACATTTTTCATTAATTACTGGAATCCGGTTGAATCCATTTTTGTTTATGGCAAATTGCACATTTATACCAATTTGTGTCATATACAGAAGCGCAAATTGAATGACACCTTCACTAAATGAAACGGGCTTGGCGAGTAATTGCTTTGTTAAATTATCCGTAGCGTACGTAATTGAAGTGACATTTTTGAGCTATGCATTACTTTTAAACTGCAGTTTTTATGAAAATTATCATGTTTATATTTGATGGATTTTACGGCACGCAGGACAATTCCATAAATAGTCAATTCTCATAGAGTTAACATTAAATATATCTTGTTCCTATCAATATATTTGACAATAATATTAGACCCATTTTTGCAGATCCATATAGTGCTCTATGGATCTGTAAAAAGTTATCCCACCAAAAACATATATGTAAAAAAGGAGAGCCAAGTTCAATACAAAAATTATGCATGGCTATGGGCTTCGCTGCAAAAAGAATGCAGATCTAAATGAGGGCCAAGTTCTAGGCAATATCTCAATATGTATTTATAGGAACAAAATAACATTATGAACAAGTATTAAACTCTATTTCTTCTCTTTATTCGATACCTATGACAATTGCTGTTATTTAAAAATGTGAGATCTTAAAGTGAGTTAGATTTGACTTGACCAGTTTTCATTACAGCAGTCATTTTATAAAGTTATTCAACATATAACAACAAACTGGCCAAGTTAAATCTAACCCACTTTAAGATCTCACATTTTTAAATAACAGCAATTGTCATAGGTATCGAATAAAGAGAAGAAATAGAGTTTAATACTTGTTCATAATGTTATTTTGTTCCTATAAATACATATTGAGATATTGCCTAGAACTTGGCCCTCATTTAGATCTGCATTCTTTTTGCAGCGAAGCCCATAGCCATGCATAATTTTTGTATTGAACTTGGCTCTCCTTTTTTACATTAATGTTTTTGGTGGGATATCATTACTTTTTGTAAAGAAAACTAGGTATTGATATTTATTGTTTTTTCTTGCGTTTCCGCTGCATAGGTACTTTGGTTCGTTCGCATTTTAAATTGTATCGTATAGCGCTTCTGAGCCGCGCGCTGCCTCCGCGTACGAGTAAGGACTCACGAAGCGGTTTTCACCCGTGCCCGCCGCGGTGGCGGAATGGAGTTTTATTTTCAAAACTCACGAGACCGGAGTTTTGTGCGGTTACGCAGCCGTCGCGGTTGCAATTATCGCCCGCAAACTTGGCGGTTGATAATCGCAAGACGGGCGGTTAAACGATCAGTTGAGTTCCAGACCGTCATGGACACACACCAGAAACTACTACGCAACGAGTAATAACAAGTCACTGCAAAATGGCGTCGGATTTCTAACCTCCCCCCCCCCCCCCCGCCCCCCGCTGTCCACGCGCGGTCGCCCGCCAACCGACCGCAGAACGCGCGGGTGCAACCCGCCGCGGCTGCGGGACCGCGACCCGCGCCCGCCGGTACAAGATGACCGCTGGAGCAGCGGGACCCGCAAACAATCGCACACGCCGCGGGCGTAAAACGCGTCGTGAAATGTGCTTTAAGTTTTTACATAAATATCTGTATTCTACAAAGGCTGCGGGCCCGCAACCGCGGCGGGCACGGGTGAAAACCGCTTCGTGAGTCCTTAGCCTACAAGTGCAAGGCGCGAGCGAGTTCAACCAGCATTCTTAAATTAGTCAATACATACATTATATCGGTAACAATAATACATCGCTTTACTACCATGCAGGTATAAACCAACCGACCCGCTAAATTTTTACCAAATCGCTACCGCTTATAATTGTGTACTATTCATCAGAGCGTGACGCTGATTGGCTGGGGCGACGGTGGACCGACCGCGTCATAAGTACCTACCGCGCGCCGCCGACGACACACCGTTGGCCGGTTGTTTAGCGCGAAATTTAAGTTTTTTTGAATGGGGACACCACTTATTTTTTTTACTTAACTTTACGTTTATATTGCAGTTAAATAGCAAATATAATAATACATATATTGGGATAGTTTCAAATATCTGCTAGTAACGGTTCCAACGCTACAATTAAAAAATATATTTTTTGTATGGGGACCCCCCCCTATTTTTTAACTATTTTATATTTTTAGATTTTTTCTTACGCTTACACACAATTACCGAGCTAGATTCCAAATTTCATCCTTCTAGGTCATCTGGAAGTAGGTTAGGTTTAGGTACTATATGTCAGTCAGTCAGTCAATACTAAAATTTACGACTTTCTGACGTTCATATCTTTATAACCGTTTGAGCTAGCTTCATGAAATTTGGGTTTCTAAATGTCCTAATGGATATAATTAAACACACGAAGTTTCATGTGTTTACGTTAAATAGGTTTTGAGTTACGAGGGGAGGTCAAAAAGTTCGCGGAATGAGAGGGAAGGAGGGTGAAATTAGACAATCTATTATTTTTCCTTTTCAATATATTCTTCCTTAAGCCTAATACATTTTTCAGTTCTCTCATATAAGTTTGTTTTTACCTTTAAAAAAAATGTTTTCTCAAGGACTTCAAAATAAGCGAAAATTGCCGACTTCACTTCGTCGTCGTTAGAAAACTTTTTTCCTAGAAGATTTTTTTCAGGTTTAGGAATAAATTATAGTCGGAGGGAGCCAGGTCTGGCCTATAGGGTGGGTGGTTTAAAGTTTCGTAGCCACATTTTAGCAAGGCAGCCATTGCAACATGGCTCTTGTGAATCTCTTGTGAATGTCGTCATGCAGAAGCAGTACTCCTTTTGTCCATTTTCTCCTCCTTTTTTCTTTGACTGCATCTTTTATTTTTTCTAGAAGTGTTGCGTAGTATTCTTTTGTGATGTTGAGACCTTTTTCTTTGTAATCAATCAACAATATCCCCTCTGAATCCCAGAAAACCGTGGCCATAATCTTTCCGGCCGATTGTGACACCTTAAACTTCTTAGGGGGTGCTGCGCCCTTTTCATGCCATTGCATGGACTCCTGTTTCAATTCAGGCTCTTAATGATGAACCCAAGTTTCATCTCAAGTAACAATCCGGTTCAAAAAGTCTTCTTTATTGTCGCTACAGAGGCGCAAAAACTCGCGGGAGCGCTCAACGCGCTGCTGTTTTTGAATCGCTGAAAGGATTCTTGGCTCCCATCTTTCACCTTAGACATGCCAAGATGGTCGTGGAGGATATTCAAAATGATTATAGATGATACTCCGACTATTTCTGCGAGTTGTTTCTTCTTTAGTCGAGTATCTCAAAGAACAAGTTTTTCGACTTTTTCGACAATGTCTGAGGACGAGGCCTCCCCGAGCGGTGATCGCCTTCGATTGAGTCTCCAACTTGCTTGAAAAGACTAAACCACTTGTAAATCGTGGTTTTTCCAGGACAAGAGCCCCTGTCAACAGATAACATTTATTCCATAATGATTTGAGGGTTTTCCTTGTTTGGTATGAATCTTTTATCACGGCGCGAAGCTCAATTTTATCCATAGTTGACCTTTTTTTTCCAGATTGACTTGCTAATAGAGTGATAACTAATATGTTAATGGCTCGATTTACCTAGAACTTGGTATTTATACCTATTTTGAGTGCCTGAAAAATATGAGGTAAAAAATAATTGCCCCGCCCCCCTGTAACCCTTTCATTCCGCGAACTTTTTGACCTCCCCTCGTATAGAAGGGTCAAAAGTGGCACCAAATGGTTCGTGTAATATTACACTCGGCGCTGGCTAGCCGTTCCTTTGCTTGAACTTGGCTTGACACGCTGCCGCGTGTCTAGATACCAGGAACCGTCCCAATGTTTACAAGCTCTTTAAACATGTTTCACATAATGTAACCGTACCTTTATTAACACTTTAATTATCTTAACAGGTATCAGATTCTCATTGGACGTTACTAGGGACGAAGTGAAGGCTCTTTCCGCCCTGATGACCTTCAAGTGCGCGTGCGTGGACGTGCCGTTCGGAGGCGCCAAGGCCGGCATCAAAATCAACCCTAAGGAATACTCCGAGCATGAACTCGAAAAGATCACCCGTCGCTTCACACTTGAGTTGGCCAAGAAGGGATTCATTGGTAAGTGAAATAACTTATTGGATTGAAACTACATATTCGGATACATTTCGCTTTTATTACATTTTTATCTGAAGTTTCGGCCTCTTTTACGGACCGCGGTCGCAGAGTGGTAGTTATCTGAAGTGTATCCTAAATAAACGTAGTGTCAATGTAAAATGTATAGTATTAGCTTATACCTAAGACACCAATATAGAATAACTTAGTTACAAGCAGTTTTGATTTTAAGAACAAATCTTTTGTATTATGCGTTGACACGTAAACCGAACGACCAAACGTGTGCCTCAGCTTAATTGGATACTGGGGAGTCGGTCATACATATTTACTTAGAATATTCCCCTACAGACACCGAGATAGATACGAGCAAATAAAAGCTCAGGAAACATGCTTTGAACGATATCAGAGCCTATTTACTGTAACTCTATTCCTTAATACAGAAATTCAAATACATTTGGTACAATTTTGTTCTTCTTCTTCTTCTTCTTCTAAACTTAAGAGCTGTGCTCTTGTCGATGGAGTTCTTTCCACTTTCCTCTGTCATCTGCCATTCTCTTCAGCTGTTCGTACGACACGACTTTTGCTACAATTTTGTTAGCGCAACATTTTTGTCTAACCCACTGAACTGATATGATTAGATTTGGAGAGACTAATAGCAATAGGGCTTCTACCTTCTTGTCAGGGATTCGATTTCCATATCCATGTGTTTAATATAGAGGAATTAGATAGATAGATAGGAATAGATGGTGAAGAAAGTTATTAATCATGAAAATAGTAATACATTTCGTCATTGTGATTTTTCTTTATCATGATACCAATATCATAAAGTTACGCCACTTAGGCGTTGATACGGCAATCGATTTTACCTAGTACTAACATCTTACGAGCTATAAAACAAATGTTACAAGGCGTTAATTAGGTTTGCACGAGTCTGTAGCATAACACACCTTTGTTAGCAGAAGTAAAGTAGTATTTACTATTCTTACATTAACACATGAGACTTGCAGGAATACCTAGAGATTACATAACATTATATATATCCTATATTAAATGTAGTATACTACAGAACGACGGTCCGAGTCTCCTTTTACCAACATAGCTCAAAATAGTTCAGTGTTAAAGTATAGAAAACTATAGTTTTATAGAAGTTACCTAGTTCGCAAAATAGAACGGAACGGTTCACAAACTATAATCGCGAAAACAAAGCTCTAAGTTCGGAACAACATCAATTCCTTCAAAGACAATTATTAGGGTAAGTCACGAAAGATACAACATGCGAATATGTATGTTTCGTCATTGAAGGGCTTAAAGTATGTTCATATTGATGTTACGTTTATAGTTATTTTGGCACATTGGAAAGGTAACAATATTATATTATAGGACGATTTCTTCTTACGAGTCCTAAAATGTTAAATAAACTGATGTTATGGTCAATTTTTCGACCGAAAACAATTAATTTTTAAAACGCTCGGTTATCATTTCAAAATTCATTGGAAGAAATATAAAATAAATACCAAAAACAAACGTGTATAGATACATGAATAAATTAGTGTTCAATTCGTAGGTGGTTCAATACCAATTCGCCATCGAATGATTAAACAATAGCTCCAACTATAATTATCAGTCTATGATCTGTTGTCTGAATAGGTATACCATTTCAACAAATCCGTAACTATCGACGGCATCAGTTTAGGGGGTGTGTGTGGTAATATTGGTTGAATTAAACCACAAAGATGAATTGCCAAAGTTTATTAGCCACACACAACACACACTATTTTAGTTTTTAGAAGGATAGCAAGACAGGATCAATGTAGCACATAATACATATCATGTAATTAATCAAAGTAGTAAGTGAACAGTTCACGCGTGGGCAAAACGCGAGTGCGCGTGAGAACGAGTTGTATGTGTCTCTCGTAGCATACGCTGTGATCGACTGCGCGCGCGCGATGCGCCTCCGCGTGGCTTCACATTCCACAATTAACTTAAATGCAAGATTTGCACAAATTCGGAACAACGCATATCGCGCGGGTTTGCTTGCCGAATTATTGTTTGTTTACATTTGGTTAGAAATTATTTATTTGTGTTATGAATGTTATGTTACTGGGATATGAATGTGTGATGTATGTAAGTGGTTTTTAATATATTATTGTGTGTAAATAAAATATAATTATAATGTATGTTTAAGTGGAGGTCACCTACATCATCCCCCTCCAGAGACCGACTAAGGGCGATAAAAGTCAGGGAACCGTACTGTACGACCTGAACGCGTAGTTGTTAGCGCGGTCTTTTCCTGCGGTGGATGAACAGGGACACGTTCTGGAGTTGCAGTGTAGGATCGAGGAACGGGTACACGAACGTCTAGTATATAGGCTGGCTTAAGGCGGTCTATAGTTACTGTGAGATCTTTGTTCCTAACGCGAATAATAAATGTTTTACTCCTTCTTTTGAGCACTTCGTATGGACCAGTGTAAGCAGGCTGGAATGAGCCACGCATCACTTCTTCCCTAAGGAATACGTGACTGCATGTAGCTAGATCTTGGAATACGAAAGCTCTGCGATTTGAGTGGTGTTGGGAGGGAACCGGACGAATATTTTCCGCAAAGGACTTCAACCGAGCCGCGAAATCGGTGATGTCGGTGGTGTAGTACGCAATATCGTGACCGAAGAATTCGCCAGGGAGACGAAGTGGTTCACCGTACACCAACTCAGCTGATGAAGTCTGGAGGTCTTCCTTAAAGGCACTCCTAATGCCTAGCAACACAAGTGGAAGTGATTCGGTCCACTTGGTGTCTGCATGACAGGTAATTGCAGCTTTTAGTTGCCTGTGAAAACGCTCCACCAATCCGTTGCATTGCGGATGATAACTCGTTGTCCTACGGTGATCGTAACCGATGGACCGAGAAAGCTGTTGAAACAGTGCCGATTGGAATTGTCCGCCTCGATCGGTTACGATCTCGGTAGGACAACCATATCGTGCCACCCAACAGGAAATAAACGTTTTGGTGACTGTTTCCGCGGAAATATCGGTAATAGGCACAGCTTCCGGCCATCGCGTAAAGCGATCGACGGCTGTGAGGCAGTACCGATAATTATTGGATGATGGTAGTGGGCCGATTAGGTCTAGATGTACATGTTTGAACCGTGCTGAAGGTAAATCGTGCGTACCTAAAGGTGAGGCAACGTGTCTCGTTACCTTCGAGCGCTGGCATGCCAAACATGACTTAGCCCATTCTCGGCAGTCCCTTCGCATCAGTGGCCAAACAAAACGTTGTGCAACGAGTTTGGCGGTAGCATTTGCACCGGGGTGGCTGAGGGAGTGGAGACTGTTGTAAACTTGCATTCGAAGTTGTTTAGGGACGAAAGGTCTGGGTGTCGGTGTACTGACGTCGCAGTACAGAACGGTACGACTCCCAGGTATATTCGTCTGTGTAAGGCGAAGTGAAGTGTCACCTTTGAGGTGTTCCGCAAGGTCTGGATCTGAACCTTGGAGCTCAGCCATCACTTCAAGGTCAACTGGTACCTGCAGTTCATCGACGCGTGATAGTGTGTCGGCAACCACGTTGTCCTTACCAGCAATAAAAACGATATCGGTGGTGAACTGCGAGATGAAATTAAGGTGTCTATACTGACGTGGTGAGCAGTTACTTTTACGTTCACTGAATGCGTAACAAAGAGGTTTGTGGTCAGTATAGATAGTGAAGTGAGTAGCTTCCAGCATATGGCGGAAGTATTTTATACTCTCGTAAATGGCAAGGAGCTCACGGTCATACGGAGAGTATTTCGTTTGTGACGGGCTTAACTTGCGAGAGAAAAATGCTAATGGCTGCCAGTCTCCATCCTTGAGCTGTTGCAGGACACCACCTATCGCCGTGTCTGAGGCGTCAGTGGCCAATCCTAATTTAGCTTGCGAATCAGGATGAGCTAAAAGTGCTGCATTGCACAGACTCTTCTTGCAGTTTTCGAACGCTTGCGATGATTCTTTAGTCATAACAATCGGATCGGATGCCTTAACCGATCCGGACAGTAAGGCATTCAGGGGTGCTTGAATCTGAGCGGCGTTGGGTAAAAATCGCCTGTAAAAATTTACCATGCCCAAAAATCGTCTGAGTTCTCGGACGGTTTTTGGTAGAGGGAAATCAGACATTGCCTTTACCTTGCTGTCCAGAGGTTTGGTGCCGCTTTCAGAGATTTCGTAGCCGAGAAATTGAATATTAGACACACCGAAGACACACTTGGCCGGATTGATTAATATACCGAATTCTCTCATTCGCGTAAAAAGTTGACGCAAGTGTTCTTCGTGCTCACGTGGCGTGCGGCTGAACACAAGAAAATCGTCCTGGTAAGGCCAGCAAAAGTCTAAGCCACGAGTAAGCTCATCAACAAATCTCTGAAAGGTTTTACTTGCGTTACGAAGTCCAAATGTCATGACTAAAAATTCAAACAATCCGAAGGGTGTTGTTATTGCAGTTTTCGGAATATCTGCCCTATTAACACTAATCTGATTATATGCTTTCACTAAATCGATACTCGAGTATACAGTACAACCCGACAGGTTTTGCGAAAAATCCTGTATATGACGAATCGGATACTGATCTGGTATAGTACGAGCGTTTAATTGGCGGTAATCGCCGCATGGACGCCACCCATTATCTTTTTTAGTCACGAGATGAAGAGGTGATGCCCAAGGGCTGTCAGAAGGACGTGCGATACCGCTAGCAATCATAGCGTCAAATTCTTGACGAGCTACCTTCAATTTATCAGGCGCGAGACGGCGAGGAGAACATGATACAGGTGGACCTGGTGTGGTGCGAATGTGGTGTTGTGTATTGTGTTTTGCGATTTGAGGAGTTCCAAAAGGACGTGTAATTTCCGGGAAATTAGACAAAATTTTATGATACACAGTATCACCATTAAAACTAGCTACCTTAACACTTAAAACAGCATTGTCGCTTAAATCTACACAAGCTACAGTGCTAACATTGGTTAGACTATCGATAAGCTTCTGTTGGCCAACATCAACAACCAAACGATAGTGAGAAAGGAAATCTACGCCTATGATTGCTTTTGTGACGTCAGCAACAACAAAACGCCACGGAAAATCACGCCGCAGACCCAAATTCAAATTTAATTGCATGTAGCCGTAAGTGTCGATAGTCGAACCATTGGCAGCACTGAGCTGATATGTTGATTTACAAAGTTGCCTTTTAAGGGCTGAAACCGGGTACACACAAATGTCACTTCCAGTGTCTATTAGAAACTGTATCTGTGAACCACGATCCGTGATGAAGAGGCGACCTGAGCTGGGGTTGTGGCAATCATCAGTCGCCATCACTGACTGCCTCTCTCGTTTCCCTGGTTGTAGTCGCACGGCTGGATACACCGACGAGCTTTGGAACCATGCCGTGAGTGGTACCAACAAACTGGGTACTTGCGGTAGTTCGACGCTGAACGTCGTGACGTCGATCGGCTGCGTTGCGCATCTCTGCGGCGCTCGGTGGGTCGAGGTCGATGTCGCGATTGGATAGTTAAAGCGCTCACCTGGCGCGTCAGCTGAGCTACCTGGCGTGTGAGCTCCTCAACAGCTATTGATGATGACGGTACCGTTGAGGTTGCAGCAACTTGATGAGATGGCACTGCGATGTCATGGACGCGGTCAGCGAGTTCAGCGAGTGCGTCAAGACCCAGGGTAGGCTGTGACGCAACGATAGGCTGAAGTGAAACGGGTAGTCGGCTCGTCCAGATTGTTTGGAGAAATTCTTGAGGGATATCTGGACCGGCGAGATGTTGAAGATGCCGAAGGAATTGTGACGGCTTGCGATCACCTAGCTGCTCGTAGGTCAAAAGTTGTTTGACTTTATTTTCTCTCGACGCAGACAACCTTTTGATTAACTCCTCTTTGAGGCGTTGGTAATTGGGAGGACCAGTGAGGATGTCCTCTATTTCAGCAGCATACTGACGGTCGAGCGAAACCAAAATGTGGTAGAATTTGGCTGCTTCGTCTGTCACGCGCATGATTGCAAACTGTTCTTCTACTTGTGCGAACCAAATTGCTGGTTTTTCAGGCCAAAAAGGTGGTATTCTTATGCTCACTGGATTACTTGCAACTGTTAAAGCGGGCACGACGGGAGACGCCATCTTGATTTTGGAGTGGCGTCGTGGACGCGTGTCCACGTTACCGGTGGTATCTGAACCACTCGACGCCGACATCCAGGCTGCGAATTGCTCCTTGTCTCCCGTGTTCCTCAGTTTGTTCCGGGGTCACCAGTTTTAGGGAGGTGTGTGTGGTAATATTGGTTGAATTAAACCACAAAGATGAATTGCCAAAGTTTATTAGCCACACACAACACACACTATTTTAGTTTTTAGAAGGATAGCAAGACAGGATCAATGTAGCACATAATACATATCATGTAATTAATCAAAGTAGTAAGTGAACAGTTCACGCGTGGGCAAAACGCGAGTGCGCGTGAGAACGAGTTGTATGTGTCTCTCGTAGCATACGCTGTGATCGACTGCGCGCGCGCGATGCGCCTCCGCGTGGCTTCACATTCCACAATTAACTTAAATGCAAGATTTGCACAAATTCGGAACAACGCATATCGCGCGGGTTTGCTTGCCGAATTATTGTTTGTTTACATTTGGTTAGAAATTATTTATTTGTGTTATGAATGTTATGTTACTGGGATATGAATGTGTGATGTATGTAAGTGGTTTTTAATATATTATTGTGTGTAAATAAAATATAATTATAATGTATGTTTAAGTGGAGGTCACCTACAATCAGAACTGTACCTAATTTTATCCAAGGTTTTTGCAAGAGATATTCAATGCAATCACGTCTGTGTGAATAAAGATCGGTATATAGAAATCTATATCTTGTCACTTGCATACCAGCGCCTACAAGTGACACTTTCCTTACTGTCGCTCGTTTGTACTTGCTAACTGGCATTCCTGTATCTGATAAGTCAACTGGCTATTTGAACATGCAAGCTACTGTTCCGTTTTAATGGTATGTGTATTCCGCCTTAAGACCTTCAATATGTAATTATATTTGTATGTATAATTCCCTGTTTAGACTGGAATGAAATCAATCCATTATTTTCCTTTGCATCGTACAGTTGGTTAAAATATGTTCGTATGTTGTTGCACAATACATACTCGTAGCGATGACATAACGTATGCAGACAAAAGTAAACATTTTTGTCGTACAATAACCAGTAAAAATCCGATCATTTAATGAGCTCATATGTTTTGCATACTTGTTATTGTAGATGCATACTTGTTAATGAAACACATAGCTTATTTATCTACTGGCAGCGCCGCGCAGTTTTAACCGCGTTGTGCTCGTTCCCGTTTGAATTTCAGGATGGAAAATACCCGATAACCTTCCCGTTGAATGTGGCAATCCATTACGAAAAGAATTATTCAAATCGGACCAGTAGTTCTTGAGATTATTTCAAACAAACTCTTCAGGTTAATTATATTAGTATAGAGACGAAACACAATTTGTATATGTTGTGATGCCTTGTGAAGTGTAAATTGTTAATCCTATTGCGACCTCGGAATCGGTCAACGACTGAGGCACAGACCGACCAGCCAATTACTAGTAATAGGTACCGATGATAGGATTGTTATGTTCAATACTACTTTGAATATCGTAGTCAATCATTTGTTATCGGTTTTTAGAGTTAAAGGCTAACTAATTTAATATTTAAATGTATATCATGCATTTCATCATATTTAAATGAACACCCATTATATTAATATTCAATTTTACCTTATCACTGTGTTTTCCTATGATTATGAATAAATAATTACTAAATAAATTATTTTTAAATAATTACTAGCTTTGCCTTAAAAGGGAGACTTACTAAAGGTTTGGAAAAATCCAGTACAGGTCAAACATCTTTAGTAACTGCAATCTAATATTGATCATTCGATATTTAAATTATAACACGTAGGTATCATTTCGAAAATTCGCTTTAAGGTAAATTCTGTAGAGGTAGCTTCTGATGCATAAAAGTTTATTATCGTAAATAATTGTCAACCATAAAAATAAGTATAAATAAATATATATTCTTAGCATCTGATTAAACATATAAAGCAATATTTTACAAGCATTTAGATTCCATCGGTATCTGTAATAGAATCGTGTAAGTTAAATTTGACCAGTCTGATTTCTAAAAGTTGGCACACACGTTTGATTTGCGTAAAATGTACATATTATGTAGTAGTAAATGTATACTTCTACACTAATATAATAAAGCTAAGGAGTTAGTTTGTTTGAACACGCTAACATCAGAAATTACCAATCCGATTTCAATAATTCTTTTTGTAATGGATAGCCACATTCAACAGGAAGGTTAAATGCTATTTTCATCCCGAAACTCCCACGGGAATGGGCATCACGCGAGTAAAACCGCGGAGCGCTGCTAGTTTTAAAATATTCTTATAAATGATGTTATTTAAAGCTATTGATATATAACAATACTATCAAAGTATAAATTAACAATTGCCATAGCCAACAAATTGAGTGATATTGATAATCAAACGCTTATCAATGATTAAAATACATTAAATCAGCAATAATGAAGTGATCGTAAGATTAGGACTTCATTGAATGTACTGCATGGCAACTGATAAGCAAATTACCTGTTTTTAGGGTTCCGTACCCAAAGGGTAAAAACGGGACCCTATTACTAAGACTTCGCTGTCCGTCCGTCTGTCCGTCCGTCCGTCCGTCCGTCCGTCTGGCACAGGCTGTATCTCAAGAACGGTGATAGCTAGACAGTTGAAATTTTCACAGATGATGTATTTCTATTGCCGCTATAACAACAAATACTAAAAATAAAATAAAACTAATATTCAAAGGGGCTCCCATAAAACAAACGTAATATTTTGCCGTTTTTTAAAGTACGGAACCCTCCGTGCGCGAGTCCGGCTCGCACTTGGCCGGTTTTTTTCTACTCGGTTTACTAATACAAGTTGATTGAAGTAATTTACACACTTGCAGATGGTAAATCAAATTAAATCGAACAGTTTTATGAACTGGAATTAGTCTTATTTTTGTTAAAAATATATTCTTTCTAATTTGTTTTGTGTCAACTAAGTCGTTGAGCCAATTTACTCTAAGTAACACATATAAAAACAATGCGTTACACACAATAACGCTTTAATGTGCTTACCTATTTAGATACTTCATAAAATAACGAAGAACTATAATGACGATAATTGGTGATGCTATATCTAGACAACAATGTTAGACAAAACGGCAAATAGAAAGATATTATTCGAATTGTTTTCAAAACAAAGCATAGAATCAAACAGGTAGGTATTCTAGCTATTAGACATAGGACCTAGGCCAAGGTGCAAGCCAAAAAAAGGTCTATCTTCATCTTTGTATTCGCAAAAGGTATCTATTTCAAATAGTGAAGAATTAAAATATAGAAGAGATATTTTCCTTGGCTATATCATAGCCCTACAATGGATATTATCTCTACCCATATACTATAATCTGTAAACCTTAAAATACTTGTTCTATATTCAAAAATCTAGAAAACTATCGTATCTCTATCGTGTCTCTCGATTCCCCTTTCTTAAGTTCATCTCCATTCTCTATTCTACAGGGCCCGGAGTAGATGTGCCAGCTCCCGACATGGGAACCGGCGAGCGCGAGATGTCCTGGATCGCGGACACTTACGCCAAGACCATCGGTTTCCAAGACATCAATGCCCACGCCTGCGTCACTGGAAAGCCTATTAACCAGGTAAGGGTCAACATACAAAGTAAACTGTAAAAGTAGAGGTTTTGGTTAGTGTCTTCAATAGTCCTTTATTTTAAACTAGCTGCGCCCCGCGGTGTTACCCGCGTTGTATCGGTTCCCGCGGGAATTTTGGAATAAAATGTATCCCATGTTTTATTCTGATGTTTAACCTATATTACTGTAAAGTTTCCTCCAAATCTGTTCAGTAGTTTTTGCGTGAAAGATCATCAAACATGCATCCATACATCCATCCATACATACATCCTCACAAACTTTCGCATTTATAATATTAGTAGGATAGGTACCTAGGTTGGCCACTAAATTATTCAAAATGAATGAATGAATAGTTACATAGTCTTTTTTAAACTTATGCGATTTGTACACATAGTAAACGTACTCACACGGGTTTTTTCGCGTTAGAAAGTTAATAAAGCAAGTTAAAGGTTAATAAAGGTTGACCCGCGACCACGAGAGGTGCAATCCCCTCGAAACGTTCGGGAAATAAAAAGTAAGTTATTACTTAAATAGTTACAAAGCCAAGTTTTAGTAAATTTCTACTGTGACTTGACTTTAAGCATAAAATAACCCATTGGATTAAAGCCTTTCGGCTCAGGACTGGGTCTGAAGATTCCTTCATCACAATACAATACAAACAAAACGAGTTGATAGCGTATACCCACCAAAACAGAAAAATAGCTAAATAAAATAACACATTAGATACACTTACATTAACATATCAAATTCTGGTCAAAACATATAAAAAAGGATGTAGCCTCTGACATTCAAATACGTTATCAATATTTAGATTAATAAGTTAATATCCCTCGCGTGATATAACCGGATTCAATACGACCAGCCGGGCCAACCGGATTTGATAAGGTGTACCTATTACGACCTCCTTAGTACCTATTCAATTTAGAAATCGGCAAAGGACCTTGGGAAACTTTGGCCCAATTCTCAACAGTGACATGTCCTATGTCATTTGAAAGTTGTACAAGACATTCTTCGACGTTTATTTCTAAGTCGACGGCCAACTTGGTGTTCCATTCATGAGGATTGGAAGGAGTTAGCACTGGAAAGGGAGGCATGGAAATAAATGTGGGAGACCTTTGCCCAGCAGTGGGACAGTGAGGTTACATTAAAAAGTATCTTACATTAATATTATTAGTTAGTCGGCAATTTAGAAATAGGCTATATTATGTAGGTATAATATATGCGCGAAGCTTATTAGCATTGTATGATGACCGGTTTATAAACAAGAATGAATATAACATTTGACAGTGACTTGCACTTTTACCGGCTTAATTTTTCGATTCAGAGTATCGTCATACTTAAGCTTAGATCTGAAGAATTTCTGCCAAATAAGTTACTAATGAGTTAGGAATGTATCCTATATTGGTACTAGTACTAAGATACTTAGTGTAGCTATGTTGTACGCAGAAGATAGAGTTAAATCTGGCACTGAGTGGCATTTTAGTAGTCCAACACATCCAATAATTTGGAAATATGCGGCAAGATGTTCCGGTAAAATTTCCTAGCTATCCGAATCCCAATAATATAATATACATGTATTTTATTTGTTTGGCGACAGGGTGGTATCCACGGCAGAGTGTCGGCTACCGGCAGAGGAGTCTTCCACGGCTTGGAGAACTTCATCAACGAGGCTAACTACATGAGCATGATCGGTAAGTCAAATAAATACTAAGGGTGCATTTCTATTGAGCGGAGCGGAGGTCAATTACCACGTGCCATTGAAGCGGAATGGAGCTGGACGGAGCAAAGTCAAAATTGTCAAACAACGCATTGACATTGTCAAAATCTTTTCGTTATGCGTTGTGATTGGTCGATTGAGCTCAACTCCGCTTCAATGGAAATGCAACTTAACTAAAAAAGAAATAATACAATTGACCACTTAACATATGCACAAGTGACGATGTTATCGAGATTTAATAGACCAATCAACACTAGCCTTTATTGATACACATTGAGGTATTTACTGCATATTAACTTAACTTTTACTTTTATTATTCAACTTATTTTGTTACTAGCAGGGCTCTGCAGTCCTACCTGGGCTGCATTGTAAAAGTTTTAGGAATTAAGGGATAAAAAGTCTTAGGGTGCCTGTCCATTAAGGCGGAGCGAGGCTGTGGAGCGGAGCAACGGAGAAATCTTAACCAATAGGGTGGCATACAATTTCCGCTCACAGTGCTATATGCAATCCTATTGGTTAACATTTCTCCGTTTTTCCGCTTCGCAGCCTCGCTCCGCTTCAATGGACAGGCACCCTTAAACCTGCTTCTTGAATGGGGCTATACAATACAAAAATCATTATACCAATCCAATGAGTAGTTTCAGAGATTGGCGCGTTCGAAAAACAGAAGACAAAAATCTAACTCTTCAGATATATATTAGTTTAGGTATAATACTTAACTCAATTTAATCGCAGCTCTTACTCGATTAACCGCGAAGTTAGAAGTCATTAAACCTCTGCGGTTTTCGATTAAGTTTGTTATTAGGTATAAAGTTGAGAGAAAATTACTATAAAATGGAACCTCTTTCTTGTAAGAGGTGATAAAGACTAGCAGGAACTTTTTTCTTTGCTTTATTTGCCACATTTTTTATATCGATTGAATTTCTGTTAAAAATTCGAGATTGCCTTAGTTGCATCGGGGATTTGAGCAAATATATGCTATAAATGGTATGTTCCCTTCAGGCACCACCCCCGGCTGGGGCGGCAAGACGTTCATCGTGCAGGGCTTCGGTAACGTGGGGCTGCACACGTGCCGCTACCTCGTGCGCGCCGGCGCCACCTGCATCGGCATCATCGAGCACGACGGCTCCATCTACAACCCGGACGGCATCGACCCTAAGGTGAGCAAACGTCGATAACGTCGATGATCGTGTCACGCAGGATCGTCTATCTTTACAAACGCCGGTGATGAGATCGTGTCACGCATGATCGTCTATCTTTACAAATGCCCGTTCCCGTGAGTATTTCGATTTGAAAAATAACCTAAATACCTTTCCGTTGAACGTAGCTCCATTACAAAAATAATTACTCAATTCGGACTGGTATGTTATGAGATTAGTTCGAACAACAAATTTTACCCCTTTATAATAATAGGTAAAAAAATACATTCCAACATAAACTACTTTTGCGACATAATTAGTTTATTTTGGAATATGTACATTCAATATTAATAAAATTACAACTTGTATTGTGACATTATCAGCATATCATTCAAGATATTGTGTGATTAATGGTATCGGTGCATCGAATTTATAAATAGGTGCAAAAATATAATTGTCATCTTCTATGATGAGCTATTTATTAATTCTTACACCTTACATAACAAAGACATTCTCTTGTTATAAAAACCCAATAATATTCATTCAAAATTTAAAATCAACAGGTGTACTTTTGGGCGTTGTGCACGTGCTTCTTTTATTATTATACAATCTGTATTTTATGTCACAGATTTAAATACCTAAAAAAAAAGTCTATAAAGAAAGCAATTGATTTTCACAAAAATTACTGACCGGATTTCCATGCGGTTTTCACTAAAATACAGAGTGATTCTAGCAGAAGGTTTAGTGGCTTAACTCCCACAGGAATGGTTACAACGCGGGCAAAACCGCGGGGCACTGCTAGTAATTAAAATAATAGAGTAGAGTTTGATTTTATATTTGTTAATGGGTAAATATTATTATATTAGAACTAAACTAGTAAATCCGATTCGTATAATAATAAATATTAATACATAATTTATATTTATTATTTTATTGGCTCGGGTTTGATATCACCAACCCGCATTAGGCAAGCGTGGTGATTACGCCTAAAACCTCCTCACTGTACTGATATCTTCAGCAGTGAGACGAGAGGCCTTTGCCCAGCTGTGGGACATTACAGGCAATTTTTTTTTTTATAAATGGATAAGGTAATAGGTAATATTTTGTATCCCGTAATTCCGACTGGAACGGGTTCAACGCGGGTAAAACCATATGTAGCGGCTAGTTTGTTCATGTAAGGTAATTTATTAGTACACACTACACGTGTAGTTTCACTTACATTGGTATAGCACAAACAAGATAATATTCACTCACAGATTAAATTCACAAATAAGACTCACAGATTAAATTACTGATAACAAACTAATCCCAGGTTATGATGTTAGAATAGTAATATTATTTACGTTGTTTACCTAACTGGTTAGTATTTTATCTGCAATATTATAATCACTACGATACTATATTTTATTATACTTTTATTATCGTATTTTTTCGATGACGACAGTATATCAATGGTATCAATGATTTACCTTAATCATTCATAATAGATTTAATATGTAAAACCTATTTTTATAAATATATAGGTAAGGAGGTAGTTTATCCAATATATTATTTAAGAATGAACTAAGTATAGTAATTTATTATGTCTATAGTTTTTTTTATAAAACATAAACAAAATACAGAGGTATATCATCGTAACAAACAAACTCACATAAATACATACATAGTCGAGTTAAAAGGATGGGTGACTTCACTATTTCACAATACAATGACAATAATACTAAAATAAACAATATATAAAACCAGTCGTAAATTAAACCGAGTTCAAACAAAATCTATTGATACTAAGTAGTTTCTTAAGTTTAAGGGAAGACTACTCATCACCGTGGTCACAGAAGACTCTGTGATAACTGATAAGACAGTCTTTTGTGACCACGGTTCCTGGAAGGGGCCGAAACGTCAGATAAAAATCTATACTAATAATATAAAGAGGTAAAATTTGTTTGTTTGTTTGTTTGTATGTTCGAGGTAATCTCAGGAATGATCAGTCCGATTTGAATAATTATTTTTGTAAGAGATAGCCACATTCAACGCCGTTGAATCAACGGGAAGGCTATTTATCAGCCCGAAATTCCCACGGGAACGGATACAACGCGGATAAAACCGCGGGGCGCTGCTAGTGTGAAATAAAAGCGAATTGTATCTGTAAATGTAGTTTCAATTCAAAAAACTCCATAGAATTCGAATTCATTAACAGATCATTTGCATACTACAATATTTATTAAAGTCCTTCTAACCCACACAATGTTCTATCCCCAGGCTCTCGAAGACTACAGAATCGAGAACGGCACGATCGTCGGTTTCCCCGGCGCCAAGCCGTACGAGGGCGAGAGCATGCTGTACGAGAAGTGCGACATCCTCGTGCCCGCCGCCATCGAGCAGGTCATCCACAAGGGCAACGCGCACAAGATTCAGGCTAAGGTATAAATAAAACTCGATGTTTACTTGCCTTTGTTCTACAAGTACTTGAAGGGTTCAGTCTAAGTCCTGGTTACCTTCGAGGAAGGGGCCAGTAGTTGGGTATGTTTTATAGTTATACACCATCAAATGTTATACAAAGGAGATTTCAAGTATCCCCTCGCAAACAGCATGTCGGGGGCTCGGGGGTTGCGGGTTCGATTTCCTGCCGTAGTCATCATATACTATAGTCATCATATTATATTGACGACGACGTCTGTGTGTAAATGTCTTATTAATAAACGCTTATTAATAGCATTTCAGCTATAAAATGGTTTGTCCCTTTCCGACATATCCTTTTTCCCAAAGAGCAAAAGAGATAAAACATTTTATAACAGTATCTTAGTTGTGGAGAGTTTATTAATAAGGTTGATCAAGTAATGAACAAATTACCAAGATTTTATCATCACTACAAGATGTACTAAATACTACAAATGCCCTTCAAACTACCATTTCCCATCTATCTGAAGATAATACAGCACTAAGGTCAAAGTTAGAGAAAATGGAAATACAAGCAAAGATGGACAATGAACAAATTATTTTACTCGAAAATAAACTGGAGGATAGTCTTCGTGCTGAGAGAAAGACAAATATAGAAATAAAAAATGTACCACTGCAGGGGGATGTAACTAAGAACGGCCTTATACAAATGGTCACCACACTTTATAAAAATTTGGATATGAATATTGATAAAGCAGAAATCAGAGACATAATAAGAACCAAGAAATCAAACTCGGAAAAAAGCACTATTATCGTCGAGCTAAACAACGTATTCTCTAAAATTAACCTTTTGAAGACTGCAAAAGCCTACAATAATAGAAATCCAAAAAATAAACTTAATGCCAGACAATTAGGCCTAAACGGTAAAGAAGATACCCCAATATTTGTATCTGAAAATCTCACCCCTAAGGCATCGAGATTGTACTTCCTAGCTAGAGACTTTAAGTCGACCAATAACTATAAATATTGTTGGACCAGCTTTGGAAAAGTGCGACTTCGTCGAGATGACAATACTCCAATTTATACCATCACAAATGAAATGCAATTCCCGCAGCTCCTTAAGAAGTGACTAGTACAAACCATTGGATTGGCATCAAAAAGGTATAATAAGCGTGTTACATATATAACTATTTATTTCTTCTTTAAACTTTGTTTATATTATTATCTTAGGATTATTTGTGATTATGAATATAACTACATGTTAAATCTAAACTCAATTACGAAAATCAACTTAGTAAACTATAACAATAAGTTCTCCTTATATAAAACTCTAATTTGCAATACACAAATTACTAACTACACCTTCACTGTTGCTTACTCTGAAACTGGATAGTCAGGATAAAATTATCAGGGAATTGGACTACATAAATAATGTAACGAGCATCAACTGCTCCATAGACAACTTTGTAAAGAAGATACCGGCTAATAAACCTAAATTATCAATTGTTGTACAAAACATTAGAAGTGTCCACAAGCAGTCTAACATAGATGATTTAGATGTTAACTTAAGTATGCTCCACCATGAGGTGGACATTATAGTATTAACTGAATGTAGAATTAATTTGCAAAAGACTCTTCCTCATAAGATGGGCTACTTAAGTTACTCTACTAAAAAACAAATAAATCAGAATGATGGTGTTGTCGTTTTTATAAAGGATACCGTTAAACATTCAATTAAGGAAATAACCCTCTTTAAGGCATCCTGTTTAGAGATTACAACCCCCTTTAGCAGTATTATCTGCATTTACCGTTCACCCGCAGAAAAAAATCGAGAGAAATTCATAGACTCCCTAGATAATTATCTTAAATCACCCCATCTGAAAATAAATACTACATTGATGGGAGATATAAATATAAACATACTTAAAGACAATAAGGACAAAGACTCCTCTGTTTATCTCGATATGTTAGCAACACATAGCCTGTTGCCAGGTCACCAATATGACACCAGAGTAAATAGTTGCCTCGATCATATTTTTACTAACATTAATAACAAAAAATTAACAGTTACTATAGCAATCCTAGATACTACAGTAACGGACCACAAATTAGGCTTGGTATATTTTTACGACAGCACTCTTTCATCCGGTAAGCTAAAAAAAACCAAAACGACAACAGACTACACGGAAGCAGTTAAATTATTAAAAGAAAGAAATAATTCTGAACTCTTTACTTTAAATAATCCTAACATTTTGTGTAGAGAAATCATACACACTATCTCTGATTGTCTAAAGCAAAGTACTAAAACTATAAAAATCGCCTGTAGTAAGATAATTACGAAACCATGGATAACCCTTGGAATGTTAAAGTGCATAAGAAATCGAAATAAAATGCAGATACAACTTCGTAAAAATCCTTTAAATGAAATACTTAAAATTAGTTACAGAAGATATCGAAATTATTGCAACAACCTAATTAAAAAACTAAAATATGACTATGAAAGGAAATTGTTAAATCATGCAAAAATTAATACTAAATCTTTATGGAAATGTATAAAAAACCTAACCCACTTAAATAAAAAAACCGATAATAATACAGAACTCACAAATATAAAAACAGACCCCTACCAATCTGCTGATTGTGTCAATAAACACTTAACCAACATCGGTAAATCACTTGCTGAAAAAATTACTAATGATCCAAAAACTGTACAAAATTACTTCTCCACTTTACCAACACATAACAAATCAATAGGTATCATTGACACCGATCCCACAGAAATTACCACCATAATAAACAGCCTAAAGACGGATTCTTCTCCAGGGTGGGACGGAATTCCATCCAAATTTCTAAAAATAGCTAACACAGCAATTGCTCCTCTGATAAGCCACCTTTGTAATATCTGTTTTAGGCAAGGTAGTTTTCCTGAATACTTAAAGCGTTCAGTTGTACATCCCATTCATAAAGGAGGGGACAGAGGCGATGTCAACAATTATAGACCTATATCTGTATTAACAACCGTGTCAAAGATTCTAGAAAAGGCTATCAACAATCGACTAATGCAATTTTTTGATAAATACAACATAATATCACCAGCTCAATATGGTTTTAGAAGAGGTTTAGGTACAGAAAACGCCGTTACTGATTTATCTACTCAAATAACCCAACACCTTGACCTAAAGAACAAAGCATTATGCGTTTTTCTGGACCTACAAAAAGCGTTTGACACCGTCTCTGTTCCCCAACTATTGTTAAAGTTAGAAAAACTTGGTATTCGTGGTAGTTTTCACAGATTAATAACAGATTACCTAAATAAACGCTCACAGCAAGTGAGATTACAAAATGGAGTAATAAGCACCCTCGAGGAATGCTCTGAATATGGCGTGCCCCAAGGTAGCGTCCTCGGACCTACCCTATTTCTTGCGTACATCAACGATCTTACAAACATGCAACTCTGCAATGGAAAAGTTTTCTCTTATGCTGATGATACAGCTGTTATGTTTCACGGTAAAACATGGGATGAAACTTTTAAAACTGCTGAATCAGGTCTCCGTAAAATTATAAACTGCCTAAAGATAAATCTTCTGTCCTTAAATCTATCCAAAACAAGCTATATTACATTCTCAATCAGAAACTCCCAACAACCCAATCCCGACTTACGCATACCTGCACATTTTTGTACTAACCTACAAGATTGTAATTGTACGCATCTTTTAAGAGTAAACACCGTAAAATATTTGGGTGTCATAATAGACCAAAACTTAAACTGGTTTCCGCAAATAGAATTAATGACAAGCAGAGTAAGAAAACTGATATGGATTTTTAAATATCTTAGACACATAGCAGATAATATTCTTATTAAATATCTCTATATAACTCTTGTGCAATCGATACTGCAGTACTGCATCACACTCTGGGGAGGTACTTCAAAAACTCAATTCATCAATATTGAACGTACGCAAAGATGTATACTCAAAATAATGCTTAATAAAAGAAAACGGTTCAGTACTGCTCAACTATATAATGAAGCAGATGTAATGACAGTACGTCAGTTATATATTTTAAAATGTATTATAAAAAATCATAATTCTCTAAAAAAATCAAACATTAAAATTAATAAACGCACTAATCGCAGAGTAATCACTTGTCCCAAAGTTAAAACCACCTTTGCCTCTAAGCAATATAGAACACTTTCCATAAAAATTTACAATAAAATTAATAAACATTTAAATATTGAACACCTAGTACTACATAAATGCAAAACCAAAGTAACTTCTTTCTTAAAATCACTAAATTATGAACAAACCGAACAATTACTTACGACAATACACTAAATAAAAATAAATAAAAAAATCTACTACAACATAATACTAACTAACTAACTATAAACTTCTATCATCGTTATCAACTCTTATATTACAATGTAGTAAAATTCATTTAAATTCAACTTTGATTATCTACGATCACTTTAATAATAAGTAAGCGGACTCCTGGACTATTTGAGATCAATATTTTATTATTTTTATGTGTACCCACAAAAAATGAAACCCATATGTAACAAAACAAATTATCTTTCAATTTGATAAGTTTATTGTAAATGCTATTATACGATATGTTTAGATTAATTTACGCCTAAGTACCATGTTGTTTAAGCTGTATTAATGTAAATGTATAATTTAATAATGTAACCAGTCTAAACAGTCATAGTATTATACTTAGAAAAACATTGTAAACCATTGATAATTCACAGTGCAGAGGGGACCTCCCTAACACAGGTTTTTAACTTAAAAGGGAGGTTTCCAATTCCTATTGTTAATGTAACTGTTAATGTAATGTAATAAATGATTATTTATTTATTTATTATTATTTAAGTATATCTTCTTCGTGTCAATATGGCTCTAGATTAAATGTGTAGGGAGACCAGAATTTTTCGGCAGCAACAGGCAGCAATTATTTATTAGTATCAGTTAGTTAGATTCCTTAATACAAGCTTAGAGCTTAGTTTGGGTCTAATTGACCTTACGTGATTTTGTCCGGGGTTTTAATTGATGAATATTGGTCCAGATCATCGCGGAGGCGGCCAACGGGCCGACGACGCCGGCCGCCGACTCGATCCTGATCGAGCGCAACATCCTCGTCATCCCCGACCTGTACATCAACGCGGGCGGAGTCACCGTCTCCTTCTTCGAGTGGCTCAAGAACCTCAACCACGTCTCCTACGGACGACTCACCTTCAAGTACGAGAGGGAGTCCAACTATCAACTTTTGGGTATGTTTTATATGTTTGTGTTTGTATTGTACTAGTAGCTATATTTTGTTATATAAGTGTAGGATTAATTAGGGATTCCTATGGGGTTTTGGGTGAAACGGCTTCAACAAACTTCAACTGTATCTGACAAAATTAGGGTCATCGCTCATAATAATCCGACCGCCTCGGTCGGAAAATTCTTAATACATATTATCTTAAAATACGTATACATAATTCCTTTCCTCAGCATATGGTGGAATAACAATAAAAAAAATATTAATATTGCACATATGTTTATTTCAGAATCCGTACAAGAATCCCTCGAGCGGCGGTTCGGTCGCGTCGGCGGTCGTATTCCCGTGACGCCCTCCGAATCCTTCCAGAAGCGAATTTCCGGAGCTTCCGAAAAAGACATCGTCCATTCCGGCCTCGACTACACCATGGAGAGGTCCGCGCGCGCCATCATGAAGACCGCCATGAAGTTCAACCTCGGGCTCGATCTCAGAACCGCGGCCTACGCCAACTCCATTGAAAAGATCGTCACCACCTACGCCGATGCTGGTCTCGCCTTCTAAACTTATACAAACCGAATATACAGTGGCGTAACTACTGGGGCCCAGGCAAATTGGACCAGGACTCTAGCCTTTCGAAATCATTTATTCGATCAGAGCCCTTAGCTTATTTGAAGGAGCCCAAAAAGCACTTCTTCTAAGACTGGGGTCCATTTTGCCGCTTTGCCGCCATTTTGTTACGCCACTGCGAGCATGTCGCCGATGTATGGAATCACGATTTGATAGAGATTAAGTAATATTCAAAAGTTGCCTAAATGTCGGCGACCGGCTCGGTCTGTATAGTTGACGCGTCACATCACACGAAACGTTTTATATTATACCATCATTCACCACGCACTCCACCTGTCCAATAAAACGTTGGACTCACAGTATTTTATGTTTATTTTTCTTCGTGGGTAAACCGTATTTTACTTTCTAAGTGAAGTATTTTTAACTTTTTAAGTGAAAATTTAATTTTCCAATTATTTGTATCGTCTTGAATTTTGAATAAATTTTGTTTTACTGTTACTACGTTTTTTAATTGTGTATTGATATGTATTACCCGCATTATTCCCGCAGGTTATGAATTATAAAATGTTTTTCTTATAATATCAACTATCTGTCGATATACCCATAGTTTTATTATAAATCTATTCAGTCAGACTGCCTCCCCGCGACAAATGAACACTTGGTTGCTTCAGCTAACGTTCAGGCACTATTAAAAGTTAACGCAAAAAGTCAGTCTATAGACATAAGAAAATGAATGATCATGGCTTTCTACGGGCCTGATTAACAGACTGTTATTTAAGTTATAATTTAACTTAAATAATAAAAAAAAGCTTTGTATTTAACTGTCATTTAACAGCGTTTAAAAAATTGGGAACAGCTCACCCTAAGTGCCATCTCATTTTGTTAACCACGCTAAAATTACTAAATAAATATTTATGGACTAAGATGGATCATTTGTCTGGAATGTCTATAGGAAAGCACTAGTTGAATGGAACATAATATTATCTCTATAGCGATAGTTCAAAGGGTTAAACGTGAAAACAATAGTCCATTTAACTCCAGACAATTAACTATATTTTCTCATTTATTGGAACGAAGTTCCTTATCGCGCGTTGCGAAAGGAGGCTAGACGGAAAAAATGGTAACGACATTCTGGAACGAAGTTCCTTATCGCGCGTTGCGAAAGGGGGCTAGACGGAAAAAATGGTAACGAAATTTTTTAGGCCAGAGAGGGACAGACAGAGAAACTTGCGCACGCCCGAGAGAGACAGACACAAAAACATGCGCGCCGCGCATGTTTCTCTGTCTGTCTCTCTCTCTCTTATAGAAAGCAAGCTAGATATTTTCGTTTCGTCTTTCTATTTCGCATTGAACAGTGTGGTGTCGCGACGATTATTTTTGTTGATAATAAATAAACTTCGTTCCATCCGGGTGTCCCTTGACACCTCTCAAGTTTTTTTATACATATTACTATTAATGCTCCGCGTGAATTTATCAAAAAAAAAACAATTTTCCTTCTTCATCATAAAATAACTACTACGGCTATGAAGCCGTAGCACCCTGAATACAAGCATTTTATTTATGGCAGCCATACTTTTGACTTGCCATCTCTGAGTATAATATTTTATAAAATGGCAAGGCCATATATATATTTCACTCTAGCAACATCTTCCAATGAGTTGTCAGTTTGACAACCAACTAATTACGTGGTGTCATGTCAGGTGTCAATCGATTAGAAATTTGCTGATTTTCGAGAAATAATTTTGTAAACCTAAAAATTTTGGAAGATAATTAAATAAAAATGTTTTTTTCACCTCTAGTGTTAACGATATTAGCAACACTAATCAATGGATTATGGGCCAAAACAGTAGAATTAACATTTGAATTACCCGATAGTGCTGTACAATGTTTTTATCAAGAAATAGAGAAAGATACCGCCTCGGAGTTAGATTTTCAGGTTTAGTAATTTGTAAACAATGAGTTTCTTTATCAGGAAAGTAGTTAAACTGCCCCAATTGATTTGTAACACATACATAACCTAACGGTAAGTTACGAACTTGATTGAAAACTGTACCTTCACAATCTCATTACAGGTAATTACGGGAGGACAGTACGATGTCGACGTATTAATTGAAGCGCCAAATAAACATATTATCTTCCAAGAACAGAAGAAGCAGTATGGTTCACACCAATTCACTGCCCAACAAACAGGTACCTATTATATCTAGAATATGATAATAATAACAATTACCTAGTTCATTATGATTTGGAACTGTGCACTACTGTGATGAACACTCGTATTCCAATGCAACCATTAATCTAAAGTAGTCTCCCACAAAATGTCCAGTTCATAGGCCTCACTCACCTAAGATAATAAAAGTACCTATAAATATGCATTCATCATACATACATGTTTAATTACCTATTGCATTCATGCATTCATCATACATACATGTTTAAGTACCTATTAGTTAATAATATGGAATATAAAGATAACTTCTAAAAAAGTTCTTAATTATAAACTACTTACTAATAAGCATACCTATATTGCCTACAGAAGTGAGAACTGCCAACTCAACAAACAATTCATGACCTTGTCTGTGCTAAACTGAGTACTATTCATATTGAAATGAGGTGTTATGTTTCAGGTATTTACAAGTTTTGTTTCAGCAATGAGTTCAGTACGTTCTCTCATAAGCTTGTGTACATGTCTGTGGTTGTGGGGCCCGAGCCACAGCTGCCAGGTGTCGGCGACCATGCCACTGTGTTGACACAGGTAATTTATTACACTTGTTTATGTAGTTTTATTCTCTTTAGTATTAATTTAATAGGTTGTTCCTATTATTATTAAAGAGCTATGTTACTAAATTTTGCAATGCAACACACAGCATAGCATAGATTAGTTGGATGGGTACTATTCGGTATTCAAAGTCTAATTTGTTAAAAGAAAAAACAAATAAAATCATCACTTGGGTAGTGTGTAAAAAATATAAGCTTTAGGTTTTGTATGGCTGTTTCGTCTATTTATCTGCTAACTAAATTAATGTCACAACTAAATAATTATCTCCAATAGAATGTTTACTTATCTGTTAACACTATTTGATTCAAATGCAGCCAACATATTAAAAATAATTATTTTTCAGTTGGAAACATCTGCAGAAGAGATTCACTCAGCTCTCAACAGAATCTTAGATCATCAAACACACCACAGACTCAGAGAAGCACAGAGTCGTAAAAGAGCAGAAGATTTGAATGAACGAGTATTCTGGTGGTCTATGTGCGAGACCATCGCTATTGTGTGTGTCACATTCCTACAAGTAGCGGTACTGAAAAACTTCTTCAGTGACAGACCAACATTATACAATCGAATGTAATTTAGCTAATTAATATTTATTAAATGTTTTGGGCTATTAAGTACAAGACAGTTTTATTCACTATTTTCGTTTATTTTGTTTATTTACATTATGTTGAAGAAATGAACATAATAGACTGAGGAATACAGTTTTTACAGTAATTAAACTATGATGTTATATTACAGAGTAAGAAAGTAAACAAAGTTTTTTTAGTAAATAAATAAATTGCATTCAAGTTGTAAATGGGTTTTGATTATTAATGAATTGTTTGGATAAATACTTTTGACTACTTTTTATTCCAGGTAATCAAATGCTTTCAAGTCATATTAGATTTTAAACACCAAAATATAATTGTTTACTTCCAATGTTATTCAATATATCTATATAAGGTAGTAGTTATAATAAAAGAATCCAATTTATAACAAAAAATATATAAATCTAAATAGAGATAAATGATTTAGAAGAGTACAAGTAGAGCGAAAACTCCATTTACAAGAGCACACGGATAAGCAATCAACGGCCTCTGTTCCGCGTCACCAGACATTGTCACAAAAAGTCTACTCGCAGATAACGCTGACCAGATCACTGCAACACCAGACAAACTTAGACCTATAGTTCCCTCAAGGGATATAAATATACCCAAACTTGCTAAAACTACCATCGGTAACATACAATAACCAAGCACACTGGCCACACTTAGTAAAGTGAATACACCTTCACTTCTACTCATCAAGGATAATAAGAAATACATCAGAATAACAGACATTACAGAAAGCCCATACACATAGCCGAAATGTGCTTTGTTGCCTGATAGAAAGAGACAAACAGCTAATGCTAGACAGAAGGCTATTGGTCCTGCTATATCAGTGTCGCGTAACAAGAAATTGGCGTCGTCAGCTTTAGATTGTCCGTGGAATGGATTTAAAACAGCTAGTGTTTTCTCTAATATTCTGTCTGGGTATATTTCTAGTTCGTCCAACAGTGGTGGTTCGTCGAAGTCTGTGGCCTCTCCACCTGCATCTTCCGGGATTGGCGCTGGTGTAAATAAGTTAGGATTGTAGTACTGATTGTTATTGGCTGTCATGGGGCCCTGAGTTTGTTCGAATGAAAAGTTTTGTTGTTCAGTCGGAAATGTCTGGAAATCTGTAATAAGTTAAAGTACATTAATACTCAGCTTCCAAATATGATTGATTCAAATCATTATTCTAGAGTATATCCAGAAATAAAGGTTAATTTGATAGGAACTTACCTAATGTTTGAGCTGAATCTGGAAAGCCTGAAGTGTTGTAAGAATAGTTCGGGCTGTTGCTTTGTGCTTGCCAGGAGTAATCGTTTGGATTACTATAGTTGGCCATTATGAGCTAACAATACAGGAAGTATTATTTTTTATAAAAACACACTTTATTATTTTGGAAAACAAATCTCCAACTCACACACAATTTCTTTCTTTCTAAATTAATTAAATTATAGAAATAGAGTAGAACTGTCAAAGTCTCTTCGACAATGACGTTTTATATGATGCCAACTCACACTTTCCTACCGCCCACAGATTATATTATATTATCTATACTAATATTATAAAGCTGAAGAGTTTGTTTTGTTTGTTTGTTTGTTTAAACGCGCTAATCTCAGAAACTACTGAACCGATTTGAATAATTCTTTCACTGTTAGATAGTCTATTTATCGAGGAAGGCTATAGGCTACATTTTATCCCGGATTTCCTACGGGAACGGGCACAACGCGGGTAAAACCGCGGGGCGCTGCTAGTCAAAATTATAAAACGATAGGCACTTCGCTTTGGAGGGCCCCAATTTATTAAGCTTTAGCAAATAAAATAAAGCATAATGGAATGGAAATTCGTTGTAGCATGGACCAACACATACAAGCTAAACAAGGTTTTAATCCTTAGCTGTTTTGTACGTAGATGACACATGGGAAATATATGATGTCATTAACATATTAAGTGAATCTTTGTTTCCTGGTCTGTGGTAGGTGAACATATATGTACAGGGTTCTGGCCACAGTTCTGGCAAATCAATCTACATCACGGAAGAGCGAAGCACTTACTGCGTAGTGCGTACTAGGGTTGCAAAATTACGTAATTTTACCGAAAACGCTCGTAAAATACGAATAAATTACCGTAAATTACGGTAAAATTGGTAAAGCTAACCACCACAGAAGCAAATAGAACAAAAGAAAAAGCTGCCAAAGTCAACGTCACGCTTTGCGTAGGATGTTGCCGATTAGTGCAGTTTGCAATAACATTTTGCGTTGTTGCCGTTCCGTAATAGGTAGACGTAAGACGAAGCATACAGCAAGCCGGCCGGCGCGGCGGGATGCCACGAAATCAAGCCAAAGTTTGGGATTATTTCCAAATTTTACATGAACATAATAAAATAAAACATGTGGTGTGTCTATTTTGTAATACGGAGTACAAAAATGCTAATGCTACTCGGATGACGGAACATTTTAACAAATGTAAAAAGTGTGTCTGTGTAAGTAAACACCATGGGTAAACAAACACTACTGCAAACTGCACCCCTCGTCCGTCTGTGTGACGTTGACTTTGACAGCTTTTTCTTTCGTTCTATTTGCTTCTGTGGTGGTTAGCTTTACCAATTTTACCGTAATTTACGGTAATTTATTCGTATTTTACCTAAAATATGGTATTTTACGTAAGTTTACGAAAGTAATATTACCGCTTTACAACCGTAGTGCGTACTACATCTGTAACGAACTCGGTAGTCGTCCACCGCGTGCACCCGCGTGGGATGGTTTTTTTTAAGGTCACCGACCTTTGGGCATAAACTTTGAGTGCAAGATCCACAACGCGAGGTCATTGATATTGCATGACTCGTTATTAAAATGCAACTTTTGGTAAACAAAAAAGAAATATATTTTACTCCTAGTAGGATGATCTCAAATTTGGGATTTTTCAAATTAAAATTCCATTCAACAATTTCAATTAGACATAAGTAGATCTATTTATGCTAAAATTGTTTTTTCTGCTTTTCCCTACCAAAACGTTGGCCCATGATATACATAATACATTACATTACATTAGTAGATAACTCCAAACAATAACATCAGTTAATGTTATAAAAATATTTGGTTCTTTTAGTTTGTTATCAAAAGTTCAGGGGTTTTCGATATTTTATTGTTAAATAAAACAGCTGAATTAATATGGCATACTTTATTCCTTTATTAAATCATTGTTTAAGGGCTGATTATGGGGTTTGGTTTGGAATGTTTTACTTTATTATGTTATGCTTTAAATAGCTACACGATATTGCCTACCTACTTATAAATATTTTGAGTAGACAGTTATACAGAGGATGCACATAAAATATAATCATATAAATAGCACCAAACTATGGAAAAGTCAAGAAGAAACGGTTCACCAAACATATCAAATAAAGCATCGAATAATTTTGCTCACAAAAACACCGACAAGCACAGAGTTATAAAACGCCAGAAGTATCTCATACAAATTAACTTAAAGCACCATAGTACGTTTTATCAAAAATATATGCAGAAAACTTAGGCTTACCCAAATATGTTTATTTAAAATTGCTAAACAGTGTGAGATGTAAGACACTTCTAAACGCTTCATAATTCTATAATTAATTATAAAAGACAAACATTTCATAATACTGACAAAAATTAACTTAAAGGAAACATTTGACAAGCACAAACATACATTCCATACAAAGTTCTACTTCCATATGTGTTGGTTTATGTGTAAAAGATAGTAACAAAATGGTGCGTACAATCAAATATGCGTATTAAAAATTGAAATATTTATTGTGTACAGTACAGTATAATACATTGGTAATTCGGAATGTAATTGGTATTTTCACATTTTAAATAAGTATATCAAAATAACGTTCATATAGTTTGGACTAGAAATGCATTTAGTACGAACTATGTATCATATATTGTTGTATGGATTATATAAATGAGGCATTACGGAACACATCATATGCCTTACAGTTAAGATATTGGTGTGTATCATTTACTAACATGTCGACTATACATTCCTATGTAACTTACAACGTATTTTATATTACGTACACTTTGGTGTACATTCTAAACAATATTGTCAATGCAAACAATAAATCAGGTACTTGTACATTATAAGCAATTCAATAAGTACCCATAATAAACACTCGCGACCAACAATTAAGGCGATAAAGTAAGATATATTCACAACAAAGTTACAAAGAACTTAAATCTTATTTGAGACTAAAATAAAGTATAACAAAATCAACAACGTTAAATAAAAATCTAAAATACTAAATAATAACTGTATTTAATTAATTTCGGCAATAATGGGATTCGTTGCTCGACGTTTTAAATCATAATATCATTTTATAGACTTTTTTCAAAGTATCGTAGAACGAAAACAAATTGCGAATACCAAAATTCATTTAAAATTTAAACTACTAACAGAACAGTCTTCGGAAAACGTTCAAAAATCTCACATACACGGACAAACAGCACAATCACCTATGCAATATGAACACAGGCATTAGTCAGCACAAGTTTTAAGACTTCTAAACAATAATAACTATATTATGTACATTGTACAAATCATACTTTGTACACGTTGTATACAAACGCCCTATACATGTATACATGATACACCATGAGTATGTATAATACAAGTATTCACTAATAAATTATTACATTTTGAACACATCAATAAATAGAGATTACATAAAGACATATTGTTGTTCAAGTACCATATATCTAAAAGGCGTACGATCTAATTACAAACTTATTTACTTAAATAAAAATTTAATCCTTCCATCGTTATATATCACAGACACCTAAGGAAGTTAATTTACTGGTTTTAAAACTATCACTGAGGTTATTTTATACATCAGTATCTAGTTGTAAAATAAATAAAAAAACGCACAAATCTCAAATTCTAGTAAATACTGTTAAAATATAAAGTTTTATATTAAAAGCTCCGTTGGGAGGTGATCGTTTCGGTGTGGGCCTTCATTGCCATTGTTTGAATTACACTTGAAAGTAATCACTTACCGTGGCTTCCGTTCCATTATTAATACTGTTTTTCCCGCTTTTTTCCATCGGCACGTTTATCCTCTCATAGCCAGCGGAAGAATCCGACCTTTCCATGTTACTTTCTTTTAGCTTTTCGCTATTAACTTTCTCATAAGGCGGGTCTCGTTTCGCAACGTCAAAATATTTCACGCTCTCATAATTTGGATCTTTCTTGGATCTCATCGAATCTTTGGATCTTACTGACTCGTACTTAGGGTCTTTACACCTAAGGGACTCGTAGTTAGGGTCATGCGCCCCTACACTTTCGTAGTTAGGGTCTTTAGGCCTTACTGATTCATAGTTAGGGTCTGATTCGCTGCCTGTGTTATACGTTGGATCATTTGGCATAGATTCGTAGTTCGGTTCCGTGATCGCATCTTCGTTGTTTGACCAATTATTGTATTTTCCTGGTCGTTTGTTGACTGTTGAATATGTTGGTTGCATTTTGTAGTTAGGGGCTATAGTTGCGTAGGGAGGCGTGGGGGGATTGTTTCTGAGTACTTCGTAGTTAGGGTCCGAATCGGAAGCGCTGTTGTCAGTCTTAGAAATATGTTCGTAACCGGGATCACTACTGACTATGCTATTAGGCCCACTGTCCGCATTCAAATGGTTAAGTTTGTGAAGGGCATTGGCTCCAACTTTGTTGATATCTTTAACCGTCTCATAACCAGGATCCCCTTGCGATTTTCTGGCAATAGTCTCGTACCCATGGTTCATAGATTTCTTCCTATCAATCGTTTCATATCCCGGATCATCGCCGCGGAATTTGAGCGTGTGATTTTCTTCAACATTGCCCATATCTTTGGATCGTCTTGCGATTTCTTCTGTTCTTGCTTTGGCTTTCTTCATGACTTTTGCGTACATTTCTTCGACGTTGCGGGAGGGACTTTCGGTCACTCTGTGTTCTGAATTGAGGCTTGTGTTTGGTTCGGCGGAGGAGTAGTCGCTACAGCCGGCGCCGTCAATGGAATTGTAAAGGTTGTCCGCGTTATCTTGTTTATCTATGTCAAAGTTTAGCTCTCTGGCTACAAGTGGTCGAATGATGTCTCCTGAGCTAAACCTGTGTTTCTCTACGGGATAGTTGCACCCGTAGAAGTCTGACGAACTGACGCAGCTGTTGTTTCGTTGGTGTTTCTCGTTGAGACTCCGGCGCAGTTTATCGTGATTGAAGTGCAGATCTCCTTGAAAAAAGATATTATTATTTAGGTACCTAGTCATGTGAATGGATATCCTAGCTTGGGGTAAGAGTGCATTTCCTTAGAAGCAGAAGAACGGCGCGGAAAACAATTTACCAATCACTATGATTTACATTACGAAGAAATTTTGACCATATTGACCCTCGCACTTCGCACCGAGACCCTTAAGGCTTCCCAATTACTGTAACATTTTAAGTGGGTCCAAACGCCACGCAGTGGTATCTCAGATTCTATTTTGACTATTTCAGAATCAGGAAAGAAAAAAATATTTACCAAAATGTTACTTATCATTAAAAACAGAGTGTATTGCGTACGTGTGCGACTGTTTTGAAAAAATGTAACGTAAATGTAATATTGGCCCCTGAGTGAGTGCATTTATTTAGTATATATAATATGATGATGGTGTGTACTAACCAGTGCTGGACATGCGCTGGTGCTTCTGCTGGTCGGAGAGCGCGGGCGGCGGCGGCAGCGGCGAGTTGGCTTGCCGCTTCTCGGGCTTCGGCGAGCCCAGCGCGCCCGTCGAGTTCGAGCACGACGACGACGACGCTGCGGACCAATCACATCACTTTCAAAGGAAATCTTATACTAATATTATAAAGGTGAAGTTTGCTTTTTGTTTGTTGGTTGTATTTTATTTTTGTTTTTCCGATAATATTTAAACTATGTATAATAAATTATGTATATTTCTATACTAATATAGTAGAGCTGAAAAGTTTGATTGAACCACCAATCCGTAATGAATATTTTTGCAATGAATAGCTGCATTCAATGGAGAAGGCTATAAGGCTATTTTTCATCCCGAAATTCCCACGGGAAGAGGCACAACGGGTTGGTAGTTTCTGAGATGAGCGCGTTCAAACAAACAAAAAATCAATCTCTATAGACAATTTATTACACATAGCTTGAAGAGTATCGAAGACTTTTAAAATACTGTTCTATTCTACCGTACCTTATCATCTTTTATCTTTGCCCACTACTGGTCATAACCCATTTCAGTATAATAACTTCTATAACACTCCAATTAACACATACCTTGCCTGGAATGCGTAGCGTTAGACGTCGTTGGAGCACCTATTTCGGGCGGAGCGCTCCTTCTAAAAACAAAAATAATTTCACAACACAACACTCTAACCATCCTAACTGTATAGTGAATGTTCAAGTGTCTCAATATCACAAACTATAGCCTATTTATGTATAAACAATGACTCCTTATCGCCCGATATCTTTAGATTAAACACTAAAGTGCCAAGAAATTATGTTAATATAAAATTTGTAGAGGCATTGGTATGTTATTAGATGTAGGATAAATGTTTAACAGTCTTTTAAAAACAAATGACGATGGTTTATATTAATTTATGTCTCGAAAATTCTGGAGAATTTGCTTAATTTTTATAATTGTTATTCTTGAATGAAATCTAGAACATTATACATATTTTATTATGTCCGTTGGAAAGTCGTTACGGAATACGCAGTTACACAGGCGCTATATTTTTGTGTTCCAAAATACGCAGAGCGTATACTTATGATTCGGTTATTTTTACCGAGATAGTGATAATATAAAATCCCACGCGTTAATGAGCTTATGAGCGCATCAATGCAACTCAACGCGTTACAAGTAACGTCTCGCTAAAGCACGAGCGTATTCGCGATCAACATTTTTTTTGCCAAGTTTTCAAAAGCTTATACGGGCACAAAAAACGCTGGTTTAAGCCCGCCTTTATCTGTGGCACCAGTAACCAATTGATACAGCTACTTTATAAAATGCCTCAACAATCACATAGAAGCATAAAATATTATTATAATACTAGCAGCGCCCCGCGGTTTTACCCGCGTTGTACCCTTTCCCGTGGGAATTTCGGAAATTTTTATACATATAAACCTTCCTCTTGAATCACTATTACAAAAAACCGCATCAAAATCCGTTGCGTAATTTTAAAGATTTAAGCATACAGACAAACAAACAGACAAAAATAGCGACATTGTTTTATACTATGTAGTGATTAATCATATCTCTCTCTAAGTACTTATATTTAATAGATACAGAAATGCAATGACAGTATTAGGTATGTATCTATTACTGCGACCTACTTTGTTTTATCTTAATCCTCAATAATTGTCTAGATATAAAAATAATTGAGAGGTACTTACCCTGGAAACATTACTTAGTATTAACTGATAATAAATGCATTCACCTTTGCGGTATGCATACATATACTGTATACTGTAATTTGATTTTTTATTAGATAAACATTTTATTTTTATTAAAGATATAAAATGATGAATGACAATATAATTTTAATGACACAAAGTGTGTCAAAAGGAGTATAAAATAACATGTAAAAATGTCTCACAGGGGTACAATTGTAATGGACCTATGTGATTTTTAACGACATTATTTGACACTAGGCAGTGTCCGATTTTGCTGAAATTTGACACATTGCAAACCAATTATAAGAAAGAGTAAACATTTTATTGGGATGAGAGATATCCGTCTCATGTCCTCGTGCACGTCCATGTCAATATTATAAGATAAGTAAAATGCTTATTCTACTAATCCCAATCCTTCTAATATTATAAATGCGAAAGTTTGTGAGGATAGATGTATGAATGTATGAATGTATGTTGAATTATTCATGTTGATCTCAAATTTGTTTGTATGTTTTGCCTGTTACCAGTAATTATTATTACATATTCATATTTTATATTCTGTTTTTATTATTATGATTTGTTTAAATTTTTTTATTATTGTGATTTGATGCTTTTAGTTTGTTAATTTTTCAATTGATGTAATTGGGTTCCCGTTTTAATTGAAATAAATAAATAAATGGATGTATGTATGTTTGTTACTTTATCGCCCAAAACTGTTGAATGGATTTGGATGAAACTTTACAGTTATATGGTTTAGACATCAGAATAAAAACAGGGTACATTTTATCCCCAAATTTCCGTGGCACTGCGGGTTGGAGTACAATAAGTGTTATAGTACTGACATTTTTTTTAAATTCAAATAGGAAAAATGCGGGTTAAAGTTCAGAGTGGAGTATAACTCGTGTAGCGGACTGACCGTGCGGCGCGGCCCGCGTCGGCGGGCAGCAGCGCGGGCGGCTGGCGGCGCGGCGCCGAGCCGCTGATCTGCGCGTACGTATCCCACGAGCCCGCGCCGCCCTCCTCTATCGCCGCGTACATCTCGTCTGCACAGTATTACCAATTTTCAATTGAAACTAAACTAAGGATACACTTTGGGTATACACTTTTGTTTTACATTTTTATCTGACGTTTCGTTCGGCCCCTTTACAGGAACCGTGGTCCATCGACATACGTGGTGGTACTGGTGGTGAAAGGTCTTTCCTCAGCTGTAGGACAGTACAGGATAATACTACTGATATACTATAAACATATTCACTTAAAAAGAGAAGAAGAAGGAGGATTTTCAAATTATTCTCAAAAACCTTAAAAATTAAAGTAGTTGTAACATACCTGAATCATCAGACACGGTGGCATAGTGCGGCTGCGAGGGCGGCTTCGTGCTTTGAGCTCTGATGTTACTCAGCGGCTCTCGGACCGATATACTCGTGTAGCCCTCTGGAAATAAACGACATGTTTTGTGGTCTTTCTTATTAACATTTTTTATGTACGACTAGCACCGGTTTTACCCACGTTGTGCCCGTTCCCGTAGGAATTTCGTGATGAAAAATAGCCGTCATATTAGTTAACATTTTAGGGACCATTTGATAAAATGGATCGTTTAGTTGTCTGTTCTTTCACGCTAAAACTTGCAAATTATTTAGGATGAAATTAGGCACACAGTAAACAGGTTCAACCCACATACGTATTTCCCTGTACTTCTCTATCAATACATAAATATTAGACAGTAGCATTTCAAAGATAACAAAAGCAAAGTAACTGTTTACAGTAGTTGTGTTCGACTACAAAGCCCCGCCAGCGGAAATGTAAATACAAAACACTAATTAAGACTTATCTTTATTTTATCATCACTTACAATATACATACCTACACCTTAAATTAGGCGCCACCGTTTTACTGATAAACGTACTACTCGTAATTAGAATTACATTAACTAATTGCTACTTCACTTCCTATCACTTACACTGTACATATTTTAGAATATAAAACACAAGATGAAGAGTTAGATTTTTTTGATTGTTTGTTAGTTTTTTATATGTATTTACTATGATTCCGTGCTTCGGAGGGCACGTTAAGCCGTCGGTCCCGGTTACTTTCTACGGATAGTAGTCGTTACATGAGCCATGTCAGAGGCCTTTGGCGGCTCTATAACTCTGACACGAGGATTGGTCAGGTTGACCATCCACTAGATGAAGAAGAAGAAGAAGAAGCAGCGCCCCGCGGTTTCGTCCGCGTTTTGCGTTCGCGTGGAAATTTCGGGATTTTTTATATACTTCCTCTTGAATCACTCTATCTATTTAAAAAAAAACCGCGTCAAAATCCGTGCAGTAGCATTCGAGTTTATCGCAAACAGACAGACAGAGACGTGGCCGGGGACTTTGTTTTATAATATGTAGTGATTTTGTTGCCAAACAAGATTGTACCGAATCGATAGCGATTATGATGACATATTTTAAGCGATACATACTGGCGGAATCAGTAGAATCTCCGCTGAAGTGTACTGCTGTTTCAGTGTTAGGCCGCGGCGATGGCGGCGTGATGTAGGGCAGTTCTTGACTCGACGGCAACTGGCCGCTTATAGCCACTGACGCGGATATCACCACGGATTCTGTAATGGAAATAACGTATTAGTAATGTCCCACTGCTAGGCAAAGCGCTCTGTATTTACTTTCAAATAAAAATCGTATAACTGCCCGGCTAGTACAATGGATGTCACAGAAGGCGACAAGATATGATATAATGGATACTGTGAGTTGATTGGTGGATTGTTTACAATTAGAATTTGCAATGTGTCACCAATTAACACAGATTATTTATCATATTACTAGCAGCGCCAAGCGGTTTTACCCGCGTTGTGCCCGTTCCCGTGGGAATTTCCGGAATGTTTATACATATAGACTTACGTCTTGAATCACTCTATCTATTTAAAAAAACCGCGTCAAAATCCGTTGCGTAGTTTTGAAGATCTAAGCATACATAGGGACAGACAGACAGACAGTGGAAAGCGACTTTGTTTTATACTATGCAGTGATGATGTCTCATCGCCGCCTGTCAAGTTGTATAATGAAACAAATGACACACGTCAGAAATTACTCATAATAGTAAAAATGTCCTACTAACATCATACATGCGAAAGTTTGTGACGATAGATGTATGTATGTTTGTTAATCTTTCTCGAAAAAACTGCTGGGCGGATTTGAATGAAACTTTATAGTGATATAGGTCATACATAAGAATAACACATGGAATACATTTTATCCCGAAATCCCGCGGGAACGGGTACAACGCGGGTAACACCGCGGGGTATGGCTAATATATTATACAAATATATTTTTTATTTAAAAAAATCGCCATTCCGTAGATATAAGTTCCCAAAATGGTAAAATTAATGAGAACTATATTATCTGTTTACTTGAACACGCTTTGCATACAATAAATTGCATATTTATTTTCGATCTTCTGATTATCAACACTCAATCAGATCTTTAGAATTAATTCGTTTAAATGTATATTTAATCTCTGAACAAATCTTAGCTGGAAATACATTTTTTGTTACTTAGGAGAGTGCACACCTAATATCCTTTACAAATGACTCAAATTTCAATAAACATGCTTTTTTTCAATAAATTGGTTAAAAATGTAGGTGTTTTCTTGTTTGCCACTGAAGAGATAGCGTGCAATGTGTTGCAGAATATGACTGTGTTATTCGAGTTAAAAGTGCGTTTTGTTGCAATTTTAAAAGTTTAAAAGAAATATACTCTTTAGATAACTAAATTGAATAAACAAACCTGATGTTGATTGTCCCGCTTCCCGTTGATCTATCTCTATTGCACTCTCCGACCTTTGATCTGGCGTTATCTCCACAGTTCTGGAAACAAATAAACAAATATTTAGGTATTTTGTATCGAATTGATTTTTGATGGCAAATGTTTGAAAGAGAAATAAAGTAGGCCGTTAACGAGTACCTACAAAAGTGTTGCGCAAATCTTTTCAGCTGTAAGAGCGTAAGTAAGTTAAGTAGGTTACTACTAGGTTACTACACTACAAAAAGAATTTTCCAAATCGGACCAGTAGTTCCTGAGATTAGCGCGTTCAAACAAAAAAACAAACTCTGCAGCTTTATAATATTAATATAGGTATTCAGTTAAAGAGGTTTGAGTCGTCTTCTTCTTCTTCTTGAGGTTTGAGTGTGACAGGATATGTACCTACTCAAACTCCTATATCAGCTAATAACATGTTGATGATAATTCAAAGTTTATATCAGGAAGTCAGTACCAAAGTGGATAATGTTTACATGTGCTAACTGTACATGTATTTTCATCCTGAAATTCCCACCAGTTAATACTGGTCACGTGAACATACTTGCTGGGCGTTGCTAGTTACAAGATATTATATAGTAATTATAATATAGAATGATCGATATACTTACACATTATGAACTTCATTTTGCACCTTAGCATACGCATGCTCGTAAGGGTGATCCCTTGTCGTCGAAGGCTCAGCTACCGGTTTATTAGCTAAAAATAACACATCAGATTAAATCTTACACGTTAAATCCATCAATAGATAACTATACACCAGTTCCTAGTATCGGCACTTTATTCATCGTTATTTAATTGTTTATTAATTGCATTAATCATAAGATAAGGTGTAGCTTACTACAGTGTCGAAAACTAAACGTATACATTGGAATGTCACTTTGTACAGTAAGAGATGGGTAATCTTTTATGAGAGAGATAGTAGACTTTTGGAGATAGTCGGCTACTGGGATAGTTTTAGTTTTGTAGAAGGTTATAATATCAATGACACTAGTTTCTGATGTCTTCTGATCTGTCAACGCTCCACAAAATCGAAATAAGCCGACTATCTTCTCAGCAGGGCAAAGATGCACACCAAGACAAAAGTTTATTTTCAACATCTCTGTCTATTTCTATATAATGAAGAGAGGGTACGTCAAATTGCCGATTTTTCAATCGTCAGGCCATGTCGGAGGCCTATAGATGAGCTAAAAACTCCGACACCAGGGTTTGCCACTGACCTACGTGGGTACGGTTATGTTTTGGCTCGCGCGCGAAGCTAGTAAAATAGCTGCAGCTGAATATACACGACTTATGATGGCTCAGCCTGCCTCGCGAGGCGGCCTCGTGTAAATTGAACAAAACTACTGAGGCTGGCTCGCGAGCCATGGCTCGCGAGCCTGTGCGTTAGGTGGGTACGCGGCTATTCATTTCGAGTGAATTCTGCATTTGGAATAAATGAATTAAGTAAAAAGAGATATTGTTTTCGGCGTGCGTTCAAAATCTACTGAAGTAAAAGAGATAGCCTAACCGCCGTTTACTGTAGTGCAAATATGCGGATTTCGGCGTTTTATCTGAAATATCAGATCGATTATCTATTTATAATTGTTTCAATTTCGGTAGCGTATTTAGTACAAGGAATTGCAATTAGCGTTTCTTGTAATTGCGAAAGTACCTACGCAAATTCCTTATGGCTTATCTAATTGACGGATACAATTTATTGATTCATTGTATAAGTGCATGATAGGTATTAGAAATACGAGGATATTTAGTCATTTTCATATGAAATGAGAGATAAGTAGATAGCTATGTTACCAAGCTCGATTACTTGCCCGTATTTGGCAAAAATCAAAGGGAGTCGCACGATTTATAAACGTTAACCCTCAATTGGATTTCAAATATTATTTTTGTATGTAGGTATATAATAGCCACATTTAGCGGAAAGTTACAGATCACTTTCCATCCAAAATTTCTACACGACGCAGGTAAATCGCGGGTTATCTCTAGTAATGGCCGGTTCACATTATTCCAGTCCAGCAATCCAATCCAGTACTGGAATGCTACTGCAATAATGTGAACCGACATGGAATGTACTGGAGAGACCGTCAACTTTTCATTCCAGCTCACCTAATCCAGCGCCACTGGAATAGTGTAGACAGCCATTCCAGTTGCAATCCAGTGCTAGATTGAACGTTGAACAGTGAATACGAGTCAATTGTTTTGGGGACCAATCCAGCTACTCTTAAAAGACTGGAACAATGTAAACGATATGCTCCAGTCCAGCACTGGACTGGATTAGCTCGCTGGATCACTGGACTGGAATAATGTGAACCGGCCATAACAATAATAAGAGTACGATTCAAGGCCCCTGAGGTCAGGTCATTACAATTAACAACAGCTATAACTATTTGACAAGGCACAGCAATGTAAATGTTGTACCAACAAGCTACATTCCTGCGCACGATCTAATTAGCAAGTCTCAATTTATGCCATAAATAATATACGTATGTTAATAGGCGCAAGGTATTCGCATCATCGACGATATTTTATCACGTTTATGATAACAGAATAAACTTTGATATTTAACCGGCTTCGAAAAAGGAGGTTCGCTATTTGAGACTTTTTCTTCGATTATGTAATCGTATATTTTACGCGAATTGAAAACCGACATAAAAAGGTATTTTTGACAAGCCATTCATATACATATGAAAGAAAACGGAGATAGCACAACGGGTAACAAAAAGATAGAACAACGGGTAACAATAAATAAGCGATAATCTTTTTTTGAAGTCGGTTAAAGAAACATAGCCGTTAGGACTGTACCTCCATCCACATTGACTGTAGCGTAAATCTCAGATGCCGTATCGCCGCTGTCATGTCTTCCCACAGGATGCGGTATCTCCGGTAAACTTCTTTGGCTGTTCTGTGCTGATGCTCTAGGAAAAGAATACATTTCATAAGGTAGAGGAATTATACTTAACCGCAGAGGAATTATAGATTCTATGGTTAAGGTGGTATCTATCAGTTTCTAAGGGTCTTGTTCATAAATGCTTCAGCATTTTACCAATGAAATGGTTTGTCCTTTTCCGACATACGCTATTATCCAAAGAGCAAAAGAGACAAAACACTTTATAACAGTGTTTTAGATAAACGGCGTTTGTGGATAAGGCGGTAACGATTTTAGCTACAATCTAAGGATATGTCTAAAGTATCTAATGGGTATTTAAGTAGGCTTTTTGTTGAGCAATCTTGAAATGTAATGTATATTACGGAGACTTAAAATAAATAAAAAGGCTACTTCTCTTGAATTATTTTTGGAACTATAATAAATACTAAGTAAAAATGGAACTAGGTGAATAAAATACTATAAATATTATCAAATTCTGTGTTAATAATAAATCTTTAGAATAATGATGTAGTATTTTTATTAGACGAAAATACAATAAATGTGTAAATGTGTGAATAGGTAGTTGATAAAAATGTATGTAGGAATAAAACGAAAAGGAACACTATTATAATGATTCCATGTAAATTCTAGATCTATTCTTAAATAGGTAGGTACAACCAGGAAAGTTGGCACTCAAGTGGGTACACCTACTTTTTGGATATTATATACTCTTGTTTATTAAAATATTAATGGAAACCCCAGTGCTTTAATTAGTTAATAAATATAATAAAAAGTATTTTACAGGAAAATAGCATTATAAAAATAAAAGAAAATTAGATGAATTTTTGATCTATCGAAGATTTTCAATTGCAATTAAGAAAACTTGTTGTTTTCAAAATTACATATTAATTTAAATTTCTTCGTGCATTGCGTTTTGAAAAATAGGAGTCATATGTTAAACAAAAAACAGATTTGGTAAGATTCCAGTGAGAACTGCTTTATAAAAAAGTATTTATAATATCAATGTAGTCTTCAAATGATAAAATTTGAATAGTTTTTCTAAATATTTGCAAGATCTTGATTTGAAAAGTTGTACCAACTTTATTATTATATGCAAGAGAATATCACCCAAATAGTCTCATCCTCTAACTTTACCAAGTGTACATAGTAAGTAGGTTTTATGTTATTTAATGACCACATGCAACAACATAAAGTCTTATTTTTATTGTCTAGACCAGACATAGGGCTCGACCATGATTCATTATTCAAAATAGCTACGCAGCTACCTGCATTGTTCTTAATCATGACATCATTACACATTTTTCCTTGAAAGTAGTAAGTTTAGTTTTTCCTGTAAATTTTCCTTATAAAAAGGTACCTTATGAAAAAGAGTTGTGTTTTTGCATTTTATTTCAAGGTTTATTTTAGTGGAGATAATGTAGAATAAAATGTTAGGGAGCTCCGTAACCGTAACCGAAACTATCAGATATGTATCCGATATAATAAAATAAATGTAACCGAATCTGAAATAAATTTTTCGTATAATATCGGATAGGGGCGGAGCCTAATTGAGACACGTTACGTTTATGACACGTTGTTTTGATCAGCCTGGCGCAGTCAACACACAAGCCGCACGCATTGTTTGTTTTCTTCTGTTAAATTCCTTAAAAATCAAACATCCGTAACCGAAATTATCTGAAACTAACGGATAATCCGATGAATAATTTAATATCCGCATCCGAATCCGTATCCGGTATAATAATCATTCCTATATCCATATCCAATTCATATCCGAAATATCATATCTATAACATCCCTGCCATACAAACATATTCAAAATCAAAGTTTGTTTATGAATGTAGAGGGAAACATGAGGTGCTACTAGTCTTACAAATAAGAACCGAGAAAGAATGTTAGTTTACTTTCATGCTCAATGGGATGTAATTTGGCAGTCAGTTTAAAACCTTGGGTACCTTGAAATTCTTATAGAATTTGGACAACCTTGAAACTATCTAAGTAAAGAAACTATGGAAGTATGTAAGTAATACACCAATGATGGGCAAAGGTCTCAATGCTCACTGAAGATATCAGAACAGTGAGTGAAAGTATGAAGGTTATAAAAATCTTAAGTCACGGATATTATCTGTACAGTGAGCTGCATTAGTTGTAAACTGACTAATAAATACCTAGCTACTTAGAACAATAAAGATAATTTTTAATTTGATAAAAATCTAATCCACATACATTAGTAGTGAAAACATATACAATATAAGTGCTAATAATTTAAACATATATAAGTTAATTGACACAATTGTAACCCCATATTGTTAGAAAACTGTTAAGATATTATTTGTTAACCATATAGTAAAAATTATATATTTAATGTTATTGTTTTGAAGCTGTATTAGTGACTTGGTTATTTTTTATATAAAATTCGCCCAAAAATAATAAAATCTAGGGCATGCACGGTCTATAACAAACCGCTTGACTGACGCCGGTGTTGTGGGGGTCGGAGAGGGTGCCTCCTCATCAAAACGTATAGTGACAACACCAGGGGTGCCAACCAATTCGCTTCTGTTAAAAAAATATAGATTTTCATGTAAGTGCTCACTTACCTTTAAATTATGGTACTTATCATACTGAACACCATTACCTACTGTTAACATGAATATGTATTACTTGTATTGACTAGCTTGACATTGCAATAGATATAATCGAAAGGTCCATCGTTTTATTGGTACTTACTAAGATATGAACCTAATGGTAGTAATTGTGAATATTTTGTCAATTTGTAGTTTAAGGCAATTGATATTAAAATATGACTTACTTTTGATTAGAGTTTTTACACCCACACACACAGACGGCCAGGGTAGTGACCAGAGTAACCAGCACACCCAAACTCAGCGCCAATTCCAAAAAACTATACATTGTTTCGATTTCTCACCACACACTAATCAAACTGAAACACCGCACAATGTTCCATCACATAACGTTTAATCAGGTGACTTCCATAGGTAGAAATAGGATACTTATGCACAAAACTTTCTTCCATTTGAGCAAAAAGTAGGCAAATGTAGGACAGTCGTGGTTCTGACTCTCTAAATAGCTAATAAAATATTCGCCTTTGAAATCGTACTAAATGTTATGTTAACTTTAGCAGATATTATATTGTGGACGAATATTATTAGTAAATGTTTACACATTCAATAAATTCACTTAAGATTAAAAAATATGTATACAAATACGTCTACAAAACAGAAATGCTAATTTCTTTCTGTTTGGAGTGTTTGGTCTGGTTGGTTGGTTGCACAGACCAGTTGGTTGGTCGGCTGGGTTGGTTTGGGTGGCTGTCAACTTTTATAAATGTCTAAATTGTCTAACTGTCGTCTGTCATAACATAATCATCCAGGATGCCAAAAATATACTCATTTTTTTCACACAGCAACACTCAAGACCCATGCCCAAGACGATACTAATGAAAAGCCTTTTTCAAATCGAAAATTATGTAAATAAATTGCCTAAAAACATTTGTAAATCTACAACCGATATATACATATGTACTTGATTGGTTGACAATATCTTGCTTGATTTGCTTACTTGCTGGCTACCTTCATGCTGTTTGCTGTGTGTTTGCTAGCTTTACTTGCCACATTTGACATTTTCCTCTGTGCTTGCCATCAACACAAAGAGTGGTGCTTTTTGTGATAGTTGCTATCGAATCGAGTCAATCAACCGAATGTACAATCGATATTAACTAACATGTCGAAACACACGATAATAGTAATATTATAAAGCTGCAGAGTTTGTATGTTTAGTTGAACGCGCTAATCTCAGGAACTACTGGTCCGATTTGAAAAATTCCACTTATCGAGGAAGGCTATAGGCTTTTTTTTCATCTCGAAATTCCTACGGGACCCTACACAACACGAATAAAACCGCGGGGCGGTACTAGTTAACTACACGTAGGTACGTCGGTTAATCCTTTGCCTTGGTGGCTTTTTTAAACCAGTCAATATAAGCAAGTCTGAAATTCGAAGAAATTAGTTTTTTTGCTTGAATTATATTATTTATCGCCATTTCGTTACTTCAAAAACTAAATATTTGTACATCTTACGAACGTTTTGAGTAAATCATAAATCTATTTGACGTAAAATGTTTAAATATGGCAAAAAAGTTGAGTGAAAAATATAGTCCAGTTTATTACTCCAAGTTAGGATTACTGTCAAAATCTACAAGGTGTCATATTAAAATAAATGTAAAGCTCTGAATTTTAAAAAAATATATAAGTACCTATTAATAAAAAATACATAGTTTTACAGAACGCCACGCATTTCAACCCCACGTTCCGTAAAATATACAAGCAGCCTCCGAGTACCGGTTATAATTTTGAAAACTTTATTATTAGTCATTTAAGCAACAAAGTTTTATATACATAAATAAATACCACCAAAACGTTAGTACATACATATAACTCAATGCCCTGAGTGTGGTTCTATTGATTTTTAAAGTGGAAAGTTTTGTTTAAACATGTCTACTTTTCTGTTACTATTTTTCCAATTTCAATATTTTGCAGAATAAAATCATTGTCTTATTAGTGTCCCTCATTGTTTGGAAAGCATTGGCTGCTAATGAAGTGTTCCAACACTTTGTTAGTAACCCATTGCGTAGAACAAGAGTGGTCAACTTTTTTGTCAGCAGTTAAGTGATTCCGGATCTGCACTTCACAAAGACGACATAAATCGATAACTTCTTTCGAAAGCCACCTCTGTTTTTTTAATATGTTAATCTTTTTTCATTTGGTTCTCCACACAAATAGGTTGTAGACTTCATCGTCAATAATGTCAACATAGAGGAAATAATCACTACGTTTCAATTTTATATAGGTAGGCATAGTACAATCTGTTGTCGTTCCAAAATAATTAAATCGATACATTACATTCAATGATTTTGCGGTTTGGTTTGCATTGCCTCTTCATGAGCCCATCACTATATATGATGTGCTCGCGAGCAATCGCGAGTCGCGCGCTCGTTCACTCATATTGCTCAGCAAAACAAACGTCGTCAATGTGTTCAAATTAATTTAATTATTTGAAAATGCCTACTCCAGACAAAATATTAATGAGAAAGATAAAGAAAAGGGAAAAGAAGAAAATAAAACTTATCAATCAAAAGGCGAAACCTCAAAATAACTCGGAGAATTCGACAGGTAACATAACCTCTTAGCTCACGCATGTTTATTTCTTTTTCTCGCACATTTCTTTAAAACGTTCTAAATCCTGTTTTGTTGCCTTCAGAATTTATCTTTTAATTCAATGTATTGTTCAATAAACATATTATAATTCGATATCAGTTGAAAATTAGTGTATTTTACTGCTCATTCATTATTTATTATATTAAATTGCAACGATTTGAATGAAGTAAAAAGCGAGTTTTTTTATTTAAATTACCACGGGATAGGCCTTAACATACCCCGCGTTCCTCCTGCTTTACTCGTGTTTTATATTTCACAACACTGATTTTTGTATTTGCTCAAATTCGTACCAAAGTTTCAAAGTTAGTTTTTCTTAGAAAGTACCTAAGTTCCAACTCAGTTTCTAAGATGTGGTTCATCTATGTAAAACAGAATCTTAACTAGACATTGTGTATTTTTTTCTAGAAGTTGAAAATGAACAAAAGAAAAGGCCTATTGAGAATAATGTTGGGAATGGAGAAAACAAAGCTAATCCTAAAAGTAAGTTGAACAGATGTACTAAAACCCCAATAATAAAAAAAAAACTAGCAGAATTTGAAATTTAAAGAAGCAATTGATGCAGATATTATAGATATAATGCCATATGCATATTTTGTGACATCAGAATGCTATATTCAATAAGTGTATACATATCTTTACATTTATTAATTTTAGAAAAAAAGAAGAAAGCCTCTCCTGAAGTAAAAGAGGAACCAGTGGAAGTAAAACAGGAAGACAGCACAGAAGGTTCCGGCGAAGAAGAAGATGATGATATCAAGAACTCTACTGAAGAGAGTGAATGTAAGAATATTCAACTAACAACAAACTGTCATTGTCTTGCACAATGATTATTCTTACGTTTTCAAGTCTGTAAATGCTCCTTACATTTTATTCAAGAAAATCAAAGAATTTACACTTCTACAGTTCTTTTATATGTATAGATAATCTTGAAAAGTTTAACTTTGACCGTGTGCAAGACAATAAACAAAGTTTACGCTAAAGTAGGCTTTATTTCCAACTTAATTGAGATATGATTTAATGATATAAGTGGTATAGCCACTTTATTTAATAATTAACTAAATACATTGTATTAAACAATAATTTGATATTATTTTCCAGTACCAGGATCCAGTTTGTGTCTTGGAATATTATCAAACAAAAAGTTCCATTCGCTCGAAGGCAAAGTATGTGATTCTACACTGATGGGTATTAAAGATATGGGCTTTACAACCATGACGGAAATCCAAGCTAAAGCTATACCACATCTGTTGGAAGGCAGAGATCTTGTGGGCGCAGCCCGGACTGGCTCGGGAAAGACTTTGGCCTTCTTAATACCCGCTATTGATTTGATTTATAAGTTGAAGTTTAAGCCTAGGAATGGTAAGCACAATATTACTTGTTATATTACAAGGGTAAACTTTACTTTAATTTAAAATTACATTATTTTTCTATACTTATATGCTTAATTGTGAATATAACTTATCCAAATATGTAAATAATTAAGAAAATGGGAATTAAAATTCATCATAACCATATTTATTACATACATACAGACAAATAGGTATAGAATATTTTCAGTATAATTTACAAAATGGCCAAAGGCCTTTCATCTCACTGAAGATATCAGTACAGTGAGGAGGATTAAGCGTAATCACCATGCTTGCCTAATGCGGGTTAGCAATCGCAAACCCAAGTAATTTTTGAAATGTAGGAAACATGTTCACTTTTGACCCAGCAGTGGGACATTACAGGCTAATACGAGTACTTTACTTTTATACAAAATGATGAATAAAAGGCGAAAATGAAATCCAAACCACCATAATGCCAGACAGTTTCTCTAAACAATTAAAATCAAATTGAGCCTCCGGTGAAAACCGTTGAGGCACTTTGGTATTAATTGTTCAGAGAAAACAGATCAGCTTATGTAGTTGGTTGTTTTATGAATAAAGAATGGATATCTGATTAAATAAAACCTTATTTATTAATAATTGATACAAATAAAACATATTTAAGTCAATTTGTTTTTGTTTAAGGTACTGGAGTAATAATTCTGTCTCCTACAAGAGAATTGTCAATGCAAACTTATGGTGTGTTAATGGAATTGATGAAATACCATCATCATACATATGGCTTGGTTATGGGTGGAGCCAACAGGAGTACTGAAGCTCAGAAACTTTCTAAAGGTATTTTGGTAAAAAAGTAACATAATAACTTACAATTGAAACTACCAGGACCGGCAATTTTACGTGCCCTCCGATCCACGGTAGTGCTAAGAAAGATATGCAACTATTGAACACCCATCTCAGAAAGGGGCACAGCTGCATGTTGCTTAACAATATCAATTAACTAACATTGCTTAGTCAAGCTACGCTTCGCGGGCTACGTATACATAAATAAAGCAACTCAACCCAATAGCATGTTACTTGACTAAGGTTTTCTGTAAATTGAGTGCCTAAAATAATGAACATAACTTACCTTATTCCCAAAATATAGCATACATGCATGCTTAGGAACTGCAAATGTTGTAAGACAACAATTCATTCGTTTACAGGTATAAACATTGTAGTAGCAACCCCAGGTCGGTTATTGGATCACTTGCAGAACACTCCGGACTTTTTGTACAAGAACCTACAATGTCTCGTCATTGACGAAGCTGACAGGATATTGGAGATCGGTTTTGAAGAGGAAGTCAAGCAGATTATAAAGTTGTTGCCCAGTAAGTACTCAATAGTCAAGTCATTTATAGTCTAATAGCCGTTTCCTGCGTTTTATCGTAAAATTTTATAACCCTTCTATCTATAAACCATAAACTCTTATATCTATCATTCAGTTAAAAATCTGTTAAAATTAGTTAATCAAGTCATTCTTAACAGCAATCCCAGACAAACAGTGAAGCCAAAATAAATTTAAACAAAAAGGTTGCTATTTTCTCCATCAATTTAGTACGCATTCTTAAATTAATTAATTTTATATACAAAATTAAATTCCAATCTTTTTTATACAGAACGTCGTCAAACGATGTTGTTCAGTGCTACTCAGACGAAGAAAACTGAAGCTCTAACAGCTCTTGCTGTGAAACATGAACCAGTGTATGTTGGTGTTGATGACCATAGAGAACAAGCCACTGTGGACTCCTTGGAACAAGGGTAATAAGATAAACGAATATGATTTTCTGCATCATCTACACAATCGCTGATACACTATTACTCTAAATTATATCACGACTAGCCGCGCCCCGCGGGAAACCCTTATTGTACCCGTTCCCGCGGAAATTTCGGGATAAAATTTATCCTGTGTGCTATTCTGATGTATAACCTATATTATATTGATTCGTTCAGTAGTTTTTGCGTGAACTAGGATTGCGTGGAGGGCTTGTTGGCATATGATCGCATGGTCTGCATGATCATCGCTATTCGGAACTAGTCTTCTTAACCTTAAAACCATTGGACTGTCAATAGGAATTATTTAACTCTTATCAATGTTTCAGATACATAGTATGTCCATCAGAAAAACGTATGATGGTCCTATTCACATTTCTCAAGAAGAATAGAAAGAAAAAGGTGATGGTGTTCTTTTCAACGTGCATGTCGGTCAAATACCACCATGAGCTGTTCAATTACATTGACTTGCCTGTTATGTCTATCCATGTAAGTACTTATAAACCTAGATTCCTATAGTAGCGTTATCATATCGATTTGGCCCCGATAATACTGTCGTATTAATACAATTTTGCTAGATTTATTTTTTATGAAAACCTCGGTCGATTTTACCTCCTTTACAAATTTTAAGAAGCTTTGGATCGATACTGAACCTCTTACGTAATTGCTAAAAAGTTTTATTGATACTTCACCTGCTTCTTAAATACCGAAAGAGTTTTAGACGATATTTAACCTCCTTCGTAAATACTAAGAATGTTTTAGTCGATACTTGACCTTCTTCGAACACTAAGGAGTTAGGATCAAAACTTGACCTCCTCCATAAATACTGAAGAGGTTTAAATAAATACTGGACCTCCTTCATAAATGTGTTGTAAGGAGGTTTTAGTCGATACTTGGCCTCCTTCGTAAACACTAAGGAGTTGGGATCAAAACTTGACCTCCTCAATAAATACTGAAGAGGTTTAAATAAATACTGGACCTCCTTCATAAATGTGTTGTAAGGAGGTTTTAGTCGATACTTGACCTCCTTCGTAAATCCTTCGTAAGGAGTGAGAGTGTTTTCACATTATCCGATCCGATATCGGTGTCGGACGCCGATCCGATATCGGGGTTAAGTAAAATGTATGAAATAAGTACCTGTCTTTCATATTGTCCGGCCCGATATCGGAACATATTTCATACATTTTACTTACCCCGATATCGGATTGGCGTCCGATACCGTTATCGGATCGGATAATGTGGAAACGCTCTTAGGATCAAAATTTTACCTCCTTCATAAATGTGTACTAAGGAGGTTTTAGTCGATATTTGACCTCCTTCATAAACATCAAAGAGTTTTGGTTTGATAATTTACCTCCTTCGTAATTGCTATGAAGGTTTGGCTTGATTCTTTACCTCCTTCGTTTATACTACGGAGCTTTGCGACTTGGTTTAGATTATTACGGCCTATTTCATCAATATGTACTTAGGAAGAAGATACAGTCACTGTGCAATACCTAACAACACTTATTTGTATGTTTCTTACAGGGTAAACAACAACAAACGAAACGCACGACAACATTCTTCCAATTCTGTAACGCCGAGTCTGGGATATTGTTATGTACTGATGTAGCGGCGAGAGGTCTGGACATACCTGCAGTTGATTGGATCGTGCAATACGACCCTCCGGATGATCCCAAGGTAATTGTTTAGTTTTTATCCTACTTGAGAATAATCATTGACAACAAACTTTGTACATGACGCGATATATCCGACAGTTATAAAGTAATATATGAATAATTTGTTATCTATAGCATACATTTCATTATTACTGCTCACTGTACTGATAGCTTTAGTGAGATTTGTGGCCCTTCCCCTGGGGGAATTATTATATATGACTTTGGTATCAAAAATCCGTTAAATGCGTGATGATTACTCTTAATACTCCTCAGTGCACTGATCTCTTCAGTCACCTAACCAATTCTTATTTATTACAGGAATACATTCATAGAGTAGGCAGAACAGCAAGAGGTCTAGGTACGAGTGGTCATGCGTTGTTGTTCTTGCGTCCAGAAGAACTAGGCTTTCTGAGATATTTGAAGCAATCTAAAGTGGCACTCAACGAATTTGAGTTCTCTTGGAACAAAGTTGCTGATATTCAGTTGCAGGTTGGTATAAAATAATCTAATGTTATTAGCAAGAGTCCTAAAAGATAGTAGTCTAGAAACGACCATCGGTTTTACCCACTTTATACCCGTATTCCCGGGAATTTGGTGGTAAAAATATCGACCGAATTCAGAACTTTCCGTCATCGGTTTTTAAAGTTGGTTAAAAAGTAACCTATGTAAATTAAAAGGTATGCAATTTAGATCGAAAGAGAATCCCATTGCATACAGATCTCCATACTCGTATTTCATTGGTTGCTTTGGTGCAATGATTTCACTAGATTTTTTTTTTTTACAGCTCGAAAAGTTGATATCAAGAAACTATTTCCTGAACCAATCAGCAAAGGAAGCGTTCAAGAGTTATCTCCGAGCTTACGACTCTCATCACCTCAAAACTATATTCGACATCGATACTATTGACATGGCAAAGGTTTCCAAATCATTTGGATTCACTGTTCCCCCAGCTGTGGAACTTAAAGTAGCCAATAAAGGACCTCCGCAGAAGAGAAAAGGCGGTGGTGGTTACGGGTACTTTAAATCCCTAAACGCGCCTAACAATCATAAGAAAGCAGCAGAAAAAACAAAAATGTACAGACAGAAAGGAAAACAATTCTAAGTTATATTCAATAAACACAATATAATCTTTATCAAGTGTTTTATTTATGTTTGTTATCGGTACTGGGGAATGTTGTTAGGATAGGTACATACATACATTTCGTAAATACAGTTGGCGGGAAATTGGCTTGTTGAATTTTTATAAATAAACTAGCTGAACCCTGCGGTTTCACCCGCATTTATTCAGTCAATGCTTACCGTTTAAACCTTCCCTGGACTTTCATGAATATTTCAAGACCCAAATTAGCCAAATCGGTTCAGCCGTTCTCGACTTTGAAGCAGACTAACGAACAGCAATTCCTTTTTATTTATACAGATAAGCAAAATTTACATTATTTACACTAAATCATCACAGCATATATTTACTTAAAGATTATTAGAATATGTTAACTACATTTTGTTATATTCAAGACTAAAACATAGCCTTGAGTGTTATCTATTTATTTTAACTTAAGAAAAGTGTTGAAACCAATTAACAAAACAATTTTAACAAACACCAATGTGACATGTAAAACTAACCTAACTACATCACTGCATGCAATCTTATCAAATACGAAAACCAGACAACTTGAGAATTATAAACGAGATAATATAATATTCTCTTATTGAGGCAGATCATAAACTACAATGCATTTATCTTGACAAATCATTTTCTTGCGTAATAAATAAATAACAACAATGTAACAGAATGATATTTAATCTTGTGTCTTCATTTCTTCTTAGTACTTTTCTTGCTGTTTACTGAATCAAAAGTCAAGGCATTATTTGGAGGGCAAAGTAAATGTAAGACGCATTTCTCGTGTTTACACTCGCAACTTCGATCCGGATATAGAATCCAGATTTTATCCACCTACCGCATTATTCATAAACGCTCTCACTGTTATAAAATGTTTTATCTCTTTTGCTCCTTGGAAAATATGCGTATGTCGGAATGGGACTAACCATTTGATAACTAAAATGCTGTTAATAACCGTTTTTGAATAAGGCCCCTAGGTACAAACTTGTCTTTGTCTCGACTTGTCTTCAACAGAAACAGTCAGATTCGATACGTGTTTTTCAAGTTTGGTTCTTTTAATTTTTTTTTATGTTTTCAAGTTCATTCCTCATTTGTTTTTAGTTTTTATCCGACTCCGCAAACCAATGAGGGTATTGTGTTCATCAGTCTATGTATGTATAAGTGTAAGTATAACATGTTATTTATAAAAGGATACAAAAATCAACGTCTGGGGGTTGATTGAACCCAAAAGCTTTCGCCGTCGCTTTCAAATCTAACGTCTTTATGTTGAATATTTTCTTCATCGGATGCTTTTGGTAGCATCTCAAAAACGACAGATATGATTTCCTTGCTAATGTCTTCATAACTCCATTACTTGATATTAGTTCTTCTAGCTATAAAAATAAGGTATGTTATAGTGTAATCATGTACTTACTAGAATTCAAGTACCTACTACTCGTATATTCTCAATGCGCGAGAGAGGCCCCTGTCCTGCAATATAATCTTAAATTCTGCACACACGTAGAACTTGTCCGTCGTAAATAAATATTACGCAGTTAGTTAAGTACTTCACTGAACTGATCTTCAATTAACGAAGGGCTTTTGTCCTGCATCTCACACGCTAGTATGCTAGCTTAAAGCCTGATCCGACAGAATACTTTAGTCCATCGGACTTTTCTGTCCGTTAAAAGTGTTAAAATAGAACCTCAAAAACTTTAGGTAGATACTGAATAATGCATACAAAGCGCTGAAAGTTTTTTTAAAATATTTTGTACTTTGTACAGTTAGGTACGTATTTTAGTAAAATACGTTAAATTATCTAACGCGATACAGACCCGTTTCATTTAGTATATAAGTGCAAATCGTGTGAGTTTAAAAAGTATAATAACTGTCTTGCTCAGACAGTACAGGACTAAAAGTTCTCTGTACAATATGAACATATTTATTGGAGGACTTCTGTCCCCGGGAGGACTGAAGGTCTTCACAGACCCTTAAGCTATGTAGGTATGTCATTACTTCACTAACTAAAAAAACCCTTGATGTTCCACTTACCATTTCCTGAACTTCTAAAGGCGGTTCTCCAAAGTTATACTTATCTAAATACACTTTCTCTCTTCTCAAGTATTGTATGAAATCTTCCTCTTCGGGCCGTAATAAGATTACAGCATTTCCTGTATTATTTAACCCTCTGGCTGTGCGACCGACTCTGTGTATGTATTCCTAGAAATTCACCAATATACAATAAAACCGTTATGGTATTGGAAGCCCTGACCTAGCAGTGACATTAAAAGTAAGAGCCTGGAATGCCTCACTGCTGTTCACTGGGTACAGTGAGGAGGATTGGCATAATCACCACGCTTGCCAAATGCGGGTTGGTGATCTTAAACCCGAGCCATGTTCGAAAAGTAGGAAACATGTTTTCGTTCGACCCGGGAATTGACCCTGGGACCTCGGTCTTGGCAGGTAAGTGCACTTGTACAATTAGCCAATCAAGGACTTCAAATTGAAAGTCTTGTGCTGCAATATAGGCGTCGAAAAGTTTCGTCATTTCGTCGCCGTACTAATCAGTTGTGACTGGCCTCTGCGATAACGAGTGTTAGTAACAACTCGATAATGTGCGATATACGGAAAAAAACATGCAGTTAACGGGTTAAGTTAAGAGCTAGTGCAGTTATTTAAAAAAAGATTGAATGGCCTCAACGGCGATAAATTAAAGTAATAATTATTGAGCGAAACCGAAGGATAAGGGATGGTTCGCTATGTTTGACGGATCTTTGCCCAGCGTACTTATGTAACTTTGTATGCATTCATTTAACTAGTTCACTGTTCTGACATTCACTATATACTTAGTATAAAACAAAGTTGCTTTCCGCTGTCTGTCCCTATGTATGCTTAGATCTTTAAAATTACGCAACGGATTTTGATGCGGTTTTTTGAAATTTTAGAGTGATTAAAGAGGAAGGTTTATACGTATAATAAAACACGAAATTCCCACGGGAACGGGCACAACGCGGGTAAAACCGCGGGGCGCGGCTCGTAAATAGATAAAATTACCAATTCCACCGTACCTTAGGATCTGTAGGAGGGTCATACTGCACTATCCAGTCCACCGAAGGTATATCCAAGCCCCGAGCAGCGACGTCCGTACAAAACAGCACACCACTCTTTGAATCAACAAAACTGTGGTAAGCTTCTTTTCTTCGAGCTTGGCTTTGTTGGCCCTGAATAATAAATTCTGATTAATAGCTATATTGTTTTAGTAAGATAGAAGAAGACTAATAGAAATAAGCTAAAAAAAAAGTATTAGCCTGTAAGTAATGTCCAAAGCAAAAGTTTGCTGGGCAATGGCCTCTCATCTCACTGAAGTTATCAGTACAGTGAGGAGGATTAGGCATAATCACCACGCTTGCCAAATGCGGGTTGGTGATCTCAAACTCGAGCCATGTTTGAAAAGTAGGAAACATATGTTTTCGCTCGACCCGGGAATTGAACCCGGGACCTCAGTCTTGGCAGGCGAGCGCACATAGGTACCACTAGACCACCGAGGCGTTAGATCAATGTTTTTTCTATTAGTGAGTTTAATATACTATTTCAATACATACTAATTTTGTACTAATAGCGCCCCGCGGTTGTACCTGTTTCCGTGGGAATTTCGGGATAAAAAAATGTTTTTCTTGCCAACTAGGTAAATGCATGGATGACTTCACTGACAAATTAATGTTCAAAAATCTGAAGCTGAAGATTAAAAACTAGGCTACTTATTACAAAATTAAAATAGTTTTACATGTAATAAATACTTACGTGAATACTCAAAATAGTAGCTTTACAATGATCCCTAAAGAATGTACAATGGAAGTCCACAGATTTGCATGACGAGAAGAACACCATAACTTTCAGCTTTCTACTTTTCTTCAACATTTTATACAACCACGATATTCTTTGTTCAACTGGGCAAATGTAATAACTGAAAAATAAATGTGGTGTAAAACTACTAAACCAATTAGGTAAAGGTAGACTTCTTCTTCGGACGGCACTAAATTGAACCAGCCAAGAACTTGGCCCAATAAGATTTAAGATAGATAGATGAAAGATAGATAGATGATAGATAGATAGATGATAGACAGATAGATGATAGATAGATGATAGATAAATATACCTAATATACCTGGACAAATTCACACACGGTTAATTAGACCCAAAGTAAGCTCTAAGCTTGTGTTATGGAATCTAATTAACTGATACTACTACATATTATACATACACAAATACTTTATAAGAATATATAATTGACACCCAGACGTCGTCGCCAACAACTATGTCTGCACATATTGTTGACTCCGGGCGGGAATCGAACCCGCGACCCCCGACACAGTAAGCGCTCTCACTGCCACTGTGCCAACGGGCTTGTCAAATAAAAGATAGATAGATGATAGATAGATAGATGGTAGATAGAAAGATGATAGATATATAGATGATAGTTAGATAGATGATAGATAGATAGATGATAGATAGATACATAGATGATAGATAGATAGATGATAGTGATAGATAGATAGATGAAAGATAGATAGATGATAGATAGATAGATGATAGATAGATAGATGATAGATAGATAGATGGTAGATAGATAGATAGCTGTTCATAGTTTTTCCCATCACTATACATAAAATGGCGCATTTGGGGTGCCTAATTGGAAGAATTAGCCAACAAATATAAGTAGCTGTTCATCAAGACTGCTCATTTAACGCTTCGGCGCACCGGACCAGCATTGCGTGACGTCATTCATCGTACGTATCTCCATCCTTCAGTTTGTGAAGTCTCATTATCTCCATGTCATTCTCAGGAAAGCCTTCATCAGAGCTATGCCACATTGTATTGCTATGCTAATTTTGGTACACACCAAATCATATCACATAGTATAGCACTGTTGGTAAGGCGTGTCCACGATAAAAATTGTTTATGAAGATCATAGTTTATTTACAATTATATTACTGGTAGATTTGGTACCACTAATATTATAGACACAATATTTCTAAAGCATTTAAATCAATTTAAATGTTATTGTAAAACAACTAATAAATAAAGGTAGTTCGCGGTTTTTCTCGCGTTGCATTCGTTTCCGTCTTTGAGCCATCCTCATAGTAGTTCCACAGATTATCAGATCTAAACAAAAATAAATAATTTTCCTCAGCTTTATTATACATATTAGTGTTGAGTATAGAGATCTCACCCCTGCTGAAGTCCAGAAACAGTAGACTGTTTATCATCATCAACTGCTACATGAATTGGCTCAGAGTTCATAGACAATCGGGCTAGATTTTGAACCTTATCGTCTATAGTTGCACTGAATAGTATTGTTTGTCTTTTCCCTGTAAAAACAATTGACATTAAGAATGTTGTTTATCTAAATAAATATTAACCGAAAATAATAAACATTTTAATGATCAATAGTTTTAAATTATGGTAATCTCTACTGTATAGGTTAGCAAATAAAGCTTACTTTCTTTTATTTGGTAGGTATCAAAAAAATCAATAGCAAAATCTGTAACTCCTTTTGTTCCAGTTGGCTAAATTCTTTCGAAATAATAAAGTCCATATTATATTGGCTTGTCCATCTTAGAAAATTTTTAACACTCCAAGTTATTTATAAAAAAAACAGTACTTATTTTGGTTCGAAATAATGATGTAAATATAAAATATTACTAACTTGGCAACAGCTTAATGATACCACTGATATGCTTTTCAAATCCAGCTTCAAGCAGCTTGTCAGCCTCATCCATGACCAAGCATTTCAAATTATTACAGTTAAACTTTTCAGTATTTTGTAGATGGTCTAACAGTCTTCCTGGGGTACTTACTACTATATTGGCACCTAAAATAAAGGGGTAACATTAATATCACTGTAACTAGGACAATTATACTGCGGGGATTGATGAACAACTTTCATGAAACAAATTTGTAGGGTTCCTTACATATTTATGGAAGAACTCATAAAATAAAAATGCCTTTATAAAATACTAGCAGTGCCTCACGGTTTTGCCCACGTTGTGCCCATTCCCGTCAGAAATTCGGGATGAAAATAGCCTAAAACATTCCCATTGAATGTGGTGATTCATTACAAAAATAATTATTCAAATTGTATGGGTTGTTTCTGAGTTTAGTGCATTCAAAGAAACAATAAATGATATTTATTATTATTATTGATGGGGCTACAACATGCATACTCCACTAATTTATTAACAATACCGTAATAAAATAAACTCTTACCTTTTTTTAATTTCAAAATGTCTTTTGATTTTTTCTCTCCACCAACAATCAAGCAATGAGACAAGTCTATTTGTGAAAGAAGTTTCTTTAGCACCTCATTTGTCTGTAATGCCAACTCTCTAGTAGGTGATAGGATAATACAACCGGTATCTATGAAAGAAGGGCATTGAAGCCTTAATTATATTCAAATGTTATATTATCCTCCTCACTGGACTGATATCTTCAGGGAGATTACAAGCCTTTGCCCAGTAGAGGAACATTTCAGGCTACTACTACTATACTATACAATGTTGCTATCAGACACAGGGTGTTCACAGGATCAAGCATTCATGTTCATGAGTAGTGTGTTGTTGAGAATATAACCCACACATTCTTCCTACTTCAAACCAACCCTGTTAGAATTTCTAGCCAAATATGACCTATTATATTAGTTATTAATCGTTGGTATATCAAATTGATGCGTGTAGTGAATTTAATCCAAGTACCTCTAGTATTTTTAGCATAACAGATAGAGAAACATTCATATATTCCTACAGAATTTTTATTTTAAATTGCGTATATAGGATTAAAGAACTTACCAAACTTTCTACTGAAATTATTTTTTAAAAGATTATCGACGATTGGAATTAAAAAGGCCAGTGTTTTCCCGCTTCCTGTCTTAGCAGCACCGATAATATCCTTTCGCTGAAGTAAATATGGTAACGACTCTGCCTGAATTCTAGTGGGCTTTTCAAACCCCATTGAACTAACAGCTTCAAGAATTCGTGAGTCTATTTTGCCTTTTAGCATAGAAAAGGAAGATTGCGCAATAATATCCTCAATATTCATCTTTAATAATCGTTAGAGGTTAACTTTATCTAGTTTACTTTTATACTGAAATGGATAAATAGCTTTAAGCACTGAAGCATTTAACTGAAGTTATGCATTAAACTGTACTTTTTCTTGCAGAAAATAATCAAATATATGTCAAAATATAGTAAAATCTTTGAATGCGAACAATATTTTATTGATAACCTTAAAAAATTAGTCGACATGCAAAATGTAAACAAAAACATACATAGAAGTGTCAATTGCATTTTTGACATTGACAGCTTATCTAGCGTACCTAGCATTGTTTTCCGTCCGACGTCCGTACCACCAAATGTTCCTTTTCGTATGGTTCAAATTTTAACGTGGAAATCTATGATTGGAACAAAGTGTTGACTATATTTTCCTCAAATTGGAGAATCCCTTACCTAATATGATCAGGAAATATATATTAAATCCATGGAAAACACTATTAAAACTATATCATAAAAAGTGATCACTTTAGCTGTTCTGTATTATTATTATTATTGCATACAATTATGTACATTATGACTAACAAGAAGATAAACTTTAATTAATTACGAATAAGTCAGGGAATTTTCTTGAGGAAAATGAACTAGTCTTACAAAATAATGAAATGAAGGTACCTTCAAATATTTTATGCCTTGAATGAATACTAAATGTATTTACTGCCTATTTTATAAATAAAACTAGTTTTTAAGAACAAAAAAGCATTTTTGTTATATAAAACAAATATTTTATTGATCACATATTGTTTGTTCACATATTCATTCATCAAATAAAACAGCCTTGAGTTTTAGGAATGTGTGAAACTTAATAATGATGTTACATTCAGTCTTCTCCTCAAACTGTAAGGTTTTCATTAGAATGTTAACAAAATACATACTAACATTAACTAGAACACTACAACCGCCACAGAGTGCATCTCAAAACATCAGTGTAAAACAATTTAGCTAACAAATGCAATCTACTTATGACTATTTGTGATCTGATTAAGTGAATATATAATTAATAAGGTGTAAACAATTATTTATTTATCAGTACAACTTCAGTTGACACCATCGGATACTAAGACTGATTTAATTACAATAATAACTTAAGTGTTAAACACATCACAAAAGAGTGTATATTACACTGCTAATAAATATTTTATAGTTCATCATGAGACAAATGTTGGGGATTAGGATTTGACTCATCACATGCAGCAGGTGTGCTAAACTCTATCTTATATTCACAGCGATAAGGTTCTGTGACAGATAAGAGTTTTGTTTCCAGGCCACACAAAACCTCCACTAGAGCTGACCTCTGTGGGCCGTTCCAGCAAGACATTCCGTTGAGGTACTTCATGGTAGTGTACTTATTGTCAGGGCCGGCCCATTCACCCCAGTTACCAAGGCCTACTTCGGCTCCACCATTCTTGGACTTCTGAGTAACCTTCTCAAACAAACATAGTTTGTAAACATATTCCTTGTCTTCATACTCGAAACATTGACCATCTAGCGTGGCAAACTCTTGCTGTAATCCATAATCTTTCTCAAGATTCTGTTGGATGTTTTTTATCTCAGATTCTATCTCTCGAACAGTTCTTTCAGCATCAGTGTATTGTTTTCTGGCTTCTGTGGCTTCATCAATGAGTTTTTGTGTTTGTTCATCATATGCCTTCTTGTCGAGGTCTACTTCAGGTTCGTCTGCCTCTTCTTGTTGTAAATCTAAATCAACATCTTCATCATCATCATTGCCTGTATATTCATCTGGATCTCCTTCACTGGGGTCTTCATCAGCACCTGCATCTTGCTCAGTCTCCTGATTATCTTCAGCAGGACGGAACATACCCTGTTCCATCATCAGGAATGGCTTAAGAAGTGGCCAAACTGATGCAGAGAAACTTTCTTTATCAGCACTGTCTTTCTCACCAAAGAAATACTGGATTTCTTCCTCATCTACCTCACCATCCTTGTTCTTATCAAATGCATTAATGACTTTAATTTCATCTTTGGTAAGAGTTCCATCATTGTTTGAGTCAAACCTGCTGAACTGCTCCAATGCTTCCCTCATCTCTTTCTCTCTTTCTAACTCAGCTTTTTGCTCTTTCTCCAGTTCCTCTGCCTCTCTGTACACTTTGAGGGCCTCATTTTCTTTGCTCTCAATTTGATTCTTGTAGTTTTCCTTGTCTTGTTTCAGAGCTAAAGCTTCTATCTTATCCTTCTCCAACTGTACAAGTTGTTCAGCCATTTCACCACGTTTTTTGTTACCCTTTTCAATGAACTCTTGTCTGATATGACTCCCTGCTTTGTATAGCTCTGCAATTCGTTGGGCTTCAGCGCGCGCCTCTTTGCCGAGTTCGTCACACTTATCGGAACAGAGACCTGGCGAGGCGTATTCGTCTGTGCCGTCACAACAGTCACATACACCATCGTTGATTCTGGAACTTGGTATGTTCAGCGGTCGATGACCGGCATTTGTACAATAGAATACTCCGTTCAAACAAGCCGACGTTCCCGGCTCGTCGCTGCCGTCGAAACAGTCGCAGTAATCATCGTTTACGTAGCTAAATGGTATTGTCGCAGTTCCATCGAAGCAAGTGAAATCTTTATTCGGCGAATACAGGGATGCTTTGGACAGAGATACCCCGCGAGGTCTAGGGACATCGCACTGCGCGCCGATTACAAACAAACACAGCAAAAAGAACCATGAATTAAATTGAGTAATAAAATATTCCATTTCTTTAGAGTTCTATTCCAATTACCGTGTTTACAGTTAATTCCAGCTTCGTCCAGTAAATAAAGGGAACGTGTAGATAGCAAAATAGACAAATCAGACCAACCAATGTAGAGTTAGAAATTATGACTTGACTGACATTGCCAGATGAGAGGCATGACATTAGAGATGTCCAAGGTCGTTATAAAATTATACTTTTAATAATCTGTGGTTTTAAAATTATACTAATCTCTTTAATGTGCAGATGAAAATTGAAGATTGAAGAAAAGATGAAATTAATGCGTTAACAATAAAATGTCTGTTTCTCTAGTGATTTCATAAACTGCTTACAGTTAACAAAGTATCTCCTACCTATCAAAGTAGTACCTATTTCAATTAAAATATTTAGTATTAGTACTTTTTCAATATTATCCATTTGGTTATCGCTTTGACATGTTTTTGGAATCTTAATAATATTAAGTACGCAATAGCGCTTACTTTATGTACCTATGTATATTAAGTAAATACATAATGCCATAAATTATGCCCTGATTTATTTAGCGGTCTTCCAGTTCAGTCTGTTGATGTTCATGTTTATTTAAAAAATATATTTCGTCTAAGATAGCATTTATTATACAAAATTTGCGATAGGTATAACACAAATTATACTCACAAGTCCTGCACTATGCTGACGTTAACCAAAATTACAACTCAAGATTGATTCGGATGGATAGTACAGACAATATAAAAAATCGACTAAACTTTTCCTCTACACTATATAATCTGTGTATCATTTAATTCAGAATCAAATATTGCTCTTTGTTCGATAAAGCAAGCAAGCAAAAACCACGCAAAAACGCATTATCAATTAATCAAGCAAGCACACAAGCAAACAAAAACTTCTAACTAAACAAACAAACATTTGCGTTGCTTTGATTGGTGTGTGATTGATGTTGTGTAGTTTATTTTGGCCATAAAATATAAATAAAGCCATATAATTTACTATTACAACAATAATTGCTTTCAAGTGAAGTGAATTAAATTGATGTTTTGCGATTTCGTATATAACGAATTAGTTCGGTCGAAATAATAAAAATATAACCTCTGAAACTGTACAATGGAAACGATTTTAGAGCAACAAAGGAGTTATCATGAGGAAAGGGAGAGGACCATGGATGCTATGGTCAAGGAGATACTCCATAAAAAGACTGGGGTAAGTCACTATCCCGTAATAATCATAGATTCCCCACAAACACCCTAACAAAATATAACCCAATTTAGTACTTACACTGTTTTTATACGAATAAAACTTTATTTTCAGCATCGTGAAACCATCAATGGAGATCACCGTCTCAAAAACTTGCATGACGTGAGTATTTATCTGCTATTTCAACTGAACAATATCAACCCACCCTGACCCCAATTCTGTGATAATTTTCTAGAATTAACTTAGGGCCTATCCCAAAACAAACTTAAATAAACTATATTGGTCCTATAGACAAATCTTTGAAGGCTTTGAAGGGTAGTAAGGAGGTTTATGTTTATGAGGCTGATTATTATTCAATGTTTTGGCCATATCTTTACTATAGTTTCTATTTGATAACTTTATCTTACAACTTCAGAGATATACCGAAGCTACAATACGGCTCAGAGAATTGTATGAAGACAAAGATGGTCTGAGAAAAGAGGAGATTGCAGCGTTGTCCGGGCCCAATGAGTTTATGGAGTTCTATTCAAGGCTAAAACAGATCAAGGAGTTTCACCGAAAACATCCCAATGAGGTAAGGATATTTATTTACTGTAATATTAGTTTTACTGACAAATAAAAACCTAATAAATCCAAAAGTCCAGTATCTCATGTCTTAATTGCTGAGTGCTTCTTCTTCTTCATCGAGATGGTCAACCTGGTGTCAGAGTTATTGAGCCGCCAAAGGCCTCTAACATGGCTGAGTGCCTATTAGTGAGTGACTAATGTTTATGGTCTATACAATTCATAAGTTTGTTATTCTTTCAGATATGTGTTCCTATGTCAGTAGAGTTTGAAGAGTTAGCTAACATAAGAGAGAATCCAGCTGAAGATTATACTAGTAAGTTTATATTTAGCAAACCTATGAAGATAGTATCATTTAGGTGATAAGACCATGTCAGTCTCATTCACTTTAGAGAGTGATCTGTTAACATTTTTGTATCATGTGTGTTCTCTTTTAGCTCCAGTCGAGTTTACAGATGAAGAAGGCTATGGAAAGTATTTGGATTTGCATGAATGTTATGACAAGTACATCAATCTCAAGGGTATTGAGGTATGTAACATTGACTTAAATTTAAGCAAATGTTAATGTTTTAGCTATTTGACTGGGACTTTATCTGTCTGTCCCAATTGGATCAATTTTAAAACCATGTTGCAGGTCTTAAGATAGTCTAAAAACTCCAATACCAGAGTAGGCCATTAACCATATCAAGCTTATTTATTATGTTTATATTAATGTATATTTGTTTGTTTTTCAGAAAGTGGACTACATCACCTATTTGAGCATCTTTGACCATCTCTTCGACATTCCTAGGGAGCGAAAGAATAATGAGTACAGAAACTACATCAGGGCGCTACTGAGTTATCTCAAAGATTTCGTGAGCAGAGTAAAGCCTTTGCTTGACCAAGCCCAAGAAATGGCAGCCGCGCATCAAGAGTTTGTCAAGCAATGGGAAACCGGCACTTTTCCTGGCTGGCCGGTATGTGGAAATGCACTAGACAACATGCTTCAATTAAATCTGCTCTTGACATAACAAATTTAGTAGTATTTTTTGTTAATAAAGTTGTTATTTTATATTTCCTTGGTACGTTTTCGCCCGCATTTTACCCGTTCGCGCGTTTATGACGTCTACACAGTGAAAAAGAAGGATAGGCATTTTGAGTTGTTTCAAATAGGTATTCATGAATTTAGCAAACATTATTGAAAATATAGTTGTCTTATTCCAGAAAGAAACAGGCGGTGCTCTTACAAACGTTGGAGCTCATTTGGATTTGTCTGCGTTTTCGTCTTGGGAGGAGTTGGCGTCACTCGGCCTCGACAGATTGAAGTCAGCCCTGATGGCTTTAGGGCTGAAGTGTGGCGGCACTTTAGAAGAAAGGGCTCAGAGGTAACATATTAGTAGCAAATAGTAATCCAGTCAATCAATCTAGTATTGTACTATATTTGTTTCATTGTGCAGTCATGGTAAGAATAGGTTTGTCGCTTCAAGGCCCAAAATTAAACTGAGGTCTGACAGCAAAGCGGATGTTCTTACCACATTGTTATACTATTCCTTTGATCCCGTATCATATAGCTTACAAAATTCTTTCTTTCAGGCTCTTCAGTACTAAAGGGCAAACTGCTCTAGATAAGTCGCTGGTTGCGAAAAAAGGCGGCAACAAGGCGAAAGCGTCCACGCAGCAAAGACACAAAGATATCTCCGCCATTGAAGCGCAAGTTTACAGGTAATTTAGCAATAGCTTACAGTTACGTGGCATAATTAAAATACTATAAAATTATAAAAATTTTGTGTACCTAATTGATTAATAACTGTATGTAGCTTTTTCATGCAATTTCTAATTTTCCTTCCAATATAGACACTTTTAACTCAGGCAAGCGTACGTCGGTTTGCCGTTCTCCCTCATTTTATACCCCCGATCTATATAGAAAACTTTTTGTAGAGAAAACTAGTTGTTGCACACATAGCATACCAAACACTTTATTTTGCCTTAGTCATCATCCTCTCGTTTGTACAGATTCGCAAGCATTGTAAGCAGTACCCGTGCGGCTACTATCGAGAACGTGACCCGTCGCGCTGCCCGCGCGGCCGGCGAGCGCCGCGACGACAGCGGGGACGAGAGCGACGCCTCCGCGGGCCCCGACATCGACTCCGACGATGACGAAGTGCCGTACAATCCGAAGAACTTGCCTTTAGGGTGGGATGGGAAGGTATGAGAAACAAGTTAGGCGCGTCGCTAACAGAACAAGAGTCGAGGCGGCGGCGGGGCGCGGGTGCGGCGTGGGCGCAACGCGCGCGCGCCTCTTCTAAGAATCTCTTTGTTTTCCATTGTGTTTTATGTAACTGCGCTAACAGAACAAGAGTCGAGGCGGCGGCGGGGCGCGGGCGCGGCGCGCGCCCGCGCCTCGACGCTTGGTCGCCCGTCCGCCATTTTGTTTCTATCAGAGGAGCGTTTACACCGACTCGCACTCGCCCGGTTTTATATGAAATTTGGTATTTCGATAGTATACTCTCTCATAACTTGGTAAATAAGTACTTACCATAAGTAGGTAGATTTTATCCGAGTAGGTACTACGCGAGCGAAGCCGTGAACAGAAGATAAAAAGTAGTCAGTTATAACTTTTAATGGTAATCTTAATTGGATATAATTGCAATTCGCGTGTCCATCTTAACGCATATACGCAACAACGCAACGCAACATGTTGAATACATTCAAACGAGGTATAAACGCCGCTGCCTCGACGCTTCGAAATTCGCCGCTTCGCCCGCGCCGCGCCGCCGCCTCGACTTTGCTGTTAGCGACCTGCCTTACACACTGGAATGTTTAAAAGCGTTTTAAGTTTTGTGGCAATGTTGCCAAGATGTTTTAATAAGCCTGTAATGTCCCACTGCTGAGCAAAGGTCTCTCATATTACTGAAGATATCAGTACAGTGACGAGAATTAGGCGTAAACATTAGATCTTAATGAATATTAAAATAAATAATCTATTCCTAACTTTATGTCCTTATGAATTCATCTTGAGCTAGAATTAGTAGGAAACTGACGTTTAGTAAATGTGATATTTAGACAATGTTTAGCTTAAAATAGCCCAATAAAACTATTTCTTCTTTTTCAGCCAATCCCCTACTGGTTGTACAAACTCCACGGCTTGAATATAAGTTATACTTGTGAAATCTGTGGTAATTATACCTACAAGGGACCCAAGGCGTTCCAGCGTCATTTTGCTGAATGGCGCCACGCTCACGGCATGAGATGTCTTGGGATTCCGAATACGGCCCATTTCGCCAATGTCACCCAAATTGAAGATGCTTTAGCATGTAAGTATAACTAGTATTGTAGTTTCCTGTGGTTATTTTATAGGGCTGAGAGGCAAGATGAAAGATTTGACCTCAATATTCTGACTGCCTTATTCATAAACGCTCTATAACAAAAACACTGCTTTAAAGTGTTTTGTCTCTTTTACTCTTTGGCAAATAGCATAATTATGTGGGAAAGGGACAATGAATACGGCCCTGAGTCTCCATCGATTGTCGTCGATAATGTTTGGTGGTGGCGATAATGCATGCCTTTTGATGTAGTAAAAATGTAAAGTGCATCAACTAATTTTAATGTTACAGTGTGGGAGAAAATAAAACATCAAAAAGAGAACGAGAGGTTTGTTGCCGAGAATGATGAAGAATTTGAAGATTCTCAAGGCAATGTCGTCAACAGGAAAACTTATGAAGATTTGAAACGACAAGGCCTTCTGTAAATTATATAATATTATAAAAGTGATGATTTCAGTAAATAAATAATGGTTTCTATTCAACTTGTACTTTTATTATTTTTACATATATTTTTTATTTACCTCACAGGCATACATTACATAAAAATGGCTTTGATTTCCTGACTGGCCTGCCTAAATTAAAATACCTTCACTCGCTTAGTAACAAATTCCGGATAGGTGAGGCCAGTAGGCATGCTAATAAAATTTTATCAGTTTTTTTTCTCGTTTTCCCGATTTCCTCCTGGGGATTTGTAGGAAGGGGAACTTTTATTCTGTGGAATTGTCAGATTTCAAATTAAATTTAACTTTACTGCCGTCAATGTCAACTCAATGAGTATTGTGACAGTACAGTGACAGTAATAATGTCAATTTAAATTTAACTAATGTCAATGTCAACCGTTGTAAACAAATACATGTGGAACGCAGCAACATTGTAATTTTCAATTTGTATTGTGGTATATTTATTATTTTAATGAGTTTATAAGTGATTTAAACGATTAATAGTGATGAAACTGAACTAACATCGATATAAGATGGCTGAAAAAAGCAATAGTCGTATTTACGCCGGTGCTAGAGTGTTAGGTTATGTCAGTACACATGTCCCCTTCGTAGCTCGATTTATTAAAAGAAGAGGAGAAACTTTGCTTTGTACGAGTGTGGGGAAGTGGTTTAATACCTATGGATGCGATAAGTTTCGTCTGTTGAGTATTAGCGGTGAGCATCCGGAACCTATATCATGTCTAAGTGGAGACGCTTACCACATCTATGCCGCCAGCGGGCACAACATCTACGCCTGGAGACGAGGCTGCGAATTAAAGCACGTCTACAAAGGCCACAAGGCACCTATCCGATTCATTTACCCCTTCGGAATTCATCTAATCTCAATCGACATAAACAACATTCTGAAAATATTTGATATCAAAGAGGAAACAGAGTTTATGGAACTTCAATTCGATCCGGAACAGTTTAAGATTTCCGCTTTCTGTCATCCTCCAACTTATTTGAATAAAATCCTGCTTGGGAGCAAACAGGGCTCCTTACAACTGTGGAACTTGAGGAGTTCCAAGTTAGTTCATACTTTCGAAGGCTGGAGAAGCTCTATAAAAATATTGGAACCAGCACCCGCTGTGGATGTAGTCGCTATAGCACTTGGCAACAATAAGATAATCCTACGCAACATAAAGTATGATCAAACTGTACTGGAAATCCTTCACGATTGGGGTAAAGTCTCTACTATATCATTCAGACTTGACGGAGTTCCTGTAATGGTTACTGGAAGTATGGACGGCCATATTGTGATGTGGGATTTGGAAGAAAAGAGGATAATGTCACAGGTACAGTCTGCGCATGCAGGCCGTATAGCGGGCATGCAGTGTTTGATGTCAGAACCTTTGATGATAACTAATTCGGCTGATAATTCATTGAAGATGTGGATCTTTGATATGCCTGATGGTGGAGCTAGGTTGTTAAAAAAGAGGTTTGTGTCTAATACTTTCTATAATTGATGTAATAGCTTTGAAGCAAGTGAAGGATTAATTTCAACTACTAAAGTAAAAATAAAATGAAATGTTCTACTTTATTACTGAAAGAACTTCTAACATTTTCTTTTCAAATTCCTTTTAAATTTAAGGAAGTTTTTCAACTTATTTTTCTTTTTCAGAGAAGGCCATTCAATGCCGCCAACCGTAGTTCGATACTGTGAACCCACAGGAATCAACCTCTTAGCTGCCAGTAGAGACAGTAGCCTACACATAATGAACGTAATTACGGAGACATTTAATAAAAACCTTGGAAAAGCTTCCAGGAATAGGAAAAAGTCGAAGTCTAAAGGTAAAACAAAGTTATAATAGTTTATTATATATTAATTACTAAGAAAATATAGAGCCAATAATATTTTTCTAGGAAATTGTAAACTCAAATTTAATTCAAGAACAAGTTTATTTTTGCTGTACTGAAAATAGCGTTATGTTTTTTATATACTGGCTATTACTTACTTTCTTGTAATTGATGTGTTTATTTTTTAATTTGTAAGATTTAAATTAGCAACGGAGAACAAAGGTCTCTCATCTCACTATATCAGTGCAGTGAAGAGGGTTTCAAATAATTGGGTATTCATTATTAATCAACTTTATTTTATTTTTTATATGAGACTATCTTGACTGATTTTTCAACCAAAGACAACCTCTTCCATAGAGGAAAAGGGTTCAGTGATCGAGTAAGAATGGAATGAATGAATGAAATCACTAAATATTTTCTCTCTTCAGAAGAATCGTCTTCGACCGGAAAATTTACCACATTAGTCTACATTTTAAGTATAGTATAAATAAATAGAGGTTACTTATGTATTGTTACTTTTAATCAACAGGTAGACTAGAAAAGGACACATTAACATTACCCGAAATTACCTGCCTAAGTTCTTGTATGCAGAGAGACAAAGAATGGGACAGCATATTGGCACTTCACAAGAATATGTACCTGGCTACCACTTGGTCGTATAATAAGATGAAGATGGGTGAACACAAATTGGTGCCGGCCAAGTTTCCCAAAGGGGTTGTGGCTACTTGTGCAACGGTCACTCATTGCGGCAATTTTGCTGTTATTGGTAAGAAAATGTGACTTTTTATCTGTTGTATTTATTTGTTTTACTGAAATAACGCATAATAAGAGTATTTGTGGAAAAAATACATAATAATCATATTTGAAATCATCTAAATAATTGATTAATAAAAACATGAATGATAATTAGGAAAAAAGGTTTACTTCAACTACTTTCTATTATCTTTCTAATGCTAATGAAACCAGTGTTTTGTCAGAATTCTCACATTAAAAACACTTTCAAGATTAAAAGAATATCTTTAGTCGATTATCACACAAAAATCGGTTTATTTTTAAATCATAAAATGGTGGATAAATATCTTCAGTGAATTATCAAATAATTGATTTCTCTTTAAACAGGGTATAGTAATGGAAGAGTACATAGGTTCAATATGCAGTCAGGTTTACATAGAGGGCAGTATGGTACAGACAGGTTACCGGCACATAAAGGTGCATTGAGAGGTATTGAAACAGATATCTGTAATCAAAGGACGATCACGACTGGAGGCGACGGCCTTTTGAAGTTCTGGCATTTCAAAAATGGTGAGTTACTTAGTATTGTGTTTTCTTGTAATGCCCCGCTGCTGGGCAAAGACCCCTTATATATAATCGAGAAGAATGTCTACACTTCGCAGTTCACACTGTTACGGCAAATTTGCGAATGAAATGGCGGGGCGTTGCTAGTTTTAAGCTGCGTTTTCACGAGTCCAAACATATTACTTACTCGCTTTTTAATTCACTTTAAGAGCGAGACAGCACCAGGTAAAAAACGTGGTACTACTAAAAAAAATTACGCTCATTTATTGTTTTATTTTAGCTGCAAAACCATATCACCTAATACGATTGGAAGAAACACCGTCAATGACTAAGTTACATCGAGAAAGTTCGTTGTTAGCAATCGCCAACGAGGACTTTACGATAACTATTATCGATATTGATACGATGAGTATTGTCAGGAAGTTTGAAGGACACGCGGGGAAAATAAATGATATTGACTTCGATGTGCAGAGCAGGTGAGTTAAGAATCCTTATTTGTATGACTTACTTGGTAACTTTAGGTCTATCTGTCTGACTTAAGCACTGAACCGATTTGGATGAATTTTGTCATATATATGGATTGGAGTTGGACATGCAAATTGCTGTATGTATTGTTAATTAAAGTTTAATAGTAAGTTTGACAGCCAATTTAGAACCCACAATGTAATTCTTATTTCTATTAGTGTTTATTTTCTCAAGTTATATTAGTCAGCTCTTTTAATATTTATTCTAATTTGCATATTCTCTCGCAGATGGCTCATCAGTGCATCAATGGACTGCACAATATGTACGTGGGATATCCCCAGTGCTCAACTAGTCGATATATTTTCGGTAAGTAAATATTTTAACTTAGAATGTTAATTTTTAATTTAACGTATGACATTTTGATTATACATCATATTGATGACTATTCACTACTTAATTTTGATAAACATTTATATTTATCCAGTCATTTAAGCGCAAGTTAGTTGAAGGCTAGTTCATAATAAGCGGTTTGCCGAAACTTTTTACCGAATCATGGTTATCCGATTCGGTTTACCGTGAAAAATCGTATATGTGTTCACATTTATGCGGTTTGCAACAGTGACAGCGCCAAGCTGGTTCACACTTAACGGTTTACAGATTCGGTCACGGACACGGCTCCGTAAAAACGGGGTCCGAATAAAACCACTATATACAGGTTGTTTTCAAATCGGTCAGTATAGGCAAGTCTGAAACTACAATAGATACGATGGTCTTTTGATAGAAACCATACGTCGTTGAGTGATGTGAAGTCACTTTAGGCACAAATATTCCCATTCATTATAAAACGATTCGGTAAACGTCGTAAATGTGAACGAACCCTAAGACTGATTCACGAGATGAATGAACCTAGAATACTATCAAATCTACTAAAACGAATTAAATATAAACCCCTTTTAAACTAACATGTCTTCTTTTTTCAACAACATATTTATTTGTTTATTTACTTGTTAGGTGGAAGAGCCGTGTACATCGCTGTCAATGTCCCCGACCGGCGATTATTTGGCCACCTCGCACGTCGGTGAAATCGGTGTATTTTTGTGGGCAAACAGATTGCTCTACGAGAAGATATTCCTTAAGCCAATCGACCGAAATACTGTTGATGTACCCAGATTAAGTGAGTGATATTTTTTATTTTTATTATTCGTTACCCGCGTTATCACTTGTTTTTCATTTTCCGTCGTAATTTCGAGATACGAAAGTAGCCAATATATTAGTCCAGCCAGACTATACTCAAAGTCTATCTATAAAATTATGCTGAACTATATCAAAATCCTTTCAGTACTTTCTGCACAAAAGAGAAAAAAAACAGTATAGTGTTATTCCGGAAGATAAGCTATGTCTCTATGTCAATTTTCATCAAAATCTGTTTAGTAGATTTTCCATGAAAGAGTTCTAAACATACATACATTCATCGTCACAGACTTTCGCATAGTATCAATAGAGATACTGAGATGTGAATGTACCCACATCGAGTGAGTTCTTTGGCGATTTATGTCTCTATTTACATTGTATACTGATTGTTGGCAGTTTGGCACATGTTACGATGCATTGAACTTTAAATTTTACTGGCCTTGGGTTTTAATTTTAGAATCTCGATTGGATTTTTATCCACGAACGTAAAAAGGGACGATTTTAATACGCGTTTTTTTCTTAAAATAGAAATGCATATTATAATAATGTATCAATAAATGAATATCAATAATTCAAGTTGGCTTATTCGTTTAAAGCATTTAAAAGTTTAATACCTTTAGTACACAAATAATAAAATCCACTTCCAAAATAATAAAACGTTATACTTTCAAAACGCGACTAAACAGGCCCAATATTTCCAGAATTACCGAGCGCCGTCGTCGATAAACCGGATATAGAGGACATTGGACTCTTGGATTTGGGAGAGGAACCCGAATACAAATCACCGGAGCAAATCAGTCGCGAATTAATCACTCTATCCGACCAACCCACCTCCAGATGGCTCAACTTACTAAATCTAGACATAGTTAAAAAACGAAACAAGCCCAAAACGCCCATCACTACCCCAAAATCGGCACCCTTCTTCCTCCCAACTATACCGAGCTTAGAACTCGAATTTGATCTGGACAAAGAAAAGGAACGAAGTACTGACACTAAGTTACTGATATCAGATCTGTCTACGCTTACCGTGTTCGCGAAGAAACTTCTGGAATGTGATGAAGATGAGAGTTTTGAAAAGTGTATTGTGAAGGTTAAGTCGCTTGCTCCAGCGGGTATAGAAGCTGAAGTTTCGAGTATGGCACCAGATGTAGGGGGCTCTATAGAAGTTATGAGCAAATTCCTTCTCATGATCAACGCTATGCTTAAAAGCAACAAAGATTTCGAACTAGCTCAGTCGTATTTGAGTCTCTTTCTAAAGACTCATACTAAAATGATAGCTGAAAACGAGGATCTTAGAAATACAGTGATGATAGTCGAAGAAACAGCTACGCAGACTTGGGCTAAGCTTCAGAGCAATTTGTTGTACAATATATGTATCGTTAAAGCGTTGAAAGATATGTATTAAAGAATATTAAGTTTATATGTGTGTTTTTCATTCGTAAATTAATCCTTTCTTCCATATTTAATAAGTTATCAAACGTTATATCGGAATCAAAATAGTTCACTAAAAAAATCCGAAAAAATCCGATAATAACCGCGAATAAAAGACAGAATTATTCTAAGAAATGTTATTCGATTTTTATTAGTAAGTAACTAACAAACACTTATCACCAGTTCTACGAATAAAATGTTACGTTACAAAGTAAACAATGAATTAAAGTAGGCTTACGCTGTATCTAACAAAAAGAAAAACCATAATGTTGTTCCCATTCGGACAAGAAACCTCTCAACAATAGACATAATAGATGATTCCTTCTTATTGTGAACGCTCAAAAGTTCTCTTAAGAAAGTCGATGCGAATAATCTTTCGTGCGATATTTCACAAAATAAATTGCAACCAAATATATGACCCTCCCCATTAGGTATGGAGGAATAGAGATGTTATAAATGCGCGGCCATTCTCCGCTCCAGTAACAGATCACTACCTAAATGCAGAGTAACCCGAACTTATGATAAATTCATATTTTTCCAGTCGATGCAATTTTTCTTCTCGATTTGATATCGGTTGTTCAGTGTTGATTCGCGGCCCCCTGCGGTTGCGTTATTGAATATTTTCGAAGGGAATTAAATCGCGCCGAGCGGCGCCCGTCTCGGGTCGGCGTTCATTAATGGCCCGCTTCATTTTCGCAATAAGTATTCATTTCTCCCTCACTGTCGGCGGCGCGGTAGAACCTTCAATGAAAATCTGATTGTGCTTCTTTCCTTTTGCATTATGAATAGGTACCTAACAAATTCCTCAGCGATCCCTTTATTGAAACGATCGAGAGCTAAGCAAATAGAAAGCGAAACGTTTCATTAATGTGTATCATTTTTTGAGTGAAATTCACGAGAAAGAAATTCATGAGTAATTTTGATGTATCAAAGCCTTTAGAAACTCTTTCGATGTGTGCTTTCATTTGCAAGCAAACTTTAGAAAATTTAATTTCCGGCTTTCATTCCTATAATAAACTGTAATATAAAATGTTACTTGCATTAAAAATATGCTGAGCAGGTACTTTGATTTCACATCGTACTCAGTTCCAAATGCTGTATGAAGTAGGAATTGTCACGGTAGTAGGTATTGCTCCTTGTAGGGCTAGCGTGGGTGGATACAAATAAACCTACGCCTACACGCTACGAATTAATTAAATACTTAACTTATTTGATTTGATTACACGTGCTTCGATATTTACACTGCGGTTTAAATACTTCACGTTGGCAGAGTCAGAGACTATAGAATGGTATCAGATTTGAATAACGAACGAGGAAATGAGGATTGTCGTCCATTTTCTATTACCGATGCTTCATTCCAGACCATTTAACTTTTTCGCTAGGAACTTCGGTGTTCATAATGCGCAGAGATCGAGTCCACTTCGCGGTCGGGCAGTCCATAGGGCATTAAGTTCAATATTAAAATGAGTTAACGTTCATAGGAATGTAAGAAATAATGCTATTGTAAGCGAACATTTTAATGAGTTTTATTCCCTAACTATTTCGTATTTTTATTTTAAAATGCCTAGTAAAATTGAATATCGAAGTAGAATTTTCGTTTCCGAGTTTCAGCACGTAATATTGCAGGAACTCCCAAGGGGCCCAAAACAACGTGTAGGTCCGATTCTATTTTAAAACAACGTTAGTATTTTAGTGTTAGGAATTATACAGGAGTTGGTTTAATATCTTTATTTTATCGTGTTACGTTGCGCAAACATTGTGTAAGTGCAGTAGAATTGTTTCATGAAAAGTGTATCTACTCTGTTGACCAATGGTTAATTAAAAGCAAACATTCCGAGAGTTTACTTTGGACATTGAGCACCTATCTCGGCTGATATACGATTGGTGCACTGACTGACGTGAGCACGTCATATAACACTATGTAGAGCGTTCCAATATGAAGGGAAAGTAAGTAGACAAATATTGATGAATAGTGATTTAAATTGTTATTAAAAAAATCCTTCCTGCAATATACCCTATTGCATAACCACAAGACACCATGTATACAAAGTAATATATGCATAGTTACGATAAGCACGTGCCTATGTATAGTTAGGTCCTTTTGAACCAAGACGAAAGCCTTTGAGACCCCTGTGTACAGAGGATCCCGACTTTGAATAAGTACATCGGCAAATATTGTTCTCTTAACTTTTCTGTCGAGTTTCCTTTTGAAATTTAGTTAAGTTTGATTCCTGTTGTTTTTTTAGTTAATTTATTTTTATTGCGCTACGGTTTCACGCGGGGGTTTATTTGAATTCATTTCGTTGGTAAGGCTAAAGGCTAACTCGACTCGAACTCTCTCGAAGCTAGTTTCTAAACTGTTATTTATCGTCTTTTGTTTTTACAGCTATAGTAAGAACATGCGCTCATAATTACTATATTTAACCTTATTTATTTGACATGAAGAAGAAAAGCGCTTAAGCTTAATCATTTCTATTGAAACGGAGCGGCGTTCTATCGACCAATCACAGCACATTTTCATTGTTAAACAACGCATTGACATTTGTCAAATCTTTTCGTAACTCTTTGTGATTGGTCGATTGAGTTCCGCACAGCTCCTTTCCGCTTCAATGGGAACACACCATTATCCGTATTTTCTATGAACTAAATCTAGTCTAGGTTTTTCTATAAATCTGTAGGTAGCCTAGTAATAGAATATCATCAAATCTTTTCCAATAACCTACCATCATTTTTATTACAAGTGCTATAGTCCTCAATATAATAAATATTTTTATCTAGATGCTACGGGTATACCATAGTCATATACCTATGATGTAGGTATTAGGTAGGAAATGAGAGAACGTAACAGCTGGCTCCGAGAATCGCGAGTGCTGATCGTCCAATAGTGATTATATGGAAATGTGATCATACTTGAGTGGTGATTCCGAGCTGTATAGCCTTTCACAGCCATTTAATCCGTTCTATTTTTTAATCTATTTAGTGATTTAGATTTAGTGTTATCTTTTTTAATAGAATGTCTAACGATGTTTTTGCGGCAAAAAACATTCATATGTTTTTCTGTCTATTGTAGTATGTAAGCAAACAAAAACAAATCTAGGTATATTTTTACAACAAAAAAATACGGGATGTATGGTAATTGGAAATAAAATAAGTAGTGCCTACATACTCAGTGATGGGGTAAGACTCTACTCACTAATCCTTTTTCATAAAAGGAATTCTCTTTGTTTGGAAAAACCTCAGAATACAGAAGTACCTACAGAACCCGTGAGCGCGCCTAATACTGTAGCTACTCAAACTAGCCTTAAATAGTGTAGTTTTATGCGCAACCGATCAGTCACTTTGTGACCGTCGGAACGCGCTAACGTGTTTTACCCGTGACCAATTTCACGAAACTATGCCGTCTTGTGTCGTTCCTACCTGTAAAAATGCAGTGGGTCTGAAAAAGAAACAGGAAGGGATCACATTTCACGTGTAAGTATCGCATTTAGGTATCGTCTTATTTAAATATTTAATTATTTTCTCAGATTTCAATTGTCATATAGAGTGATGCGTCAATCTATGTTAGTGTTGCCAATATAAGAGTTTTGATTTACCCTTCTTTTTATTACCTTTTGAGGGATTTAATTCGTTGTAGAATATTAATAAGTAATATAATAAAAATTAACCAACTTGAAAAAAGAAAGTATAAAGCGTAAGTGCGGCTCGTATGTACCTAACCTAACAATCCTATTAAATAGTATGTTAGTCTATAGGTTTCTAAAAAAAGGGAAAAACATACATATTACTTAACATTTTAGCATACGTAAGAAGAAGTTAGACTGTACTTGTACATTTCAATTGGTGGTAATTATTAGATACTTATTTTCACCTACATAGCAAAACAAAGGTATCTAATTCCATCCTTTTATCTTATAACGTTTTACCCAACCATATCTTACTGGTTTTTACTTAACTGCCACTAATTATCTCGACTTGGGAACTAATTGTAATAACTTAACTGTAACTCTGAGTAACATTAAGTTCCTATAGTTTGCAACCTGTGTGCGGAATTCGGAAGTGTAATTTGCATGGTAGTAAATTATGAAGATGACCGAATCAACCGAATGGTTCGCTGGTTTCCGTTTGTTTATAAATTAGGTGCGAGTCTGACTGGTTGGTTGGGATTAATTGAATACTGAAGCTATGTACGGGGATGTATGATCTTTTGATTTATCACGTGTAGGAAGTAAATTCGATATCTAAATGTCAACTAGGTAGTACTAATGAGGTAGCTGGTTCAATAAATAGTAAGCATGTTAATATACTTATTTATATTCACATAGTAGGTAACACCTACCTACGCATTAGAATCGCCTCCTCAACTAATTCTCCTCAAAGTAGTACATTGAGAACACTTTGCCCAGCAGTGCGAAATTACAGGCTTTTTTTACTTACGCACTAGAATCTAAATGATTCTAACTACTTCTACTATCTACTGTTTTTAGATTCCATAGTAGATGAGTATCCAAGCACAAGCTTGCTTGAAACTTGAGTCTCACCATGTATTAATTTGTCCGCGCATATATTTATTGGCGGTTTTAAAATAATATTTTGATCATGTCAAGTGTTTGTATGGGCTTGCTTACATGTGTTTGTAAGAGCACCAGTATTAATTTATTAACCTTGCTAATTAGTACGGACCAAATTGAACATTGTCTCAATATCTCCTACAGCAATATCGAATCGTTTAGGCATTTAAAAAAGTATACCTATGTACCTAATAGGCGTAAAAATGTTAATATAGCATTTCCGATATTAATTAGCAAGTAATATAGATGCCCATAAACATTCGTACCTAATTACATTAATTTCATACAAGGCGTCTTACTCAGACTTATTGGTAACACATTTGAAAATTACCCTGGACGCTCGCCAAGTCCGCCGACACTAAGGGCTACTTTACTTTCATTATTACATAAGTATTTCAGGTATGGATAAGTAGAAATATTGCTTTCATTTAGTAAATTGGCCGACACACGATGTGTCTGTATATTCCGAAGAACAATGATTAGTTATAGCCGGTGGTACCTAATTGCGTGTATTTATTGCCTGGCGATTCTGAAGTCTGTACGGTATCGTACATTTGGCATCGGTATGTAATCGCAGCTCGCCGGGAGCCGGCCAGCGAACACGAAACAAGGATTTATTGCCACCGCCGCTTCCGCACTATGCACTCCAAAAACTCAAAACTACATACAAACTTACCAACTTCACACTTGCATTAGGTTTTTATGACGTAACCACGAACTTTCCTTAGTACCTAGTACAGACTTGCGTTTTTCTGTTACTAACTTACTTCCCTAGAGGAAATGTAGATTGCAGCAACTTCCTATTGCTTGTTACGCCAGAGCGTTATGCCGGCTGGCGCCTTTGCCAAAACTAAATTAAATAACATTCGTTTGGGATTTTATAATATTATTGTACTTTTATTGAGATTTAGTGCTGACTTAATAAAATTGGGACAGCAAGCAAGGACTTAACAGTTACGCAAAAAGTTACCTATTAAACTATCGACTTGACTTCTTGCTGTAGGTAGTACGAGTATTTTTCTTCAGTGCGTGTAATGTAAACGGTATTTGCTCGAGGTTCTTTCTTATGATTTCTTTTGCTGTAAACTTGTAAAGAACAAGACCAGCAATACCAATAAGTCCAATTTATTAGAACGCCTAAGAGCAAAACAGAAATCAACAAAAAAATTAAGTTCACTGCGAGTAGTCTTTGTTCTTCTAATCCCAGCTTCCTTTCAGATACTCGTAGCGTTCAGTCAGCTCTTAAATTAAGAATTTATTTCAGATTTTCATACTTTTCTGTTCCTTTTGTGCTGCACCACAATGGAAATTATTATCAATTGGAAAACTTTCCGTTGCCACCACTCCTATAAAGGCTCACGTTTTATTTCCCACTTTTGGCTTTCTTTTGTTTCTGCAAGATGATCTTGCGGAATAAAATCCTTTGTACTTATCTATTTATTTAGAGTGCAAAACTTGAACGGGTTCTCTGGAAGCCAGCTTGTTTTGCGTCATTCGAATATTGTGACGTTATTCTTTAAATGTACCTTTAATTATTTAAATACATTTTTGAAAGCCGTCCGCAGTACGTTATCTCTTAAAAGGGTTTTCCAATGGAATATTCATGATTACCCCGAGTTACATTAATGGTTGTTTTGAATTCCCTCGCGTGAAAAGAAACATAGTTACAAGGGATATGTTTTCCACGAGTTTATCTTTCAAATTGGCTTAAAGCACTGCCAGGGTCCGATGAATAATTAAAATAATGATGGTTTGAATAAAATTAACATCTCAATTTAAAATAAATGCGGGCATTGGAATATAAATACGCGTAGCAACGTACAGATAACATAAATATGTGAGTATTTGTTCGTGCGTCCAGTTCGGCAAAGTGAGAGCAAAAGTTTCACTAATAATAAATGACTAGGCTAGTTTCCGCTGACTGATACCTAGGGAGGACTCTACTATGTATCAGATGGATCACTAAAACTGTTGGGTTCCATCCGTACCAACGTAGTTTCATAATTGATGTAAGTATGTTCTATACATATTAAAAGAACATTTTTACTTTATTTCGTCGGCACATTCAACACCGTTTTCAACCGATTATTGTTATAAAGTACCAACAAAATAATAAATATAAAACGCTACACAACAATACAGATAAAAGTTTGTTTGTGGTACATTTTATTTGCTACAAGCAGAATATACAGAAAGGGTTCTAACATCGGTCACCAACCAAACTATAAAGAGACGATCACGCAGTTTACGAGAACGAAACCGAAGCTACTTGAGTTGAACGTAATCCACAGTGGTTAAAGTTCCCTTCAGAAACAATAACAATTCGTTCAGCGATATAATGTGACCGCACAATTTTCCCCCGGGGAAGTTTTAAGTGCAAAAGGCCTCACAAGTTTATGTGTTGAATGAATCTAGGAGCGTAATGTAAAAGTTGTAATTTGATTTGCAACAGCAACCACTAGCCACCATTGTTTTCATTTACCTTAAACAAAACTGTGGCTTTCTGTTATTCGTTAAACGAGTTAACAGTTCGAGTTTTATGAATAAGTGAATAGCTCTTCATTAAAACCTTGTATGTCTCGAATAGTAAAGTCAGACAGTCACTGGTACAGCGAGCGAAATGTTTCAAAAGCGACGAGGAAAATATTTTCTATTTACAGCGAGAAACTTTAAAAACGTTCCGATCAATTAGATTTACTTAATTTTCAGACTATATTAACGAAAAATTACCTATTTACGCAGATTACTTACTGTTGAAAATTACGCAAGTTTATTTCGAAATTGAATTTGCGTGTAAATTTTCTGGATGTTTTATTTAAAAGTTTAAATAAAGTCTCATTACGGTGGGTGGAATGTTTACTATTATTTCCCGTGATGTAGGTCGGAGGGTAGGTCTTGGCAATGGTCGGCCTTGCCGCGGCAGCTTCGGAAATATCAGTCTCATTTACATGTGCTAGTTTTATCATAGCATTATGTATGAATGAAGAGACTCCACATTATGCACTCGTCTATACATGGAGTGGATGTTTCATGTAACGCGAGATGATGAGTCTCTGGGGCCGCGAGCTAGATGTTTAGGCATTCATATTTTATATTCAAGTAGAAAATGTGCGTTTTCTCCATAATGTTTTCCGATATTTATATTTCGCCAGTTCATTGGCTTGTTAGAGTAGTCGATTCCCGACCAATGTCAATATTTGTATGTGTACTTGTATAGCACATGTTCGCAGATTAGTTTGTACTTTACTACTTACCTTCGTTAATTACTTGGGACGAACTTACCTAATTACTGTTACCATAAAAATCCCTTATCCGAAAACATTGATTTGATTGTAATCACTAAAACAGTATCAGTGGAGGTGTAAAGTATGCGAAGTGCAATCTCCTGAACAATGTGGTGGGGACGTTAATTGAATGGGTTCCTGCAGGATTGTTTGGTTACACCGGTTTTGATATTGCAGTGCCTATCTATGTACTAGCTACAAGAGTGGAGCACGCCAATCTACGGATTAAAATGTAATAGAGTTATTGATTACTTCTCTTCATATTGATACGTTCTGTAAGAGGTTTTAGATGTGATTTTAGCAGTAAAATAACTAAGTCCGGTAGATAAGTAGCCACTAATCTCGCTCGCTCGTGGCGTAGTTTGACTAAGCGATATTATTTCATTGAGATTGTTAAGCAACGTGCAGCTCGTCCCCTACTTGGATGGGAGGCCGATAGTGGCATTTCTATCTTACCGCTAACTTGCTTTGGAGGGTACGTTAAATTGTCGGTCCCGGTCGTTTCAATCGATAGACCACGGAGGCCTTTAGGCGGTCTAAAAACACCGACATCAGGGTTGACCACTAACCTATCGAATTTACTTTTTTAGTGGCCAATCTTGATATCGCAGTGTTTAGACCGCCTCAAGGCTTCCATGGTCAATCGATTGAAACAACCGGGACCAAATCGGTTGTATGTATTATATACATAGCCGGATAGGATCTAAATAGGCCTAGTTAACATCTAGTCTTAGTGAGCAGAGTTAGTACTTTAGGGTTTAATTGATAGTGCATGGTGGAGTTCTAACTACATTCTAACTCTATTACTTGCTTCCGTAGTGTAAACTAGGTTGATTCAGTGATTGTTCCGACATTTTACCTCATTTTCAAAAATGATTCTCATTATTTTCTTTATCAAGTAGTATTAAAGGTACAATATGAATTCGGATTTGAGCCATATAATCCTCGTAAATCTATACGAATATAATAAAGCTAAGGTATAGTTAAGGGACGAAGTTCCTTATCGCGCGTTGCGAAAGGGGGCTAGACGGAAAAAAATTAACGACACTTTTTGCGTAATAGAGAGACAGACAGAGAAACATGCGCACGCCTGCGGCGTGCGCATGTTTGTCACGTCTGTCTGTCACGCCGCAGGCGTGCGCATGTTTCTATGTCTGTTTCTCTCTGGCGTGCGCATATTTCTCTGTCTGTCTCTCTCTCTCTCTCTTATAGAAAGCAAGCCAGATATTTTCGTTTCGTCTTTCTATTTCGCATTGAACAGTGTGGTGTCGCGACGATTATTTTTGTTGATAATAAATAAACTTCGTTCCATCCGGGTGTCCCTTGACACCTCTCAAGTTTTATTTTATTTTTGTTGTTTTTTGGCATTTTTTGTTTTTTGGCTTTTTTGTTTATTTCGACGCGCTTATCTCAGAAACTACCTATTCGATTGAATAATTCTATATAAAAAGGATAGCCACATTCAACAGAAAAGTTTTAATCTATTTTTCATTCCAAAATTACATGGGAACGGGCAGAACGCGGGTAAAACCGCGAGGCGCTGCTAATATTCTATAAAAAAACTAATATAGCACAGTACAATAACAAGTCCATAAACTGCATTAGTATTGCACATAGATTGTGTAAAACAGTTGAAGTATGTAGTATGAATTGAGAATGGTCGCGCGGTACAGCATTAGGGCTCTTTAGCTGGATTGTGGCAGGGGCGCGGGTGCAAATGTCAGTTGTATGTCGGACTCGGCGCAATAACTAGCCGGCTAATGGATTGTGCTATATGTAGTCTAGACGGTTTACCTCGAGCCTGCAGTACCGTCTTTATGGGTAGTTACATTTACTCATTATATTTCTGACCTACTCCTTACGTGGTGAGGATTTCTGTTGTGCCTAGTTCAGAGGATAAGGTATCTTAGTTGCTAAGTGTAGTTTTAGAAATGCCACTATCGGCCTGCTTGGGTGGGTGGCCGATATTGGCATTTCTATCTGAGCGCTACCGTGCTTCGGAAGGCACGTTTAGCAGTCGATCCCGGTTGTTTCAATTGTAAGACCAAGTCCGAGGCCTTTTGGCAGTCTAAAAACTCCGACACCAGGTTTGGCCATTAACTTACTCGAAAATGAAGGAATGAGTGTAGTCTTACTCGCAGTGTACGTTATTGTTATTAGTGTCAACGTTGAAAAAGTATCCTCTATCCGTCTCCAAGGTATGTTCTATATTGTAGCACAATTTCATCAAAATCGGCTTAGGCGTAGAAGTATGTCTGTCAGACATAGTTACTTTCGGATTTACAAATAGGTAGTAAACAAAGTACTTAGGGTTAGATTTTTATTCATTCTTATTAACCAATCCAAGTTAGAACTTAACTTTATATTTACTTAAGTTATATACCTATAGTATACTATCAGTATTTTTGTCACATTTAACGTGTTAGATGAAATACACAATCCTTGTTAAATTTTTCCATGGTCGAGGATATTTGATCCAAAAATTATGTAATAAGAAACGGGCAAACCTATGCAAATATTTGTTCGGTAAACAACCGCGTGCCGAGTTAGCGAAAAGATAATAAGGAACCCGATGAGCGTAATACCCTTTCGAAACTTGTATACTTATGGGAGCATTTCATGAAGGTATTTTTGCTGCATGCGTTCAACGCAGTCCGATTACCCCTTAATGTAACTATGTATTTACATAACAACGACACACAATCTCTAGCATATAAGACAGATATATGTTCAAATAAGTACTAACTAAACCCATTAAAAAGAACCATTTTTCATCAAACAGAATGTAAATTGAATTAGAATTAAGAGAGCTTTCGCTTTCAGTCGAAACGGTTCATAAGCAGTTGACTTATAATACAAAACAGAAACGACAAAGAACGCCTAACGATCCCGAATTTATCGCGAACTTTCCACTAATACCGTCATTAAACAACCCTTTGTTTTCGCCTTTGATAAAAACACCTTGGAGAAACCTCCGAGTTCGTAATTTTTATCTTTCCCTGCTTGAATAGACACCTCAGGAACAAAAGCAAATACTTTTTGACAATGAAGACAGCTGTCGCTTTGTAGAACTGTCTCCCGAAGCCTGCTCTTTACACCAACTTAGTTACACTTGACAAATCACTGCATTTTCCACTCAGGTGATTTATGAATGCCTCAACAGACCAATCTTCATATTGGATATTATTAAACAGATAAAATATTTGTTTTTGTTAAATAAAATGAGAAAACGTTGCTAAATACTAATATTTTAAATGAAATTAGACAAGCCATTGAAATAAATGTATTCATTTCTAAATGGAAATATGAGAAATATAAGCTTGTTTCAGTAAAGTCTAAGCTAGAAAATTACGTTATGTTTCTGTGCAAAATCCGACGGTTTCGTTGGCAACCCTTGCTGCATACAATTGAATTATTTACAGGATTATGACATTTAGTTGGCCAGTGGGGCGAGTTTAGCGTAACATAACGGGAATGGGCCGTGGTAACCTCTACGTGGGTTCTTGTCTCCTAGTACTTCTATATGCTAAGTATTAGGAATTCCGCGACTTCGTATGGCGAGCTTCGGATTACTAGATAACATCTCGTAATATTTTATGACGAGGACACGTACCCACGAAACTTGATGCATCGGCCCTCTAGTGGCTTCTCAGGATATTACGGTTAGAAATAGGTAACTTATGCGGATGGGAATACTTAAGTAGGTTTACCGTTCTCTCGTAATTTTAGTTAGTGTACTTTTTCCCGACTCAACCTGTTTAATTATTATACAAGATATTTTCTACGTTGCCTCTTCATTTTAAATTAGTGTATGCATGTTGCGATGTTCCAAGACTTTTAATTCAATATGTTTTAATCTTATTAATGTGCACTCATTAATTAATTCATGAATGCTCCACCTAACATTATTTAACTTTATTCCACTAGTAGGAAAACTACTCTTTATATTTGCGTAGCGTTTTAAGACCCACCATTACGGCATGACCTCTGAAATATTTCGACGAAAGGAGAATTTGTCAAAAAGGTCACACTTCTTCATGAATTGGCATTTGAAAGTAGCCAATTTGCACGTAAATATCGGCCAATATATGTAACGGTTACATAATAAAGTAGTGAATGTAGGTATTCCTCCCGAGATGTGCGGGACCATTCCAAGGGTTCTCCCAGAGGCCAAAACTTTCGTCTTAACTCTTCAAACTCATTGATATGAGCACTTTGTGATGTTTACGCAAACACTGAACGGAATATTACATTGTTTAGTGTCATGGATAAGTATTTTTAGAAGATGTCTTTGAAGAATTTTATTTCCTGAAAGATTCATGAAACATAGGTTCATAAGTCTTTTATTTCTACTAGATCAATAGATATGTGTAAGGAATTTCCTTTTACTGTTAGGTATTCCTTCCTAGAAATACAATAAAGCTTTTAGCTATGCAAATACGCATAAATATACCAATTTAACTCGATAGATAATTGCGGCCTGTTTAGTTTAACTGATTGATAACTTATTTAGGTAAAACATACTATGAATCGTGCTTAATTCTAGTGTAGAACGGTGAAATTAACCCACTTTCGAGCATAAGCGCAGTTAATTTACCAGATTACCGTTTGTGTGACACTATTAGCATTTAGTTAACTTTATGCGCCGCTTTTTGAGTGGACTTATTGCCTTTGCTGGGGACTAGGGGGAAACTGCTAAGTACACTTGCGAGAGAGCAAGGAAGCAGTGCAATTATATCGGGAGTCCGCCGGCACAAACTCACAAAGGCATTCATTTTCAACATTTCCTCATTTCCTATCATTACCAGAGAAAATCAAAATCTGCAAACTCTTTCAAAATAAAACCTTCCCAATAAAAAAGTAGCGCAAGTCTATAACATTAAATTATTTCCTGAAACAATAAATTTCAGTTAATCTGTTCCACTTGTAGACAATTAATTCACTAATGTAAGAGAAACAACGATAAATTAAACGTGCTTAGTTTGCTGCTAATTGAAACAGGTGGCTGAAGAATATTTGGTTATAAAAAGGAGGGTTTGAAAATGCTTATTTGGAGATGGTTAGACCGTTAGACACTTGTGGGTTGGTGGTGCAGTGGTAGCACCTTTGCAAATTGCACAATCCATGCGTTTTTGCATTCTGATCACGTAAGCCTCACAAACACTGGTGGCAGCGTTCGAGTCGAGCAATAGCTCCCTCATGTAATCCAACTCCTTTACATACCTATATAACACTCGTTAGCCGCCGGTCCGTCCATGCAATAATAATAGAGCCTTTATTGGACTATCTCACTTCAAGTCGATAATTTAATCTAGTAACGTATTTCTTGTTTGAATCGAAATTACTTTATAGCTTTGTATATGAAATAGTACCTATCAGTTAGTTTATTTTATAATACAAGCTTAGAGCTTAGTTTACGTCTAACTAATCTTGTGAATTTTTATTTAATTATTTACCTATTAATGTTTTAAGACGAAAATGATGAATGTTTTTTTGGGACAAAAAAAAACGGAGCTGTTCCTCACAAATTAGTAAATATTGTCGCTGTATGTTATGGATGAATGAACCGTCCATAATACCTATCGATCAGATTTGATAAAACAATTTTTTACGTTTTCAGAATTATTTCGGTTGTGGTTTAGTTTGTACCTCCATTTTGTGTGTGCATAATATCTTGATTAACTGAAGCAAACCAAGAACGGGTGTTGTAGAGAGCTTGTGCAATTTAAATGCTCTGCTTAATAAGAGCAAAAGTAAAAATTAAACATTTTCTCTTAGTTTTCGTGGAGTTTGACCCCTTATAAAAATGGTAAGAAAGCCGCAGTTACTTCATGTTTCCTTCATTAATTAAAAGAACTTTACAAACTACAGAAGTGGCTACTTTTCCTCGGTTAAAACGTCAGTGAGTTTATTTTTAAAGAAATTAGTTTTGTTTATAGCTTTTGTTTATTTTTTGTTTTTAGAATTTTATAGAAATGTATTTAAGAATTATCCTCGATATCTACAAACAAAGTAAAACAACAAGAAAAAGAAAACAAGAGGTTTTAGTTTTGTTTGAACGCGCTAATCTCTGTAACAACCAGTCAGGTTTGAAAAAATATTTTTGTATACAAGTCCCGGTCGCAATACTCTTGCAAGGATTATCGAACTATTGAAGAATCAAGAGAGTTTCACATGAAATTCGCCCACAGACCTCACAGTCCACTTTCCTGATTTCATTCGTTCTTTCATTCATTCATTCGTTCATTAATTCATTCATTCATCCATTCGTTCATTAACTAATTAATTCGTTCATTCATTCATTAATTAATTCGTTCATTCATTCATTAATTCATTCGTTCATTCATTCATTAATTCATTCGTTCATTCATTCATTAATTCATTCGTTCGTTCGTTCATTCATTCAATCATTCATTCATTCATTCTTGCATACATGCATTTATTGTTTTTATCCATTCGTTCATCTATATTCTACTCGTATACCAATCAAACCAATGTAATAAAATCGTTTGATTTAATGATACTTGAATTTGTTTAAACGCGCTTCTAGGACTAATAGTCCGGTTCGAATAATTATGTTTTTACTGGATAGACACATTGAAGAGTTATCACAAGTTATAAAATACCGTGAGGCAGTGATAATTTGATATAAAATGTAACATAAACAAAAAAAAACATCTTATAAATACTGTACAGCACTCGTATCTTTTACCATAATAATATATCATTATAATATACTCAATACCCCATACCAAACCATGCAACTCAATACTTTACCCAACACCATGAGTACTTTGTAAACACTAATATAGACGGGACTTAATCACTACATATCATAAAACAAAGTCCCCAGTCGCTTCTGTCTGTCTGTTCGCGATACACTCAAATACTACTGCACGGATTTCGACGCGGTTTTTTTAAATAGATAGAGTGATTCGGAACGGGCATAACGCGGGTAAAACCGCGGGGCGTTGCTAGTCGCGAATATTTTTTTTAATGCATACCTCACGAGATAATATTGAGTACCCTCGTGAACACGGCCGTTGCGACACGCCCGAAACGTTGAGGTATGCATTAAATGTTTTATTCGCTATTAAGTCCCATGTAGATTAGTGTTTATAATGTCTTCATATTATTATAATTTGAATAGTGTAACCATGAGTACTTAGTAAGTAATGCAACAGTTATATTAGATTTATAACCGCGTATGGTGTTTAACGGCACTAGAGAGGCAGATCATCTTTCACCCTCAAAATATTAACACCGCTAACTGCTCAACTTTATCCCGAGTTGTAATTAGCAATTTCGTGTCACTTGTTACGCTATCTTCGTAATTTAGATTAAGATTACTCTTAATAAGTCGTATAATGTATTCTAATTGTCATTAGTTTGGAGCAAAGCTTATTTATAAAGGCACGCAGTTAATATGTTACTTGGTACTCGTACAATATGCTGGGTTTATCCCGAAATTCCCACGGGAACGGGTTCAAAGATGGTGGAACATTGCGGTGATGCTAGTTAATAATAATGTAATGCATTGTACGAGTATGTAATTTCCACCGCGAGCATTCGTCCAATTAAGTTTCCATTTTCCCGAGTCAACTTTAAAGTTTATTTTTATTAATTTGAAAAAGGAAAATCAAATTTATTTATGGAAATCTTTTCGGTTGTTGGTGTTTCACTTCACTCGATCAATAGGCGTAGATATATCTTCATACCTTGAAAGGTATCTATTGAAAAACAATGTTTCCAAATAGGTACCTATCTACTTGAGGACTTTTATCAATTGCTTTGAGATTTGTACTTTTGTATATCAGTGTGGCATTATAGGCTAATTAAAGAACCTTTTTTACATTTTTCCTTACCATATCTCTTTACTTGTAGCTCTCGTGGCTTAGTTTGACTAGGCGATGTTAGGTCATTGCGATTGTAAAGCAATGTGCAGCTCGGTCCCTACTTGGATGGATGGCCGATAGTGGCATTTCTATCCGAGGGCTACCGTGCTTCGGAGGGCACGTAAAATTGTTGGTCCCCCTTGTTTCAATAGTCAGACAATGTTGGAGGCCTTTAGGCGGTCTAAAAACTCGGACACTAGCGTTGGCCATTAATTTATTTACTTATTCAGCTTACTATGAACTTCACTTTGACACGTTGCCGCATTTTTTGACCTTTGACCTTGAATAAAAAAAATTCCATACACGGGAATGATGGGGAACTTTTACACATTGTTTATAATTATGTTTTGAACAATTTTCCTGATTTTCAGCTTGTTGGGACTTTATGTAACCTCGAATGTCTAAGTTGACCGGAGTATCTAGATTAATCATGTTTAAATATAATTAACGTATATACCTAGTTATCTACGACCTGTCTCGTATATCTACTGTATACATTGATAGCATTGTTTGGAGAATTCCTTCGTCATGTTATACAATTAAAATTTAAGGACAATTGAGTTCTGTAAAAACAAATATTAATAAAATAAGTAATTTTAAAGCCTTAATTTAATTAAAAAAATGTGTTTGCTTTTAATGTCACATAGCTGGACCAAGGCCTCTCATCTCACCGAAGATATCAGTACGGCGAGGAGATGCTTCGTTTTGATTTTAAAGATTCATTCTTAATTGAGTTTAAATATGAACCATATCATCACGATCGTTCCGTAGTGTCGTTTTAAAGCCAGTTTGACGATGAATTGATCCGATTCTGATTTGATCGTATTACATTACACTTTTTATTTAGAAAGGGGTATATACTAAGGGCGACGCCGCAGTAGACCAAAAAGGAGATGGCGAGATCAATTCGACGGATTTTTGCCTGGTTGGCGTCGTGAAGTTCTTAATAGAGAGAATTGGAAACATGGGGGTGCCTTTGCCCAACAATGGGACACCCGAGGCTAATATAATACAATAATATACTAAGTATGTCTAGTGGCTTTCAGAGCCTTCGCCCACGGCGTTTTTTGTAGCTGTGATGCTGTCGCGCCTTTGTATCGATACAGTCTCGTTGCGGTCGCGAGAGCCTTCTCCCACTGTAAAAAGTCGTGGACCGTAGGCGAGGAGGAGGAGTAAAATAAAGTTCAACTATATTTAATTTTCTCAAAATACTCAACTTATTTGTCTTTGTCCTTCAAAGATTATTAGTATTTCAACAGAATATTAATTTCATAATACTATTTGAATTAATTTATATTTGAAAACTTAAAATTATTTTGAAGAAAATAATTGAAATTGAATACAATAAATCTGTTATGAATCATTTTATTCAGATATTACAAATTGTGAAGACATAAAGTCACTTGTTGTCTGCGAGTTAATGAAAAGCAAACACAGAACACTCCAATAGCAAATCTTACTCAGCAAATCGTAAATAAACTGTAATTACAACATAATTCCTTGTTTATAAATACTGCAATTTTAAGCTAACTCTGACATACTTTATACGGTATTACTGCTTGTATTTCAAAAAGGCTATAAGTTATAGTGTTTTCGAAATGCATTTATTAATGGTCTTTCGGATTCAAGCGATTTTTTGGATGCTTCTTAAACAGATTGTATGCAATAGATTACTAATGATACCTACTACGAGTTAAGTATGATAGTAAGAGTTTGTATGTAGGCGCTAATCTCTAGAAGTACCAGTGGTTATGATAACCATATTCAAGTGATCGGTTGCTTTATATACCAATGTTCCCAATATACCGACTAGACTAGGGGATATAACTGCGAGACAGTTCTAGTGTAATATGTGTAGTCATCGTAATATCGTACTCATCATAATATAACCATCAAATCATCATATTACGACAGGCCCTATCAGTACATCAATTGTACCTATAAAACATACACAATCAAATGTATACGGAGAAGACAATATCGTCTGGGATTGTGAATATGTCCGTTTATGTACGATTACAAGTTTGGTTAACTTAGCAGAGTTACTGGACCAAGTTGGGGAAGTTCTGTCCTGTTCTTGCATTCCTAATAAGTTTATGGGAGATAAAATATAATGTGTTACGCTCTAGTGGTTGAAATGTATAGAAAAAGTTAGGTTCAGTTATGTTTCTTCACTGAGTAATAGTTATCTAATTAAGTGGCTACCTGCAAAGTTGTGAACGTAGAAATCAAAGGATTGCCTGTTTAATGAACGGCAATGCATTTATAGCGAAAACAGAAAAGGTATCTTGAGAAATAACTATGGCTTTCAGTGCTTATATAAATTCCGCGCGCAAAATAGGCTTTTGTGCAGCGGTATTTTATGGTATATTGTTAACTTACCTATGTAATTAGTTATTAGGTAGAGACTACGAAACATATCAAACAATTGTATAATTGGTTGAGGTCCTAACTAATGAGTTCGAATTAATTGGGATTCCACGTATACTAAAATTCATACAGATAATAGGTACCTAAGTAAACAATCGAAAACCTAGTTCCAACCGTTATTCCATAAGGGAATAGCCTACTGACTAGTTAAGTTTTGTAACGAGTAACGAGTGAACAAGCCGTTGTTTGGACCGTTTACACGGTTAGCGGTCTTCAACGTGAAACAACAACGCAAATTCGTTTCACCAATCACAACACTACGTGTACGTTCGAAATCTGATTTACCGCTGATTTGTGGTCAGGTGCGGCCTCGCGTCACCCCTACGCCAAGCACTACCCTACCTACCAACCTATATATCAATGAAGCTCACTGAACATGACATACAGTTTTGTTTTTCTTTACGGATCCGCTTTGAACACGAGATATAACGTTTTGTGCATTTGACGTCGGTTTTTTGTGGCATATTGTGTCCGTTACATTTTTATAGTTCAATTTAAGTAGCTATTAAGGAAGTTAATGTAAGTTTATTATTCATTAAATTAATATTTTTTGCCCAACAATAAGTTGATTCATTATCTATTAAGACAAGTCAATAAACAAATTGTGTATAAAATAAACAGACAAGTCATCGTATTTCAAAGATAATGAATCTATCTCGATTACTTATCATGTTTCATTCTGTAACAAGGAAAAGTTTATATCATTCTACTGAGAAAGCATTCATTTCTCGGAGCGACGGTAGAGCAATAAATTATGGTTTACTTTACAACAATAATCAAAGAAAGACGGCGCGTTCCAATAGTGTCCTGTTTCCAGCTGAGGTAATGTTACCTACAGAACTGTACAGACACGCTTTAGTTTGAAGGGGTTTTGTAAAACTGCCGGGGCTTTTAAATATATGGTTTTAGTTTAGAAGTAACGGCCTGTATTTCTATAATGCTTATGTTGTAAGGCATTATGAATGTCACTAATTGAAGTTATCACTGTAAACCGCGTCAGACTTTACCGTAAGAATACTATGTTCTACCAGACGGTAATTTCAGATCAGAGAGCGATCGGGGCTACCAACTACACATGTATATTTCGTCTTATTAATGAATTCCATACAAACTCGGTTTTTTATCTTACGGTAGGTACAATATCGTAGTGCGATGCGCTTGTCGTCGTTAGTAAAAGTTTGAACCACCATGCACCAGCTGGTTCGTATTGCTGAGATTACTTATAATTAAAAATGACATTAACAAAAGCAATGAGTTAACATCGCTTAGCTAAACAAAGTCATTGACCACAACTATGTGACCCCCCTTGGCGCCTAATGATAACCCTGTTGGTTTAGTGTATCGTAACAATTTCATATATTTGAAAATCCATGGGATATATATATTTTAAAAACTCACGGTTTTACCCGCAGCGCCCCCGTTCCCGTGGGAATCACGAGATTTTTATTCCTTATTTTCTAATATAAAAATCTTGTCCTGACAAATAAGGTACGCATATAAAAGAGAATCTTCCAATTTTGTGCAGTCGTTCTGAAGTTATGCGCGTAGTTACATTTTGGAAATTCATTTTTATTTATAGATAGATAAGTCTACATTGAAGTACTACATCTTGTGTAGGTAAGTGGCTGGCTAGCACAGACGTTCTGACGGCAGGAGATAATTTCAGAGGCCTTCAGACGGTTTAAACTCTATTTTTTTGGATTGGCACAAAATGTGGTTAAATGTCGTTAATTTTCCAGCCGAAGACGATTGCTTCTGAAGAGGAAAAAGGTTTAGAAATAGGGTAAGAATGAAATAAAATTACTAAACCTTTTTCCTCTTGAGGAGCAATCGTCTTCGGCTGGAAAATTGAGGACATTGGTCCACATTTTGTGCCAATCCAAAAAAATAGAGTATACACTATCCCGATGAGGCTAACAATTTGCTAGAATATGTTGTTTTAATTTATTTTGGAGAAAAACTTGACAATTTAGCTAGATGGACACTGCGTCTAGATATGATACTTAGTTAGTACTTAAGTATAATATAGTTTTTAAGTTCATGCCTTCAATGATTCACAGAACAAAAGATCCATACAAAAAAACAATATCTTCTGTTGTCTCCTTGTTACGACAATCTAACCCAATATTAGCGGTGTATAAACGCTTCAACACACCAAAACCTCCACAACACTCCAAACACAAGTAAGCAATGAAAATAACGACGAAAGTTTCAAAAATCATTTATATAAGGATATTAAGGAACGATTATTATTGGTTATTGAGCAAAAAGTTTCTTTGTTCGACTCATAATAACAAAGTTATGAACAAATCGTATTTCCTCAGTTAAGTTTTATTATTTGTTGTTGGAGAACTGCTTTGATTCTACCTTTCTTTGAATTAACGGAAATTGGTATGCATTATATGAAGTTTTGTTTAATTCAGTACGTTTGACACATACTGCGAAGTTTACTATTACATAATTATAGTCAATATTTTTACCTACTAAGTTATCTATCTGTGTCTATGTGTTGATGGTTGGGTATGACTCTTAACAATAATATTTCAAATGTATTAAAAAATATAAAATTTTTACTACTTATAAGGATGAATTAAGTAGCACCTCTTACTCCAGCTATGTAAAGCATTATTTAGTATTTTTTTTAGTTTTGTGTAGGTATAAATACTAAATACCTACTCCTAGTACCTAAATAGTTAAATACCTAAGTTCTAAAATAAAAGTTTTTAGTCATCCAAACCACAGATTACTAAATAGTTACTACGTATCCAAACATTTTGAATCTGATTACATTTTAACGAACCGCAGGCAACTCAATTTAAAACTAACTTCATGTGTTGTTCAAAAAATGGGAAATTTCATATAACTATAGATAAAATTGTATTATGATAAAAATAATACCAAATAGGTAAATCTGTCGAAAGGAGAGGAGTCAAATCTCGATTAATTAATTTGACCCAAACCAATAAATTAACAAATAGCTAAATAAAAGCTTTAATAAAAATGTGAAAATTTGTAAAGATTCTATTTAGTTGTGTGATAAACACAATCAATTGGACATTTTGCTTATTGGAACGAAGTTCCTTATCGCGCGTTGTGAAAGGGGACTAGACGGAAAAAATTAAGACGAAAAGTTGTAACGACACTTTTTGCGTTAGAGAGAGACTCTGTCTGTCTCTCTCTCTCTCTTATAGAAAGCAAGCCAGATATTTTCGTTTCGTCTTTCTATTTCGCATTGAACTTCGTTCCATCCGGGTGTCCCTTGACACCTCTCAAGTTTTTATATGATTATATTAAGCCTGGTGTGTGCCATTGCTGGGCAAAGACCCCTCCACTCTTTTTCCACACATCTGTAAAAAATAATCCGTAGTGAATTTGCGAGTGAAACCGTTGAGTGTTGATTGTATTTCTATAACTTTATAAAAGTTTAGATAATAAAGTGTTTTCTCATAGAAAACTTTAGCTAAAATGATGTTACAAGTTTTAGCTCAGAGCGATTACTAGGTACCGTGATAATGTCACAAAGTTCATAGAAAGTAAACAAGATTTTGTTATCTTTATTTTTATTTCAGAAGAAATATTTTAATGTGCCACAATTTTATGCAGACGACAGACGCTAAAGATAAATGGAAAGAAATTGAATTTTTATTTTAAGATACCAATATATTAACTGGACTAGCAGCAGCCCGCGGTTTTACCCACGTTGTGCCCGGAATTTAGAGATAAAAAATAGCCTATAACCTTTCCATTGAATGCGGCTATCTGTTAAAAATACAATCATTCAAATGGAATGGTAGTTTCTGAGATTAGCGCATTCAAACAAACAAAAAAATCTCTTTAGCTTTATCATTTTGGTATAGATAGATGGATAAAGATGTGTTGCATTTGCCTTAGTAATATATGTCTTAAAATAGATGCGTGAACCAGTCGTTGCTTTTTAGTATTAAAGGTGACCGCTTTCTTTAAATTATTTTCTTTCTAAGAATGAAGTGTATGTTTTCTATGCAAGAGAAGACTTTATATGCAAGAGATGCATCTTGGCATTATTCTTGCTAAATCCTCAAGCATCAAGCTTATGGACAATTTACGGGATTCGCCTCTTGAGGTTTTGAGATATATAACTTACAAAATAAGCTAAAAATTAACAACATACTTTTTATGTGAACTTTGATATTGGGTACAAAAGAGACCATTCTATTTTCAAATCCTTAAACCATTAATGTAACTCGTAATGACTATCACGTGACAATAGTAATCAGTAACAACCTAAGTAATCTGCTTGAAACTTTTTATAAACGAAACAATACCATCCGGTTTTTGTCATAACCTCCACCTTCAATTGTATAACTAAAGGATGCATTTGAACTGTTCTGAAGAAGGTATAAAGAGAAAGATTAAGGAAGTGGGACACGTGTAGCAGTGAGCTAGTGTCGCGGGAATATCCTAGTAGGAAATTCGAGTTACCCGTCAAACAGAGCCAGTACACAACAAAGCCATTACCACTAGAAGCGAAGCCCAATCTTATTTTCTAAGTTTAGGAATCGAAAAGTTCTTCACTTACAAACCTTACTGTATTTATGTTTTACGGCTGCTTGCTTGTTTTTTGAAGACTAGAAAGACTGTGTTTGGTGACAATTGGGATTAGATATTTTAGATTCGAAATCTTTACTAATTTGATAACGAGAGATTTTTTCCTGCTTAACTAAATATATTTGAGAAATGAACGTAAGCGATATCTAGAAAATGTTCATACTAATTCCATCTATTGAATCGAAACGGCTAGCATGAAATATTTGATTATTGCATCGGTAGTCGTACAATATTATAATTCACATTACAATCTGTTTTAAAACGAACCCAAGATTTCCACTGCTTTATTTTTCACTATAAGTATTGGATTTCAAGTTATTTCCAGTCTAAGCCGTTAAATAAACGTTAAAATTCTTCAATGTTTAAACTACGTGAAGGAATTTTGATAAAGCAGTCGGGACCCTGTCGACTTAAACAGTTTATCCAATAGAATCTGTCAGTGAAATTGCAAGTTAATTGTCATTCAGCACCATAGGGTCACGATCGGCATTTTGATTGCGTCCACAAATGTATTACCATTGGGTGGTCAAATCAGATTTACCGTGATTTGCGGTCGCTGCGACTCACAGCCTCGCAGCTCCAAATATTAGCATGAACATTATTCTACCAAATAAATGGTTAGTTAGACTAATGGATTGTAACGCCCGAATTAGCTGGTAATTAAGACCTAGTTATTTTAAACAATAAATTGTACTGATAATGTGAAACTGCGCAAAATATTTTTGACATTCCAATTCTTAATAAAAAATCAAAAACGTAAAACAATGCTCAAAGAACTGAATGTACCTATATTGTTAATTAAATAATGTTAAAATTAAAACTTAGAAAATTACAAAGTCTGTATCAGCTTACCTTTTATAAAATCAAATACTTTTATTCATAAACTTTACATTGTTAAATTAATCAATCTATAGATTCGCAAACTTAATTAAGTTGGCTAAAATAGGCTTTCTCGATGAAGAAAGTCTTGGTAGCAAGCTAATTTGATTGATTAGCAAGTTTTCTTTGAGTGGGAGGTGTAGGCCATTGATAGGAGCGCAGATAGGATCGCTTCAGACATCACATGGATGCATAAAGATAAAGATTTCTCCTGAATAAATCAATGGGTCGAACGGAAGCGCCGCCGATTGAATGTATTAACCGATACCATGAATGAGCTAATGTTGGAGAATTTAATCAGACCGAGTGTGGAGTTCGTGAGAAACTCCCTCTCGATTTACGAGCAAAAATACTTCCACTTCAAAGTAATTTAAGTTTCAGGCTACATAGCATTATGTATTACTTTTGTCGCCGTTTTTGGTTTACAAATTGATGTAAATAATGTCTACTTTTAGAACTAAATGTAAAATATGAATGTCGTCTTATTTATCCGTCAAATTGTGCATAAATGGATGGATCTATTTTTGTAATATTTGTTTTAGTGATAGCTCGCACTATAGATATAATGAATAGCCTACATTTACCTCAAACTCTTCGCGCGTCCAACGTTGGTCCAACCGCAGGGTGCTGCTAAATGCAAAGTGTTCCCAATATTTCTCGAAAAGGGGAGCATTAATAAGTAGTCGTTATGTGGTGCGTTATGTCTACTCGACAAGGGAATCGGCTCCGCAGTAGCAAACAAAATTGCGTGTGGCTTAAGTTTATGACAAGACTCTCAGAGAGATCGCCCAATTTGCCTTTCAGATATTTAGGCTTCTTCGTGCTTCAGAGATTATGGTTCATAATACCTAAGGGCCGTTGTTGTCTTACTAAAGTTTAATTTGTGACAAAGAACAAGCCCTCCCGCTACTAGGGCTCCTCGCCCAACCAACCGTGGAAAGTAATGATCACATGAAATCCCAGATCAAGAATTAAGAGCACTTTTGTTTTAGTAAACCGACCGGAATAATAGCTGAAGTTTCGCGTCGCTATGCCGACAAATGATTTGATGGGCTTCATCAGGATCGGGTGGACGCGGGTAATGTTTCGTTTTGAGCCTAATGAAAAAGTTGAACCAGTAGGAATCGATGTGGGACCTATTGAAATGAGATTTTATACTGTTTTTGCGAGCCGAGTCAGAACCAGCACTGCAACCTTATACCTTTTATGGGTTACATTTTGTCGGGTGAAGCTCTGAATAGGCGGCCAGTCTCTTTGATGGTATTGAAAGAGAAAATGCTTATCGCACCATCGCCCGTAAATAGCCGGGTAGGTGTCGAATTTTTCTACACATGCTACGAAAACACACTTATCCTTTCTACTTAAGCAGTTTTCATATACCTCCGCAAGTACGTAGAGAGCACCTCTAAGTACAAGCCTTTGAAGGCGCTGACAGGTATTTATTACAGCAAGGCCTAACGTACTTTTAGAAATGACTGTTGCTTTATACATCAATAAATTGACCCTTCAATGAACAGCCCACACTTCAATAAGTGCTCTTAAAAAAGTAATTTAGCCTGAATAAAAATAAGTATGAAAAAGTAATGTTCTATCATTAATATCTGAATAATATCCCTTTGTAAGTGGCAATAACGTTAGGGGTGATATCGACGCCACTTTACACGATTCTTTGGATTAAAAAGTTAATGTTGTGGAAGGATCCGAAGTGGTTAAAATAAATCGGCGACGTTCCATTTCCTGCAGTAAGTAATGCGACCTCATGAATCCGTTTCAAAAATTGAATTCTCGTTATCAAATATCTCGGTATGATTCATACTTTCTTTAAGATTTAAATAAGTTCTACTATCTTACTACCGACCTCGGAGGTTATCGCTTGCTCCTATTCTTTATTCATACGAGATAAAAAATCGAGTTCTTGCATTCGATTTTTTATTTAAGGTACTTTTTGTTCTTAAACGACTGTCCAATCTTAGAGGAAGCCTTTTCAAGTATTTTGTTCATGAATGTAAACGAGATTGATTTTAATAGGCTCGAGGCCTATAACACCGATTACTATTACATTTTCACCTGAAGGTAACGTATTTAATAAATCTTCTTTGATAACAATTAACATTTAACAAGCGAACTTTGGTGGCAAGTTTAAATCTCGTGTTTCTACGTTATTTGGCAAATTAATTCAAAAACTTTATCTTCAAACACGCGAGTGAAAGATGTTTGTGCAGGCGGAGTTTGTTCCTTAATAATTCGTTAATAATCTGTATGATTTCCGCCATTTAAACCAACTTTTAATCATGTTTCAAATCAAATTTCAAATCTAAGAGCGAATTGCACAAGATCCCTTAAATCTATTATGTATACCTCAATATGAAGATATATGCTTATGAAACAAAAACTGTTCGTTAAAAAATGTACTTTATTTCGCACCGAATAGAACAGTTTTTGGAATTTTCGTCTTTGTTTTTTATACATATTTAACCGCTTAATAAATTTAAGCGTTTGTGTGCAATGCCCCTAATTTTTGTGAACAAGCGTAGGAGTTTGTGAGAGAAAACAAACTTATTTATCTAAAAAATAATGTTTAATAGACAGTACTAAAACAAATGGATCAAAATGAAGTTAATAATTGTTTCGACTAAATTGAATTTATTACGCCAGTTGAGTTAATTAACGTAATTAGACTGTCTAGTGTACTAAGATATATACGTTTGGATAATTGTGAATTTGTGAGTATGAATGTCATGAGATATACCTTTTAAATTTTGTGGGCAGCAATCAAGTTTGTGTAATGGTTAGAGGTTTTGTAGTATGTAGTATTCATTCTACCTACTGGAAAAAAACAGTAATCAGTCAGTTTTTCTGTAATTTTAAACAATTAAGAACAAAGGCGATTCGAACTAAATATCTTCTTAAAACACTATGCTAGAATTAAATATCTAGATTCGTTCCCGGAATTTTAATTATAAACGGCGATTCCGATTTAGGTTTCGTAAATTGAAAGGAAATCGATGTTTCACTTATAGTTTCCGATTCGTAATCACATTCTGATGATTTTATACTCGTTTCCAGTCGAAGAACGAAGCGAGAACTGTTTCAATTCAACATTCCGATTTTATATACAAGCCCGTTTTTATGTCAAGCCCGTTGGCACAGTGGCAGTGAGAGCGCTTACTGTGTCGGGGGTTGCGGGTTCGATTCCCGCCCGGAGTCAACAATATGTGCAGACATAGTTGTTGGCGACGACGTCTGGGTGTCAATTATATATTCTTATAAAGTATTTGTGTATGTATAAGTAGTAGTATCAGTTAATTAGATTCCATAACACAAGCTTAGAGGTTACTTTGGGTCTAATTAACCGTGTGTGAATTTGTCCAGGAATATTTATTTATTTATTTATTTATATACATACATACTTAAACCACTTTATAAAATATCGTATGAATAAGTATTGTTTACTAATTAACTGCCACTCTCTGGGACGTCCATTAAATCGATACTTATTCACGTAATTTTTCATACATCACATGACAAAATCACGCATTATACAAAGGAAGCATTGGACGTGTCTGAGTATAGGCTTCAGTATTACTAATGCCTATCACTACATAGTATAAAATAAAGTCGTCTCTGTTTCGTGTCTGTTTGTCTGTTTGTCTGTATGCTTAAATCTTTAAAATTACGCAACGGATTTTGATGCGGTTTTTTGTAATAGGTACCTAGAGTGATTCAAGAGGAAGGTTTTTATGTAAAAAAAATCCCGAATTTCCCACGGGAACGGGCACAAGGCGGGTAAAACCACGGGGCACTGCTAGTTTTGTTATATTTGTTAATATTAATATTTAATAGAACGAAATATAAAACAAGAGTCTTTGTGGCTAAAATCAGATTAAGGTACATACGAGGGCGGGTCAATAAGTCCGTGACTTTTGCAATAAAAGACAGATTTTTTTATTAAAAATATATTTTATTTTTCAACGTAGTCTCCCTTGAGCTCTATACACTTTGTCCAACGCTTCTCCAATTTTTTTATCCCTTCCAAAAAATATGATTTGTCGAGGTCGTCAAAATAGGCCTTTGTTTGCGAGATGACTTCATTATTGGAGTCAAATCTTTTTCCACCAAGCCATTTCTTCAGGTTTGGGAACAAGAAGTAGTCGCTCGGAGCCAAATCTGGAGAATAGGGCGGATGAGGGAGGAATTCATAGCCCAATTCATGGATTTTGGCCATGGCAACTGCACATGTGTGCACCCTTGCATTGTCTTGGTGGAAAAGAACTTTTTTCTTGGCCAAATGAGGTCGGTTTCTTTTTAAATCGTCATTGAATCGGTCCAATAAGTTGGCATAATATTCCCCATTGATTGTTCTTCCCTTTTGAAGGTAGTCAATGTGGATTATCCTGCGTGCATCCCAAAAAACAGTCGCCATAACTTTATTGGCCGACAATCCCACCTTGGCCTTCTTTGGCGCCGATTCACCCTTGGAAACCCACTGTTTTGACTGTTGTTTGGTCTCTGGTGTGTTGTGATGGATCCACGTTTCGTCCACGGTTACAAAACGGCGCAAAAACTCCTCCATATTACGATTAAACAATGCTAAACCTTCCTGTGAAGTTGTTACACGATTGCGTTTGTGGTCGACTGTGAGCAAACGCGGCACCCATCTTGCGGACAGCTTTCTCATGCCTAAGTGATCATTCAAAATTGAAACCACTGAGCCATGCGAGATCCCTACTTCTTCCACAATCTCTCGCACTTTCAATCTTCGGTCGGCCAACACCATATCGTGAATTTTTTCGAATTTTTTGGGTGTAGAGACCTCAACTGGGCGTCCAGGACGCTCGGCATCTTTAGTGCTTGTACGGCCACAACGAAATTCAGTAAACCACTTTTTTACCATGGAAATCGATGATGCAGAGTCCCCATAGTATTTATCAAGCTTTGCCTTGGTCTCGGTAATGGTTTTTTTTCGCAAGAAATAATGCTTAATAAGCACACGAAATTCATTTTTGTCCATTTTCTCGTCAAATTAGTGAGTAGTCTGATAAAGATAGCTGTAAAACACAAACTAACTGACGCAGCAAGTTCAAATTTTCAGAGGAGTCAACTGACAGATGCCTGTTGACGGGACCAGTATTATTGTTTCAGTAAAGAGGTCGGAAATTCAAAAAGTCACGGACTTATTGACCCGCCCTCGTATTTTACTTATGTGATAACACTCAAAATTTCTAAATGTACATATCTCATCGGATATTTGCCTCGGGAAACTGACGAGCAAGACGTTTACCCTCTTTTTCAAACTGAAATATTCGTGGCTCGACTAACTCCACTAGCTTATTTGTTGTTAAGAGTCTTATGAAATAATTTCTCAAAGATAGGTTTGGAAAACACTCGAGAACAGAACAAGTACTTAAGTAGGTATTGAATATTTCTTGATTGGAATTAAAATTTGAATGGGGCTTATACAATATTGCCTCTATTTTCTGGTATAAAGTAAGTTTATAGTTCGTACAAGGTCTTATAATAGGAAAGAACTTTTATACATAGTGAAATGGTATTAAAATATCGCGAGTGTTACTTATTGTCATTATTGGTAGCACTCTTGGCGTAGTTTGACTTAGTGATGTTAGATAATTGCGATTGTTAAGCAACGTTCAGCTCGGCCCTTGGATAGGTGGCCGAAAGTAGTATCTCGAAGGATCTCGAAATTTTCGCGGGAACGGGTACAACGCGGGTAAAACCGTGGGGCGCGGCTAGCGGCTCATAAAACTGAATATAAATATAGATTGAATATGCCTACTTACGAAACTAGCACCCGCGATGACATCCGTGGTTAAAATCTTGGCGCGAGTGCAACATAGCTAAAAATAAATTATTGTTTTGCACTCATTTGATTGCGAAAGACGTCTAATTTTTTATGAAATATACGTTCCGTGTACTTTGGAAAAGATTCTTTATTCATGTTATGTAATAGTGACAACTCTTGTTATGTGAAAAATGTATTATTTATAGCCTGATGGGATAAACAAAGTCTCCTCCTACTAAAGATATCAGTACTGTGAGGAGGAAATTAAATTTCAAGGACTAAAAAGGTGCGTAAGTTTATCGATACAATTAAAATGCAAGAAATATTCCGGTAAGTTCTTACAAGTTTTTATGTAATTGATAAGAGTATTTAAAAAAAAAAAAGTAAATATTCACCTGAATTAATTTAATTTCATGAATTAATTACTCTGATAATGGATAAGTGGATTTAGTGGTAAAACAGGCGTAACAAATGTATTGGGGAGAATAGGCGTGTTGGATCACGTTAATGTGAAGGGGAAGAAATACCTATGAGTAATATGTGTCATTTCTAATGCCATAATAGTTAAATTATATAATCAGTAATTAAATAAACTTTTAAACTTATTATTTGATTAAGGTCTGATTTTGCGGAGCGAATTGTCGAACATAAAATAAATTACTAGCTCTAATTATACTAGTTAAGGGGTGGACCACCCTTAACATTTAGGAGGGTGAAAAATAGATGTCCGATTCTCAGACCTACCCGATATGCATACAAAATTTCATGAAAATCGGTCAAGCCGTTTCGGAGGAATTAATTTAGTTTATTTTTTATCAATGTAACGTTCGGTTACATTTCCTATAACATACATAGTATGCATTTATGGCTGCACAGCATATAGTAAACAAACATCTTAATATTTAAATAGTTAATTTGACCTTATTATCAAGATGATAAATGAAAAATACTCCTATAAATTGCTTAAAAAATGAGCTAAAGCATCTTGTTTAATTAGAGTGACGATATCAAGAAACAGTCACTCTGTTTGTCTCTTTACCATAATATTATTATTAATGTTTATGCATTTGCATTGATGTTTGTTTGTCGAGTTGCGTTAAACAAACATCAGTAACCAACACAGTCTTTAGATTAGGTTAGGTTAGTTAACTCAGCGGAATGCGAGAAATTAAAACGTTAGTGTGAAGACACTAACGTTTTGTATTAATATTTACTGTCGATAATACAAATTTATTCGTTACATTGTAACTAACGATAGCAGTAACTTAACATGACAAGTCTCGGGAATTATTTATATACATATGTATATTATACACTTGTATTTTTTTAAATATTGTTAGTCTTTCACAAGCGTTCGATATATAAAGACGGTGGTTTTTAAATATTTTAATTTAAAGGTGTGTGTATATATTGCCGAACAATATCATATTGGAACTTTGTTTTTCATGAATGTAATTTCATAGATGAAGTAATATTACAGTGTTTAAAAAGATATTTGCTATAGTCCAGTAAATAAATAACAATTTTATGATCTGGATCGGGTTAGTACTTATAGATACAGAGATCAATTACAAGCAGTGATAGTGTTCAATTAATATCAGAATCTAAGTGCCGATATAGTTTATAATGTTTATTGTGAACTACTCAAATTGTTTAGAGTTAGCATATGACGATTATACGGAAGTGTTCAGTATCCATTCCATTAGATTCCATATCACAAGTATGCGTGTGTCGACCGTTCTGTAAAAACAAATCCATTCAATAGAGAGAATTGCAGAATTCACATCGTTTTATATTATCGGAAGAGCTTCAAAGATGCTGTGAATATTCATTTATATTGTGTTATGTGTATAGTTAGTGTTCAGTGAGAGAGAGGCTTGACGCCTCTCACGATGAAATAACGTTACGATATTTTATTTTATTGTGAATATTACAGGTCATGTTTGGGTGAATTGTTCGCGGAGGGTGTAATATTGGTTCTGAAGTTTAGAAGGAAGCGAAATATGAACGGATGTGTTTACGATGAGGTCAAGAGAGAAGAAACAGACGGAACGCGGAACGGAAAGTCGTGGAGACCGTTCTTCAGACAGGTGATGGTTATTTAATTATCTCAATACTTTTCTTATTCTTTTTCCTGTTTTACAAAGTGTTTCGGGCAAGTGGAATATTAAAAAAATATCGTTAAGTTGTGGAGATATCTTTACAAATAAATAAACATTGGAATGTTTGTTATAAGTATCGTAATTTTGTTTATTACTAATTGTTGTTGTTTAGTTGGGGCGAATAGCTTATCGTAGTGTGCCTTATACAAACATCTTCGTCATTGTTTTATTAATAGGATTGGTGATAAAAATGCAATAAAAAATTATATAGCAAATTATATATTATTATTTTTGATTGCATGGATTTCCTATAGGTACATTTAACGAGCATCTCTTGTATATTTTCATATTCGTATGTAGCTAATTTTCTTCAAAAAGGCATTAACGAAATATTTCAAAAATTGACTCGGATGAAAAGCTGAAAATAATAAAATATGGGGTTGAAAGATCGAAAGATTACAAACTGTAATCTCGTATCCTAGTAAAGTATAATAAGTCTAGTTTAAACTCTCTGGTTACTGGCGCTATGTTTGTGTGAAGCTTCCAAGCCAAGACTTCGTCTTCTTTATATCTAACTAGCAGCGCCCCGCGGTTTTACCCGCGTTGTACCCGTTCCCGTGGGAATTTCGGGATGAAAAATAGCCTATAACCTTCCCGTTGAATGTGGCTTTCTATTACAAAAAGAATTATACAAATCGGACTGATAATTCTTGAGATTACCTCGAACATACAAACAAACCAACTTACAATTTTTACCTCTTTATAATATTAGTATAGAAGACATCTCCCTCTCTCTGTTTCTCCCTTTGTCTTCTCTTTCTACAAGCAAGAAATACTCCTTAATGAGTCTGTTACTTCTATATCTATAATGAGAAATATGAAAGAGAATCCTTGGGCGTGTGTTTATAAGTGTGTTTTTTCATTCGCGATTGTGCATTGTCTCCCTACATAATTCATTGTTTGCTTTTCAGTTGTATGTATGCAGCGGAGTATGGGTGATATACTTTGTACTAGGACTGTGCTTCGGAGCGCCCACTGTGTTCATACCTCAAATAAGAAAGGAGGCAAATTCTACAGAGGTTATCAGCTTAGATATGGAATCATGGTTAAGTGAGTTTAACTATATGATTAACATTATCTTTAGATCTAATATTGAAATTATAAAATTAAAAACAAACCTTCACTTTATATAGTTATTTATCTTTTAAGAGTTGCTCACAGCTACAACATATTAGTGAATAATTAACATAATTTTAAACTAATTATCCAAGTATGCGGGCCACTTACAGGCATCTACGGCATTTACCTACATACATCCACTTAAGTGAACAATCCTAGTGTCAGTTTGGAAAAGGACTTTGACAATGTGTGATAATTGAAGCAACAGTCCGTTTAAACAAGTAGAAATAACTTTGCTAGGAACAAAGTATATACAAATCTCACACACGTGGTTATGACTTATGCTTATGACACATTGCGATATTCCCATAAATGATAGTAGAGAAGCGAAGCGATTGTCACTTGTCTACTGGGTCAAGATCAAGGGGATTATGGAACGTGTACTCTATTTTCTTACTAGTCTTAAAATGTGGACTAAGGTCGTCAATTTTCCAGCCGAAAACAAATATGTTTAGTGACGTCATTCCACTACTAAACCCTTTTGTCAATAGAAAATGGTGTTATGTCTTTGGTTGAAAAATCAGTCATGATGGTTTGAACTTTAACTCTCGTAAGTCAATATTTAATATATTATAATTGAAATTTAGAGCTGATATTATAGAGTGCGGATAGTATAGTGTCCAATCTGAGTGTTACTTAAAACCATTGCTCACTACGCCAAGAGTGCTCCAAACTATACAAAATCTGCATTTTCTGTTACAAAGGGTTACGGGTTAATTTTATTGGTTGTTTAATCCCTAAGTGCACTTTTCTTTTTAAAAATGAACCACACTCTAGACCTGAGTTAACCGCAGAAAACTGTAATGTTTGCTAATAAAAATATCACTTTTTACATAAAATTACGAACCACATTCGTTTTTAAGTTATGAATATTAATCTAAAAATAGTTTACATTGTGAAAGTAATGATGTTTCATGCTTCATAATGTTAATTATTAATAAATTATTGAATGAATTTTAATTGATTCTATTTATTTGTAGTACCAATGTAATTTACGCTGTTTTAATGCACTTTTGTTTCAGCATCGGTGCACGGTTACAGCGCATTACCGTTCGTTGTAATGTTGCCAATATTCACGCAGTTCGTGGGAAGGAAAATACCATTCATTATTGTGTGTGTTAACACAATCGTTGGCTTCATTGTCTTTTATTGGAGCACGAATACGACCGTTTTACTAATAAGCGAAATATTGCAAGGTCTGCTGTTGGCCAGTAACATGACTCTCCTGATCGTGATCGTCACCGAATACACCTCGCCGCGTTACAGAGGACTCTTTATGACGATCGAATCGAGCATATTCTTCTGGGGCGTTTGGGTTGCCAATGCAGTAGGCACATTTTTCCACTGGAAAAACATCGGCATCATAGCATTTTTGGGATGTGGGTATTCCTTATCCTCCATATATTGGCCCGAATCCCCTTCTTGGCTAGCAATGAAAGGAAGATTTGACGAATGCGCCAATGCCCATCACTGGCTGAAAGGATACGACACAGAATCTGAAAAAGAATTGGAAAGTTTAATCAACTCCCAAAAAGAAGATATTGAAGCTAGATCGAAGATAAGGATTTCGTCATATAAAGATAGAATTAGATACATTATTGATACGATTAAAACTAAAGGGTTTTACAAGCCGTTGTTATTAGCTATTGCTGTTATGTCGTTGTATCATTTTTCAGGGAAATTAGTTTGTACGATGTATGCTGTAGTGTTGCTTGACCAAATAACGAAAAGCGAGAATACTGCGTTTATGGGCATGCTTCTTTTAGAAGGAGTGACAATCCTTGGAATGCAACTCGGCTGTGTTCTCTCAAAATATTTAAAGAGAAGGACATTGCTCTTATTATTTTCCGCAATTGGAATAACGTTTTTGTTCATAATATCGCTCTATTTGTACTTAATTAGTTTAGGAGTTGTTTCTGAAAATAAGATATTAACAATTCTTTTATTGACCATATTCTCTGTTACCATCAGTTGTGGCCCAATGATTGTACCATCTACCTTGTTTGGTGAAATCATATTTTTAAGGTACAAGAGCTCTTCTTTACTAATACTCACATTATATTCAGAATTTTTAATGGCAACTGTTTTGAAAATGTCTCCACATATTTTCGAAATATTTACTTTGCACGGTGCTTTCTTTTTATACGCCGTATCAGCAACAATATTTTCTGTGATATTGTATAAATATCTTCCGGAAACTAAAGACAAAACTTTGCAGGAAATTGAAGGGTTTTTCAAAGAGAACACAAAGATAAACAATACGTCGAAAGAGCTAATTGAATGAAATAAGATATGATTTACAAGTTGGCGGAGAAATCATATTGTTGGCATTTACACAATAGAAATGATTACGAGTTATTATTGTAAATAGATATGTTTATTAAGCGTTATTTTTTAATGTTTTTGTATATAATTAAGCAACTAGCATATTTTGTTACGAATATAATTAAAAATATTGTATTAAAAGTATTGTGTTTCTTTCGGTCTATTTTTTTGTATAATTATGAGGTATGACATTTATTTATTTAGGTATCTTACTAATACGAGTATATAAAGCCAAGTTTCATTTTTGTGTTTTGTTTGTTTGAACGCGGTAATCTACAGGCTAATTTTCATCCTGAAATTCCCACCGTGAACGGCCACAACGCGGGTAAATTGCGTTTTGAGTATATTGGTGATAAAGAAATAGTTTATACGTGTAAGCGTATAAGCTATTCAATATATGTACCGTTCTTAATTTGAGAACAAAACAATCTTCAAAGTTGTAGAAATGTAATAGGTAATGCAATTGGAACAAATGATTCCTCCGGCAACAGAAGGAAGTGCTCAGTGTACTAACGACTAGGAATCCTTTCTCATCAATTTGTCGTGTTCAGAGACAAGTGCTAGATAAAATGCAGTCGGTTTGAGGGTTCTGGCTCCGGTTTGATTTATTGATGAGTCTTTGAAGTGGCTTATGGTTCTTTGTAGTAATTCATTCGGTTAGCTTTGTTTTATTTAGGTGTGGTGATTTTGCTTGAAGATCCCGTGGGAATATTTTAGTAGGTAGTAATTCTATTGGAGCTAAAGGTTACCACTGACGATACGTCCATTACTCCGAATGGAGTAGTCGTCGTCCAAAATCGTCCCATGAATGGTAAAAATATATTCCATTTGAATGGACGTCAGGCAGCTCTGGATTTCCAAACGGATTGAAATCCATGCGTCCAGGCCAAATGGACGTCATCCGCGGCCGTCCGTCAATGTAGGAAACGTGCGCCACGCCATATGGAAGCAGTCCGAATTGTCCGTGAATGGGCGAAACGGCGTCCATTTTTTTGAGATTATTGTTTCACTTTATGTTTTGATGTCGATGGTGGTGCGTGTGCTTTGTATTTTCATGCATCCAAATGGAAGTATCGTGAATGGTACCGTGATTGGATACATTTTCATTTGGAGTGCATCCAAAAGGAAGTCTACTAAATGGACGTATCGTCAGTGGTGGCCTTTAGATTAATAGAAAGATTAAGTGTCATGATAATTTTAGCAAGTCTGTGAGTTACAATGGTGTAGGTAAGAGAAATGTAGACTTTGTTTTAATACAGATGTGGGGTGTTCACTATCCGTGATCTAAGTATGCACTTGCACAGCAGTGGTGTTGAAAAGCGATTACACTGCATAGGCATACTACTCGTGCGAAGATTATCGCTAGGCAGTCAATGGTTGTGATACTACGTCAAGCTTCAGATTTGTAGTGTATGACACAGATAACGGTCTATAAGACTGAAACAAACCCTCCAAACTGCTCCCATTAAATAAAACAAGCGTTTTCGATCATTTATACTAAGGCCCAGATTAACAAAAAGAATTAATTTGTAATTATATAACTGTAAAACCACCACAAAGTTTTTTCCAACTCAACATTCATTTAAAATCAGCGAAAATATATCACTTAGCTTAGGTTAGGTGTCTACCAAAGAAAACAGCCATTTTAAGATGTCAGTTAGCAAGAAAAAGCGATTATAATAGAAGTATCGATCTCGCCGTTTATATCCAACATGTCAAATTCCGAACATATTTTTTTTTAATTCACCATCTCAGTTCAGTCTTTACATTCTGGCAGGAGAGTTGGCCACTAACCAATACAAATCTAATTACTTTTTTCTCGCAGTTTATAAATTCGTTCAAGTCAAAGAGATACTATGCAGCTCTAGGTACCATTTCGCTTCGCCTTGTGATCGCATAGCGGCTACGAGATGATTGGATTGAAAAGGAAATGTTGAGTTAACACGTTTACGGTCGATCACAAAGAGTAGTGCATATTGCGCTCTCAAAATAAAACCAATTCATCAGCGTGGCCGTAACAAATTTAAATTCTCGATCATGGAAAATTGCACATTCACTCGAATCTCGAATTCTCTCGGTTTATAGGTCGAGTAGAGGCAAGGTAAACAACCAAGTGTACACACAAATAAAAATGTACGAGTAACGAAAATTAAATGTGATTACTTCGTAAAATAACTTTGTGAAAAACCATTGTGGAATATAATTAAGTTAAAAAAAAGTGAAGTTAAGTCAGTAACATTTCACTGCAGTGCGAAGATTTCTTTGTATCCTAAGATCAAAACAGTGAGAAGGATAAGGAGTGATCTCTACGCTTACCAACGCTATGATTGATGAACGTAGCGCTCGTTAGTTTGACAAAGCGATGTTAGCTCATTGCGATTGTTAAGCAACGTGCAGCTCGGCCTCTACTTGGACGGGTGGCCGATAGTGGCATTTATATCTGAGCATTACCGTGCTTCGGAGGGTACGTTAAATGTATGTCTCATTTGTTTTAATCGATAGATCATATCGTCATTAAAACCTCATCCTTTTTTGAAGTCCGTTAGAAATATTCTATAGAGATTGATTTGAAAAACGTTGTTAGATTCACCTAGGTTAGTGCCAACCCTGGTGTCGAAGATTTTAGACCGCTTGAAGGCCTCCGACATGGTTGATCGATTGTAAAAATCGGGACCGACTATTTAACGTGCCCTCCGAAGTCCATTAGAAATATGCTATAAAGATTGATTTGAAAAAAGGTTGTTCGATACACCGCCGTGTTGACCTAACTAAAAAATAAATAAAATAAATAAATCATTTATTTGACACAAATATTTGTACATTATAACTTACAGAAAATACAAAAATTGTTATCAGTTATAAAATCGATTGTAAGTATGTGAACTCTGGTGACCAAATTAAGAATTAACTTGTGTTATGGTCACCAGTGCTCTTTCACATTGATCAAATTTGGTGTTGTTACAATTAAATTATTTTTGCAAAGTTACAGTAACTGAGATAAAAATTAAAGAATAATAATAATTTGAAAAAACAATATAATAATATGATAAATTACCAAAGATTTTTAACAAACTAACCCAAAACAATTGTTATTGTTGTCCTATCGCTTGTACTAGTCTGTTAAAACATCCCAACAATGCACGTCAACTTCCAGGGTTCGAATTCCAGTCACACATCCAATTAGAACAGATAATGTGTTTACTCAATTCATAATCCACTAATATTATTTGATGTTCATTTACATACAGAGTTGCGTATAGTTACGTAGAAACGTTATCGAATAACTAATCAGTTTGTAACGTCTAAATAAGTGGCGTAACTCCGACACGGTCGTTATTTAGTGGTATGCAAATGTGCGTTAAATGTACGTACTCGTAAATCTCTGGTACGGTGCGTACTGAAGACAACCTACCTGGATATTGATACCTTCACTAGGAATCATAATTGGATAACTTATATCGCATTTTGAAATGTAGATTTTTGTACACCTTCAGATAATCACAAGTTATATGTATGTATGTACAGTATAACCATTATTTTTATATATAGGTTAAAATAAAAGTATTGGTTAATTTTTGTCTCGAACTTCCAACCTTGACTAACTAACCAAAGCGATGGTGCTTCGCTAATATTTTATAATAAATTTAAAATATATAAAACCCCAGCCACAAAAACCTTAGTTCCCTTTAAAAAAAACTCAATCTTAAAGTACCTAAGTATGTATTAATAATTAAAAAAAAAATCGTCGCGTCGGGGGACCGGTCCAAACCTAACAATTTTATTACACACCCCTCTTTTTGCGTCGGGGGTTAAACAAAAGCTTGTGCAAGATATTAAAAAAATACCAAACAAACCCACATCTTGGACAGTCTTTCAGGAGTATCGTAGTCCATGTTTGTCCCAATTTTCCTTCAGAATTTTGCGATTACTCGGCTAAAGCGACGACGAGGCTGCAAATTTTTCATACAAAAATATCACTTTATATGTAACTAAAGAAATGGAATCGAGTGAAATTCCAAAAGTAATGTCATCATTTAATTAATTTAGTTCTTAAGTGACGCAATTAGGAAACCCTTGGAGATTTTTTTAACTTAAACAAAATGAAAGATGGATCATGGTTAAAATTAATTTATTCCCTCTTTTAAATGAATTTATTATTTGAGGTCTCTTTAGACAAGATTCTTTGAGTTCGGAAGTTCAAGTTGGTTATTTAATAACTTAAGTAAGACAAGCACATGATCAATGTTCATTGTTTAATTAAAATGTAAGCTAATGAATAACTTATAATAGAAATAATCTTTACCAGTACATTTTAAAGATTGCTTTAATGAAACTTTCAGTTCACCATTTACATATTTATCCTTCTCTTACAAAACTCAATAAATCGTTTAATCCACAAAAGCTTTTAATATTTGCATTTTTATGAATTAATTACGTTATTGTTTTAAAGTAAAACAACAGTCCGACACAAAGTTTGAATTTGTTTGTTTATAGTGAACACGCTATGAAATTGCATTTTTCACTTAATTTTTTTTAATTTAAAAGTGAGTGTTGAATACATTTGTCGGTGCGGATTTTTCGTAGTATTTTGTTCTTTATGCTGTGGTATTAGAGTCCTATGATCCGTGGCTGAGTAGATGTCTGACACAGGACGCATCCCAGGGTAAAACTTAATTTTCGCACGTTCGGTCGTAACGGAACACTGCGTGTTTGTGAGCGGACAATAAAACCGTCTTTTATTGCGAAGAAACAAGCCAAAGTGCATTATTTGTCGACCTATTTATTAACCTACGTAGCCGGAATAAGAGTAGTAAACCTGACTGAACCTAGGATAAGCTTACTTGCTTTAGATCTTTTAATTTGGATTTCTTCATCACAATTCCTTGACGGGTCATTGAACTTTAGTGAAAAAAAGTACTTAGTACAATCGCTTACTCCTTTTTTGCTTAATGTGTTGTATTGTATAATGTATTCAATAATTTTCTCCCCATATTGAATATTTCGGTATTATAAAAAGCTCCTAATGCTCGCACAATATAAGGTAAACTCTTGTGGCTACCTACGTAATAACCGGTCCATAAATTTTGGTAAGAATACCTTAAAAGCCGACGACATTTTATATTAAAAAGTGATTAAGTTAAGAGCTGGAAGCTTATGAGGGTTCAATTCAAAACTTGTGGCGGGTGTAATGTTAATAAAAGCCGATATTTCCTAGGAGCCGCTAGAAGCCGCGCGTATCCAAATGAAAGAGAGCTTTGATACATGTATTCCTGTAACTGCACTGCGGCATCGGCCTAAAGCAAAAAAATCTAGCAGCGTGAGAGCCCACTGTTTTCCATTACCGTAATGGAGTTACTTTCTGTTACATTTTTAGTCGCAATATTTTGGGCAACTGCAGCGTTTGATAATACACATCGAAAATATCGTGATCAATATCTCTGCACCCAACAGAGAATTCAGAAAAATGTTTGAAACAAAACTTAGTCATATTTCCACAACATATATTGCTTCTCCCCGCGCGTTGTCAGAAAACTAAGCGGAACAATGATTTAGATGAAATGACGGCGAAGGTGGGAAGTAAAGGCTATAAATTGCGAGCTAATTACTGCCAGGTGTCAGAGGCAAAACCGCCCTTCCTGTACACAACTTTACTCCATAAGTCACTCGCGATCGAGAAGAACAAATCATTTCACTCGTGTACACTTTAAAATAATCAACTACACCTAATATTTTACATCAATTACGCGCTCATATTAATAAAGAGACTTGTATAGAGTAGTGTTATTTCTAAATAAAGAGCGTATTTAAATCAAAGTGAGTTTCCTAATCGAGTGGAAATTATAGAGTCGGCGTTTTCATTGATAGCTCTAGGAATACGAAAGGTACCGTTAATCATCCTGTCAGACTTGATTAAATCTGAAATACGAGCCGCGGCGGCATCTATTGAGACAAGCGAATAAATAGCCACCTTCAGAGTTGTCGCAATGTGCTAACGGGCCAAATATATCTTTAACTGGAACCAAAAGCGTCCCCACCTTCGAAACAAAAGAAATACAAACGACCACCCTGCCGTGAAATTAATTCAAAGCGATGGGTCGACGAAAATGTATACAAAGGTAAGCGAAAAATAAAACGAAAGAGCTCAACTAATTTCCAAGGTCCCTTTTCAGATAAAGGCCGCAATTGGTGCCCTCCAGTTATCAGCGCTCTATCTAAAATATCTTAAGACTGCAAGCCCTCATTATTACAAAGTTTGTTTTCAAAAATTATAAAATACTTTTTAACATTCCGATTATGCTGTTCCGGGATCGTTTTTACTTTACGCTCATTTTTTTTATGTCGTCATAAAATTTATAAGTTGATGGCTTATAGATAAAAATATTATAGATATTGTGTTGTGACACGTTAAATTCGAGTGCGTATTTACCGTTCCAGAGTCTGCTGATGATATAAATGTTGATAACCGGCAGTTAAATCGGCTATTAAAGAAATGAAAATAAAACGTAATGGGTCATTAGGAGTAGGCAGGTTCGCGTATTATCCGATGGAGCGTGGAGGGTGCCACCTTGTTTCGTTCTCACGCACTTTCCTACAACTTTACGTGTTTGTAGAACCGTAAGACCCTTTTCCTGAACCCTTCATGTGCAACTGAAAAAATAAATGATAATACTTTGTCCAAATACAAAATTGTAGCAGTAAAGGTTTTATGTAACTTATGCCAATTCATGCTTGAAAATCTTGTTCGGTTTTATCCACTCGGGCCGGAGATAAAAGAGGTTCATGTTCTCTTGTAGATTGATTTTAAATTAAACAATATTCCTCAATTATGTTGTGAAGATTGTGTTTGATGCCGTCAAAATAAATTAGACGGTGCTCCTTCATTGTGTAGAGACCTTTGTCAACTCGGGGCCAATTTAATAAAACAAAATAAAAGCAGTTATCGAGTCGTTTGTTTATCTGTCAGCGGGCGTAAGCTGGCGTTAAATGACGTGGAAGGTGGGAATACGTGCGCTGCGTGACGATCTATAGCCAAACGATTCCTTAGAAAGAATATAGCGTTTTGTTTGTACATGATATATACCCGTATAAAATCGATGAATAACGAGGAGTACCCACAATCTACATCTCACCGATTCCAGATTGGTTACTATCAGAAACGTTTCTTAAAATAGGTACTTGTAGCAAATCTGAGTTTTGTTTTTATTGAAATTTGCTCCTAGATATCGCGATGTTGCCGGTAAACGTGCATTGAATAAACATGAGCGAAAACTTCTTTACTACTGTTAATATTTGTGTAAGTATGGTCGTGCTATTAGAATTTTTATGTTCTAAATAAAAACACGTAATGTTGCTACTTTGCGTGGCAGTATCTATTTACTAGCATTTTTTATATTCAAATTGCTGTGCAATAAAGCAAACGTAACTTTATCTAACATATTAAGTAAACCGTTGTTATCTTATTTTGGAACAATAATGTGAAATATCTTTATTGCCTGTATCACTGTAATTTAAATGTTCGTTAAGGTGCTTTCATTTCACACGTTCGTAAATCATGTGTTGTTGGTTCCAGCCCTTTGTTTAGAGTGGGTCCCACCTGCGGTCGGGCCGTTTGAAACTTGCGACTCAATACAACTTTTAATTCAACTTGAAATGTGTTTAGAAATAGATGTCTTTGTATGAAGTTAATGTGTTCAAATAATGTCCTCCGTATATCAAAGTGTTTGTATGACTTTGTTTATTATAAGTACAATAAATTTAGGCGATTTTCTTTGTTATCTAATTGTAGTTAATGTTATTTAGTGGACATTGTTTCCGTATACAATTTCGAGTGTAGCAAACAAATGGTACTAAGATAATGTGCTTTGCTTTACTGTCTTTCTAGAATATGTATAATTTCAATAATAGTTATTGTATAGGTGATTAAGCGTCTTTCACATTGAGCCTGATAACAACTGTAAGCATAAACTGATTCAGCGTCAAAGCTTTAGGTACTATGAACTTGCAAAGTATTTATCAATGATTTACTTTGCCAGTTTATTTCATCCAAATCATTAGTTTCAATTTACGAACGCAGCATCATCAACATTTAAGCATTTAGGTTAATCTGTATGTGTTACATTATAAATCATTTTGATTGCAAAATTAAGGTATAATCTGGTAAATCGAATTAGTCTAACGCAGCTGTCGGATCATAATCCTGAATTACGCAAGTCTCTCTCGGTAAATTTATTTTTAATGCAAATAAATACAGATTCGTCGCACCTGCCTGCCTAGATGTAGCGAATAATTAAGCAGAACATGAAGCGAAATAATACAAATTACTTTGAGACTTAACTCGACTTTATTTTACGGGAACACCTACATTATTCTAATCAGATTAGGCTCTTGACACACTCGCTATTCAATTAGCTACTTTGATTATTATTGCTTAAGTATTTTCAAACTTCGAGTGTGTGGATGTATCTTTAATTAGTTCTTATTATAACAAAAATATGTTTTGGGCAAAATATGAGTAATGTTGTTAATTGTGTAGTTTGTAAGCAGTAGGATGACTTAACATGCCTAAATTGAACGAACTCTTATATGATTTATTTTCCTTACACTAGCATGGCGTACCTAAAGATCCATACTATCTACTTAGTTACAAATTGTGCTTAGTAATAAAACAAAATCGTTTGAGATGTAGTTACTTCTTTTATTGTAAGGAAACGCAAAGAGGTTTCCGCGCTTTCCCGGACACCGCAATAATATTTCTACGTAATATAATCCTAAATAGTCGGCGCTGTTGTTCTCAGAAGTATCTCGGCCCGATTGCAAACGGCTCGAGGTCGTAATTGCTTCTTCCGCCTCCTGACATCATTATCTTTGCCATTATGCACCAAGCTAAGCTGTGCCGTCGACGACGACGCTATTTCCACAAATGTCTCATAATTTATTATTATACACTTAAACTTGCGCCCCGCGGCTGTGCTTGTGTTATTACTTGCGGCTCGATTGCTATATTGGAGTCGGTTCACGTAAACTATATCGCTATTATCAAGCGCTTAAAGCTCAAAACCGCTCGACAGTATCAAACTTGATTATTGTAATTAACAAATACTTTATAATTAAGCAAGAAGCCATGAGATTGTAGAAGTTTACCTCTTCGTTACTCTAGCCACATTAAACGAATCGGATATTGATTCCAATTTAAAGTTCATGTTGGGGAAATGTGGAATATTTTGTAAGTATAAACGGTGGGCAAAACAAGTTGATTGTTATATTTTGGGTGCAAATCTCATAGTTGTCGTGAACATTGTTCGTGCCACGTACAGAGCACGGATTTGTTCTTTAAGCGAACATCAGAAGTCGGAAGTTTGGAGCAAGCATCGCAGCCATGTCTCTGGAACTTACACTATTGGAGTTAGTTGTTATAAAGTAGCCGATCCCGTCGTATCGGACTGAAAGTTAACTTATTTTAATTATTACGGGGAAAACAAAACATTTCACGAACAGTGGTTACATTAAACTCCGAATCTATACTGACATATTAAAGCTGTGAATTTGATTTCTAGTTTGTTCGTTTGAACGTGCTAATCTCTGGCGTCACCAGTCGGTTTGGAATATTTAATTTGTGGTGGCCACATTTAAGAAGAATGTTATAAGCGACGAATTCGGAAATGCTCGGATATAACGTGGATAAAGACGCGTGTTGCTGCTAGTAAATCAATGAAATAAAATGAACGTATGTGAACTTATATATTTATCATACGATAATAATAGATTAATCTCTTAAAACCTGTTTATAAAGACCGAGTTGGTAAATTTGAGTAGGTTAGTGTCCAACCCAGGTGTCAGAGTTTTTACACCGCCTAAAGGCCTCCAACGTGGTCTGAGAATCGAAAACACTGGAAACGATAATTTAACGTACCCTCTGAAGCACGTTAGCGCTCACATAGAAATGCCGCTATTGGCCACCCATCCAAGTAGGGGTCGAGCTGTACTTTGCTTAACAATCGCAATGAGCTACCATCGCCAAGTGAAATTGAGCCAAGAGAGCTATAAAAAAGTTAAACACTCGGGGTTCTATCAACTGTTGTTTCCGAATAACTAACTATTTACAAATAGCGAGTTCATTTTAAGAATAACTTCCTGAAAATGTAAAGCTACGAGTATTTATAGCAAGGACTTGAATTATAAAATGGACCGGAGATCTACAAATACTGATGGATGGTGTAACTGTCCCAATAAACAATCTTATATAGCTATCTTATGTTAGAGACAGTTTTGACATCGTTCTACTAATTTTGTAAATGTAAAAGTATATAAGGACGCATGTATTTTTGTTGCTCTTTCACATAAAAAGTACTAAAAGGATTTTGATAAAACTTTACAGTAATATAGGGTATACTGTGGTTTACATCAGAATAAGACAATGGGATAAATTTTACCCGAAAAATTCCCGCGGGAACGATACAACGCGGATAACATCGCGAGACGCTGCTAGTTTTACTATATACGAGTATTTAATTAAAATTAGACGTACTATGTAAGTACTTTATCTGTTTTCCGAGATAACCAATCAAGATAAGTTAATGGTTGTAAGTGAACTTATTTAATGTATTCAAATCACGCGTTACATGCTAGTTCATGTAATAAAAACGACATAAAAGCCTTTGATCGAATACATTTATCACAATTACTGTGATTAATCATGAAGCGATCAATTTTCTTGTTCACTGACAGTGCAATAACTGAATATTGAAAAGAAATATGGAATCGGATAAAAGGTTTTGATGTCATTTTGGGTTTAATGAAATGATTATGTAGATATTTATGTGTTCATCAAAAAGGCATCTACGTTCACATATTGGGTAAAGTAAGTATCAAGTCAGTAATGTCCCACCGCTGGGCTACGGCCTCTCATCCCACTAAAGATATCAATCAGTACTCACTGTATTGGATAAATAAAGACTAAATCATTAAATTATCACTACATAGTATAAAACAAAGTCGCGTCTGTTTGTCTTCTGTTTGTCTGTTTGTCTGTATGCTTAAATCTTTAAAATTACGCAACGGATTTTGATGCGGTTTATTGTAATAGGTAGAGTGATTCAAGAGGAAGGTTTTTATGTAAATAATTCCCGAAATTCCCACGGGAACGGGCACAACGCGGGTAAAACCGCGGGGCGCTTCACTACATATTATATGTCTTCTGTTTGTCTGTTTGTCTGTATGCATAAATCTTTAAAATTACGCAACGGATTTTGATGCGGTTTTTGTAATAGGTAGAGTGATTCAAGAGGAAGGTTTTTATGTAAAAAAAATCCCGAAATTCCCACAGGAACGGGCACAACGCGGGTAAAACCGCGGGGCGCTTCACTACATAGTATATGTCTTCTGTTTGTCTGTTTGTCTGTATGCTTAAATCTTTAAAATTGCGCAACGGATTTTGATGCGGTTTTTTGTAATAGGTAGAGTGATTCAAGAGGAAGGTTTTTATGTAAAAAAAATCTCGAAATTCCCACGGGAACGGGCACAACGCGGGTAAAACCGCGGGGCGCTTCACTACATAGTATATGTCTTCTGTTTGTCTGTTTGTCTGTATGCTTAAATCTTTAAAATTGCGCAACGGATTTTGATGCGGTTTTTTGTAATAGGTAGAGTGATTCAAGAGGAAGGTTTTTATGTAAAAAAAATCCCGAAATTCCCACGGGAACGGGCACAACGCGGGTAAAACCGCGGGGCGCTTCACTACATAGTATATGTCTTCTGTTTGTCTGTTTGTCCGTATGCTTAAATCTTTAAAATTGCGCAACGGATTTTGATGCGGTTTTTTGTAATAGGTAGAGTGATTCAAGAGGAAGGTTTTTATGTAAAAAAAATCCCGAAATTCCCACGGGAACGGGCACAACGCGGGTAAAACCGCGGGGCGCTGCTAGTATATATATATACTAAACAGTAATCTGCCATTAAATTGCTTTTATTATATACAAGCATTTCAAATCACTTTAAATATATTTTTATACTGGTTTTTACTTAGATTTTTAATTAAATTATATTCATCACCACCTTCATCAGGAGGTGGGTGAAGCACGCGGGGAGAGGTCACCGAATGTGCTTGAAACGTGTTGAGGAACTCTCAACAGTAGCCTCCGTCGTAAGTAAGTTCCCGTTTAAACAAATAATAATGACATTAACGTACGTTTCAATTAATAGTAAAATAAATTATATACCATTAATAAATTATATACGAATCCAATCAAAACATCAGACAAGTATATCAAACTGCATTACTTACCGCTGTATCTAAATGAACTATTTACTAAATACTTATTTAAAGTAAACGTTAGTCAATGTAAACTTATCGCTAGTTGTTTAATTCGGTTATGTTAATGAGTTGGTACTTGAACGATGTTACCGAGATAGAGATGTCCTCATAAAGATATTGTTTTATATCTTGTTTAATGTTGTAATACACTTTTGTGTTCGGTCTCTTGTCATCTTTGGTTATTTGTTTTAAAATGAACGTTTATTTTGTGTTTAGAAATCAAAGATTGCGATAGAATGGTTACTATTGGTCCTTTTAAGATACGCTTCACTATATGAGCAGTATATATAGATAGATAAGTGTTGTACACCACTTATACATAAAAAAGTCGTTGAAAGCGATGTTTTCCAAGCCACTTTTAAATAAAGATAGTCTTATAAAGACAAATTATAAAGACATAGGAAGGCAGTGACCTAACCTAACTCATAAAATTAAATAATTCCCGCGTTGCAAAAAAACTACATCAGGCCACTAACCCATTCAATCTTACAACTATTATATTTAAATACCTACTAATAAGAGACATTTCACAGAAACGTGGTACAAAACAGCAACATTAGAATGTGCATGAACGAACAGTAATTAAGAGCAGTAGTTTGTAGTTGCTTTTAAAATAATAAGTTGAGAAGAGATGTTGAAATTTACAGCAGTACTCAGTTATATATTAATGAAAGAGGGAACTTTGAAGCCGCTACGAGAAATAGTTGGACAACTCGGAATATATTCGTTTCCAAGTTTTATACTACTCTTGTAGTGCGCTAATATGGGCGATGTATGATGATATCCTTGCTTTGAGAAAAGTTGAGAAGTTTGTCGATAACTTCTAAAATGTCATCCTTATTAGTGACGCTTTCCTTTGATTTCTTTTATTAATCGTCGCTTATTTGATAAAGGAATCACGAAATATTTTTGGTGTCCAAGTAAACAAAACTTTCAAAATTAAAAAGGTTTGTTAAACAGGCTGTGTCGAGAGGAGAGCATCATTTCCATCGCGTTTTAAAAAGTGTTTTAAAGTCAACTAGCAGTGCCCCGTGGTTTTACCCGCGTTGTGCCTGTTTCCATGAGAATTTCTGGTTGGAAAAAGCCTATAACCTTTCCGTAGAATGTGAATTTCCTATCTAATCTAAAACAATTAATCGGACTGGCAATTCCCGAGATTAGAATATACAGCATAAGTAAAAAACAAACCTTATAAATTTTACCTCTTTAATGTATTAGTATTTGTTAATAAATTCCTCTCCGACCCTTGCCTGTCTATCTGAACAGATCTTTAACCTCATCCATCAACCATCTATGTTTTTTCCAAACCACCCCGTATTATTTGTTAATATTTTTCCACGCTTCAGTATCGGAATACGTTAATTTATATCCATGACACAGGTAAAACTTGAACTTTCAATGTATCCCCTTCGATGTCGGTAAGGGTTGATTTACAACGACACGGTTCATGAACAAAATCCATTATTATACAGAGACCTTTTAAAGTTCAACCACTGACATTTCATGACGGCGACACTGTGATGATGATACCAATAATATCAATTGGTTTGTCGTTATTGAGTTGTTAACAATGATTTATGGGATACCACTACTTTTTTATTAAGCCCCGATGGTGTGTTATAGTGTTTGTATTTCTTTGTGTATGTGTTGTGTGTTTGTGTATCGTTGTGTCTGCGTATCAGTATAAGTATCTGTTGTAAAGCCGTAGCTTTCTATATCTAACTAGCTGTGCCCTGCGGTTTCACCCGCATTTATTCAGTCAATGCTTACCGTTTAAACCTTCCCTGGACTTTCATGAATATTTCAAGACCAAAATTAGCCAAATCGGTTCAGCCGTTCTCGAGTTTTAAGCAGACTAACGAACAGCAATTCATTTTTATATATAAGAGAAGAAGATATTGATCACCAAACCGCATTTGACAAGCGTGGTGATTAAGACTAATCCTCCTCACTGTACTGATATCTTCAGTGAGATGAGAGGCCTTTGCCCAGCAGTGGGACATTACAGGCTGATAATATTTTTTTAAAATGTGTTTTATTTTTTAACAAAACGTATGGTAACCTTTTTCTTACTGCCGCACTCAGAAACGTTCATTAAATCGGCACTTAATTATTTGACGTAACTTTTCATACATGTCAAAATCAGTAATTAAACCTAAATACCAATATGCAATCATTGTTGATTTAAAGATAGATTAAAAATGATTTCATAATAGATCATTCATAAAAGTGTCTAACGAGACTTTACTTACTTTGAAATGGTCCTTCAATCAACACTCAGAGGTGATGAATAAAGGGAATCGATTAATATAGAATTCCTTTGAGGGCATATCGATTAGAGATATTTTGAAAGCGACGCAGTATAAATAGAAGTGATTCAGATAGAACTGATCAATGGAATTTTAACATCAATGGAATTAGATTTTCTAAAACCGAATGACACTGTAGGAAGGTTAAATCGCTTAGATTGACCGAGTACACAAGTTCAGTGACGACGAATTCCAAGAATGTTAAGTAGTGACTCACTTGATATGTTTGATGTTCGCGATTTTATAGGCCGGCTTTTGGCTTTTAATCTCCCTTGAATAGGGGTGCGTTCCCATTGAAGCAGAGCGGAGCTGTACGGAGCTCAATTCAATTCATTTATTTATTTCAAATGTAATTACATTATATTTGGCTCAGTTATCAAGACATCACCTCCCATACTAGTATAAACTGTGTCACGGAAAGGTGATACCTCTCAAATCGAGCAACAATAAAATATAGCTTACATTCTACTGTATATAAATACCTTACAACCTAACATATATCTTCTTATATATAAAATTCTCATGTCACAGTGTTCGTTCGCGTACTCCTCCGAAACGGCTTGACCGATTCTCATGAAATTTTGTGACCTACTCAATATGAGTAGGTCTGAGAATCGGCCAACATCTATTTTTCATCCCGAAATTCCCGCGGGAACGGGTACAACGCGGGTGAAACCGCGGGGCGCAGCTAGTAAGTTTATACAACTATAACTATGGTCAGGGTTTATTCATCAACCAATCAAACCCCTTGAAATGGTCAAACAAAGCTTTGACATTGTCAAAATCGTTTCGTCTCGATGTAAATGTTGCCCAGCAAAGTAAACAACAACTTGGTGTTTTATGTAAGTTAATTAGACGTTTAAACTGTAAAGTGTTATACAATCGTCAAAATAAGAAAACTGGTAAAATATAAAGTGTTTTGTAAACAAAGGGAAGCCAAACAAAGTAAAAAATGTGCGGTGTTTGTGTTAGTGTAAGTTAAACACCCTGAGCGTTAACGTGAAGGGTCTCCCAGTTTATAAGTTGCACATTTTCATTCGGGTTCAGGAGCTTATTAGCCATTGTTGCGGTAGCGATGGCGCGTTCGTGATTGCTGACATTTATCTTGCGGTCTTGCTAATTAGCCCGCCCCGCGCCGACTCCTTACACAAAGACCGCTTCTAGGAGTCAGTAAAAACTTAACAATTCACATTTTATCTACTACAATAACTTTCTTTTTATTTTACAGTAATAAAATTTAAAATTCTTCCACTTTTGAAAGACGCTGTACACTACCTGAGGAGTCTTTAAAAATGAAACTTTTTACATATTTCATTTAAGCTTTTTTCTGAGCTTTGCTAAGTAGTAGAAGTATAAAGTTTTTACTGTTTTTAAATTAATGTTGTGACCGCATGTCAGTGCCAAAATTAAAAATTGCATTTTAAAATGAATAGTGTTAACGATAACCAAATTGTTTGAAAACTGAAAATTAAATTGTAAATTTCGAATTTGTATATAAAATGTTTCGTTTTTTGTCGAGAACGCGTGTTAATGAAGCCAGTGGGCGGATGTACCGGTCGTAAATACTAGTCCGTTTCGTTTTTCCGTTTCCGGTCTAGTGTTGCTATAACTCGACCGTTACATGTCTTATTTAAACTTTATTTATATTCGGTAATTTGAAAATATCCATATGTGGTTCGGAGGTGGATTTATTGGCTGTTAACCACGCCTTCGTGCAACTCCCCTTATCGTGTTATCAAAATATGAGTTAAAAATGTTGTTGATGGAAATATAAAAGGAATGTTGTTAATTTCCTGAATGAAATAAAGTTTATTTTTATTTGGATTTGCTGTGATTTATTTGGTACAGACTTAATGTTCGTTTGTAAAACATAAACGGTTGCGTGGCGATATTTTATTGATACTGGTTATGAAAACAATTAGTTTATGTAATGATTTATGTGTTCTAAGTTTTTTAGCAAATTTTACGCCTATATTCATAACAGCGCCTATAACACAATATAAACTACTCGAAGTTTGAATTGAGACTAACTCATAATAGGATCAACTTAGTGCCAAAGCAGGCGTTTTTAACTTAACCTTAATCGAAAACAAGATCGATCAAATTAGGTACGTATAGAATTGGAATATCTAATCAAATTGTGATCGATAACCGTAAAGTTTCAGCTTTCAAACATCATGTAAACGTTAAAAACAAAAATCCATTCAATACCACTCTATTACTATAATTAGAAACACATTCATATTTAACTTGATAGCTATCTTTAGAAAAACATTTATGTTCAGCTTTATTTACGCCCCTATGTTCTGTGACTGCTATTCGAAATAACAGATTAAAGTGGTCAGCGCTACTTATCCGGATTAGGTCGGTAAACGGTGAAAATTGTTAAATACAGAACGTAATATTTTATGTGTGGGATGTAGTTCTGCGGTTCTTTGGTTCGCAGTAGGACACTGATATTCTCTAGCAATTCTCTAAGAGTAAATTGCAGTAAATTGAGGAGTAACCCCGGATCGCCTCTGAACGATACTAGCCTTAGTTCGAGTGGTCAGTTACTCAACGTTGGTTGCTTTAACATAGATTCACAGAGAGATTATGTTATGGCATGAAATATTGTATGATGTACAGGTACATCTGGAATGGTACCGTTAGTGTTACTGCTAATATAGAGGTTACATTTGTTTTCTTGACAGATATTTTCAATTGCGATGAATAGTCAATAATTCAGAGTAAAGAAACCAAAAACACTTACTTCACTTACTTCGTGCTTCGGAGGGCACGATACGCAGTTGGTCCCAGTTGTCTCAATCGTAAGACCATATCGAAGGCTATTAAGCGGTGTAAAAACTCCTACACCAGGTTTGGCCACTAACCTACTAGAAATGAATGAATGACTTACTTCATTAACTGTCATCTTAAACTGTCACTGTCATCTAGAACTCTATCTACCTATCGTTGTTATTAATGGTACAATATTATAGACAAAGCTCGGCATTATTAATAGTGAGTTAGAGTTACATGCAAATACGAAGCGATTAGATACCAACGCGATTGAATGTCTGGATTGATTGGATCAATAAATATGATAGATAATCTGCAATTAGTGGGAGGGCCTCGCCGCGGTTTGTATTCAAGCTTCCTCAATAATAGCGCGTACAATTGATACTGCTAATAATGCCTATTCACTGGAAATGGAATTCGCACAGAGTTTTTATTGACGACAATATTTCTTTCAGTGTTGTTGCGAACTACTCCGTTAATGGGTTTCTTTATTCAATTATTTTGTATGATTGTAAATTAGCTGCTTTCACGTTTCGTTAATACAGAGTTATTGTTACTTTTTCGTATTGAGTAATATTTTTACGAGCGTCGTGTAGCGTACTGTATAATATTCGGACATTAATAAAATTAAACTTAAAATACCTCATGCTCGTAAATCATTCTGATTTATAAACCTCTCGTGTATTATGTCGTCATGTTGAGTAACAAATTTCATCTTAATCCGCCGGATTAAACGGGTTGAGGGAAACATGGGCAGTAGTAATAAATCTAAATTCTTCCATCAGTGAGCCCAGTGCAGCGTGTAGGGCGGGCGGTGGCGGCTGGGCGGGCGGCGGCGGCGACTTCCACCGGCGACTGTGTCACCGGGAGCACGTCCGAACGTGATGCCCAGTTTATTGCATCCCACCCAACTGATTGGACGACTCACGACCATCTCCTATAACACAAATAAACACACAAACTCCACTCTTAACACAACTGAATAAGGCCAACAAGAATTCGTGACTTCCCCGTTTATGGTGGCACCGAACGAAGTGATCGAGCAAATAGCAATCTCTCAAACTAATCTCGCTAATAAAAGTATCAAAGTATCTGCCGGCCACTCTTCACAGAATATTTATGCGCATCGCCCGTCAATAGGTGCTGGAGTTTATTCATGCCGCTGCTGTATTTTTCGCTGAATTTCGATGTATGATGTGTAATGGGATTACTGTATTTAAACTACGCCAATGTAATTGCGGTTAAAATTATTTCGGAATAATCACATTTACACGAAGCATTTGGATTGGATTCAATTATTTATATTCCGCGTATGTAATATGTTTTAAAGTGGAATGTGATATTGTAAATTTTCTTTCCGTGTTGTAAATGTCCCACTTTGCCCGGTAGCTGAGCTTCATGAGCAAATAAGGAGTTTGCACGTAGAAACCGTCTTATCGTGAGGCACGTACCAGCCTTGATGCCCACTTTATTGCTCGCGAGGGTCCTCGTGGGAGCTTGCATCACACTGCACTTCACATTCTTCCTTTTAATTGGGAGATGCCAATAAAAACACGCCATCACTGTCTGCACTGACGACATTAGGAAAATACCTTTGAAGGTGACAAAGTGTTATATTGCTACGTACGTAGGTATGTGTTACCCATGAACCTTTGATTGGGAAGACTAATTTACACAAGGTAAGACAGATCTATAAACCGTTCCTTTGTACTTGAATATATCTAACTGACTTAGTGGGTACTTGATACTAATTATTATATTATATGGCTACCGTGGTTACCGCGTAAATGTTCCTTTGATAATTTTGGAATAATCTCTATGGGAAAGAAAATCTTTGGAAAGATCTATCTCTATACCAAACAGCTCAATCAGTTCAGTGGTTTATGCGTGAAACGTTACTTACTGCCGCACTTAGAGCCGTCCATTAAACTTATACTTAACTAATTGATGTTATTTTTAATTCATTACATGTCAAAATCATTCATTGAATCCCGTACGATGCGGTGTCACAAAATTTAACAAGGGACTATCGCAATCCATGATAATTATATTACTTTATTTATTAATCTGGCTGCAGGCCGCGCTCGGTATATCAAACGGTTAAAATAGAACAAAATACATTTAAAACAGAAATAGCTACATGTAATCCTCGCCTTTTCATCGAATGAATATCAATATCGAATACCTGAGTCGAGTTAAATATGCGCTCCACGTTCGTCCGGCGCCTGATTATTCTTACAAACTCACTGATTGAGTGAGCCAAATGTTAAAAATTAAAAATTGTAGGAATATTTATTGAGATTTTAATATAATGGTTAAAATGCCTGCAGTCAGAACAATACTTAGTTAAATGTATGAATTAACAATTATAAATGCGAAATGATCCGATTAACAAATTTCCAATAGCTTTCGTACCCGATGTATTTAAAATACATATATAGGTAAAGGCAGATAATATTTCAATTGAATTACACATTTCTCCACAGTATCATTAAGAATGAGCCCTTAGGTATAATTTTAATTCGGAACGTTTATTTAAAAAGGCAAAATAAACATTTTTTCGTACCGCCGACTTTCCTTTCCTCATTTTAATTGCGTAAATCTTCTTTAGGGAAGATCTTTTTCGATAAAATCTTTTTTCAGTAACGATAGCAAGATGATGTTTTAGAGACTCGGAAAATCAGCTTACCTGGCTATCTACGGCCTTTGGTTACTTTACTGAAATTAATGAATCGATTTGATGACTGTGCCGTTTTTTATTTTTAATAGCATTACAGAAATACTTAAAATAAACATTCCAAAATACTTTAAAATGCTATTGGGTATTTTTTGTTAAAATTTGTTAAAAAATCCTTTGATAGACCAGATAAAATGTCTGATATTCATCCCATATATCAAAGCTCAACATGTTTCATAAATAAAATACCGGTTCAATCTTTGTTTCGTTACGAGGAATAAAATGAATATACATCGTGTTACCTATTAAATATTCTGTAAATATTTGTTTCGGGCCCGTGAAATAATGCCTTTTATTATTTATTCCATTTAAAAACCATTACAATATTTAAAAAAAAACACCGGTTTGAGATAATTTTTGCCTAAACCACGCCTTAGGCAAAGTGCGGTAAAATCGAACTGCGATAAATCTTTCTCACTTTAATTTAGTAAGGATGTATTAGCCTGTGATGTCCCACTGCTGGGCAAAGGCCTCTCATCTCACTAAAAATATCAGTAATGTATTATATTAAATAATCCTTTGGCCGCATGCGGTCGCCGATTTTCTTTCAATATACATCATTCTTCGTCGTCTTCTCTAGACTATCCGCCGATTGCAAATTCTTAGTTACAACTGCTGTCATTCTTGTAACTGACTACCATATTCTTTGCACTGTTGCGGTCACTGCATGAAACTGCGAAGGTTAAATGTAATTACGCGATAACTTACCTTATGTTTGGAATAAAAAGCTTTTAGATACATAAGTCATTAAGGAAATTATAAAAGATGTTAGTGGAAATGTTACTATTGTTATAAAGTTTCATTAATTCGCTTATATCTAAGTAAAACATAAGTACGAAGAAAGTCTATTATTATAAGAATTCGAATGAAATACCTTCACAATGTTCCTTTAATCAAGATCCTTTGTTCTTGATTCAATGTAGACAAAAAACTAATTATTGTAAAACGATTGCCTTCCACGATTATAAGTAAGTAGTTAATGAGAAGTCGAGATCTTTTACGTAACAAATGACGGTCTTGAGTATCTTATATTGGTATAAGTATCTAAGCACCTCTGTATTAAAAGAACATTATTCATAATTCAAATAAAATAATTACAGAAAAACCGTAAACCGCTGTTATAGATATGTAAAGGATAAAAATAAAATAGATAGAAAAGCTTGCATAGGTAATCCCGATTAAGAACTATGAACTTCAGACATTAAATTTTTTTTTTTTTATAAAATATTATTCCTGGTTTACTGTTTCGCATTTAAGGCATTTACACACACGATATTTAGTTGAACTAAACCAATAATGACGTAATTCAGTAGTTAATAAAGATTAAGTTTTCAGTGGCGTAGTTACGAGAGTTAACTTGCACAGTAGTTACGTATGAACGGTGAACGCTACCGCTTCGTTCGTACGAGCCTCATTTAGTTCGAATACAGCACGCGAACCAACCGTATAAGTAAATAACTTTTAATTACTTGTTTATTGTTGTTTCTCAGTCAGACTATAACGGTATCTGTTAGCTAAAAGCTGTTACAGATGATTAAAATGATCATTATCTAACTATTATGTATGTATTCTATTTATTGCTTCTCTTTGTAACCGATTTAAAAATACTTATGTATATGTCGTATTATTGTTAGGTACTAAGTATAAGTTATTTGGTAAATACAGCTTTGTATTCCGTGACTTCGCGTGTAAACAAGTTTCATTGACAAAGTAAACAAAATATTTCTGGGGGTAATCGCTCGATTATCCTGAATCTAGCTCAATAATTTACCTAAATAAGAATATATAAATTCATAGCATCAGGTCTGGTGTTCCCGAGCGAGTGCTATCTCAGGCAGTGATTATCAAGAATAGCTCTCGAGCTATCTTTGTTTTAATTCTGTAAATAAAAACACAGGGAAACAAAAGTCCAGAATTCTCTTCCACTAAGTAATTTAATTCCTACATAAAAGCTTTCGGTACAATTAACACGAACAAAATGTTCGACTTTCGCTGATCTTTCATAAAAGCTGATCAGTGGAACGTTAGTTAAAAAGGTATTTTCTTTAATTGGATATCGAGTTTTTATTAGCTTCGATGTGTACAGACTTTATTCGATGCCGTCTGCAATATCCGTTGTTGGGAATATAATAAAGGACAGCTCCCTTATTTATTGCTTTTGTACTCACTTATCCAGTGATTTTGTTTGTATTGTTTGCTATTCAGGTACGTAGAGATAAATATTTGTGGTTCTGATGAATTCGATACGATCATTGTGTGGTTATTCTGCTTAGACCTATAAGTAAAATGTAAAAGGAATAAGTAAGTTATTTATAAGTGAGATATGTTTTACCCTAATTATATGTTGTATAACTATTCAAACAACAAACAAATATACTTGACTAGCAGCGCCCCGCGGTTTTACCCGCGTTGTGCCCGTTCCCGTGGGAATTTCGGGATAAAATGTAGCCTATAGCCTTCCTCGATAAATAGACTATCTAACAGTGAAAGAATTATTCAAATCGGTTCAGTAGTTTCTGAGATTAGCGCGTTTAAACAAACAAACAAACAAACAAACAAAACAAACTCTTCAGCTTTATAATATTAGTATAGATGAAATTAATATTATTTATAGCGCAGTCTGATGTAAATCATTCTTCATTGGAGCAATAATAATGTTGGCAGATTTGGCAAACATATTCGTAGATTTCCTGTATTATTAGGAAACAAAATTAAATGCTAAGTTTGACCTAAAAAGACAGAGTTCAAGGAGACCTCGAAAATATTCAATAGAGATCCGTTGAAAGATTGCAAAATCCGGGTTAAATCTATAATAGTTCCAGAACAAACAACGTATTTAAAAGGTCAAAGTCTGTTTCTCAGTAATATTGGCTTGATTTATTTATCCTATAGTTAAAGAAATAGTGTCCTTTACAATTAGTAGTTGTAACCTAATATTTGCTTAATTTACTTATTATTGGTACACTAAACATTATTTAAAGCCGAACTACGCAAAACAAAGGTTTAGTTTAACAATTTTTATCAAGTTTGTAAGTTTGAATGTAGGAGAATAGACTTGAATCTTAGAGTGCCCATCTATACGACTAAGAAAACATCATTTTGCTAAAGCTTTTGGATTTACTTTCTGGGATGACCACGAAATAGAATGTACTTCGGCCTTCCGTGATAATGACAACCGTGTTTATTCCTATTTCATACATTGCTTTCTTGATTCCATAAATCAAATCTCAGGTCTGACCCGCACTAGTACAATATAACACCCGATAAAGTTTAATCATCGAACACTTGTTATACGATCTTTTTACATTTTCATTTATTGGTTAGCTGTATTTCTAAAGACATACAAGTTTCAGATCACGAACATCGTAATCCAGAGTCTGATTTAAAGTGAATGGCTACGTTTGTGCTCTATGAATGCATCCGGACCTTTCGGAATCGTGACAATCGGCTCGGCGCTACCTGAGGCCGCCTTCCACTGATCCAACCGAGAGTTTCGAAATGAAGGACTTTCATATTTTACTTTTGAAATTGGTCGCCAGTAACTTTCGATTTGAATGGAACTCAATCGAAATATTTGATAGTTTTGAACTGATTGTGGTGGAACTACAAATAGCTATTAGCTCTCGCTTTAGTGAAGTAAAAGAAGAGCTTTTAAGCTCACACAGTAGGGATAGTCCACCCTTCAATATGGTGTAACCTGGTGGTTAATAAAAAAAGTAAGTGAGTCCGATCAGGTTAACGACCTACCGTGGTGTTGAAGTAATTACTGTTTTAAACGTTTTTTACTATCATTATTATAATTTTACTAGCTGTTTCACGGAGTGGTAATATCCGCAATCCAATAGATGGCGCTAGCGTGAAAAATTTTAAGATTGCGCTTACGTTATTTTCTCAGATCTAGTGAGGCCGCGCCCATACTATTTGCCAAGAAAAAATATTTCCACTTTATATAATTAGTAAATAAAGATAGATTATCTCTTCCCACTATCTTTTTACTTTGTTCACCCCAGACTGTCTGTGTTTGTTGATACACATATAACATGTATTCCATCTGCATCAATGTACACAAACACGTACTGTCATGTTTGTTTATCCTGTAAACATAATCTCTATCCGAGTTATCATGTTAGCAAATGTTTAACAAATCAATATTAGGTATCAACGTTTAGGAGGTAACTAACTTGCAAAGTTTCAGCCACAGACCCGTCAAGGGCAGTCCGCACAAACTTCGGGGGTTGTGAAATTATTCTATAATATCTCTTAACCCTTTATATGTATCTTAAATTCTAGTTACGTAAACAAAGTAGGTATGTACCGCAACGATAAGTATCGGGTGTGTGTGCAATGAATTCTAATGATGCCTATTTCCACCGAGCGGTACTATTAAGGCAACAATTTCACGAGTAGCTTTACAAAATTGTTAGTATACACGTCAGATAACAGTCACCGCGTGACGCGTTCAGAACTCTCCTGTGACAAATTCTAGTTTTGAAAGGCGAAATATTTGTTTCACACTTTAAAATAACAAATATTACGCTCCACGCATTGTTTTGTTCGGACATTTGAATATCGTATTACGAATTCACCTGTCTGTACACGAATATTATAAACATAGGCATTGTTTTTCTATCATGGCTCCAATGACATGCCTGCTATTCTGAAAATCTATGGAAAAATATAAATCCTCGTATGTTTGGAGGATTATGAATAAAAACTTTGTAAGTTAAGGAAAAGTAAAGTATATCACAATTTATAGTTATACTCTTATAAAATTAAGAACAACATAACATCTTTTCACGAAAGAAAATTTAAAAATACTTTCTGTATAACTTTTTAATGATAAAGCACTTAGTTTCATCTAGTCAGGTATGTGCTCATAAGTTCATAAACAGTTTAAACATTTTGTGATTACAAAGTACAAAGATTTTGTCAGGATTTGTGATAACCCTTACGACACAGAAACACAATTTATAAAGAACATTTTAACCCCTTTCAAGCACATGTAATTGTACAATTAAATTGGTTCAAACATTTAAACTCAAACGAAATTAAATTGTACATTCCCTCGTTTAATATAAATATTATGGGACTTTAATTGTACCATTGCATTTGATTATTCTTTTGCGTTGAGGTTTTACCGAAATCAACAAAACAAAAGAGTAAAAATTGTTCACACGTGTAACAATAAGAAAATTGGTTCCATTGTTTAAATTGAATGAGGATGTTATTTCCGCTGTGATTGTATATATCAGCTTTAAATGAAGTTTAATTGCAGTTACAATCTGTAATTGTCTTTAAAGGAAAATTAGGTTGGAACCCAAAAACTAGTTGTAAAGTAGGTTCCAACCTTCAAACTACAATTTCACACTGGAATTCAAACAATTTCAAAACGTCATAAAAGGAATTAGCCTTATTTACTGTCACCAGTTCTTATCCTGTAAATTTACGACACAGGTCTATTTTGCGTGCTAACCTCAACACAATATTAAGCCATAAAATTTCTTACGGTTCCGTATCCGTAGCTAAGTTAATGCGTGGCACTTTGTCGTAGACTGTAAACGTCACCGCGTAGCGTAGTGCCGTAGGACCGTAGTACTGTAGCACCGTAGCACTGTAGCACCGTAGTACCGTAGCACTGTAGTACCGTAGCAGCGCCGCAGCATGTTTAACGGAATACGTCCATCACACACAGCGTTGAGAATATGTAGGTACTTAAGACAAATTTGTAGCTTACTGTAAGCTGTCTCTATATTTCCCTGTCTCGCGGCCTCAAGACGACGCTTAATTATACGGTCGACCACGCGTAGTCTTACGTTCTATGTTAACTAAGTCTCAGCGAGGAACACTTAAACTGGATACATTATTTTGAGCTAAAGCCACTGTAGACGATTGATTAACTTACCCTTTCTTATCCACCTACGTACAAAGTGGTACGTACAAAACATGTTTTGTCGAAAATAGAAACATTTTGTTAGAATGTGAAATTGCTTTATTTTTTAAAACTTTGTAAAGGAAATAGCTATAAAAGCATTTATTTATACTATGATGAAATTATAATAATTTAAGCACTCAAATGCGAATGCGGTTTTCATCTGCCCTCGTGAATCTCTGTAAGTGATTCCGTGTAGTCAACATGCATGCATTATATTTGACAGTTAGCTTTATGGGAAAATCGGACTTTACTGTTATGTGGAGTAAAAAAAGCTAATTAACTTACGTTGTCGCTGTATTTACAGCAATAGGAGTGGTTTGTTTTTAATCTATACTAATATAATAAAGCTGAAGAGTTTGTTTGTTTGAACGCACTAATCTCAGATACTACCAATCCGATTCGAATGATTATCTTTCTTATATATAAAATTCTCGTGTCACAATGTTCGTTCCCGTACTCCTCCGAAACGGCTTGACCGATTCTCATGAAATTTTGTGAGCATATTGAGTAGGTCTGAGAATCGGCCAACATCTATTTTTTATCCCGATATTCCCGCGGGAACGGGTACAACGCGGGTGAAACCGCGGGGCGCAGCTAGTTTTTGTTATAAATAGCCACATTCAACGGAAAGGTTATAGATTATTTTTCAGCCCTAAATTCCTACGGGGTCGGTCACAACGCGGGTAAAACCGCGGGGTGCTGCTAATAATACATATTACGCCTTATTACCAAGCAATCCGATATCTACTTCGATATTTTCTATAAACATAATGTTCAACGTATTATGAGACAAATGTAGGGGTAGAGGCCTATCACCCACTAAAGTTAATAGTACGGTGAAAAGGATTAGCCGTAATCTCCGAGCAGACATACTACTTGTGGTATTCACCTCACAATGTCTAGCGATTAATATAACATTTGAATCCTCTTTATATTCTACAAGCAGTAATCCGCGGATTCACCCGTTTTGTGCCGTTTTCGTAGTTTGTAATCCTTCCCCGTAATCTTAAAATCCGTAAAAGTTTAAGTCATGGCATCATAAGTCATTTACAGTTTTTTTACAATTTTTGATAGAAAATTTATCAATAGTAACACGTGATCATTATTCATCCGGAACCATGTTTTACTAACATTCATTCATATTTCCTTATTTTAATTTGTATTCTAACTACTCTACTTTCCATAAACATTCATTTATGTTTCATATTTGGAGTACGTTAGTTTACAAAAGAACCCTTTGTCCAATTGAAATGTTATATGTGTGTGGTGTTGGTGGTATTAGTTGGTCGGTGGGCGACAGCGGCGGCCCGCGGTGACACCTGAGCCGACCGTCCGCGCGACCGACTCCACATGTAATATACAACTGTACAGCACAACCCTGCATGATATATCACATGACGTCACTGACGTCTGTTCCAACAAAGCCGTCAACAGTTTTCCACTCGTACCTACTGTTTTATTCAAAACTTCGAAACAGATTTTCTATTTTATTGCCCCAACTTGTCTAGGTCACAACGATAAAACTGTTTAGGGTTAGACAGTAACCACAATAATTCATTAAATTACCTACAAGCTAATGAATGCTGCAAGAAAATTATACTTTCATTTTTGTTACGTACTTTACGAAGTATAGTTTTAGTACGGAAAATGTTTGCTAATTTTTCAGGCATAATTTAGTGCTTACTTTAATTTGAAACTGTTTTCAGTTGTGCGGCACTTTGAGCGCTGAAATAAAATTGTATATTCTAGGATGCTCACAGTAGTTAGTTAGTAAAAAGTTTTAAACATAATTGAGTTAGATATCATCAGAATGAACTTTACTTTATTCGAGTTCCTTCGATGAGAATAGGTTTTCAAAGTTATGTAGATTATTTCGAACAAGCTTTAATACTTAGGTTACTACATGAAATATAGGCTTGTTTATAAACCCTTAAAGTTTGATAAATCTGTATGAAAATTGATATTTAGCAAACCTTCAATAAAACGAAGGGTACTACTTAAGTAAAGTGATCTCTTGGGAGTGAATGTATCGGAGCGAGCGGAGGTTTCGTTACCAAATTGCCTAATATCGTTACGTGCCAGATATTGGAGCCAGTGTATACAGGTGCAACTTGCATGGATTAAGGTTTATACATCCCTCGTGCTATGTGCATTAGTATACATCAGTTGAAGTACCTTTTGTGTTCGATAAAGTAGTTTGATTTACTATCAATTATCCTTAGCATCAAGTAACTTTTTAACAAGTCACAATTTTAAAAGCTTTAAAGCTGGTATGTTTTAGTGTAAAGTTAGAAGCTTCGCAGACTAATGTCCAGAGTCTATAGACTTTCTTCTTTAGTCAGTTTAACAACTGTTTAGTTACTATTGTAGATGAGAAAGCCTTTATAAGTACTTACCTTTTGTTATCATAGTCCATAAAACAGTCTAGTATTTTATGCCTGTCTGGGCTAGGATTTGCGCATGATTTTAGTCCCAAATAATCAGTCTGTGTTAAAAATATCATCGTATTTATTTTACCTAAGATATATCAATGTTTACTGTGCCTAAGACTACATGTTTCTTGCATAAGCACGCGTATGTATCTTAGAAGTACGAGTATCAATGTTTTCTGAGTAAATATGAGTCTATTATTTATTAAAAAAGTGCCTTACTTTTCCATCCTCGTTGAAACATATCCTCTGGGCATACGTTCTCATAAACCTTGACAGGCGTCCGTCCGCACAACACATAATCATTGCAAGACCTTCCTTTTAATTCACTGCTATATGCAGTTGTTTATCAGCCTTTGCTTTTATTTTTTCATTGAACAAGTTAATTGTTAAGTATTTGTTTTAATACTGAATTGTGGAATAGTTTGGCATGTTGCAGTGACAGTGTGTCGCAAATAGAATTTCATAAATGGAGACACATAGCGAGTTTATGGCAATAAGTGTCTTAATCTAAACTTGTATTTAAGGTTATAAATAAATCAACACAAACTTAATATAATAACAATATATTTTCTTATATACAAATTAGCATTATAATACAAAGTAAAGAGCTACTAAGAACACGATTGGATGCGAATGACAAGTCGCCGCGCTGCGTTTCAGCGCCTCCAATTCACTTACATCTGGAGTCTCGTCGAAGTCTCCCACTTCATTGTATTGCATTTCTTCAAACTTTCCGGACAGAGCTGCGAACAAAAACAACACCACGTTCAACATTTCACTGTGTACGTAACTCATATTTTATCAGCCGTATCTCAAGGTGAAACCTTTTTGTCTTGTTTTGACTTGCTCACGAATTTGTACAACCAATTTATCACGTCTTGTGAGACAAGCTGTGTTAGTTTTAGTAGGCGAGATTGTTATTAGTTGTGTTTTACGCATTACAGTTTTGACACTAAATAATACCGAGGGCGAGATATATTGTAGAATATCTGCTCTCGGCTTTGACCTAATAATGTCAAAGGTTAAGATTTCATCTTTCATCTACGTTGACTTTATTTCGCTGTCTTTTTATTTCCATTTTTCCTTGTAATTTTCAATTAAAATAGACGTAGGCGAGTATCAATTATCCTCAGTTTTTGTGGGAAAGAAACCAGAAACCTTTGGAGAATATCTTGGAAAGAGTCGGACGGAGCGGTGTCGAGGTTCCAAATATCGGGTAACACGATGCCATTAACGCCTTTCATTCCTAAATGTTTCGTACGTTGTCGGTCGAAACTCAAGTTTCGAGCGTGTACCGGAATTAAATTACGTAATTCTGATACACGTCAAGACAATTTTATACGTGCTTTTATGTGAATACTTTACGTGTTTGTAACGATCGATGTTATGAAAGGATGTGGAAGCAATTATAAAGAGGATCGCCCGATTACACACTTTCAAGCCTAAATCTACTCTAATCCTTATTTGCGAAATAAGTTTAGGTATTACAAGAAAATCTGCTTGTTTTGAGTAAACTACTTAGCTTTTTGTTATAAAAACCAACCACAAGTTTTGATTCCACGTAAATACTAACTAGAGGTAACTTTTTTCTACAAGGTCTCGTTGTTATCTTAATATTTTTTATTATTATACAAAAAATACCTTTACACGCGATACACGTTTTGTTTATTAGATTGTCTTCTTAAAACCCATTGAGACACTTAGACAGGGTTTTTAATTTCAGGAAATAATATATGTAGTGGCTTAATTACTTTACTTACATTATTATACACTTTTTAAGCAATAGGTAAAAATGTAGATACATTACAATATAATGTAATAATACTTACAATATAACTTAATAGTCCCGTCTGTATCACCAAGGGAATTCTTTGATATGCAACTATATGTACCAAATGTGGATCTTCCTACTTTCTTAATTTTCAGCCTCATGTCTACTTCATAGCCTCTCTCAATGGCCGTGATTTCGAACCTTTTGTCCGCTGTGGAAGATAAAACGACTATTAGAAATAAACTATACGTTTATGTGCCTTTAAAATTTGTTCAGCTGTGGGATTACAGGCATTTTTTCATTTTTTAACTTCTATCTTTACACCTTAAAATTAAATTATTGACCGTGATTAATGTCATTTTCTTGATGAGATACGACCAGATAATATCACTGTAGTGGCCATGCAGATTAAATGACAGTAAGTTAATAGTATCAGTACTCACACTGTGATATGATTTGATCATTTATCGTCCAATAGTTGATGGACCTAGGGAAAGCTTCTGAATGACAATCAAGGTGCACCGTGTCTCCCTCTTTAGCTCCTACTAATTGGTTTTGTATTGTCATTATTGGTGGAACTGCGGACAAAAGTTAAATAATTTACATTAGGTATAACAAATACATTTTTTTAATCGTATGCTTGGGTTGCTACGATGCAGTGGCGATGACGCCGAATAAAATATAATATTATTGAGCATTACTACCATTACATTAAAATTTTATAAAAATCGCTACTTGCCGTCTCAATTTCGTTGCTACAACTTTTAGGCTATGTTTTAGTGTGTTCTTCAAAGCTTTATAAGTTACTTTTGTGTCGTAACTATTTTAATAGACCAATTCCTTCAATTAACTTTAAATAAACGCACCTAAATCTTACAATATAGGCAATAAAATAAAACTAAGTTAATAAAGGAAAATAAACGAGAATGTCCCGAACTGTCTGGACTTGCTTTAGAACAATTTATGTAAATAATTAGAACTTTTACTGAAATGCAATAACGTTGTACTTCATAGACTTAATAAGTATTTTACCGCTATTGAATAAATCTACCAGCACTAATATAATGAAGAGGTTAACTTTGCAAGTTTGTGTTTAAGAAGTAATGTCTGAAACTTTCAACTGATCTTGAGAATTTAGTGTGGGATAAGCTGGAAACGGGATGGAGGCGTAACTATTAATTTTGAACAAAACATTGCGGAATTTTCCATTAGAATCATATCATTTGAAGCCTTAGACTTCTGTCTCATTGACTATTTAGTTTATTTTTAGTACTTTTGTAGGATAATATTTTCCTAAGATTTTTCATTGGATAAAAATCTTTCCATTTGACCTTTGATACTACCTTTATTTTTCGTAGAAAATTTAACAACATTTTATCTTTAGGAAAGTTTTTGAACTTAATTGTCATACAATGAACAATGCTATATTGTATACTTTGTAATTTTTTAACAAACATTTACGGTACATTGTTGTAGAACATAACAGCCTAAAGTTGGAAGTCAACATTCAACGGGTTGGAACTAAATCTCTTGTAACTAAATGATTCAAGACATTGCAGCCATCACATTCAGATGCTCAGATTAAATGCAGTTCAACCCAATGTCGAGATTTCATTAGTGTTGCCTCGACGAACTAAATGTTAATCCTCATTTAACTCCTTAATAATTTAAAAAGTGGACAATAACTTTTAACGAGCAACAACTTTCAATGCTCGCAGGCAGTGAACTTGTCAACGAAAAATTAAATATCAGTTCATCGTACAAAAGGTCTCAATAAAAATAAATTCATTTAAAATTTAACAAAGATATTGTTACGAAAAGATATGAATTTCAAAAATTCAATACCATTGCAATTTACGTTGAATGATTAAAATAAATAAATTGTATTGCTTTCAATTTAATCAGTGGCAATTACGTGCGTAGTAGTAATCATTTTGTTTGTGCGGTGCGGAATAAATACAGCTAGTCGAATTGCATCTCTCGATGTTAAATATCGGGAACAAACACCAATCAGACGCGGTTCCCGGATAATTCTACTATCTCATATATAAATACCTCTAATTATTTGTATACAGACACAAAAACGGTAAAACAATTTCAGGTCCTGTAGTATTTTAATACATGCGTAGATTTTTCGAAGTAATTGTAATATTGTTTTTTAAAGATGCTGCAACAACGCAATATAGAGAAACGTTTACCAAACATGACCCCAGATAAAGGAAAAAAGGCTAAGGAGAAGAAGAAGATTGTGGTATATTTTTTTGATAGCGGCGGTTTTTCTTTGACATTAACCTAGAGGTTCGTATAAATTGAATGAGTTCAATAGAACGATTTGAATGAATGGTAACTTGTCGCTCGCTCTCTCAATCACATCAACCTCGTATTAATTCCATACTTACAATGTACCACGAGCATGACTCTCTTGCTGACTGAAGGGGGCACCCCGTTGCTTGCGATACAAAGGTACGCACCCATGTGAAGTCTTGAGACCTTCACCAGCTGTAGCACTGAGCCACTCACTGAGCTGTCTGTAGGCGAAATAGAGTCTAATATATAAACAAATACAAGAATGCACACAATGTAATACATACATAGAGTGATAGATAAGTATATAGACATTTTAAAAACCTAATATGGGCGGTGGAAATGGTTTCCTAAACCAATAGTGAGTGCTGGATATACACTACTGTACATTTATAACTTTTGTTAGATATCTAGACACAAGAACTCAAGATTCTATGACCTTGGTGTTTAATGAGAATCGTTAGTACTTAATAACTGTTATTCGCACCACTTAATCGACGTAGTTTGGCTCTTCAACTGCCCACGGCCTAATTTATAAAGTAACCGAACACTAAGACAGTTAAACAGTTAACAATCTTATTTTAATTCCATCAACAAATAAATAATATCATGACTCTTGGATACGAAAAAGTTTTACCTCCCACCAACCAGCTCTAAGATTACACTAAGAAAATTAGTTTGGAACTTTACAATGAAATGTAAAAATACAATTTTCAAACAAAGATTAAGTTTAAATAAAGATTTCTCGCACAGAAAGATGTTGGAAGTTTCATAAATGGTTTAAAACGTTTCATCTAAAATCTAGACCATTTATGTCAGTGGTACCGTCTAACATGAAATGGGATACCTTTTTAGTATCAGAACGTGTGTGTGTGTTGTCATAGTTTACACAATAGGGATTTTTCAACAGTATTACTTGCAGTTTTCCTGGATTACAGGCAACAAATAGAAATTTAAGATATAACGAGATGGTTTTGGCTGCGTTGTAATTATACTAAAGCTACGAATATTCCCAGAATCTACTTTTTATCTTTAGTTATTTTCCAAAAGTCTTTTAAAATTCTGTTCACATCAGCAACTAAGGTCACAACTAAGGTCACAGATTGCTTTTAAAGACTTTCACTCTATAGATATATCTGTAATCCACATTTTAAAAAGTGTTTTGACGTTTACGGCACGTATTTTGTGAATATTTCGTTTAAAATTTAAAGTTGGTAAAACTAGTTCGTGGTTTAAAAGATATAATTAAAGCTCAAAAACTTAGTAATTAACAGAAATCCAAAACAAATTAATTCGTAGTCTATGTTATTAATTAACAATTAATTTTTGAACCATTTTTTTGATAAGGGTTTAACATCGGTGTTTTTGCGTTAAAATTAAGATGTTTAAGATTGACATTAATATATTTTTTGTATGTATAATATATTTGTTTAGATTAACATGAGATCACCAACCCGCATTTAGCAAGCATGGTGATTATGTCTAATCCTCCACTGTACCGATATCTTCATTGAGATGACAACCCTTTGCCCAGCAGTGGGACATTACAGGCTCATACCTTTACTTTTCAAGATTGACATTTGAAATACTTTAATTCGTAGCTATGATAAAGTTTTAACACCTTGATGAATGGTCGCCCACCCATTTCCTTTGAATTGAGTTGCTGAGTGAAGTTATAAGCCATCGCAACGTTGCGAAATACATTTAATTAATTCGGTATTGTTCGTCAAATTACAAAATACCCACACAAGAAACATATATCATAGAAACCTTAAATTTATAGGCAGTTTATCCCTTATATCAATATCTGTAACTGCCGCACTCAGAGACGTTCATTAACTTGACACTTAAGCTAATTGTCGGTCCCGGTTATTACAAGTGATAGACCAGTCGGAGGCCTTTAGGCTGTCTAAAAACTCCGACACCAGAGCCACTAACCTACTTGAATATACTTAATCCACACTTAATTGCCAAGCCCGTTGGCACAGTGGCAGTGAGAGCGCTTACTGTGTCGGGGGTTGCGGGTTCGATTCCCGCCCGGAGTCAACAATATGTGAAGACATAGTTGTTGGCGATGACGTCTGGGTGTTCATTATATATTCTTATAAAGTATTTGTGTATATATATGTAGTAGTATCAGTGAGTTAGATTCCATAACACAAGCTTAGAGCTTACTTTGGGTCTAATTAACCGTGTGTGAATTTGTCCCGGTGTCCCGGTTGTCCCGGTAATTAATTTTGGACGTAGTTTTTCATATATTACACTAGCAGCGCCCCGCGGTTTTACCCGTGTTGTGCCCGTTACCGTGGGAATTTCGGGATTTTTTTTACATAAAAACCTTCCTCTTGAATCACTCTACCTATTACAAAAAACCGTAATTTTAAAGATTTAAGCATACAGACAAACAGACACGAAACAGAGACGACTTTATTTTATACTATGTAGTGATGTCAAAATCACTCATTAAATTAAAACCAAGGAAGCATTTGACGTTAAGTAAGTTAGTAATTTCAAAATCTCGATATGTTTATAATAAAATATCTACTCCATATGTTATTATAAACATAGATGTTAAAAAACTACCCTAAGCCGGGAAGCCTAGAATTATAATTTTTAACCACTTTAGAAATAAAACTGACTATAAAGTTTACTTGAATAAAGTGAGAATATGTCAAAATGTCCGCCTGAAGTGTTCCTCGGGGCAAGTCGCTTACATTCAGCTTTAAAATGAGGGGTTAGTCTTGGTTGGGTTAATTTCGCACCTCTTTGGCTTGCCGGATAAACACGGCAATTTGCCGTAATCGTCAACACAGGATATAGTCTGTGGTTTTCTTTGAGGACATAAGGCTTAAGTATTACTTTAATATACGAGTATGAAGCTTGTTTTTATTTTTGTTTGAACGCGCTCATATCAGAAATTGACAATCCGATTTGATAATTATTTTAGAAATCGATAGCCGCACTCAACGGGAAAATTGTAGCTATTTTTTTCCAGAAAATCCCACGAAAAAGGACAAACGCGGGTAAGCCGCGGGGCGCTGCTAGTAATAACTTATAGATAGTGGGAGCGACCTTAGTCCTGGTTCTACATCATTTCGTCAATGAAAACCCATGAAGGTGCGCACCACACTATGACAAGATATCTAAGGCCTGAAACTGCGTTAAACGGGCGCCCGCGACGGGCAACTGTCGCGTGTCTGCGCGCGTGCAGTGTGCACACGTGTGTGGACTCTGTGGGAACGCGACGGTCACGGGGACCCGTCGCAGAGACCGGGTTATTTTATTTACGCAGTATCGCTAGTTCAATTTTAATGGTGTGCACGTATAGTCGTATCGATGGAGAACTTGATATATTATTACGTAAAAACAACGATTAGCAAAAAAAGGACAGCCCGTAAGCCCGTGCGTGTTACCGCTGGCGGGCACCGCGCGTGCCCCCGTGTCGGGTTCCGTCGCACGGAGGCGCGCCCCGTTGCGTGGGTGCGGGGCGCGCTTCTTCGTGGCGGACGCCCACGCAGGTCCCCTCGACGTAGGACTTTTGTATGAAACCGCGCGGGTGCCCGTTTAACGCAGTTTTAGGCCTAACAGTTTTTTTACGCCTGTCAAAGACTTTGTCAAAAAAGAATCGACAACGTAAGACTAAGATGGATTTCGGTCGAACAGTCATCTTGAAACCAAATCAAAAGTCGTTTGACTACGTTTCCTATGGTACTTACTATGAGTATCGCTGAAGTTGGTTGTAGGGAGTAAGTCTCCTGCCTCCTTCCTCCATACCACTGTAGGGGTAGGAACCCCATGTGCGGCGCAACGGAGCGTCACGTTGGCACCTTCTCGGGCCACCTGGTCACTACTGGTTGGATAGTCCAGGATATCTGGGGGCACTACAAACAAAATGGAATACCAAATGGTTAAGACATGCGTTGTAAGTTTGACGGGTCTGTGTGTGGGTGTGGGTGCGTCTGCGTGTGTATGTGAGTGTGAGAGTCCGTCTATGGCATACGTATAGCCCACGGAAGAGCGAAGGACTTACTGGGTCTCTATTTCGTGGTATAGCCCGATTGGAGATTTTATTAGCTATGACTACTTTAATGTGTCTGGTGCTATACGATTAGATTTACATTTTACTTGTGTTTTCTAGTTATGGCTTCCAAAATACCCTAATACCAAAGTAAGTAAACAGAAACTAGTAAAAGTAATGTTTTATAGCTTTCACTGTATTGTAAAGCGTAGGCAGAGAACATTTATTTGATCAGGAACCTACGCAATATTTTAAGTACGGTTGACAGAAACCATTGAATGAACTGATTAAATTCAACTATGGGATTTTCCAAAAAACACGGTAGTTAAAACGAGTTAAAATTAAGCGTTGGTTATCACAGTTAGAAAGGTTATGAAAATAACAACTTCAAGTATAAAATGTTGTACCATTATAACTTATTTTTAAATTGCGTTGTAAGTAAGTACTCGTATGTTTATTACCATTTTAATCATTTATCGTTTATCATTTTAATGTTACCATTATATTATTTTAAATCGTATGTCTTTTGTCTGTGAACTTCGAGATCAGCCGCAATCGCAAACGTAACCGCAACCGTACGCGGCTTACGAATATTATAGGTGCGGTGTTCATAATCCGGTTGCAGTTGGAGTCTGCGTTCGACTCTGGTACAACCTCGAATAGAGACTTTTACACTAACCGCCTTATTCGTAAACGATATTTAATTTACACACTGTTTTAAAGTGTTTTGTCTCTGTCGCTCTTTGGCAAATAGCGTATGTCGGAAAGGGACAAACTATTTGATAGCTAAAGTGCTGTTAAAGCTAAAGTACAATAAGCGTTGGCCCTAAGTACTTTGCTAAATACAACAACAAGTACGCCTTACGTAAGATAAGTACACCTTACCTTACCGTCTGCTTATTTTTTTATTAGAGTATTTTATTTTAGTTTTCTGTTCTTTTTTTTGTACGTATTTCTTGATGTGTCAATAAATTGATTTTTTAACATGTATACGTACCTACAACATCTAGATACGCCGTCTGACTCTTCATAGGGTCTGTGTTAAGTTGGCACATGTACCAGCCTCTATCTGATTGTCTGACGTCGTGGATATGGAGGAACCACACCCGCCGGTCGCTGTGGTTGACAGCAATCCGATGGTTCTTCGTGATCACGTGGGTCGCAATCGTCAGGATAGTCTGCGTGTCCACACGTAGCCACGCCACCTATTAAATTATTTAACTAAATGAGTTCGTTCATCTACTATTAAGTCGGCTAATTGCCCGAAAATCCGTTATTATTCCACTCTGATGAAAATAAATTGGTGTTTTTTATTTGTTTGGGAAATTCGTTTAAAAAAGTTTTTGTCTTAATTTAGCTTGTTGTTGGTTGTAGGTGGTTGTTCTATATCTACTATTTCAAACTTATTTATCAAGCAATTATGTTCGGTATATTTATATAAACACCTATGCAATAACAATATTTGTCAAAGTAAAGAAATGTCAAAAATCAAGAAAAATACACGAGTACTACGTTATACCTTTTATCAAAAAATCTGTTTAAGTTTAAACCTGTTCTTTCCATCAATTGTGCCGTCTTCATTAAGTATTTAAAGAACGAAACTCAAATTAAAACATTAGCGGCTTCGGAATGAGAAGTAAAATACCACCCGACAAAGCTTTCCATAAGTTTTCTCTTGTTAAGTATCTAGGGCTTGCATGTACGAACATACGCTTTCAAATTGCTCTATATGAACTTACGTACTTGTTTTGTTATTAAAAGTAAGTTCATGTTGGCGGCCAACCTTGGGCCAAGTTTTTAAATAAATCAGATAAAAAAAATAAAGGAAAAATATAACCTATCATTTCCTTATTCGTATAATTGTAAAATAAGGGCCAAATTATAATCATTCGTTAACATTCTCAGTTTTATCTTTTCAATTAGTCAACTTCTAGCGCTACCGTGCTAAAATTGTCGGTCCCGGTTGTTTAATCGATAAACCATGTTGTAGTCCATTCGGTGGTTTAAACACTCCGAATACAGAACTATGTTTTTTTAGTTAAAGGTAAAATCGATAAACTCTGTAAAAACCTTAAGTACTTTTAACGTTTAACATTTTTATTGTAGGTAATTAGAGTAGGCGTAACAGGACTTGCTTGTCATGTCACATTTATTATGTCACTAGAAATATAATACTAATTAGAATTAAATGGAAGCAAGGCTTTGTGACACCGATCATAAGTGGGTATTACTATCAACACAATACCGTTATATATTGCTACGAATTATGTTAAAAACTTTTCCATAGATATAAAGTTTAAGAACCAACATTTTCGTCGATAGTTGTCAAGAGTGTTTTATAAAGTGCTTATTTATACTGAAGAAAAACCCCGGATAAATCGAGTTCTGCAATGAATGAGATTTAAATGCAGTTTCCCTTGATTTGCTGACCCTTCGACGTGGCGGGTCTTTTACGACACCCAGTCATCAATATTGAATGATCGCGTCCACATGTCACAGCTGTTTGTTGAATTAATTATTATCCAATATAAATGCGTACTATTTTTAAACATCCCGGATTTGTTGGCCGACAGTTGGGTGAACAACCAACAGTTCTACAAACGAAGACCGCAGTTCAAAACTTTATGATCGAAGACTCTTTGTGTGAAATTTAAAGGAAAGCGACTGACCACTTTCAAACTTTCGCCATTGGTTTGTGAGGTTTAACCTTATTTATGTTAAGTTTCGGTTCAACTTTGGTAGTTAGATTGAGGTTTATTAATTTATGTGATGTTGCATGAATTTAGGTTAATACTGTATAATGCAATATGCATTAGAAAAAATGCAATTTGCGAAACTCATCATAGGAAATTATAGTTCAGACCCCCCTCCTCCTTATAAGGCATAGGCAAACACCATTGAAACATATTTGAAGTCTACTGAACCCCCTTTTGACTAAGCTTTACCAGGATACTAACCCTGTACGATCCGAGGTCATTGACGACACACGTGAAGACAGCTTCTCTGCCAAGGGACACCGTCAAATTGTTTAGACTATCTTCGAAGCGAGGAACCTCTGTAACAATAGAGATACAATTAGTACGAAGGTCTAATGGTAGTCTTATGTAAAGTCGTAGCTTATAAGCCTTTTTAATTGATGTCTCTGAGTACGGCAATTAGACTTAATAATTTGTACCGAAAACTGTTGTAGATCGACAGAAGACATCCCGTGACCACGAGTGGTGTAATTCGTCTGAAATGTCGGGTAAGGTTTTCTAATAAATATATAAATCTTCTATATACGAGTATATAAAAGAAAGTCGTGTTAGTTACACTATTTATAACTCGAGAACGGCTGAACCGATTTGGCTGAAAATTGGTGGAGAGATAGCTTAGAACCAGGAGATGGATATAGGATATAGGACTATTTATCCCGTATTTCCTACGGGAACGGGTGCGTTGTGGGTGAAACCGCGGGGCACAGCTAGTACGTTATATTTTCTAATCCATTACAGTCCCATTTCATCTATACTAATATAATAAAGCTGAAAATTCTAATATTAATTCGAATCATTCTTTTTGTAATAGATAGCCACATTCAACGGGAAGGAAATTCCTACATGAGCTGGCACAACGCGTTAAACCGCGGGGCGCTACTAGTTTAGTATAAAGTCTCCGTTTACTATCGATATTATATGGGCTTAGGCTCTTTGGTGCAAAACTATGAAACTCTTTCGAAGAAGCGTATATAGCGAGGCGGTCGTGCTGATCACATTGATTTTAACTAGTAAATTACTAAGTTCAATAACCTGTACAAAGGTCGCTAAGTTCCAACCTTAAATAAACTTTTTAACACTGTTTCGTTCAGTACGGCTACCGATGTTGTTTCACTTGTTAAAAGATTTGTCTAATACTTGGAGAATGTTCGAACAACTTTTTTCCCCTTTTATGTAGTCTCTCAACTTCACTGAAGCACATTGAGTAAAGCCAATAAAATGAACAGGATATTTAAACAGATACCGTTCCGAGCTCCCTTGCTAATTACAATCTGAGCAAATGTTTACAGATTAGGGATAATTTAACGTGAAAATGGCCGATTCTGTTAACTCAGACATTAAGTTTATCGAACATTTCATTACTTTTTTTATTTATAAACATTGCAGTGCAACAACCTCGTTAATTGGTTGACTAATTTAAAGGTAATATTTATTTAATGTTTAATTTAAGGTTTAGAAAATCGCATAAAAGCTAAAACTCCTAAAAAAGTTAACTTAGCATCTCAAATGTTACACAAAAATTCGATGAATAATTTCCTTTTCTTTTATTCTTCACTTTGCCAGAATGTTATAGTTATTACGCTTCGAAACAGTTCCTACACCCACTGAACGTTTGTATAGTTCTAAGCATTTATTGTGCCTAAAGCAAATTTGCTTGCGGATCGCAATATCCAAGCGAATAGCCTCTGGGGTGCTATCTTGTTTTATTTGCGCTCCACAGCCGATAATGAACGTTTTTTCTCAGTACAATATACTATTGCGAGTCAATATACTGAAGGTGCAATAAAGACTAACATATTAGAACCCCACTTCAGACTCTCGGCACTTAAATTTTACTGTCGCATAATATTATCAAATGTTACACGTATGGACCGCGATCCGCTACAAAAATATCACTCATATTATAATGAAGTTAAGGTCGATATTCCTTCTCCGAACATGATAAAAATGAAGATTAAGCTAAATAAACAATAGATACATTGATAGCCTATAAAATGTTTAGGCAAACTTTTACGAGCGTACATTTTGTGGCCAGTTTGTTGGTTTACCACAGATATAAAAGTCAAGAATAATAATGAGCGTAGGTATGTACCTACAATACAGAATGTAATAAGATAAAACCCTTTGCTATTTTCACAAAACGCATGTAGATTACAAAATTTAAGCTAACAGAACCTAACCAACGTGAGTTTGTTGTATGTTTAGGTAAAAAATAATGTGAAAAGTTATTGTGTTCAATTTACATTCTTAATGTTATCTAAACGAAAATCTTGTCAGTTGCCTATTTTGAAAATAGAATTGGGTAATTTCATTTAATTCTTGTTTAAATTAATTTTACAGCTTGATCTTAAACAATTTATAAAAAGAAGATTGGAGTTAAGTTACTTTCATTATTTTGATTTAATAAGGTTAAGTTTACTTTTAGAACTTGTCTCTTTTGAACTTAGAATATGGATTAGTTGTTAGGTGTCGTTTACATTCGGCTCGTAGCTTGAAATCTTGCTCTTTCTAACTCTCTCTCCTTCTCTCGCTTCTTCTTACGCCTTAGGAAACAGATTAGTATCGCTCTTGGCGTAGTTTGACTGACCGATGTTAGCTCATGGTTAAGCAATGTGCAGCTCGTTCCCTACTAGGATAGGTGGCCGATAGTGGCATTTCTATCTGAGTGCTACCTCGTTTCGGAAGGCATGTAAAATTGTCGATCCCTATGGTTTCAACCGTTAGACCATGTCGGAGGCCTGTAAGCCAAAAGCTCCAACTACAAGGTTGGGCATTAAACTACTCGAATTTACTTGCCGATTACGAATTACGAGTAGTTCCATTAATTACTGCAGAAGAGACATACTTCATTACATAGTATAAAACAAAGTCGCTATTTTTGTCTGTTTGTCAGTATGCTTAAATCTTTAAAATTACGCAACGGATTTTGATACGGTTTTTTGTAATAGGTAGAGTGATTCAAGAGGAAAGTTTTTATGTATAAAAATTTCCGATATTCCCACGGGAACGGGCACAACGCGGGTAAAACCGCGGGGCGCTTCACTACATAGTATATATCTTCTGTTTGTCTGTATGCTTAAATCTTTAAAATTACGCAACGGATTTTGATGCGGTTTTTGTAATAGGTAGAGTGATTCAAGAGGAAGGTTTTTATGTAAAAAAATTCCCGAAATTCCCACGGGAACGGGCACAACGCGGGTAAAACCGCGGGGCGCTGCTAGTTAAAAATAAGATACTAAAATTAATCCAATTGAAGTATATGTATATTATTCTTTTTGTTTGCTGAGTACGATTCATGTTTAAAGCCACTAGCAAAGACGCTGGCAGTAGTTAAATATTTCAGCCAATGTGTTCATGACCGAATTGTTTAGCGGTTAAGACATAAGAATGTTCTTTTGGCTACAAAAGATGATCTTTATCGTTTTATGGGCTCAAGGAGTCGGGTGAACCGTCGGGAAAATTTATGTCGGAATATTAACCTCCTCGGAGACTCTAAAAGAAAGTTTTAAATGCTTTATGTTGGTACTTGTGTGTGCGACTTTACTTTGAGCTTGTACTGTCTTCGAATAACTGTGAATACAGCCTTTCATTGTTTAGGATCAGGAGTAATCCATTCTATGACAGATAGAAAAGTTCGAACCGTTTTTATCGTCGGTATATTGGTTTGTGTAGTCTAACTTTTGTAACACAACACGGATTACTTACTTGCTTGTTTTAAAGGTTGGTTATACTGAGTAAGTAAGTAGGTAAGTGGCCAACCCTGGAGTCGGAGTTTTTAGACCGCCTGAAGGCCTCCGACATGGTCTAACGATTGAAACAACCGAGGCCGACAATTTAACGTGCCCTCCCAAGCAAGGTAGCGCTCAGATATAATGCCACTATCGGCCACCCATCCAAGTAGGGGTCGAGCTGCACGTTGCTTAACAATCGCAATTAACTACCATCGCTTAGTGGCGTATAGTATACTGAATTAGTGGTACTTACGTACACTTACGTATTCCTTATTTGAAGGTGTCAGAAAAAAGTTAAAGATATTCTTTGGCGGGTAAAATACATATGCCCTGAAACATTCTTAAGATGTTCAGAATCTTGACAGTATAACCCCTTTACGACGATGTAATTCTTCTAAGACATTTTTATTCAATTTCGGTGCTATCGTATGTGAGTTAAACGTAATCCGTGGTATGTGGAGTGTGTATGAAGTTATTAATAACTTTGTAGATGGTTATGCTGCAACGGTGTCTGAACTAAAATAAACTGAACGAGGATTTACCATTACTGTTTGTTAATTATGCAGAAGTTGGATTCAATGCCACACAGTTATGGAAAAGCAAATTCCAAATTAAGATCGTTATGACGAACTTTAATAGGAATATTTAAATTAGAACTTCTCTCAACTTATTTTAATAACTTTCAGAAGCATCATTAATATATTCAAATTATTTTCTTGGAATAATGAAAAACAATAGAATTGATATTTTAAAGAATACTTTAACAGTAATGAATGACTGTAATTCTAAATTTTCTGACAGCGATTTATACCTATAACTCAAACAATAATAAAATTAAAATATCATATAAAATATATGAAATTGTGTTATTAAATTCTTGAGTTAAAACATAATATTAAAACGAGTAAGACAATTTTTGGATCATATAATCTTCCTATGGTGTTAGTAGATAAATAGATACCTAATTGATTTAATAAAAAAATATCTAAAGCTGATCGCACACTTATCCGAGTCGTACGCGCCGAACGGGTCGAACTCAATGAGGCCTCGCACACTTAACCCGCAAGAACCGAACGCGCCGAAAAAGTAGTAGTACCTACTCGCACGTTTCTCTGCCGTACGCAACTGATAGAATACGAACGCGTCTGTCGACTTGTCCGCATAAGCCGTGCATAATTTGAAGACGTCATCTGAATTCATCTGAGATTCTTCCGATTCATTCTTTCATCATTCGGGCGATTCGACGCGTAATAGTGTGCGGGGTTTCATAAGATATTTATAAACATAATTCTAAAATTCTGTTCGTTCAATTCTTTCGCGTTCGTGTGGGCGTTCGTCATACAATTTGTTATTATTATTTGTGTGTGACGTACGCATATAGCTGCCAGTGAGTAAATACAACACGAATTCAATTAAACTCGCCGCTAGGTAGCTCGTGAACTCGCTAAACCTAACCGAGATATTTCAAAATATCCGTTTCAAAATAACTAAACAGTAACTACATGACAGTGAATTATTAATGACGTCGAGAACAAAGAATATCGGTTTTAGGATGAATAATGTAACGATGTAACACTTCACACTGTAATTCACTCAAGGTCGTGTGTGTGGAGCTCACTAATTGCAATACGTGTTTCATAATAATATTATGAAACGTTTTACGTATTGTTTTTTTGTATGTTCATCATATTATGATGAACATACAAAAAAATACGTACGGGTAATTTTTTTTTCTATGTTCATATACTTTAAAAACTCAAGTGGGAGTGGGCTGGCCACGTAGCTAGAAAAAATCATGGTGCAAAAAACTGCTAGATTGGAAACCATAAAATCAGAAGTATCTATGTTGGTCAATAAATATACATAGTACGAGGCAGACTCTCTGCTGAATGTGAATACTGAAATAAGACGACAGTTTCTGTCATTTGCCGACACAGACAAAATGTATTCTTTATACTGTAACAATCACTGCATGTAGTGTAGGGCAAGCGATTAATTGTAATTGTGGATCAACGTACTACTAAAACACGTATTTTGCTATATTAAAAAAAATCTTTTCTACCAACTCCAGCACATAAAATATACTTTAACGGCTGCCGTCAGACGTAATACCTCTCTAGTTTTACTAGGAAAACCTTTTATGCAGATCTTTCCGCATTCAAATAGACTATGGAATGAATTAATTCTTAATTATTTAAAGTTAACGTAGTTGTTAAAGAATAAGAAGTGTTTATAGTAGTTAAGTTCTCGTTTTTAGTACTACTTAAGGGGTCAGAGGAAGCCATTTGTTACGAGTTAAATTATAATATGGTTACGCTCTTACTTTGGTTTTCATTTTAGATATGAAATGAAATAGCGAGCGTGGTTTCCATGTTCGGTGCCGCCGCGATGCATATGTGATATACAAAATTGATTTGATATGCATTTTAATGTAAAAGTTTTATTGTATTCATTTTATTTATGATTGGTTTTAAAACGTAGTTTAATATTTGCTCTGAATGTTTTAGACTTTTATTTGAATTCATATACATAGTAAAAATCTAACTGATAGAGTATAATAAAGATAACTGGTATGTCGACGACTTTATTACGTAAATTGAGTGCGGTATCTATTTTTCATCGACGCGAAGCGATAAATTAAAATAAAAGGTGTTTTAAAACTGCGTATTTACGTATTTGTTAATATGAACAAAAATACTGCCTATTGAATAGTTTTTATTTTAAAATATTTTATTCATTTGCTTTCAGTGTTCTGTAGTTTATTACATCCTCGTGGGAATTTCGGTATAAAATGAAGACTACTATAATATAAATATATTCTTGCGCATCTATGATAGATTAGTGTGTTCAGGTATACAAACAAGTAAATAAGCCGGTTAAAAAACAAATACTTTGGCATTTTGAAATAAATATACTTAGAATTCATAATCTCTTGAATCTTTAATTTGTTCATTTTGTGTAAAGGAATCTATGCTTGACGTAATTTTTAAAAAGGTATTTCAATAAACTTTTAACGGGCGTGTTTTCCAATGTATATATTTAAGATATTTTCTCACAAATAAACTCTATTTCTAAACTCCGGTAAGACACCGGAATGGGTCAATAGTACAATAAAAAAGATATACAATGGAAACAAAAACATAAACCAGCTATAAGTTTTTATAAAATCTCGTCCCATAGATTCAGAGTAATCCTTTGTTTGCTTACATTATTCTAAACCCCTGGTGGAGGTGTTTACTTAAAGGTTTTCAGGTGACACTTTTTAACATACGATTTTTTTATATAAATATTAATAGGCGATAGAAGAAGCACTTAGATATGTTTGTACCAAACCAAGTAGAAGGTAATATGTCTTGCTCTTCGGTGTTAGGAGAGAGAGAGTCAGGTAGTTTCAGTTTTGCAGAGCGTCATCTCTGTCACACGCTACTTATGTGAACTTTGAAGGACTAACACTGTCTGGCGACAAACTTAAACCCTTGAGAAGGAGTCAACCCTATCTAGGTTCTATTCTAATCTAGGTTTTGCATTCATTAATTTCCAGTAGGTTAGTGGCCTACCCTCGTGTCGGAGTCTTTAGACCGCCTAAAGGCCTCCTAACGGTTGAAGAAACTGGGTCGTGCCATCCAAAGCACGCTCAGATAGAAATTCCACTTTCGGCCACGCATTCAAGTGCTGAACGTTGCTCATCAATCTCAATGTACTAATATTGTTTATCAAACATCACAAGCGCTCTTCTGCAGTTATCTAGTCTTGATAACCGAAACCATATTAACTATATTCTTCCAGCTGTCGAGGAACAGGACATATCACCCATACCTGTACGTACTTATTTATTAATATTGCCGATAAAACCAGGTTATTGAGAACGATAATTGAGGTCAGATATTTTTGCGTTGTGATAAAATTCGTACTCCAATATAGTTCGTACGAAGGAGGATTTAGTATGTAATCGTGATGCTGCTTCCTACCTTTAAATAGGAAGTTACGTACAAGTCAAACATCGCGTGTTCTGATAACCAAACCAATTTTTCATCGAGTTTAATATATCTACTTAGACTGTGTAAAGTACGAGTAAGTGCTTTCACAGAAATCTAATATCGATTTATATGTGAGTGATGGGCACATATTGTGTGATAAATTATGCTATATTATACCTAAAGTTTGTAGTCCAATATCCAGTTAGTATCTAATATTTAAACAGGAAATTTGGCTTTAGATTGGTTATTATAAATTGCAGTTGAACAGACCTACAAGTTTGTAAAAATGCAGTAAAAGGATATTCCTGAATATATTATATTCAATACCAATTTGTCTCAATTAAACATTGATTCCAGGAAAATCTAATGATGTTACTACGAGGATTTCTAAAAAATACCAAATACTTTTTGTTATTTGTATAAAATAATAATTTTATGCAAAGTAATAAATTTATCTTCAAAGGAATCCTTATTCATGAACAATAAAAGGTATAATAGGTAATCGATATATCAACTCATTGAACAAGGCTCGTTCAATCTTTATTTAACGCGCGCCTCTCCCCGCGTTGCATCGTGCGATATTTATCCGCGTGATTTTTGTTATAAATTACATCGACAGGCAATATTTTCTGTTTAGAAGGGGCTTCCAAGGCGGGTACAAGACAACGCTTTCAGGCAATGACTTGTGCCCGTGGGCTGGTATAAATATTTGCGTATCGCACGGGGCATAGGGCGCCGTCTGCTGCCGCCCTGGGCGCCGCCCCCGCGCCTGCCCGCCCCCGCACTGCCCGTCACGCGACCTTCCGCTTCAATGTTCCAACTTTATTCCACTTTAAATATCCCCGTAAATCGATGCTTCCCCAACAAATTAGAACACATTTGTTTAGACCCAAAACAAGTTTGTCTACGGTAAGTAACTACAGCTTAATTCAACTGCGTAACTACTTATTGCTCGGGTCCGCCTAATAATGCTTATAAGTTTTATGTGTGGAATTTATTTATGAATTCGGAGAAAATTATAATTTAATTATTGGCGTATTACTTTAGTTATTCATAATCTTTATGAGATTGTTTAATATCCAAATATGTGTTCGCATTCCAGTTGCATGCGATGGTATTTATTAATAAGTTTATTTCTGAATTAAATTATTATATACTACCGATCAAATTCCTTAATAAATCAGCGTTATTTTGTCGACGTTGGGACATTATCACTCCATTAATAGCAATAAGCTAACTCGAATCAAAAGTTTGGAGATAACAAACGGCGCCATGGAGATTATTTTAAAATATTGGGTGAGTAACAAATTTTCAAACGATCGGCGCGATTCGATAAAGTTCAGTGAAGTTAGCTGTAAGTTGTGCTCGAGTTGGATGGCGTGTATCTGTACCTTATCGGCCGTGGAAGTAACAAGCCGAGATAAATGAAGTTTGGTTGCTCTTAATTTAATGGCGGGACGGAAGTTTAGGCGACGTGACCGGATGCCGGGCGACCCTCCGACCGATAATTGTCCAATTATTATTAAGAAACACCCCGCTGATAACACATCGATGTATAATGGATGCTTCCTCACGTATCTTGACCTCTCTGTTCAAGGATTGGATCCTCGCGATACCGCCTCCTCATCAATATTCACTTAATTTAAAATTAAAGACAATACAACAACAAGCTTGAGTGGATATATAAATAAAGACTCTCAAATTAATAATTATGAACAGTTTTTTTTTGAACAACTTTGTATTTATTCTATGAATTTGATAATCAATTTACTATTTTTTATTAGAATTTGTTCAATCAGAACAATAAGTAGCTTAAATATTAAAGCATTGATTTTACTGATAGACATATTATCAGACAAAAATGTTTCTTTGAAATAGTTTCACATTAGAGGTGACAATCTAATGGGTCTGAGAGGAATGGTTAATAGACTGGCTGCTACTCGGGTAACCTAGTAATATGATATTTTAAAATGGATATCAATTTAATCAGGCCCACGTTTGTCAAATTTCTCAACATGACAAAGGCTGTCTCAATAATTACAAAATGTTTTCGCTACACATCGTTCCATAAGTATCACTTTTTTGTTGGTTAAAAATCAGTGTATAATGAATTTATTTTACACCGCAGGTACATTTTAACGCGTGCCATTTGAAAAGAGTTCTTTGTTGTCTTAAAACAAAATTGTAAAACCAGTTAAAGCTTTGTTTTAAAGAGTTTCTAGTTTCAACATAAAAACAAAGGGTGGAAGTGAAGGAAATACGAGACAAACAAAAGCCTACTAACTGAATTGGACAGACATTGCGACAGATTTACAAGGTACAAATTGTATCAGGATTGAGAAAGCGGTAATCTTTAATTACAAGTAAATTTTTAATAAGACAATTCTAACAAACACTGCTTTGTTTACGTGCGATCAAGGATCCTTGTTCTTATCGAAACACCTACTCATTAATATTGTATAGATATTAAATGTATCAGACTTTTTGAAGAAGGTTACATTGAAAAAGGTGTAGGTTGGTTGGCACTCGGGTACGAAAACAATATGTAAGCGGGGGTATGTTATCAAAGGTACGTGTCGAAGGTTTAGCGTAGTTTTGCCGCGGGGTGAAAGCTGTTATTGAATAATAAATTAGATTATACTCGAGCGACACAGTTGACCTCGGTGTAGGTCAGATTTGTTCCCATACTGTGGATTGATGAGGCTCGTGTAGGGCCCTTTATGCCGTTAAGCCGACTTAAGCACGAGGCTTTGCTCTAACAATAACAATCCAATGGGACTTCGTTCTCTTACAAACGTACGCCTATCGCATTATGACTCTTATTACAGAGGCTTAAGAAGCATTACTGAGGAATTTGAGCCTCATACGAGTTCATTAATCGTTCAACATTCGGCGAAATATAATTTGGTGCTGCAATTTCGTTGGTACATAGTAATGAATGTTTTAGGCGGCTGATTAATCACAGATTGCCAATCAAAATGGCATTATCAAACAAACCACCGAATGTAATGAGGGTTGCTCCATTGATTAAACAAATATTTACCGAGCAAGAGTCACGTAAACATTTAACACCATTATTGGAGTATTGTAATGTTTATTTCACTAATTATTTTTAGTTAGAAATGTAATTAAAATAGCAAATTGCAACAGTATTTCTTAAGAATGGTTTATGATATAATGACTGTACTAGTTGCATACATCATAATATTTAACCTAGTTTAGATGCAAATCGGCTTAAGAACGGTCATTAAAAAGATTATATTCCGTCTTATAATTACTCTAAGCGTTTCCTTAAAACGATAATCTCTTTCGACAATCTAAATTCTCTAACCGTTCTTAAAATAAAGTCTCATAATGCGTCTGTCGGTCTGTCTGTTTATGGTAAAGGAAGTTCCTTTCATTGTATGTTCAACGCACATATTTCGATTTACACAAATTGACAGAATGTATGTGATTAAAGAGGAAATTATTGGGGTAATTTTACCCCGAATTCTTTCCATAATCGTGAATGGGCATCATGTGCGTAAAATCGCCGGCGCTGCTAGTAAATACTGATGTATTTTTACTTATGTAATAAAGAAGCAGATTTTTGTTTTTTTGTTTGTTTTTATGAACGTCTGGAACTTCCAATCCCGATTTCATAGTTGACCGTCTAAAGGATTCCGACTTACTTCAACGATTGAATCAACCGGCAATGAAATTGTTTTTGATACTATGTTGTCGCCATTATGCCGATGAAACCATATTATCAAAAAATAGTGTCGGAAACAATTTGTAGGAAACAAAACAAACACATTTGTCCCAAATGATTCGTGTCCCATTAATATTTTTGAGAACGAACGAGCTTGACAACATTGTTATAAAAATGCTTTATGTTGCTTTTATTTAATATAGTAAAGTGTGAAATAGTGCGATAAAGTTTACGTCTGCAGTGTGTAGTGTCAGCGCATCCCCTAATAGGAAAGGAGAAGTTACATTGTTGTGACGTATTTTAAGTTATAACATTTTATAAAATATAAAGATATTGATCTGCTGTATTTTTAGCCCACTACAGAAATGAGGAAGATACTCGTTATTTTTTTATTTATTTTTGTTTGGTACCTTTACTCCGTCTTGTATGATTATTAACGAATACATAATTATGTTAATGTTAACAAATACTGTCGTATATATTACAACGTATTTATTAGAATGTATTCGACGTTAGGAGTATATTACACCACTCGTGGTCACTGGTTGACGGGTGTGGTGTTTATCGTCCCCATGGATTTTTTTCTAAAATAAAAGTAACTTAAATTAATCCTTATTACATCTGCTACCTGCCAGGTGAAGTCTCGTCGAAATCGGTCCAGCCATTTTAGAGTTTAGCCGGAACAAACAATTAAAAAAAAAATGTACCTTTATATACGTATGTACATAATGTACTATGTAGTAAAAAGCGGTTATTTTAATATTTCAGACGCTCCAATTTTGTGCTTGTTATTCTGTAAAGCTACTGAAATATTTATTCATAAATCATTTTAAGGTTTATAAATAGATTCATAAATTATTTTTTGAATATATAAAGTTTTGTTTTGCTCCGATGACGCTTAATATTTCAAACGTGGAAATTATTAAACGCGTATTAACACTGAAAGAGTTAAAATAAAACACACGTTTCAGTTCAATAGTACACAGAGCAAATTACTAGTTTAGTCGAATGGTAATTGTCGTGTTTAAGTCGTGTCCTCTATTCCATAGAAATTAGTCGAAGTTATGTTATGTGAAATTGTAATACACGTCTGGATTAAATATTAATATTGTTTAACTAGTAGCGCCCCGCAGTTCTTCCCGCGTTGTACCCGTTCCTGTGGGAATTTCCGGATGGAAATTAGTCTATAACCTTCCTCTTGAATATGGATATCTATTGCAAAAATAATTATTCAAATCGGTTTGGTTTCTGAGATTAGCGCGTTCAAACAAACAAAAATTCAAACTTCAGCTTTATTATCGTATTATATTACTAGCTGTGCCCCGCGGTTTCACCCGCAGCGCCCCCGTTCCCGTAGGAATTTTGAGATTTTTATTCCTTATTTTTCTTATATAAAAACCTTGTCCCGACAATAAGGAACACATTAAAAAAAGAATCATCCAATTTGGTGCAGTCGTTCTGAAGTTATGCGCTTACCAACACATTTTGCGATTCATTTTTATATTATAGATTATTCGAGTATATACTCGTATAGTTAAGTATAGATGGATGTTCAGTTTTTTAAGTGTCGTCGATTAGATTGAGCCAGTTACCAGCTGTGGTCTAGCGAGTCATTATTAACTCGAGCGAGCCAGCGATGAACATGACGTGTGATACGTTTGCGTTATATTACGAGTACATTCGCTGTACCACAGCTTGTAAAGACGCTTAATTTATTTGTACGACGCCTCATAAAGTAAAAAAAAAAATGGTTTCATATATGTATATTTTCCGGAAGTCAAACATGAGAAAATAATAAAAACTGTAAATCATAATAAATGTTCATCTTAATTATTTAAAACACAATTATAAAAGAAACTAAATACTGTTATAACAGTTAAATGTCATCGATGAAATGGAATGGAAAAGTTATCGTAATGTTACGACCGACTGCGTAATTATATAATTTTACTATGAACTTTATGACGATAAGCAATAAAGATAGCTTTATTGTAAGCGATTACCATTTTTTCTCACATTAAAACCGTTTTATAACACTTACTGGAGCAATTAATAACACTTATTTTATAAGATTATAATAGTTAGTTATTTTTAAAGTATATTGGTCACTTACCGACTGAGTCTTTGAAACAAATCACAACGTGGAAGACAAGTCCGAAGTGTATATAGAACAAAAGTTTTCCCAACAACATTTTTTTGAAGTCAATTCATCATCCGTCAAAACTCATATTTCATAACTTTTGTTACTAAAATTGTTCACTGTTTACGCGGCATGCTACGAACGAGTTGTGTTGAAGTTCGTAGCGCGCGGGTGCTACGAGTGTCAGCGCTACGGGCTACGAGGCGCGACTACGACAGCCCGTGTATTTTCCAAGTTGGTTCTTAGGTGCACATGCGCTCACTAGGCGAACATTCCGCACGGGCAAAACCCAAACTTAATAATATTTTTTGCCTTTCCACTTCACTACTCAATCAAATAACTGTCGGCAGAGATGGGATTTTAGAATTTCCTGCCAATATTTTTTATATCTCACATTTTTAAAAGTACCTATCACTTTCTTGGATGATTTAGATATTTTACAATTTATTTGACTTTTGTAAGGAATTCATTTATTCACCTCGATTAGGTTAAAGGCCAACCTAGCTAGTGTCGATGTTTATACCACTTAAAGGCCTCAAGATTTGAACAACTAGAACCGACTGCTTGAAGCTGTCACTTTCGGCAACCCATCCAATTGGAGCCCGAGTCGCGTATTGCTTTACCATCGTAATGAACTAACATCGCGTAGTCAAACTGTGCCACGAGCGTAATAAACAAACTTACTGTAGGAAACAATATTAAAGTCAGTAAATTAATAAATGAAATGTTACAAGTACGTATAAAGAAGCACAGCATGAAATCATAAATAGGATATAATGAATTATCACTACATAGTATAAAACAAAGTCACTTTCCGCTGTCTGTCCTTATGTACGCTTAGATCTTCCAAACTACGCAACGGATTTTGACGCGGTTTTTTAAAATAGATAGAGTGATTCAAGACGAATGTTTATATGTATAAAAATTCCCGAAATTCCCACGGGAACGGGCACAACGTGGGTAAAAACACGGGGTGCGGTGCGTTTGAATTAAAAGGAATTGTAATACCAGACCTAAAACCAAATTTATCTCGATGAGAAACTGAATCCTTTATGTTATAAATGTATAAATTACAAATTTATCAACCGTATAACTTTATAACATTGAGCGCCCCTTTGTGAATGAGAGGATTAATTTCGAAAGTACTCAACGAATATTTATCCGGTTTCTTCAGAATAGGATATCGTTTTGTAAGTAAAAATGAGTGAGGTTTTCGAATGATAGATAGTTTTGTCTTAATAAGAGTTATATATCAGTATAATTTTACATTCTTCCAACATTATAAGGTTACTAAAATCGTGTAAGTTCTTGTTTTAAGGAAAATGTGTAATTGTCTTTTTCATATTTTTATATATTCTTATTGTGGCGATAAATTATATCATATTTATTTATTTATTCGTGAAAGATTCACTGTCAAGTGGTCATTGAAAATATCAGTATTTGACAAGTCTAATGCTGGCACAGTGGTATGTGAGAGCGCTTACTGTGTCGAGGTTTTGGAATTATATATTCTTAAAAAGTATTTGTGTATGTATATGTAATAGTATCAGTTAATTAGATTCCATAGTATAGCTTAGATCTTAGTTTGGGTCTAATTAACCGTGTGTGAATTTGGCTGGGTGCATTTATTTAATTACATCTAGGATCTTACAGCTTAACTAATAAAAATTCATTCAAAGTATAAAGTAAGCTTGACCATGACATTTTTATCCACTTGTCATATTGACATTTATAATTTAATCCAGAGTATCTTGCACTATATTAAGAAGGCTCTTATAACATAAGTAATATAATTTTAAATAAGCTTGGAATTAGTTTGACATATTGGATGTTAAAGAGTTATGAGGTTTCACTTCGTTTTAGCCATCCCGAATAAAATGGTGTTAAAATATGCACATTGCAACTCTGAGGGCCCATTTTCAATATTGGCGAAAAAGTGTTATCGATTGAGTACAGTGGTTGGAAAGGTATAATGTTGTTTATTAAAGTGTCCGTAGACATTGGGCAATGGGCAAGTTTAAAAGCTGCAAGCCAACGAATATTGAAGAAGGTCTTGGCATGAGTGACGCTTGCTTAATCAAGATTTCTTTAGTGTACTTTTTTCATACCTATGCTTATGCCCTTCCCGAAAGTATATTCTGTCTATTGGTGAATTATAATTTTTTATAATACTTATGTGTAATTTTGGAGATGCAAATAAAGTTATAAATTTGAAACTAAATTTGACTTCCTTATAATATAATAGATTTAGAAGTATGCTTGTAGGTTAGTATAGATTGGTTCCTACTTAGAAAGAACTAAGTCCACTGAGGGAACTCAGTCTACTTCATGAAAGGCACCTTCGTGGACTAGACAGTGTGCCATTCGTGTAGGTAGAAGTACTTTTAGTTTATTGCTGTTACTTCGTATTTCATGGGACCAATCCATATTAATTATCATTTTTCAAATCAAAGTGCGGAGCATAATTATCAGCAATTTATTTCAAATAATCTCAAGACAGATTACATTTGATTCATTTTCTAACAGTGATTTTATTTACATTATCTTTCAAAATAAAATCACACATATGTATATCGATACTACTATAAACACAATTTCGATACTTACATAGATACTTATATATTTGCGTTATGAACAGAACAGTGCAAAGCACTCCGAGATTAAGGTTTCAATAGTGTTGTGGTGTTGCAGACCTCTTTGACAGCTCCGTTTGTTTACAAAGACACAAGACCGCCAGATGGCGCTTCAAAGTTGCTGTTCACAATAGACGAGGTTTACTCCTACACCGCCGATTGTCACGTTTTATGTGCCACACCGAGACACACTTTATATTACATATTTCTAATAAAATATGGTATTTTTAGTGTTCTTGTGATACTTTTCGCAAATGGACAATGGGTAGTGCAACGTTCTTTGTATGTGTAAGACAAAATTGATATGACAGACGTTTACAAGTTAAAGGGTTTAAAGAATTGTGTAGAAAAGTGAATACTTTTTAATTGAATCTTTTTACTTGTATTCATGATGAAATTGTACTTATATAACTCTACAACTGAAGGGGATGGATTTTTTTTTATGAATACCTATTTTGGATATTATGTAGGAATATAGTTTAATTGGTGAAAGGACTATATTCATACTAGATAACTCATATGTCTTATCGTTTCCTATCGGTCATTTTCTTACTTATATTTCTACTTACTGTCAGGTTATATTTTTTTCTAAACATTTGTCACATTAATAAGTTTAAACAAAACAATACGAGATACCCAACTGAACTCAAGGCAACATTTAATCGGTATTCAAATGGGTACAAAGAAACAATAAGTTTGTTGGCAATTTGTAGTATTCGGTAGGAAATATCTTTAAGGGATAAGGGTCAAAGTAACTTTGTATACGTGGCTTAACTATATGTTTTTATGTAAGCTCGTTAAAAATGCGAAGTCGAATAAATGAAAGATCATATGACTTACGTCTTTTTTAGTGATGGAAGTGATTGGAAAACGTATGACAAATCCAAAAAATCAATTTCCATCCTAATAAAAAAAAAATTGAAGTCAATTCCCTTTGTAAATAGAAAATGTTGTAAAACGTTTCAGACAAAAATAAACTAAAATATTGTCTGATTAAAATATTTCAAGGTATGTTTATATGTTTCGCATTTCGCATATAAAATGAGATTACATGTCAAAGTATAATAAAGTTCACGTTAATTATAATAAATATACAAAAACTATAACATTTATTTTGTCCGTTTCTTTTTCATTTTCCTTGCCTCAGGGAGGCAAGCTTAAGTTAAACATTGCCATTGTTAATATTTACTCTGCGTACTGTACACGTATGAGCAACATGTCAGAATAATGATACAAAAGTTTATTTGAAATATATGCACAATTCGATTTAACAAGATATTTTAATTAAGACATGACTAATAATGATTGATAAGCCGTTTATTGAATTTTTGAATTTGGAAGAGATTTGAAAAAATAGAAAACCTTTAAAAGCTGGGCCATGTTAAATGACACTTCATAATTTCGAAACCAAAAAACAAACAACGCATTCTAAAAGTGCTTCACTATATTTTATGCATTCTGTATATTATGTTATCAACTGCTGATTAAATACCTACCCACTTCATTAGTTGGATTTTACTTCATATAGACTAATTTAATGTAGTTCATACCACTACAGAGCTCTTAAGCAATTTGTACTTCTTTCAGAACAGTCTATAATGTTCACAACAAATGTAAATAAGTAACGAGATATAAATCAATGTTTATCCTTATATGTCTAATTATCGTACCTATATATTTGTCTATAGCGTGTCTATATATTTGTATTTGATTTTATATTTGATTGCGAAAATATTATCGCAGATTAAATAATTATCATTTTACCGTAGAAAGTAGATATTAATAACAGTTTATGTTAAAAGATAAATTGGAAATGCTCAAGGTAATTTGTACATAACATGTTTGTTTGTGCTTACTTAGGGTTCTCTTTTGTGTTTTGTTGAAAACAAACTAAGTCCTTTGTCTGGTCGGGCCTACGGCGGTTTTCTTATCATGGGTTCGTCCCTTTGTACATAATTTTATGTAGCTAGCTTAGAGAGACTTAATGATTTTATTTTTTCGTAGACTGAAATCTGGCAATGGGCAGAGCATGCGGTACATTCAATGGGAATATTTATGCCCACTGTTTGAGCATCTTTTGAAACGAGATTTTTTGAAATATACCGTACGGAAGAGCGCTCTGTTTACACAACGCTCGCCTTTCTCCTCATATCCAATGTAGTTTTCAGTTTAAAATTCATAGCGTAGCTTTTAAACTCGGTTAGATCTGAATATTACTGCTGGAAAGCTGTTTTCCAAATGAGCGTTTAGCCTTTTTAATATCGCGGCTCTTGTGATGAAAGTGACTTTCAGTCGTATATTTAATAGAGAAAGGATGTGATATCTGTTATTAGCATATTTTTATCATGAAAAAATACTGAAACCCATGGAAGGTTTTATTAGTTTGAGCTCGGGTTCAAATTACTAGATAGCATTCGAAAGTACTCGGTGCTCGTTCATTTTGTTAAAGTTTTACGTTTGATTTTATTGCAGATCATTTTATTTAGTTATTTGTCTACCAGCTTGAAACCATAGAAATATACCGAGACTTTTGAAATACTAGTACTTTTTTGTTACATATATACTCGTTGCTTAGACCAAATAAAATAGTCTAGAATCAAGACCAATTACTGCGAAATATATTGAAGCATGTTAAAGTTACATCATAGACCCGCTGCATACATGGTAAAACGCATCGCATATCGTAATTGAATGCACGTACATGTTTACCAAACCGACTTCACTTCAATGTTCAGTGTATTTAACTGATTTGAGGTACTATATTGTATGCACAATATGTAGTTTAGTACATAAATCTTGGAATGATTTACACCTGATTAATTCGCAGCTCCCAGAGGTATCTAAAGCTCTGGGCTCGAATATCTGAAGCACATACATAATCCGGCTTAGACAATCTGACTGACAAACGATCACCAAGTGGCGCTTACTCACTTCATTACAATTGGTTGCATAACTTTAAGATCTCATATGATTGGCATGATGGTCTACTTACCTACCTATATATGGGTTGAGTGGGTTGTCTGCTATGTCTTCTACCTACACAAGTCTGCCTAAACAAAACACAAAGAGAAAAAACGACTAGCAATCAATACACTTCTACTGTACTTGTGAATGCTTGGAAAGAATAAGGCTACGTTCACATGTACCGCGCGTTAACGCGCGTCAACGCGCGATCAAATTTGAAGAGAGCTATGTTCAGATGGCTGAATTGTGACGCGCGTTTTCAAATCGCGCGCTTAGACATCCTAATATATACCTAGCAACCGTTCACATGCGCGCGCGTTAACGCGCGTCAGCGAGCGTCAACGCGGCGCTCAGAGAAAAAGTTTCTAGACGCAGACAATCGCGCGTTGACTCGCGCTTTGATACTAGCGCTAGACTGACGAGTACTCTCGCACCGCGCATTAGCGCTCATCATCTGAACTCTCTTCAAATTTGATAGCGCGTTGACGCGCGTTAACGCGCGTTACATGTGAACATAGCCTAAATATTCCTTCAAATTCTATCAAGTTTTTAATTTCGAGGCTTATATTCGATATGGGACGAAATTGATAAAGGGATTTCGTTCAAGGTAAACACCTACTTTCTGTTTATAATTTTAAGGATTTGTGGGTCCAATGGTTTGTACTTTGCGGATATTTTTTTAGTAAACTTACTTAGGGTTTATTTTTGCTTTTTTTCAATTTTGAGTATAGTAGGTTATATGGGAATATATGATTTATTAAACCATTATTGTGTGTTAGCCGATTGCCCTCATTTTGACAAACGTTTCTATGCTAATGGACGTAAGTAAAACGGGTGCCACGGTGCAGCGATGGCAACCAGCATTTTTTGGCACCTTGGCAACCCATAAGTTTGATAACGCAAGGCTTTGTTGAAATTGGTATTACTTAATTGCAATTACAACCAGAAAAGTAATACAAGTTAAAAATATAAGTCTGTATCTCACAGCTGGTCATAGGATTCTCATATTACTAAAGAAATCAGAACACTGAGGAGGATTGTGTTTCCTATGCCGGGTTGGAGATCTCAAATTTGAGTCATGTTTAATATATAGGATACATGCTTCGATCGACACAAAGAATAACTTAGGACATCAGTATTGTCTTTTATCTTATAATTCCAATCAACACCACTTGAATTAAATGTACTTTTTGGTTATGAAATATAGTTTTACTCATTTTAAAATACGCTAGATAACCATCCATCTGTATCGAAAATAAAACAATTTATTGAATGGCCGCAGCACGCTGGATTGTTTGCTTTTAATTATTCGAGGTGATGGAACTCCTATCGAATTTAACTCCATACAAAGTGGCACGTTCGATTATGTTCTGGATGTAGTCCCGATAATTATATTGACCTTGCGCTGAGCACTTTCATAATAATCACCTAATTACCATGGAAATTGCGCCGCTACATACAAAGATATTTGCTGAAACAAACTTTGTTTATTAAGTAAGCCCCTTAATTACATTTGTAATCAAATTTTTCATTTCTTTCAATTTCAAACCGGAAAATTAGGAGCGATTAAAATATATTTAACAGACCTTAGAATATTTGCTTTATAAAAACCTAGCAGCGCTCCGCGGTTTTACCCGCTTTGTGTCCGTGTCCGTGGGAATTTTGGGATAAAAATAGCTTCTCGTTGAACGTGGCTGTCTAACACAAAAATAATTATTCAAATTGGACTGGTCTGGTATTAGTATAACGTCTGTAAATGTATAGTTTTTTCTTATTATATAACCTACCCTTTGTACAGTTTCAAAGGGTTCTTAACTTGTGAACATTGCATAATTTTTGATTATTTTAGTTCACAGCTATTACCAACTACAAACATTTGCACTGTAAATACAAATCAAAGCACCACTTCTAGAAAAGCGTATTTCATCTGAGATACATTTTGATTTTACTTTAAACTCGAAGCAAATCTAGTATACGAGTAGTTAGTTTGTTTGGCCAAGCTGTAACGGTTTACAGGGCGATAGTCTAAAAACTAATTACGTTTCACGGAAACGTTTGAAGTTTGTATTAAGTTGTGATAAACAAAAAAGTTTGGCTAAGTAAACTATGGTAATCCTGGATCCCTGGAAGCTGTAGGTACTCCTCATTACTAATAAATATATTGACTGTTAAAAGTAACGTTTAGTAAGTCTTGTAAGATCATACTGCCTAGGTTCTTCTTACTCTTGTTGGTTTAGTTAGACTCTTTCTCTGCGTGAAGATATCGGTACAGTGAGGAGGAGGCCGGTACGCATGTACAAAGAAACAAGTGCAGTTTTTTCCCACTAAAATCGTTGACATTTTTCCTAAGAAAAGATCTAGTTTCATACTTGCCGTTTCATACATTGTATACTGATGTAAAAAAAGCACTCAATATGACTCTTGAAAATAATAATATTAAGATATTACTAAAGTCTTTTTAAGGGTCAACACTGCGTTAAGTCAGCACTGCGCCCGCCGCGGGCGCACGCGGCGGGCGCACGCACTGGGCGCACCCAACGGGCACACGCGTCGGTTCACTTTTGTGTGACACCGCTCGTGACGGGCGCACGCGACGGTTCACTTTTGTGTGACACCGCACGCGACGGGCGCACGCGACGGGCGCACGCGACGGGCGCACGCGACGGTTCACTTTTGTATGAAGCCACACGCGGCGGGCGCACGATTAACCCAGTGTCGGCTCTAAAAGCTGCCGATTATTCGGCATAGATAAGTATAAACACATACGGATCTGTAACACATACTACAATAAAGATATTAGTTTTAATATTCAATGGAACTCGAGCTGTTTGTTTCATTGAGGTAGTACATAATCGTTAACTATAATGGTTTTCCTTACCGTCGCGCTCGCCGACTTAACCATTAGCGCTCAAAGTTATGATTAAATTATTTTACTGTAATTGAATAAACTAGTTTAGATTGAGAGCTTAGTGCTCAGACTGTGCGGTGAATTAATACGCCCGAGCTTTTGATAAATAGATTCAGATTTTCTCAACCGAAGAATATCTAGGAATATTTTTATTTCTTAACTTAAATAGATAAGGTCACGTTGTTAAAAGTTTGAGTTATTAATAGTGCGACTCGAACAAAATTAGGTCTTTATTACAATTAATTTGTTTACACCAGTCTTCTTTACCTTTCACGGTGGCGATGACACAAAGAGCAAGATATTCGCTTTAGTATACTATTTTAACTACTAGTTGTATTTTTATTAATCATTTATCACCCACAAATTACTATCGTTGAAATATATATTACTAGCCGCGCCCCGCGTGTTATCCGCGTAAACGCGGGGCTAAAATGTATCACATGTGTTTTTCTAATAAATATTCTATATTACTGTAAAGTTCCATCCAAATCCGTCCAGTAGTTTTTGCGTGAAAGAGTAACAAACATACATACATAAATATATCCTCACAAATTTTCGCATTTATAATATTAATAGGACAAACCTTTTATATATATAAATCAATCGCCAAACAAATTTGTACGCAAAAAGAAACACCGAGAACATATATTTACCTTGTTGAGTTGTAGGTTAGCGTAGTAAGATATAGCAATAGTCTTTTTCTTGTGCAGACATTTGGTGTCGGCTCAGCGTTGCTATTCGTTTGGCCCGACCAGTTCAATATCTCGGGTCCAACGGCCTCAGGGGCATATTATATCCCATTTTGTACATAGTAGGTTAAAAATGACTTGCTCTGTGACGATAACAGGAAAGATATTCCCTTATCTTTGAGGAAATGAATTCGGTACAACACTACGGGACTGTAACGTTTACCAAGATTGTTTTGTTAATGTTATTGTTTCCTAACTATTTCGTAATTTGGGCTCACGTTTCGGAACAATGATTATATACTTTAATCACCTATTATGTTATATCAGTGATATAATTACCTAATTAAATCGGTACACGTAGCCTTGAGTACCGTCGACATTAAACTAGCCAACAAGCTGCGGATATGTGTGACGCTCGCTTTTGAACTTGCCAACTCACAGTTTATGCGGATTGCACAATTCATTCTTAAATATGATTTTAAAACAAAAGCTGTCCTAAATTATACCTTATATTACGTCAAGTAAAGCATCCTTTCAAACGAACGTCCTTTGTTTTTCAACTAATTACAAATTATTGTACTATTCACCCTACGTCTTCATACTTGCTAAATATCAATGCCTAACTAACCACAACTCAACTACAAAAACAGGTACTACTCTCTTAAAAATACTTTAAATTTACACGTAACAATAGTTATAACGAATAAAACCTGTTTGTTTTTTCGAGGCTTAAAGGGCACACTGACTGAAAGATTCAGCTAATACCTCCGGGTGTATTAGATAACCGTACTTCATCCTAATTGAATGTGTAGATAGCAGCTGTATCTTTGAAGGAGTAACGGAATAAATATCCATGCATGCCTGTTTATGAGTTGTATCTCTGAATATACGCGGTCGGTATTTTAAAGAAGCAAAATTTTATCTTATATGAAAGCAGGATTCGGAGTGTATGGTGAACACTTATTTCTATTGAGGTACTAAACCAGATAATTTCGTAAGTTTTGTATGAAATCTGGTTATACCTATTATAATTTCAGTTCCACGAGTGAACTAATTTATCCCACAACTAGGTTTGTGTCCCACAAGAACAAAGGTTCCTTCAGCTTTTTCTGTCCTTTTCTCTGAGATAAAAGATTGAAGACATATGGTAAAACTTCGTTCTTTGGTGAAAGTCTTCAAGTATTCCTTTCATGACATAGGATATCAGGACATCTATGTAATAAGATTAGTAGAAACTGTAAGGGCCTTATTCATAAACGCTTAGCAGCATTTTATCATATAGTTTGTCCCTTTCCGACATACGCTATTGTCCAAAGAGTAAAAGTGACAAAACACTTTAAAACAGTGTTTTAGTCAAAGATTGTTTACGAATAAAGCGGTAAATGTTTAAATATGTCTATAACATTAAAGTAACCAAATAACTCATGTAGATAAAACAAGAGAAAATAAAAATTGGAAACAATTAATAAGTTTTTCGTTTACTATGTAAATTAGCATCGTTACTTTTTGCACGTGTAAGAGGCTTTCGAGGTCCAAATTAAAGTCATAGATTAGAAGCTGGAGGTACTAGGTGCGTCGCTATATTAGATTGGCTTGTGTAAATTTACCCCGTGTCCAAATGAGTAGATGTTACGGGAAACAAACTGAACTGGCCAACATATGTAGTTTCAGGTTTCATTTGAAAGAAATGGTTGTTTATGTTGTTTTTGTGTGTCAGCGGTTGTGTAACAATACGTTTCACTGTTTCCCTTGTTCTAACTAACATTAAGCGCGCATACATTGTGCCTTTATTAACGTTTCTTTAATAATAAATAAACGTGACCCGTTGTGAACTTACTGCCGTGTTTTAGGTAGGTACTTATATAGTTTTGTTATATAAAACTAGTGTATTAATTTTTCATGTGTTTGTTTTATATTTATATGTGTTTTAATCTTTGTGTTCGATTATACTCACACTATCTTATCACACCGTTCCTGCCGGATTTGATTCTACGATGAACGGCATCGATGAGTGCGACTGGCGTGACACGAGAGGGGGAGAGGGAGTAACCACGTAAAATACAATGTCTTAGAGTTAGTCGTCCCGTGACCACGATTGGTGTAATCGGCTCGAAACGTCGAGTACTATAAAAACGACATTTATTCAAACGTTTCCTACTTTTCAAATATGGCTTGAGTTTGAGATCACGAACCCGCATTTGGCAAGCGTGGTGATTATGCCTAATCCTCCTCACTTTACTGATATCTTCAGTGGGATGAGAGGCCTTTACCCAGCAGTGATATTATAGTCTAATACTACATACTACTATATTCTAACCAGATTCAATTCCGGTTAATTTAAAAAGTGAATTCCATAGGAGTCTCCACCATGTTGGGTTCGGGCCGGGCCGCCTCTGCGAGTGTGGATTCTCGCCTTATCTTTTGATTCAAACTCAAAAAGGGTTCTGACAAATTGTGAACCTCATATTTGATTGATGTTAGCTCATTGAGCTATATAAAGCGTCACCGAAATCAAATCAAACTCAAATTCTAAGCCTTATCAAGTTATCAGTGAGTGTACATAGAGTAAGTATTTAGTTATTTATTACTCTTATTACTTACGTTACGAGTATATTGGCATGTCGAAGTAGCTCTTTAAAAACATGTAATATTTAAAAGGTTGAAAAAATAATTTGTTCGGATCATGATACTTTTGAACTTTCAAATGCATATAATTGCCTGTTGTATTAAAGTACTATATACTTTTCCGATAGTGGCAGTATGACGTGCCACTAAGTGGTGTCCATAAATCGATCACGTGACATGCCCTGTCTCGTCGAGTGTCGCATGTCCTCTGTACACGTTCCGCTTTACGCACAAATGGACAGATTTCATATATTTTGATATTAAATTAATTAAAGCAAATATTTGTTGTACATTATTATGTTATTTAAAATTAATACCAGAGTTGTTGATACATTGTTTGGGCAGGTTCGCCGGTGACGGATTACAAAACGTTTGAGCAACATGATGAAAGTGTCATTTTTAGTTAATTTATTAATGTTTCAAAGTAGAACGTGTATTTTACATTTGGTACAAAACTTGGAAATAAAACTGGTCAAAACGGATTACATTGCGGTTTGTTTTACATTTAAAACTTTTCAGTTTATGTGTGACCACGAATCCTTTAGGATTTTCACAAGTAACCTAAGCTCTTAATCTGTTTACTATTCCAATACCTATAAGTACTATTTACATTTAAGGGCATCCAAAACCTCGCGGCTTTGGATTAGCATCGCCTCGTGTGACGTCATCACATTTCTATCCTTAAATTTTTAATTATCTATCTTCGTCTCATTCTTACCCAAAGAAATTACCTTTAGTCATACTATGCATGATATGTATGAGTGAAGGTAATCCTATCTAACCTTTCTCACTGAACTGGCATCTTCAGTGAAATGAGAGGCCTTTGCCTTTGATATTTTTTTTAACCTATACTATCCCACTGCTGGGCAAAGGTCTCCCCCAAACATCGCCAACCCTCCCTGTTTGCGAGCACCCACCAATCGCTGTTAAAGGCGATGAGATCGTCCCGCCAACGATTCCTCGGTCGACCTCGACGTCGCCCTCCTTCGGGGACCCACTGAGATGTGATGTGGGCCCACTTTTCCGGGTTCATCCGACTCACGTGGCGTGGTGGGATATTACAGGCTAATAATACTTTTTTTATAGGTACCAAATTACAAATACCAAATTAAAACAAATAGTCTTGGCAACTCTATTTAAAGTACTAGAGAAATACTTATTAAACTCAGGTAGGGGTTGTAAGCAGAATTATTTACAAACTATTTGTTATTTGCAGAAACAAATTGAGCAAATTCATCAAATTAACGAAGAAAAAAGTGTAGACGATGTCTAATTAGTTTTCTTCGGAGAGACAAATTGAAAGTAATTTAAGATTAAGACGTATTTACTCATCATTTATACCAAGTCCATCAGTTGTCTTAAATTCGGTAGCATTTGTTTCAGAATCTCTCATGACTCTTAACAATAGAAATACTTAAGGACCCTTACTCAGAGACATCAAATGCTTTCTTAGTAGAGATTTAAACAGTGATTTTGACATGTAATGTATGAAGAATTACGTCAATTAGTTCAGTGTATAAAAAACAAACCCACAGACGATATTTTTTAATCAGTTAAAAAATTACATATTCCTCACTGAACTATATCTTTAGTGAGCTGAGAGGCATTTGCTGTACAGGAGGTCATCGACGAACACATTTTTAATTTCATCGTTATTAAAACTAGTTACGTCATAAATTAGCATGCACGAGTGATGATGGTTAAAGTACCTCAATGAACGTTCTGCTATAAATTCATCTCTCATTGTCACCCAAAACGCTAACAGCAAAATATCGAATATCCACATCACTGTACGCTTTACGCATACGAAAACACAGTTAAATCGCATTATCGTTGCTTTAAAACTACAACAGTGAACGTTTGTGTATAAATTATTGATTTGCCATCTATGTACTCGTAGATAAAGGATTACTATTCCAGCGTGACGGAATAATACTTAAATCTAGATTCGATAATACCTATGAATGTAATTGAAATGGAACGGAGGTTGAACTGTTTGGAAATATAACTAATTTTTAACATTAAGGTAAAATACTTTAATAAAAATATATATTTATAAACTCATATTGAAGACTCGATGACTCGAAGAAGAAGAAGAAGTATAAAACAAAGCGCCCCACTATGTTTTTTTGTCTATCTCTCAGCAGATTTTCTTGCGGCTTGCCAATCAACAGAGAGAGAAATTCCAGAGGATTTTTTAATAAAAGGTTATCACACTGTATGTATTTTACGCAATCTCGATTTAATTAAACAAAACGAGAACAGACCGCTAGTATATTACACTGATGGTTGTTATGACTCTTAAATAATAATAATAATACGTAATTAATAATAAAACGTTTATTGAAAATAGCGTAAAGATTTTTTGTACTTTCAATATTCATATTGTAAAGAAAAAATGTAAACAGCGCGTCTAAAGTAATGGAGTCAGTAGATACAATGCTATGCAGCCGTTCTACAAAAGAGGGTAGAAATCACTATCTATCAAAGTACTTTATAAGTCAGACAGTTGTAGAAAAATGACTCATTGTTATTTTTCTAAACAAAATATTTTCAGTTCAAGCAAACGTTAAAATGTATATTTCAATCAAATGTAGTACAATAAAAGATATTGAACAACTATTGTTATTACACTTAACAGTAACATACACTTTGTTATTTTATACAAATAAAAGCACTATTTTCATATTCAACGAACGAACTTGTAAACACAACATTTCAAAATGTTACATGTTAATTTAGTGTTAGGTAACAACGGCTATCAATATGCGTGAAATTACTATCAAATGTACACGCCTATTTAAACGTTCTGATTTATCTCCTCACATAGTCGTTTATAATAGTGACCACACATTATAAACCGCATTGCGTGTTCATTATTTAATATAGCATAAAAGTTAATTTTATAGCTACGATAAATAAAACGACGACTCTTAACCAGGTTTAAAATATAAATAAATTCTATGAATATTTATATTTGGATTAAGTTTTTCGATATCAATCATGTATGCCTTTCATTGTGTCTGATGATGTTACTTTAGTCTATTTTTAAAGAGCGTTTTATTTTTAAGCATGTAGCTGAATTCAGTTTTTGATTATTATTGAACAAATTATTATTGTCATCTTCATGTACATATGTAGATAATGATGATTACGGATTCTCTACGGTAATGGCCAATACACTCATTTAGCAGTTATAAAACACTTCGAAACACACTTATTCCTAACACAAGTTTCTTCATTAAAATTTAATATGGAAACATAACTTCATTTTAACAGGAATCTTCTCTCATAGATAGTCTTAAAAATATCAGATTTCACGAATACACATTCGTAGTGCTACGGCTACGTCAACGTCTTAGCTACGTAGCTTCGTAGCAACGTAGTAGTTATGCACTTTGTAAAAGATTCCTATTGATTTTTAAAAAAGGTTATATTATTTTTAAACAGTAGTTATGATTCTGCAAAACCGTGGCAGGTTGGCGTGCGGTAGGCACAGTCGCGGCACTCGATCAATCTTGCAACGGACGGCAAACCGCGCAACATGATAATTACATTTTCACGAACTAGATTAATTAATGATCATTTGGACTATAGCTTTCGGTTGATTAATAAATTAAAGCCTTTTATTAGCTGATATCAAACGCTCTATATTGTTATGACAATACAGATAACTTACAATTTGGTGTCGTTAATGTTATCTTGTTGTATTTGAAAACAAATTTCTAAAGACCATTCAACTTCTGTTTTAAAGTGATATTTTTAATTTATACTTTATCCATTGTAAACTTTTATAAAAGCTGTTCTTTGTAATTGTGAATAAAATTTCCGAGCAGAAGCAGAATACTACGAAATGTATTCTATCAACCGTTTGTTCTCATACTTCAATAGGTCCATATATCTAATATAGAAGAGTCCTTTTGTTTGTTCCAACAAATCTTTGAAAAAGCTGATCTCTAGTTTTTACTAGCTAATTGAATGATACAAAGACCCGCTTTTAATCCTGAAATGGATACAAGTGGATGAAGCCTCAAGGCGTTGGTTCAAACCTACTGATCTACTGATAAATATTAGTTCACTGTAAGTATTAATTAATATGTAAAGCTAAAGGTAAACACGCCGAACTATCTATTTTAATTGAGTTCATCGATACGAGGTATATTAATTTTAATTAGAGGTGCGTGTTTGTTGTAGAACCAATGAATAATGACATCCTTATTGCTCAATAGATGTGCTACTAGTACTTGTTCTTTGTTCTCAGTAGTTCATTAGTTCACTACGTTCTTTGATTTGAATTTTTCACAAACAGCAATATTTTTCCACCGCATTATTGCTGGTTATTCAAAAAAGCGCTTTATAGAGTTTTAAATCTAAAAATACGCGATGTTTCTGATATGAAAATTAAATACCCACCATGAACTTTAGCCGTATGAAACCATAAAATATAGCTGTAAATAAAGTATATAGATGTTCAATTATTCTCTACTTCACTATAATTGTTGTTATCTCTACCGTTATGCTAATGGGCAGCCACGAACCGTGACTACTGGCCATTGCACTAGGATATACTTAATGAAGGACGAATGTGCATAAATTATAAAGGCATTATTTCCGTCTAAGCTTAACTTAAAGCCACAACATAAATATACATTAAACCGTTATAATTTCCATTCATATTTTGACATAAATAACTTGCATTTTGTACAAAACAACATACGTTTCTGCCAGCTACAGTGGCAGCTTAAAAATGTAAAACATACTGCGACAGCTATACCGTTATTTGTCAACAGGAAAAACGTAAAGCGATTAATAACAGTTTTAAATGCAAAAAACTTGCATCATTTACACCTCAGCGGGAAATTATTCAAATTTATTCATGAGCTGTGGGAGTAGGTAATCGTCTTTAGAAACTGCATGAATAAATAGGAAGCAGTGTACAAATCACTGGGACGGTGAAGTCGCGATATAGTCCTCGGATTGTTTCGTCGGCTATGAAGTTACTGCTCCATAGAGCCACTGTGCTAAATGTAAACTACCACTCACTACTAACTTACCAAGTACCGATTGCAACGAAACTTATTTCTCTTACTCCCTTAGAAAATTAATAACTTATATTCAGTAATGTAGAATTAAGTTGACAAGCGCTTTTATGTTGTCAGTACTAATGTAACGCAAACAACGTTAACCTTTGACCGTAACTATTTTGGTAAATAATAAAAAAGAAGAATTTTTACGAAACACGTGGTAAATTATTTTTGTTCGACCTACTAATATTCGTTAATAACGGCAATTAAGACGAAAACGGTAATGGAAAAATAAAATTATGCCTTTAGGTTACCGACAATTTATATGAATAATATAAAAAGGCGGTCGTTGTGTTTTGGATAGAAGCATTAAAATAAATGATTCATTGATCGGGGAATATGTCTATTTACTCATGGATTATGGAAGTATTATGGAAGCCTTGCCTTAGGGCAATAAGTTTGGTAAGCGATGATGTTAAGTGTCCACTGATCTTGTCAAACATAGCATAGCAACGAAGTATAGCTCTGGTGGAAAAAATAAACTTATGATTACTTCAATAAGCGCAGTACCTTTAAGCGTAGTACAGGATTACCTATAATGTCAAATGTAACGCAGTATGACTCCGCCTGGTAAGCACAACGAATGCCACAAAAGGCAACAAGACATATAATTAATTCTGTGAGATGATTGGTCTCGATACTCGATTCGATTTCCCGTCAATATGCCACCAATTAAAACGCAGTATTTATCATATCATGTCTTGTCGCGTTCTGTCACGTTCGTTGCGCTAGGGGGGGCTGGTGGAAAACACCCATAAGGTACATAAGTGCAAAGTAATAAAACCAATGTTTATAAAAGTTATCTTTTTATTGTGAACACGAAAACTTGCTAAACTTTACACAGAATATCATAACAACTAAACTAATAAAAACCATGGCTTATATAACTGAATCTAATTGAAAAAGGTCGCGAACCAATAACAATTCTAGTTGATATCACGAAATGACAATTGGTGGACATCAAAAATTATTTCGATAATCTCTTTATTTTCTTTTGGGTGGAGCGGTCACCAAATAGCGGTCGTATGGACTAACAACGGGGCCTGGTAGGACGCAATAACCCTTGCGCACCCCCGGAGAATAAAAAGGACTATGACATGTATACCTGCCTGGTTATTTTTATTGCATTTTATAACCTCCCCAGTTGTGTATCTTGTCCTCATGCGGCGATTAATAACGAACATCAAAGAATTTATGAACGTCTCCTGGTATAATGTTTAAAGGTGTTCTACATATGGTTTACATATGTAAAACAACGTTGTATAAAGTAGAACTAAAGTAGCTTGTTCCACCGCTGGGCAAAAACAGTACAGTGAGAGGTATTAGGCTTAATCTCCACGCTTACCTACTGCGTGGTATCTCAAACCTGATATGTTTGAAAAGAGAAGGATCATAGAGCTTAGTTTGGGTCTAATAATCGGTGTGTGAATTTGTCCAGGTATATTATTATTATTATCTAAATGTATTAAGTACGGCGCGTAATGGAATAATAAGAGTTGAATGAATAAATATGAGACAAACAATTGTGTCATAAATGTTTATTTATAAAGAGATATAAATCAACAAAAATAAACTCAAAGTGACTTTTCCAATTCTGAATTTTCTTAATTCAGTCACAGTTTCATGAAATAAGAAAAGTAATGTTCGAAATGATTTATTTCTTAAAAAGTTTGTGGTTGAGTCGGTGAATCGGCTACCAAATAATTTCGGTCTCCTTTCTTATTCCCGCTGGCAGTCGGCGTGCTGTTGTAGGCAAATTTTAATAACGCTTACATTGTCACTTGCGCAGCCATTTCGAGCCACTAAGACCTTGGCCATTTTTAAAGATAAGAGATATCGTCTGCTCTATTCCGTTTTCATCTCACAAAATTTCTTTCATACTAGTTTTGTTTTGTCTTCACTAAAATGTATTTAAAAGAAACCGCGAAATATTAAAACACCGGAACAAAATATTAAAACCATCACTTAACACAAACTGCAAAGTTATTCAGCACTTTCTGAATTAATAAGAAACCTTTTAAAAATATTAAGTCCTTAAAATTCTCTTCGCTACTTTGACAGAAATCTCGATAAAATTGCGAATTTCTGTGAAAGATGTTGATTTAGACACAAGCGTCACTGGGAAAGTGGAAGTTTTGAATATAAATTGGTGTGATTAATGATTTCGACTCATCGTCCTGAAGCCTACTGTGCCAATAAGTATTTAGACGAACTTTATGTTGAGTTTCAATGGGACATTTTCATTTATCCTTTAATCCGGAACTTTTAAGTTGATTAAAATCTAACACGGTAGATTATTAGCCATTAACAGCTATAATATTTAATTAAGACACCCTTCTTCGCATAGAACGCTGAACTTCGACTTGTAATATGCATAATTTTATAGAGTTTATTTAACCGAACAATATCCAGCTGAAGAACTGTAAATAAAAGAAAAGTTCCCAAGTGTTCGTAGAGAAACAGTTTGCGACCGTTTCATACATTTAAAGCGGTATATGTTTAAAGTTAGTTTGTAACGAAAATCCGTGACATCAGTAAAATGTTTTCCTTGTTCGCACCCAGAATTGACTTTGATTTTGTTTCAACTCGACTTCGATATTTGAAGGCTAATATTGAACAGAATTTGCGACAAAACTTTGGGATAGGAGACAATGAAATGCTCGGGGATCGCGTGACTCGCTCTGTAAGCTTTGAATATCTATAGTTCCGTTCGTTTGTATATTCTTCTTATACCCATTAAATAAATGTTAATAAATTGAATTGTTTATTGGTTTTCAGTTTTGAAGTGAGTTGACAGTTTTATTATTTGTTTTCGTTAAATTCGGATATTGAATTATCGAGCAATTGTTCTTAGTAGTTCGTTTAGGAATTTTGACGTCAATTACTTTTTAATTGATTATTATTTTTCAATTACAAGCGAGCCTTTTAGAGACTTATTGAGTTACCGGTTTTTAAAATAATGCAAAAAAATACGGCCAAATAAAATAAGTTCTAGGTAATATTCTCTCGGGTCGAAGTTTATTAGCGATGGTAAATTCCCTGTGACCTACAGTAATCGAACAAAAGAAAGGTACCAAAGTAACCGTCGTACTTTATGAAGCAAGTCTCAGTAAATTTGCCTGTTGAACGATCCAAGAGAACTGATAAGGCGACGCAAAAGCGTCACGCGAAGACAAGGCCGCTAAAATATCAGAGCTCATAGCTCATGATAGGCACACGTTGGATCGTACGAGCAACCATGGCGACCGATCCCTATCTAGCCTTTAAACATTTCTATTTTATAGAAGACGCCAGTTACCAAGTTTTATTAGGTCATTAGCTCCGGACCTGAACATATATAGTAGTAGTAGTATTAGCCTGTAATGTCCCTGTAAAGGCCTCTCATCTCACCGATTTATTTGTACAGATAGATAATAAATAGATAGACAGGTACATAGATAGTTCTAAGTAAAATAACGAAACAATGTTTGACAGGGGCCGCATTGTAAAATAGATGTTGAGAGTAATAAGTACCGGTTTCTTGCGGCTGTGAGAGGCCCCGCAAATTCCAATAATGCCGACGACACTCGCAGTTTCGAATATAGCTCCTAGATTGCAAATATTGTTCTTGGTACACTAGACGACCCCAGCGAAATGGTTTTTGACAAAATTGTTTTTTTTTTCCTCAATTACTCTGTATACACTTTTCAGTGGATAGTAAAAACTTAGCAAGTAGACGTTATTAAGAAGTTGTTGATCAATTTTATAGACCCTAAATTTCTGGTGGAAGGAAACTGCCTCAGAGCATGCGACTATAAACCTGGCGGGCTGGTGACACGGCGACAATGAAAGACTATGCTGATAGGATAGCTACGCCTAATAGAAATAAAAATTGTTTAATTTTCATTAGTACTTGGGTGGTGCCGATTGTAAATTATCTACGAAACGATTACTTTATGAAAGCAACAGAACCCATTTAATTAAAATTCCGAAGGTATTTTGTATACAGTTAAAAGTTATTGAAATCTGAGTTATCAATTGGAACAATAACAAAATATATGTATGGAAATATCGAATTGTTTGTGGAATCGAAGCAAGTCAACTGTATTTATTTTCACTAGTAAAGTCTACGAATGGCCCAAAGCTGAGCGTGTGGAGTTTTTCTATATGTAATTGTTAAGAAAACTTAAACCGCAATGGGACGTCAGTTGGAATCTTAACAAAACGTTCACCTCGTTGGGCCATTCTTATGGTAATTCGACCCCACTGTCACGCGACCTTCTGTCCACACCCCGATAATATGCAAATTGGTCCCGTCTATAAGGTGACCTGAAAATACTTCCTCATTAGGCACGTTTTGTCTTTTAAATCTATAAGGGCTTTACTAATTGGATTGTAAAAAATTGTGTCTGTAATTGATTTTAACTTAATACTTACATACCTTGAATCTAGACACGCGGCAGCGTGTCAAGCCAAGTTCAAGCAAAGGAACGGCTAGCCAGCGCCGAGTGTAATATTACACGAACCACTTGGTGCCACTTTTGACCCTTCTATAACTCAAAACCTATTTAACGTAAACACATGAAACTTCGTGTGTTTAATTATATCTATTAGGACATCTAGAAGCCCAAATTTCATGAAGCTAGCTCAAACGGTTATAAAGATATGAACGTCAGAAAGTCGTAAATTTTAGTATTGACTGACTGACTGACATATAGTACCTAAACCTAACCTACTTCCAGATGACCTAGAAGGATGAAATTTGGAATCTAGCTTGGTAATTGTGTGTAAGCGTAAGAAAAAATCTAAAAATATAAAATAGTTAAAAAATAGGGGGGGTCCCCATACAAAAAATATATTTTTTAATTGTAGCGTTGGAACCGTTACTAGCAGATATTTGAAACTATCCCAATATATGTATTATTATATTTGCTATTTAACTGCAATATAAACGTAAAGTTAAGTAAAAAAAATAAGTGGTGTCCCCATTCAAAAAAACTTAAATTTCGCGCTAAACAACCGGCCAACGGTGTGTCGTCGGCGGCGCGCGGTAGGTACTTATGACGCGGTCGGTCCACCGTCGCCCCAGCCAATCAGCGTCACGCTCTGATGAATAGTACACAATTATAAGCGGTAGCGATTTGGTAAAAATTTAGCGGGTCGGTTGGTTTATACCTGCATGGTAGTAAAGCGATGTATTATTGTTACCGATATAATGTATGTATTGACTAATTTAAGAATGCTGGTTGAACTCGCTCGCGCCTTGCACTTGTAGACTAAGGACTCACGAAGCGGTTTTCACCCGTGCCCGCCGCGGTTGCGGGCCCGCAGCCTTTGTAGAATACAGATATTTATGTAAAAACTTAAAGCACATTTCACGACGCGTTTTACGCCCGCGGCGTGTGCGATTGTTTGCGGGTCCCGCTGCTCCAGCGGTCATCTTGTACCGGCGGGCGCGGGTCGCGGTCCCGCAGCCGCGGCGGGTTGCACCCGCGCGTTCTGCGGTCGGTTGGCGGGCGACCGCGCGTGGACAGCGGGGGGCGGGGGGGGGGGGGGGAGGTTAGAAATCCGACGCCATTTTGCAGTGACTTGTTATTACTCGTTGCGTAGTAGTTTCTGGTGTGTGTCCATGACGGTCTGGAACTCAACTGATCGTTTAACCGCCCGTCTTGCGATTATCAACCGCCAAGTTTGCGGGCGATAATCGCAACCGCGACGGCTGCGTAACCGCCCAAAACTCCGGTCTCGTGAGTTTTGAAAATAAAACTCCATTCCGCCACCGCGGCGGGCACGGGTGAAAACCGCTTCGTGAGTCCTTACACGTACGCGGGGGCAGCGCGCGGCTCACAAGCGCTATACGATACAATTTAAAATGCGAACGAACCAAAGTACCTATGCAGCGGAAACGCAAGAAAAAACAATAAATATCAATACCTAGTTTTCTTTACAAAAAGTAATGATATCCCACCAAAAACATAAATGTAAAAAAGGAGAGCCAAGTTCAATACAAAAATTATGCATGGCTATGGGCTTCGCTGCAAAAAGAATGGAGATCTAAATGAGGGCCAAGTTCTAGGCAATATCTCAATATGTATTTATAGGAACAAAATAACATTATGAACAAGTATTAAACTCTATTTCTTCTCTTTATTGGATACCTATGACAATTGCTGTTATTTAAAAATGTGAGATCTTAAAGTGGGTTAGATTTAACTTGGCCAGTTTGTTGTTATATGTTGAATAACTTTATAAAATGACTGCTGTCATGAAAACTGGTCAAGTCAAATCTAACTCACTTTAAGATCTCACATTTTTAAATAACAGCAATTGTCATAGGTATCCAATAAAGAGAAGAAATAGAGTTTAATACTTGTTCATAATGTTATTTTGTTCCTATAAATACATATTGAGATATTGCCTAGAACTTGGCCCTCATTTAGATCTCCATTCTTTTTGCAGCGAAGCCCATAGCCATGCATAATTTTTGTATTGAACTTGGCTCTCCTTTTTTACATTTATGTTTTTGGTGGGATATAATTTAATAGAATTGACAAGCCCGTTGGCACAGTGGCATGTGAAATCGCCTAATGGGTCGGTGGGGTTGCGGGTTTGATTCCCGCTCGTAGTCAACAGTATGTGCAGATATAGTCGTTGGCGACGACGTTTGGGTGTCAATTATATAATCGTATCTATAAATTAGATTTCATAGTACATGCCAAAAGCTTAGTTTTGGTCTAATTAACCGAGTGTGAATTGGTCTGGGTATATTTTATAATCTCTTATTCGAGTTTGAATGACAGTATGCGCTATAAACGTCGTGTTCGTTGTAATCGTTATCGGGCTAACTCCAATACGTATAAACTTGTACATCGGCAGTCGAATTTAAGTGGAGGAAAAAACTTGGTTTTAATGCGTTAAACTTTAAGGGCCATTAGTGTAAAGCCTCGCGTCATTCTCTCGGTACAAACTCAAGCTTTTTACTGCAATAAACTTTCTGACAAGCCATTTGTGGCCGGAAAGTGTTCGCTAATATTAATCACATGACCCACAACAGACCTTGTTTAGTCCCAACGCGGGTCTCTTGATAACTTCTTTATTTTACTTCGAATTAATACCTCCGTGTTCGCGCTTGACATAACAAATAGAAACAAAACGTCCAACTGAAAGATGCCTTTAGTTTCGAAACTTGTCTTCCAGACAATTTAAACGCGCTAATTAAGACTCACAAATTGAAGTTTTCTTTGTTCTTTGTTGCAGAATATCTCTGTTAATTCAGTGAGACGTAAAATTAGTCGAATCTAAGCAACTCGTGTCAGACACACAGCGTTGAGCGAACTTGATTGAGACTCAATTGTGAATCTCACTTTGATACTTTGTTTGCACTCCTAAAGTCACGTATTTAATTTAACGTCAAATTCTAAATGCAGACTCAGTTATTAAACGTATCTGTCCGATTGCGAAAGACGAATAAAGCATTATTTCGGTCATTCAGCTTCAGACTAGTGAAATGAGAAAAAAAACAATTTCGACTTTCAACAGTAGTAATTACTTGTCAGACTTAGTGAGCGAAGATTTCCAGAATTATGAAAGTGTCCCTGAGCTTTCACATCTGAAATTATTCCTTCAAATTGATAAAGAAGGCTGAAGTCAGGAACCCAAATCAAATAAACCGGATTAGGTCATCGCTTTACGGCAAGTGGAAGTGGCGGGTCATCTCGAAGGAAGCAATTCTCGTGGTCGTAGATTGAATGCAAAATTGGATGAGATCCTACTGTTTTACTGTATGGAACTCGGGGTTGTTACTACGAACATCCCCGCGTTTTATTTCGTCGAGGACTCGCACTGTTTGAATGGTTTGATTGAATGTGACAATAGTTATTGTAACTGACGCTCCAACCACTTTCGAGTTCCCTTCACTGTCCGTTACTCGAGTGGAATTTATTCTGTCGGATATTTGACCTTTTCTTTACTTTAGTAAATAATATTGCGAAGCTTTCAATGGAAAGGTGAGATATCTTGTATTTGGGGACTATAAAAGCTTAACATTTTTGTGGAAAAGAATATGGGTTGGATGAAGTACTTGGTTTTTTATTTAAAATCAATCATCAAATATGAACAGTAACCTTTTTCAGTATTACCATTGTTATGATTGCTTCGAACGCCGAAACCCTTACTATCCCACAGCTTTCTGTTTACGAAAAACATTTATTGAGGTATTTTCTTCCGCTGAAATAGCAAATTCAGGAATCAAACGGTTTGGCGTACAAGCGCCAAGAATCGCGTTTCCAGTGTTTGTTTACACAAATAATGCGAAAATACTTTTGAATCTTCTACGAAATGTAATTGTTGATGTTATTTCTAGATATTTTTATAATGCTGGCTTTTTATTTCAAAAATATTAAACCAATCACTTTAAGGGTACCATAAACAGAAATACTAAATCCTTAATTAAATAATGTCCCTAATTAATGTAGAGGTACAGCAATTGTGGATCCCAATTGAGCGTTTATATAGCAAGTAAATAGGTACACGTATATCAACAAAAAAAGTATGTTATAGTTTTCGATTTAGTTCAACGATTTAGTAGTTTGTTCAAAGGACTTTGATTCAAATAATATTATTTTTCCATTATGCTAAACTCAAATTATACAAAGTCAAGATGTCTTTAAAATACGGAACCCTCTCCACGCGATCCTAACTTGTCCAGCTTGTACAAAAAGCCTATTCATTTAACCTCTCATCTATAGGAATGCTCGTTCAATCACATAGTCTATTTTGAAGTTTCATATAAATAAAAAAAAAAAGATGTGTATTCGGAATTAAGTGTTACGCCTATTTCGATAGGACCCTTCTCGTATTCGAGAGGTCAAGTGGGAAACCATCTCTACTGTAGGATACCTCTGTTACGTTGCATTCATTTCGAACCCAACTCAATAGAGGCTCGATTACATACGTTGGTACAGATTTCAATATCCAATATCAAAAAGTTTCATACTTTTTATTTTTCACTGTATGAAAACTTATATTGAAAAGTTAAGTGCGTTATTTACGTTGTATGAACGGAGTGTAGATTTTTTATTGAGTTGAACTGTTGTTTTTTATTATTTTCATTTTAAGTATTTTTAATCTTGGGCTTACTATCTTTGTAAAGTTTGGTTTTGATTATGAAATTGCTTTAATAAAAGAACGGTGCTAATACTAACTTTAGACATTCGCATGAAAACTTTTTAGACATGACATTGGTCCACCAAGTATAAGGTACCAATGTAGGGCCGTGACTGGAACCAGTCGTCTTCACTGTACTTAGAAGGGCATTTTCCATTCAATGGCATCATACAAAACTTTATGTCTTTACAATCTTTCACAATCAATTGGATGTAACCAACCCATATAAACTTTTGATGTCACAATGCAATATTCGAAACATACATACAGTTGGAAACAGAACAACCTATTTTTCCTCAGACATCCATATATAAACTTACATAGAAAGAGCAGTGTCTTAAATTTTCAATCTTTATACAATCATATTGGAAATTCTTTTAACAAAGTCGCCTGTTCCTCAACACGTTGTGCTTACAAAAGAGAACTCCCTCAAAGGCGCGCGTCGTTTTACGTCGCATTCTACTTTACTACTATTTCTAATGTGCTTCACTAGCAGACCATGTATTGTTAATAACTACATTCTTTCTGTTTGTTTCAATGTCTGTGGAGCAAAGGTTAAAATTTAATGCAATGGAATATCATATTAGTTGGTGATCTAATGATGCTTTCGTACTGCTTTTGAAAATATTGTATATTTAATCGGGAAAAAAACATTTAGTGCCTACCTGGTTTAGACTAGGTATAATGTTAGTTTTATTTAGTTATAAAAGTATTTTAAAGATAAATATAGTAATAAAGTTTACAAATGTAAAGTTCTTCTAATGCATTAAAATATCGAACATAAAAGCTCGGAAATTTTTGTTGAGAAAGTAAGTTAGACGTGACATGATGATTGAGCAACGGCGCGTTTTATTAAAATTAATAACTTCGAAAATATTGTTCCGAATCCGTGGATTCCAAATGACTACGTACACATTTAACGATAATTTATCTACTTGGAAACAATAAATTGCTTAACTTTTGTACATACTTTTAGATAATGTTGCGAAGTTTTGCAAGGATAATTTTCAATCAAGAAGTCTTTGGTTATTACAAATATTATTTCATAATCATGTTTAGAATATGTTCTTAACCAGTTGCAGTTTAGCTCTGACCGGTTCATCGCAGTATGATCCTCAAAAAAGGCTAAATTAAGTCATTACTTCTCGTGAACAAATAAGGTGGATGCCCTGAAAATATCCGCCTACCATCTGCCTCGCATCAATCAAATGCGCGCTGGCTCTAAATGTCTATATTAATTTTTGCCGAGTTCTGTTTGGAAACTTTGCACTCGAAATAATTTCCAGTGCGGAGTTGACGGCTAGTATTTGCTCAGTTTATTTTTCCCCGACTATAAGAGCCCTACAGTTGAACACACAGTACTAAAGAGAGCCGCTTCGTTGCGCAACTCCCGTACGCCAAAGCTAATATAAAACTGTATGTGACGTACTTTACCACTGTAGTCTTTTGACTATAACTCCCAGAAATTCTTTTAAGATCCAGACTGTTTAGATAGACGGGAATGTCGAATTTGTTCCGGAATTCCGTAAACTTGGGAAAAACATTTCGAAAAAATATGATGTCAATATGTAATAAGGTAACTATCAAAATTCAGGAGCGATTAGTGAAAACCCTTATCAAATAGCCCGAATTTGCTGGTACCTTCATAACTCTTGCAGCTGTTCTGTGGGATGCGCCTCTATTTTTCATAAAAAAACATTTATGACGCATGGCCGCCATAAGTCTACAAGAAAAGAGCCGAGAGCTGGATCCTTGTAATTAGACGCCCGTGAAGATTTATGTCCCTAAATTTTCCAAGTTCTTTTAATTTTTTGGCCGCGACACGTGCTCCTTACTTGGAAGTATTTTTTTAATTTCATGCCCTAACTTAGGGGAGGCCTCATTGTATAAGCTTTATTGAAATTATTCCGGTGTCACTTTGCATTAACATTTTTTATAAGGCAGGGGCGACACGTGGAGATACAGTGTAGTGTATGTGAGCGTGGTGTTTATTTGGGTTCGGTTTATTTCTACCGGTCCCCTGGGGTCCAGTCCATGTATCACTGCAGACGTCAGCCCAGGGTTAATTGTCTACGTGCGTTTTCAGCTGAATTCGTCACGTCCTCTCGTTTACACCCCTCGGTCCGCACCGCGCACCCATAGCACTAACAAACGTGATTCTACAAATCGAAACTCCAATATTACCCTTATTTAAAGAGTTACTTTATTGCTCAATGTTCAGTACCCATCTTTATGTTGTTTATCATTCTCGATCCATAATATATGAAAGTAATAAGTGTCATAACTCGTATGGAAATATTGTATTTACTCGGGTAACAAATGATAAATGTTGTTAGCATAGAGTCGTTTGTGCGGATATTAAATTCTTTATTTATTCTTAGACATTAATTAGTTTGTTTTGTTGTCTGAGACCCTCTCAGGTTTATTTAAGAGACAAAAGTTTTGAAAAGCCAACTTTGTTTATTCAATATTAAATGTTGGTTGGTTTCTTGAACTCTCCGGGCTTTGGCGAACGGTGTTTGATATCACTGTTTGGACAATTTGGACATAGCTTTATGGCAATTAAAATGAGTGGAAATATAAATGAGGATGATTCGGTCGAGTTCCCAGCCCGCACTCTGTGCCACATCAGCAGTGCGCTGCACCTGTCTCTGTGTTTGACAAGTCTTTGTGCACAAACAGATAATCACCATCGTGGAACTAGCTATTAATTTTAAACTCCACTGGAGATATCATACGTTAATTACATTATTTACGACGTTTGAAGTTTCGAGCAAAAAACTGCTGTTTGATCTACAATATTCTTTCAATTTACTAATTCTGATAGCGGTAGGCACTTACTTTCATAGAAACAGTTTTTAAATAGAAAGCGTGCTCGTTTGTGTTAGGAAACCAATCTCGTTGATATATCCATTAGCCAAATAGAGAGCGGCCTGCTCTCCGCCCTTCACAAAACAAATGTGGGTACCACGTATGAAGGAACAAAAATTGTTTCACTTTCATTTCTGTGACACGAATCGTTCCGTAATGTACCTTTAGTACCCTTTTCAAATGAAATGGTAGATGAAAGCGTAATGAAGGTTTTATTTGCTATTAAGGTTCCGTCAAAAGACAAAAATCTAATTAGTATATTATTTGGGTCAGGGAAATTGGTGCGCGACATTTTTCATCGTTGATATTAGAGTATATATTTTGTGAGTTGAAATCAAATTGTAACTAATGGTTGTTTTTGTACACATGAACATTAATTAATAAGAAATACTTTTTCAAGTATAATGTCAATATTGTACCAACATACTTTTGAAACTCATACAATTTACACTAACTGTGAGATTAAACCGGACTTTATCGTGTAATTGTAATATATGTATTTTATTAAATAACAACAAGTCCTTGTTAAGTTCCGTATAAAATTGTACTACACAGCACAGTGGTGTACGAATACTAGTGCATGATGCACGATAAGGAATGTTGATGTAATAAAATAGGCTATTATTCAAAAGACGTGTTGTCGTAACCAACATTCAGGTGTTGTGCAGTTGTAAACTGAAAACAGAAATAACATGTTAAAAGTTCTGCTAACCGTAGGTACAGTAAAATATTGTATATTTTATGTCCGCGTTTATTTACTTTAAGTCGACAACGAAAAAGTGTTTTATTTTGTTTCATAACACGTTGTTTAATGAAGTTTTACGTTTATTTTTATACTAATACTCTATCAAAATGTGTTGCAAACCAGTTTTAAATTGAAGTGTGAAAATTCTGTTTGAATTCTGTGGTATTTTTTTAATAGGCTACTTGGGAGTGAGTAATGAAAGGGTGAGTAAGATTAATATTGAAATATAATTGCACCCTGCAACCCCTCGCCGGCTGCGGCGGCGGCAACGTGTTATTATGGAAATAGTTTTCAAACTTGTACAGGTCAGTGTTCTTTGTTTCAATGTAAGTCTTGTTCAATTGCTACTTATGAAAGTTAAATAACGTTTAAAGCACTTTATATTTACGTTGCGGTTACAGACTTTAAGTTGTAGAGAATAAAATACAGTTGCCATGGCTGATAACTGTCGGCCAATATGTATATGTATAATAATATGTATATGTGATTCAACCATCAAACCAAACCTCGAATAGATAATAGAATAGTTAGATTAATATTGGAATTTTTAGCTAAATTCAACTATAATTTTCAACATATTCCCCATAAATGAAAACTGGGATCGCAGTACTTTAATCCCCAAGGCTTACAAACGTTGTGAGTTTGAGAATCAAAATATTGTTGGAACTTATTAGAAAAAGGAGCGAGTAAACAAAGTGAACGGGCGTCGTGCGATGTTCCGTTTCTCCTCTGAAAAATAAAGAGCCAATAAAATTCTGTTCTGTGCAACAGCTATCGTTCAGTGGAGCGGCGATCTGCATTTTATTCTTTCGACGCCATCAACATCCGACACTTTATTCCTTTACTTTGTATGTTCGAATATGTACCTGATATAGGTAGAACGATGTGCTTTCACATTGTTTATTTATCGGATCGAACGATGAACGATTGCATTGAATCCTATATGCATTGATGCTTGCATAATTCAAGCGATTTAGTTGTTTCACATACATACCTTCATAATTCATTGTAATCCTTTATTGTAATTGTTTATTATTAATATGAGTTAGTCACAGTTTAAATGATTGCCTTATTTAGTGGTAGGGAAACTTGATTTGCTGTAGTAACAAGAATCTAGTGTTCGAATCCTTACGCAGTAAGTACTTCGTTCTTCGAATAATGTATGTGCTTGTCTAGTTAAGAATATACGTACCTAAGTATGGCTACCTAATTGTTTTGCAGTGCTAAGATAGGTAAGTTACAATAAAGGTAAAGAGTGGTCTAAAAGTGACTAAACGGATGTTCACATAGAAGCTGTACCATACCTAGCTGTACTCAGTCAAAGTCACATATTTTAATTCAGTTTACGTCCCAAGGAGGTTCTTTTGAATGTAGCATCGTAACGTACTCAGAGATACATCAGAGATATCAATAAAATGGACCACTAACTAATTGACATTATTTATCAAACATTAAATGTCAAAAATCAGTCAAACCTACGGAATCATTTGACGTTTCAGTACGGCGGTAAATCTAATAATACGAGTCACATAAGTATGCCCTCCGCAACAACGTTGGTGAATCTAAACAGGATTGAAACTTAGAGGAGACTCAATCTAACAGGAGTACGGTACATAGAGCGGTCTACCGAGTAGAGCCCTACGTAATTTAAAGAACAAACAAACCCAACAACTTGGTTCCTTCTGATGCAACAAACTCGGTCCAGTTGCTTTAACTAACTCATTTTGTTGTTAACTGTTACTTGCAAAACATATACCACATTGTTGTACGTTTTGGAAGTTTGGACGCAAGTGAAAGTGAAAGAAAGGCCTTCGCCTAATAAAATATCTGTTTGTGGACGATAACGATTCTTTCTCTGTAAAGCCTTTTTAAGTTCGTGTTTTAGTTATACATCATAATTGCAATAGTGTCATTTAAGAATGTCTCTTGCTCTGGCAAAATGGCCGAAATGGTGTCAATAAATTGAAAATAGTCCTAGTACCAACAGCATTAAGAGTCAAATCATAAAATAGGTTTCTTTCTATTCTTTGGATGAACATGCTAAAAAGTACATTTTTAAGGAGACAATTTACATATTATGCTCCAAATTTAACACAACTCAACGTAATAAAGTCACATCCAGGCGTATCCAGTAACGCCTATCTTCACCTTCCAGTTCTTAAACAGTTAATCCTCGCCTAATGCCTTAATACTAATAATTAGTTAGTTAAGAGAGGTCTGGTGTAACGAGCTGTTATGTTATGAGGGTATAACGGAGCGTGTTCCCAAGCAGGTGGAGTTAACTGGTCGACGTAGAGGAGACATTGCTTACTAACCATACAATGTAATGTTTCACAGCTTGTTCACGCAACACCAGCTCCGAATATCCTAAGGATTTACAAGTTTTAACGTTGTTTGAGTGATTCTATTTTTACAGCGCTAGTAAAACGGTTATTTTAGCAAGGAGTAACTGTTTTTGTAAGGCTTTATATGTATAGCTAGACTGGCTAGGATTCTTAATTAAAAATCAATATAAAAACATATGTAAAGTAATGATAATATTGTGAAAATTCTTATGGAGACAAATTACAATATTAGGTATATTTAGGAACTATGCACTGAATAGCTTTTTATTGCTCTGTTTGTTGTCTTTGGATTTATTTTTTGAACAACGTCAAAGACCAGAAGGAAGTTCTAAATATATGGTGTTTTTGTGTGTTATGTCATATTGCTGTCGCTTTTGAACCTTTTTCGAAAACTCCAGTATATTAAAAATAATGTTTGTGGAATGATCTCATTTCTGACCAATCTCAAAAGCAGTCGTGTTTCTCATAAAAACCTTTGAATATGTAGATCCCTAATTAAAGTCCCCTAACTTACGTTCCTAATAGTCTGGTAAAAACCTCAGGAAAATATTCTAAGTAATTCTGCCGTTAAAGATGTCACAAACAGTTTTAAGTAGATGTGGATATAAAAAGTGTAAATTGAATTAATCTTAAGAGAATCATTTGTTAACGCGAGCGTGGCCGCAGAGCACATCATATGTTATTTCTTAATCTCATACTAGTGTTCCGGTCTGATATTTATGTTCATCGTATGTTTACTTAATGTTGTTAAAGCTTTAGAGAAGTTAAATTCTATGTTAAAAGTTAACGAAGTAATTTGTGTATTAGCGACTTTAGTGAATGAACGAGTCTTGACAGATGTCATTTCATTTCATTCAATATCAATTAAAAGTAAGTTAGTTAATGACCCTTAAAAGTAACAAGTTTTCAACGATTTCAAAAAGGACCATGTTCTCAATTCGGTTGGTATGTTTTTTTATTTCATACATCAATCTCGGTCAAGTCGCGTTAAAATAAAAACAAAATCGGGTCACTCGTTTGGGACCTGAACTACCACAGATAGACATACAGATACAAACGTCAAACTTATAACAATCTTTTTGGGTCGGGATTTATAAAACGCCCGCTTTTTGAAATAAGAACAGAAAACATTAATAAAACAATTTGTATTCAGCCAACGCGTATTCCAATTGTCTAACAATTAAGAAGAGTTTTAAGGGAATTCGGACATGTAATGCCTGAATATTTTCAATTTGCAGTTACGCTTTAAATACAAATTAGATTCGGAAATCGGGTCTTAACCAAAGCAGCTATAACTGTGAACCGCAGCTCGAAGCCGGCTCCAGGCCCGGTAATACCCTTAAAACCAACATTCCGTAGTCGTGTCCCACTTACACCTGCTGCACAGTTTTGGTTCACTGTACTACTTAATACACTGAACAAACAGAAAAAAAAATTGTAACCACAATATGTTTATGCTACGAACTTAATCTTGAACAGTCAACCAAAGAAATAGTAGTGCAGTAGACTGGGCCTATATAGACATACAGACTTATTCCGGTACATACATTATCATACAATATGTAGTTCTCAATCAACAACTCAGTCGTGCGCTAGTGTCGATCGTTTAGCACTAAGCTATTTCGATTTTAGTGTACTGAAAACACATTTGAAGATCTATACCACCTCCTGCAAAGAACATAGCATACTTTTTCTATAAACTACAAAGAAACTAAATCAAAATATGTTCTACAGTCAAGGAACAGCGTTCCCAAAGTCCAGCACACAGACACACATGTCAAATTTATAACACCGTAGATACATAGTTGAGATTACCAATTTGAAACGAAAAAGTGCCTTTACCATTCGGTTATATAGCGAAGCTAACGAGGTCTTCAATGTTTGCACGTTTTAGTTCTTTTTACGTCCATACGCGAGACTATTCATGGCATGATATTTTTTTTGTATAGACGCATAACACATCAGCATTCAGTGAGATAAGAGGCCTTTGACCTGTAGTGGGACATTACAGGCTGTTACTTTACTTTACTTTTCTACTATGTTTATTTCATCACTAGCAGCACCCCGCGGTTTTACCCGCGTTGTGCCCGTTCCCGTGGGAATTTCGGGATAAAATGTAGCCTATAGCCTTCCTCGATAAATAGACTATCTAACAGTGAAAGAATTATTCAAATCGGTTCAGTAGTTTCTGAGATTAGCGCGTTTAAACAAACAAACAAACAAACAAACAAACAAAACAAACTCTTCAGCTTTATAATATTAGTATAGATGTGTTTTCATCATTCAAGACAAGATAGACATACATTTTATTTTAAAGAAGTTTTTCATTATTTTAATTATATACTCGTATCTTAAAGAAACGATAGGTAATCCTTGAGCCTTAGCCAAGCCTTATGTGGAGAACTCTGTAAATCTCGATAATTCGTTCCTTGTATATCTGTAATCATTTTGTTTAATTCTCTTGTTAGTCATTTAAGTTAAGTTAAACATAAAAGGACATGTATTTTTTCGTAAATACTAATGTATTTTTTTATTGATTTATAAGAGTATTGATTTACCCATTCTAGTTTAAAATACGAATATTAGACTATGTAGATAGAAATGTGACAGGTATTATAAATGCGAACATGTGCACTCAAAATAGTTATACCAATTTTGTGTGTATTTAGTTTTTGGGATGAAAATATGTATTCCTATTTTTTTAAACTCCCTCGGAAATGGGTACAGTGCGAGTAAAATTGAAGAGGGTGAATTGTTATCGAATTGTATTAGCCTGTGATTCTCCATTGCTGGGCGAAGGCCAGAGCAAAGTCCTCATCTCACTGAAGATATCAGTAAGTACAGTGAGGACGATAGCGAATAGTTTGGTACAAATATCGAAGTAAGTATATAGGTATCCAATAAGTACTTCTTAGTGCTTAGTAGGTGCTTAACTTGTGTCATAACGGTAACGTTTTTAAGCTCGTGTAGTCAAAGTAATAAGTATTAATGAACTTTGTACGTAAATGTGAAAAACTAAACTTTTGCCTCAGCTTGTGCATATTGCAGCTTCCATAAGAGTTTCTGTGTTTGCTAAAAACAAATATGGAGTTTTATGCTATAACTTAATATGCGTTCTATGTAAAGAGTGAAGTGTCTTTGTATGTTATATTTTAATCAAACCTAAAATATATTTTCTGAGAATGGGCAATTAGTTCTTTAGACCTTTTCAGGGGTTCTTCTTCGTGCAAGGACATCGGCAGTAACTACCACTTAAAAAAATAACACTGTATTATATTTTAAGAGCTAATGTTTATTTAATAACAGTTTTGGCACTAAGTAGATACATTCGATAAGGTAGGTTTGAGCTGTTTATAAAAGTCCTTTTTAGTTAAAGCACATTATCCAATTGACTTTTTTGTTTGAACAGTATTGACAAATCAAGGCAATGTGACAGGTTTGACTCAAAGTAAAAGGTAAAATCTAATGAATCAAATACGTTCAAATATTTCTAGTACATCAATGTAATTGTAGACCTTACATTGTTAGTAAGTTTCACTCGTATCGTGTTTAATTGTTGCTCGCTCCAGACAATCAGAAACCTGTGCGTGTGACTCAGATTAGTGTTACCTACAACACATATGTTGAAATTACAGCGGTTTTAACATTCCGATTACGAGCATTGAAGTTGTAATATAGACATTTTAAATGTTTAATTAGTTTTAAGAAGGTTTAAGATTGCTAAGCCTTTTAGAAAGTAATTTGTTAGTCCGTTTCGAGCGGATTAGTGACCGAGTCTATTTGAAAAGGATTCCAACAATGACATTTGGAGGGCATTTCGTATGAATAGATATATATGTCTAGTTTTTCTAGATAATAATTATAACAATGAACACGCTTAACGCGTCTCAATATAATACGCCGCGCGCCGTCTGGGTGTCAATTATATATATTCATAGAAAGTATTTGTGTATGTATATGTAATAGTATCGGTTAGATTCAGTACTTATAGCTTAGTTTGCGTCTAACAGTGGGTGAATTTGTCATTTACACACTCATCAGTTTAATCTCTGTAAAAATAAAGTAAATAAAAAATCCTATCAAACACAAACATATACATTTAAAACATTTTTTCAAAAGTCTTTGGATTCTCCGGCTCTTTGCTTGTAAATACCCGTAATGCTAAAACGTTTCCAAATATTCCAATTTTAATTAAACTACATAAACATTGCATTCATACATTTTATTATTTAAAAACTTCACACAAATTTGTCTTTATATAACTACCAGCAACACTTATCAAACAAGGCTAAAGTAGGTTATTCATTCACTAAAAAATGTTAAAAGGAAACCAAAGTAATTGTTACTCTGAAAGAAGCCTTATGGAGCTTTGACAATAGAAGTTGGAAGCAAATAAACAAACTGAAATAAACAGGGCGTCACCCACACCGGGAATGTTTAATGACCTTAAGGTAGTGTTTGACGTTGCATTAGAGGAACAATAGACGTTAAAACTAAGGCTAGACCCTTTATCTTCGCAATTGTTATAAAACAAGAAGCGGTTAAATAGCTAAAAGCTTTCCGTAGCGCGTAGTAGGTAGTACCTACTCGTATAATACCGCGGAACTCTATGAATGCTCGTACCTAATTCATTTATTTATAACACTCGAATTTTGTTAAATGATTCACTCTGCTTTAGATTTAGTGGTTATGAATAATTAAATTAACTGTTTACCATAATTGATGGATTATGTTTGATGGTAGTAAAAGCTTAATTATATAGAATACTAGCTTTGCCCCGTGGTGTTACCCGCGTTGTACCCGTTTCCGAGGGAATTTGGGGATGAAAGTAGCCTAAGTTACTCCTTGTTACATTAATTACCTGCCAGTGAAAGTCCCGTCAAAATCGGTCCAGTCATTTTGAAAAATTGCATGAACAAACAGACAGACAGACAAAAAAATAATTGAGTATTTTGAAGACTGCTTTCCTCATTCATCCTATTCCCGATCGGTCCCGTTTCCGTATGGTCAGTTCATGAACCATTCATTAGAATACATAAGTAAGTAAAGTAAGTTAGTGTAGGTTAATGGCCAACCCCAGTATCGGAGTTTTTAGACCGCCTAAAGGCTTCCGACATGGTCAGAATACACAATAGGCGGTACCGTTCCGTTCTAGCAGTCAGTCAGATTTATTGTGAAAAGGTTCTTCTTATAAATCATGATTACACCACTCACTCTTACGTTCATCTCCAAAGTAACAAGTGAACTGGTTCACTAGATCTTATAACTTACTTTCCTCTATATATACCTGGAATCGAGAATAGAGTAATTGCTTCAGATCCAAACTTAGGATCAAGTGCATACCGAAGTTTAGTTTTCGAGTAATTAATCTGTATAATGCATAGAATCGTCAGAGTCATCCGTCAGGCTTCAGAACTGTATTCAACGAAACGAACATTCCCGCTCAATGTGTAGGTAAGTAATACTAACTATACTCTATACTAGCGGTTGTTAATTGAATACGTCTGTAGCGAAATGGATTCATTCGATTGGTTGTTACGAAAGTAAAAAGTAGGTTACCAAATTACTACTAACATGTTTGTCTCTAATTGTGAAACTAATGTCGATTTTTTGAAAACGGATAATGCAAAAAAATACTCGTAAGTTTTAAGATAAGTTATTTTATTTAACTACTAGCAGCGCTCCGCGGTTTTACCCGCGTTGTGCCAGTTCCCGTGGGAATTTCGGCAATTTTTATACTATAAACTTTCCTCTTGAATCACTCCATCTATTTAGATCGTGTCAAAATCCGTTGCGTAGTTTTAAAACATAGGTACATAGGGACAGACAGACAAACAGACATGTAATTTTGTAGTCGACTTTTTTATACTATGTAGTGACTAGCAGGTGTAATCTACTAACTCATTAGACTCCTATACATGGTTAACTAGAACAAGCATCTGTTTATTTTTAACATCCTACGTAAAAAGGAGTATTTGTGTTTCGTAGTAACGAAAAAAATTAAACTATCTTGACATTCAATTGATTGAATGGTGATAGGATGTCTTTCTACCAGTGTTTCACACTAAACTTGATGTTTACCATCATGTAGTTATACATTTCATCGCCATTTTACATTGTCAATCCTTTAAAAAGGCGTTGCATCTTATGCATAACTCTGGTTGAATGAAACCCTTAATGTTCATTAAAGTATACTCCAATATGAGACGCGAAATATCATTAAAATTATCAACAAGTCTAGAGACAAAGACACAATAGTAGTTATTGTTAGCATAATTGTAGTTAATACTAATAAAGCTATATTTGTTATCATTAGTATTCTCCTGTGAACATAGAATTATCTAAAGATTAAGCTTTGTAGACATTTCAAGTGAGTCTCGACTTTGTACCCAGAGGTATTACTATTCAAATTATTGGATGAAATTTGGAAGCGATGTTTGACTAAGAAACCAGTGAAAATTAATTGGTTTTGTAATGTTATCTCATTTAATACATACTCTTATTAAGTTAAGGAACGAAGCCGTGTTAAGTATTTAAAGAAAAATGTTTTGGTTCGTAAATTGATGTAATAAATTATCGATCTATGCCGCAAGCAATTAAGGAAAGCCTTTATTCCAAACTAGAAGTGCCCCGCGGTTTTACCCGCGTTGTACCCGTTCCCGTGACCTTACCTTTTCGTTGAATGTGACTATCCATTACAAAAATATTTCTTAAAATCGGATTGATACTTTCTGAGATAAGTGCGTTCAAACAAACAAAAAATAAAAAAAATACTTATTCTTCAGCTTTAATATATTAGTATAAACAGTAAAATTGAGTAATCCTTCTACTTCAACATCATAGATGAAATGATTTTCCTTAGTTTAATCTACAAATTAATATTATAAAGAGGAAAACTTTGTTTGTTTGGTTGTAATGAATAGGCTTGAGCCTATTCATAAAGAATTTTTAAAATCGGTCCAGTAGTTTTTGAAAACTACTGGACCGATTTAAAAAATTCTTTCACCATTCGGAAGCTACATTATCCACGAGTAACATAGGCTATTTTTCATCCCGAAATTCCCACAGGAATGGACACAACGTGGGTAAAACCGCGGGGCGCTGCTAGTCAACTATAAAAAGGCAAAAGTAAAACACAAACGTTATTAATTGATAATTTTACTTAATACACTTTATTAAGTATCTATCTGCTTGAATTAATTTACTCGAAAGCACTTTAAAGTAAATTAACGGTGGTCGGTCGATAATAATAAAGGAAGATGGTAATGTTGGTGGTAACTGTGCTAACTAGTATCAGAATAGAAGCTAGTGGTATGTCAGTCAGGTAATTTGGAGGCGGCACTATAGAGAATTAAGTTATAAGATAATAGAGTTTAAATTAGGAACCATCGAATCTCTTCATCTGCCTACACAATGCGTCGTGTGAACGAGCTTGTAGCGCTAACTGATAGCATGAATAGCATGCAATCTTCCCGTTGAATGTGGCTATCCATTGCAAAAAGAATTATTCAAACCGGATTGGTAGTTTCTGAGATTAACGCCAAACAAACAAGAAAATAAAAAAACAGCTTCAGCTTCATTATCTTAGTAGTACAGATTAAGAAAGTCTAAAGCATTCACAACCCTTCTTACTAACCAATGCTCTTCACGAAACATTAACCTTTCCCACTAACTAAGGTGGTACAAGGAATACCTAATTCCTTGTACCACCTCATAAATGCAAAGCTAAGTGCATACAACCTTAAGACGCTTGATTCTATTTCTTGCGCCGACTGATAGTCCCGGAGCCCTAAGTGCTGGGGTGCAGGAAGCCGCAGGGTACGTCACGACACCGCGTGGCGTGTTACATGCCGCACACACCTCCTCGCTAATTGAATCCGTGTCTACTTCTCACTATGTTAAGTCGTGGTCGCTCGCTTCTACCGATCATAGTGACTTTCAAGTACTGTAATTAGTTCTTGCACCAGATCTGTAATGCTTCGCGAATTAGTTTGAACTATGTAACTACTTGTGTTTGTGGTTCTTCTGTCCAATGCTTTTGAATAGGTGCAGTGAAAGACCACGCTCCCACGCTCCCACGCTCCTACGCTCCCACGCTCCCACGCTCCCACGCTCCAGCTTATGATGGTTATCCATCATATTTAAAAAAATAGTAAAGTGTAAATACTTGCGAACATTCTGAATAAACTTTAAATAAATTCGCTGAAGCCACCGTGAAATATATTTTTACTACAATTTTATGTTTTTATGTTCCTTTCTTAAAGAATAAAACAAAATAACTATTCACGTGGTTATTTCTCAGCTTACTTCTAAGACTGGGTTACAAATTAACATTTTATAACAACAGATGCGAAGTCAGGGCGCGTCGTTAGTTCCCTATAAATATACAAACTTGTAAAATATAAACTGGAATTATGTATTAAAATTTGAACAAAGTATAATCATGCTAGTGTTCGGTAAAATTCCCAGTAACATTAACGATAAACGGAAACCACTAAATTAAATATTGTAAATTAAACTTACCGAAAGTTACAAATAATTTCCCTTGTTAACAATGGATGTTAAGTGCATTTTTATTAACGTAATTCGTACAATCAGAGAGGCTTGCAACTTGTGTGCAATCAATTGTAATAATTGCGGTGGCCAGTCGATTGGGCTGGCCAGTGATTGCGTAAACATAAACAATGATTAACAAACAACATTTCGATGCATTGTCTTTTTATTGTGCATTGACAATTGGTGGATCTAAATATATAACGTTCTTTTACAAATCGTTTGAAAAGGGAAATAAGTATATAGTTTGTTGGCTTGCATAATGCTGTTTCGGACCCTATAGAGAAAATAAAATTGGAAAGAGTATAGAAGTCAGTAAGTTTGAGTAGGTTAGTGATCAATCCTGGTGTCGGAGTTTTTAGACCGCCTAAACGTCTCTGACATGGTCTAGAGATTGAAATGACCGGGACCAACTGCTTAACGTGCCCCATGAAGCATGGTAGCGCTCAGTAAGGAATGCCACTTTCTGCAGCCCATCCAAGTAGGGGCCGAGCTGCACGTTGCTTACAATCACGAGTCAAACTCGAACACGAGTGCTACAAAAATAGGAAAACGAATGTAAGTAAAAGTTAAAGACGTAAGAGTGTGTTTGCGTATCTGGCTATAGTTGGCACCTCAGATCACAAAAAAACTAACGGGTAACACTTTATTTACAGGAAGGTTTTTTAACGCTTAATTAAAACCACATGTATAATATTGTATACACTTTCCAGTTTAGCTTTTCTTGCTCCTGTCTTGCTAATCTCACTAGATCTAAACGAGACGCTTAAAGAAAGGATTACATATATATAAAAAAAAATACTTATATAAATGAAACAATAATTCAAGATAACAACTTGATTTGATTAATCCCAATGTTTAGTTTCCATCTCTCTTATCATACAAATTATTCATAATATTAACACATCGAAAAGCTAAACTATCACATTTTGTACCGTCATGCTCTACATTGACGAGGTGACGCGTACCTTAGTGAAATTTGCGAAGCATGAAGTGGAAATTAGTGTAATATGAGCACAACTTCAAATTCTGTACAAACATCCAATTATTCACGTGCACGATAAACATAGATTTCCCTGTATAGTAACTGGATACATTATCCAAATATAGTAAACACAGTTGCTACCACATTCAAATTGAATTGAATTTTCCGTTCATCTAGTAATGGGAGCGCTTTTACTCTGCAATGTTTAGGAAGCTTGGTATAGAACATTAGTTATTTCTAGGTATACTAGGTATGAGCTTTTGGCACAGCGCATTTGGTGTTCCATTTTTAGAGTTTCGGGTCCACAAACAATCCTATTTTCAAACGTCCATCCTAAGCCATGCTTATAGACTTCTTCTTCTTTATCTGGTGGATGGTCAACCTGACCAATCCTGGTGTCAGAGTTATTGAGCCGCCAAAGGCCTCTGACAAAGGCTTGTAGACTGTTAGAACCGGAAAACTCACGTAAAATAAAGAACCTACGCGTGACCCGACATGCACTTGACCAGTTTTATCAATTTCAAATAATATCTAACAATACTAAGACGTCTGTAACATTTGAATACAAGAAAACAAAGCGTATATATACCGTCCTTTTCTGTGACAGAAATTACATACAGTTCCAACAAAACTATTTAGAAACTACTTCGCTTACTGGTTATTCCTGCTCTTCTTGTTTTCCCTATGGGAAGAACAGGAAAAAACATATAACCACAAAGATATCAGATGATATTAGTGATGTCAAGACATGGCGCACGTATTGTACAGCTTCATAGAATTGAAAAGTGGTATTTTTTTCTGAAACTCCCACAAAGGTACCATAACGAAGTGAAATAGCCAAATAAGAAGGTCTTAATGTCGCAGTTAGCCGAGAATTCTCCCTTGTGAATGCCGGGTCATTAGCGCTGTGTTATTGCGAATTACCCGTAAGACTCCACGCCGGGATGCTGGCAGTCACGTTTAATCTGAATTTTCCTTACTATAGCTGCTTTTTGTACGAACATGCATTAGGTATATGAAATTTTACGGAACGCTCTTAAGTGGCTTCCGCGAGTAAAATTAAATTACGGCAATGAATTCAAAACGTTTGGTAAGGTATGGGCCTAACGATATTTTGTCAGTATTACCTGGATTTTTTGTGCGAGTACATTTTATTTATTTAACATACTTTTGAAATATGCTTTTGGAATGAATGTATACCACTTTGAGAAAGTGGTTGGTACTTTTTAATTTATTATTACATACGGTATAGATGAATTAAATGTAAACATATTCAGTACTAGCAGCGCCCCGCGGTTTTACCCGCGTTGTGCCCGTTCCCGTAGGAAATCCAGGATAAAATGTAGCCTATAACCTTCCTCGATAAATAGACTATCTAACAGTGAAAGAATTATTCAAATCGGTTCAGTAGTTTCTGAGATTAGCGCGTTTAAACAAACAAACAAACAAACAAAACAAACTCTTCAGCTTTATAATATTAGTATAGATTTAAGTTCATCGTTCTTTATTTACCAATTTGCATTCATGAAATAAGCGAATACACAAATACCGAGTAAACAAGAATTTAAATTTATTATACGGGTTAAATCTTTGGAACTATCTACTTACCCAATATTAATTAATTGAGGCTTCCAACAGAATGTGTAATTATTATTTAAATTAAAGTAGTACTCATTCTTTTCAACTGGGAGGAAAGGCAGTAACTATGATGTAATTTGTATACTGTTATCAATATCACTAATCACTACATAGTATAAAATAAAGTCGTCTCTGTTTCGTGTCTGTTTGTCTGTTTGTTTGTATGCTTAAATCTTTAAAATTACGCAACGGATTTTGATGCGGTTTTTTGTAATAGGTAGAGTGATTCAAGAGGAAGGTTTTTATGTAAAAAAAATCCGAAATTCCCACGGGAACGGGCACAACGCGGGTAAAACCACGGGGCGCTGCTAGTATCACTACATAGTATAAAATAAAGTCGTCTCTTTTTAGTGTCTGTCACACTGTTTGTCTGTCTGTATGCTTAAATCTTTAAAATTACGAAACGGATTTTGATGCGGTTTTTTGTAATAGGTAGAGTGATTCAGGAGGAAGGTTTTTATGTAAAAAAAATCCCGAAATTCCCACGGGAACGGGCACAACGCGGGTAAAACCGCGGGGCGCTGCTAGTATTATTATAAAACAAAGTCTCCGGCCGCGTCTATCTGTCTGTCTGTTCGCTATAAACTCATATACTACTGTACGGATTTTGACACGGTTATTTTAAATAGATAGAGTAATTCAAGAAGAAGGTTTATATGTATAAAAATTCCCGAAATTCCTACGGGAACGGGCACAACGCGGGTAAAACCGCGGAGCGCTGCTAGTGGTTAATAAGTAAGTTATGAGTAGGTCTGGCTCTTGTTAGGACCTTGTTAGGACTTTAAATAAGTGAAAACTATTCGGTAAGTAAAACCGGATTGATGCGATCCCGTGTTTGATTCCTGTATCCGGGTGCGTGCCGGTCTAAAGTACTTTATTTATAGATTGTATAGCTTTTAAGGAGTTTATTTTTAACTAATTTAAGAACAGAAGGAGGAAAGGTGGGAAGGTGACTTTCAATTCAATTATGTTTTTAAATGTTTCTTATGCGATATTTCTGATATTAGATCCTGACATCTTGATATCTCTTTATTTTATGAACCAATTTGAAAAATCTTTCGGAATATGGAACGTTATCTTACAGAATCCCATTTTTAACCGATTTAAAAACATGTCTCATTTAAACATGGTTTTCAGTCGACATTTTAGCTTGAAAAACTTTTTACTAGAAGAATTTAAAAAATACTGTTGCGAATAATCGTTAAACGTTGCTTTAAAAATCGATTATCATATCCATAATTCATTATAAGTTATAGAAATAGCACATTAACGCCCTTACTGAGAGACGTCAATGCTTCCTTAGTAAAGATTTATTGAATGAGATTAACATATAAGGTATAAAAAATAACGTCAATTAGTTAATTATCGATTTAATGGACGTTTATCTGTGCGACAGTAAGTAGGTAAGTAATACTTACACTTCGTTTAAAAAATCTAATTTCAGCACAGTTATTTCACATTTTAATTTAACACGGAGGACAAGGGTCTTTAAATCCATCACGCACGACAGCGATCTTATTTAGATAAGTGCCAGTTAGCCAAGGGAAGGCCGCCTGCTTAGTTCGCTTGACTGATTGCCGATAATGAATGTCATGCGCTAATCTATCCTGTAAGTAAAGTGATTTGAATACGAGTTTTCATCGCACTTAAAATATCAGTACTGAATGAATCTGCTTCCAACAGGTCATGAACAAAGGGTTAAAAATTAGCACTTAAGATATCAGTACAGTAAGGAGTATAAGGCAATCGATCCGGTAAGGAAAGTGATTTGAATACAATGTTTTCACCGCACTGGAAATATCAGTACATATCAGACCTGCTTCCAACAGCTGAGTACCGGAACGCTAAAAATGGGGACTTAGGACACCAGTACAGTAAGGAGTATATGGCAAAATTGAATATCAAAATTATTCGATTATGCAAATATGCCAATCATAAACTATGACAACTGACACATAACAAGCTTATAATATGCTTATAATAAGCATGTAACATGTTCATATTAGTATGGATGGTCCATCAAACCGAGTCTGTCTGTTGGTGTCACCGCGACAAATTATTGCTATTCACTGATAGCTATCAATTACAACACTAAGTGGCCACTAGTTTTATATCACACTATGTAGTTTCGTAATATAGAGCTATTAATATTAGGTACAAACGCGATGTGTTGGCAGAAAACAGCGAAAAGGTTAACTTCCTATTAAGATATTAAGGAGAGAAGTTTATTATTAGCTTGTAATTTTCTGTTATATTATTTACTACCAGCGCCCCACGGATTTAGCCGCGTTGTGCCCGAATTTCGGGAATTTTATACATATAAACCTTCCGGAAGAATCACTTTATCTGTTTAAAAACACTGCGTCAAAATCTGTGCAGTAGTATTTGAGTTTATCACGAACAGACAGACATACAGACAGACAGACGCGGCCGGGGACTTTGTTTGTTATTATGTAGTGATGTAGTTTCGTAATATAGCTATTAATATTAGCTATAAATGCGACATGTAGACGGAAAACCGTGGAGAGAATACCTTCCTAACTTTATGAAATAGAAAATTAAAGGTAAAATTAGTCCGTATTGTCCCAATGGTAATATCAGTAAAGAGGACAAGCCGTCATCGCCACATGAATTTGCCAACTCGGTCGGATTCGGGATTACTCAATGTAATAAATGTTTCTAAGTGAAAGTGCATAATACCTATTATTGATTTAATAGTGGTACCAGCAGTTCCAACTATGGAAAACACAATAGTATTGTTGAACTAATAATATATTATAATTAAAATGTTAATAACAGTACATGTTTAATTAATTAATACATACACATGGTTATACGGTCTCACACAAAACTAAGAGCAAAAGCTAAAAACTTTTAACAAATAACAAAAAATGCGAACACACAAGTGACTCAAAAAAGAAAAATTAAATAAACATGAAAACGCAGTTCTGTTTAAATTAAAACAGACGCGACGTTGCGACCGTCAAATGACCAACTTTTGTTACTTAACATTTACTGAAGTTGAAAACCAGATTTACTCTCGACACCGATGCTTTAGAACTCGTTTCTATATGTTACCGTACGAGTATATAATGTAGACGCAGTTAGTTTACAATTTAAAACGTAAGATTATAAAACTGTTAACACAGTGTGTTATGGAATAACGAAAAATTATGCGTTGTGTGAAATGTGACGGGTGAGAGTGAAGCACTTAAGGCGAGGCTATGTGGCGCTCGGGCAGATCTGAGGGGGTGAGGTGCGGGGCAATCAGCGGGGCGCTGCCCGCGCGCCCCGCTACAAAACATCGCACAAAGCGTGCTGGATAAATGAAAATTACCGTTGAATCTTTTTTATTATACCCTTCGATCAACAATGCACAACTAAATGTCGGGTCGGCCCAAAAAATACGTCTCGGTGAATAACGCCTCATTTGAAAAGTGAGGCGTTATTATCACTTATGTTATTCATAAGATTTGCTACTTTATTGCTAGTTGTCATGGTTGTAATTAAGTTGAACTTCGAACTGTTTTAAAACGCTATTTCCAGTTCGGTAGTAAACAAAATAAGCTGTCACACGTCATCCACGCGGACAGTATTTAGCTTTGATTTTGTACGTGACCCGATATCTAGTTGTGTATTGTTGATCGAAGATTATACCAGTGTGCAGTAGCGACAGTGAAATATCAGGGTTTATGTTTTCGGTTATTGATTTAAATACTTTAAATTTTTTCGTTTTTCTGAAATAACTTGTTAATTTTCAACTTTAGAGCAAAAATGGTCCTATCCAAAGTTGTTGGAAATTTAATTTTCTATAAGTTTGGTCATTATCATTTTTACGCTAGGATCAATATTTGCAGAGTTTTTCGAAAGAAAAGTTTATCTAAAACAAGATGGCGGCGAATCCTCTACCGGGATTAGTTCGAAAATCGAGATGTATACTCCCAACAACCCCCCCCCCCCAACCTGATACCTAAAAAATAAACAAGTCTACAAGTCACTAATTTAACAGCTATATTATTGAACAGCTATTTATTAATTTTACATACTTGCACAAACATACCAGCATGTCTTTTTACCTTCCTTTTCCGCTTCCTTGTGCAACAGTTTCTGATTTTATTGATACTTTATTTTACCATGATGTAAACAATAGTCGATTTTATAGAAAACAAGTCACGAAGCAGAGCGTCCGGTACACAACCGTACACTACGAGCTACGCTCGTCGACTGAAGCTAGTAAACAATCTGATGCGATGCCTGCATTCCATAAAATAAGGTTGAGATTTGTCAAGCAAGACTCAAGTGCGTGAGACATGGCGGGCGAGTATTTCGTTTTAGTTGAACTCTTTTGCGTTTTTATAGAAATTGGCGGGTTTAATGAAAAATGTAACTGATTTAAAATCTAAGTGAGTATTAGGAAATTTATATTCCAAAAAAAAACTATGATTATCGCTTCAAATAGCGAGATCTAGGACGAGAAAATAATATTTGGTGCTACTTTTACATAATCTTGTGCATCTTATTTCTACATTATTATAATGATTTTTAAAATTCTACTCGATTTAAAATTTTATTAAGGATATATTCTTTTAATTGGTTATTTTATTTTTTTGATAGAATCGATAGAAGTGTTAATATTTGATCGTCAAAGTAGCGACTGTGCGCGTTATTTTCACATATCCTCGCCTTAAGGCCGACACTGGCGCACGCCGCGGTTTCAAACAAAAGTGAACCGTATAAAAGTGAACCGCACGCGACGGGCGCAGTGTTGACTCTTACTCAACAGAGTATAATTTGGTTGAATTAATCACTAAAGAATACAGTGACTTACGCCTTATATATACTATCTGATCTAATGGAATTCCTCCTCACTGTACTGTTATCTTCAGTGAGATGATAGGCCTTTGCCCAGCAGTGAGACATTACAGGCTAATACTTATACTTCCTTATTTGAGATAACTAGACAATATATACGTGAATGAGTAGGATCAAAATGCTTCATATTATTCCAGTTACAATTCAATATCTCTCATCGAATAACAAACAAAATTCACTCAGTTTTTTTTTGCAGGTAACCAAACTAAAATAATTGGCAATGGCAATTTAAATATTTTTATTGTTGTTGTTGTTGCCTCCCTACGTTACCCTACGGGTAATTGACCTAGTATGATTTATTTCTGCAAACCTTTCTTAGATGTTATGACCTTGTGAATCTTATTTATTTTCTAAAGATTCCGACTAAATGAGAACACTTACCTTCTTAAAGACAGTTAAAAATGGCACCATGATGTTTTTCATATTTTACCTGCCTTTATAATAATAGAAGCCATTTTAATAATTTATAGGATTTTGACGCGGACCATGATGCACACTAAGACAATGTGCAAGTGCAATTACCCACACAAGTACGACTCAGGGGCGCTCGTGAGATAAAACTACTATATCTAATAGGGACGTAGATAGCTAATAATGACAGCAATCGGTATCCGTTACTGTAACAACAAAGTACGTTGCGAGGTAACAAACAACGGCGACTTAAATGCTCGACAAAAGCTCTAAGCTAATAAGCGCTTTGTGGCTTTGTTTTGTATTGTAACATTTGGAAGATAAAGGCAAACTTAAGTTTAGTTTGCGACAATTGTTCGCTAATGCAGCCGCTAATAAATTTTCTTTAGCGTTAGATATCTTAATGTGATTCGTAAAGTCCATTTCAGATAAACGGCAAACAATGATTATAAATACTTATTTAAATAGAGCTTTATTTAAACTTACAAATATTTGGTGACCTAATTCTAGTTGTTTGTATGAACCATGAAAGATTAAAGTTTTTATAAACAAAATATTGTGCGTGGCATATAACTGTTTTTACTAGATTTCATTGTTTATGTAACCTGTTACTTTTTATACCTTTTATGTATTAACTAATTTACTTTTCAATTGATAATCTTAAATGATGTTTAAGGGTGAGACTTTTGCCCAGCTGTGGGACAGACAAGGTTTAGCAAAAAACTTAAATATCTAATGTTAATTTGCAAATTTAAAATCGTTATTTCATATGTAGGTATTATCTTGTTCCTCTAAATACACTTACCACGTGTCACAATCAGGGGACAGAACTCGATTTCTCAGTAAACTAGATAATTTCTCATTGTTACAAGTCTAAAATAGTTTCTTCAAATAGTTGTTTCTTACGAGATCTATAAATGGAAAACAAGAAACCTTTAAACGTGTGTTAGTGTGTTTCAGTCCACATAATATCGAGTTACTCTGTTTGCGTCGAGAGGAGCGTTCTAACCACTAGAATCTCTGATTCCAGCTACGAGTACTTCTAATTTAGGAACCCAATGAAAGGCAATGGTTTAGTTTTAGGCGTGAATACATTTGATCCCTTTGGGACTTTGGAGTGTTGTTAATTACTAGGAACCCACCGATGGCACAGCCAAACTGAAATTGCAACGTAAACAAGTTCCTCTCACGCCACTTGAATTTATTTTCATGTAAACTGGAGAGTTGCTGATTGCACCCACAATCGAGGTACCTGCCTCGGTCTGTCGAATATTTATTATTCACTTTGGTAAACAATAGCTTTAATGGCATTCGTCTTTCTTTATTAATTGAAGGTAAATGATCAGTCAACTCATCAATTGTTGGGTTGCTTTTATATGATTCATGAATGAATTTAATAAGTAGTTTTATGTAGTAGTTATGCTGTAATTCAGGCAGTTTTTGTTTAATCTATTTCGAAACCTATTAAAATAGAATTCTAAATTAATTAGATTTTGATTCTTTTAGCGTTTACTCGTAGTTCACAAAAGGTAAAACGAATACAAATAATTTACTTACTAATTGGATAGGCCGTAGGCCGTCTCATTTCACTAACAAATAAATTTTAACGGCAACAATAAGCAATTAACAGAACGATAATAATATTCATCTGCTTAGAATAAAATTAAACGGAGTATCCCGGAATCCAAAAAAAGTGGTAAGCTGAAATTTATTTTCATAATTTATACCTTCCTTAAAGTCTTAAAAACTTCGTTCAAGAAAAGAGAATACCGGCGGTGCACTTAAAATTTCAACAGAGAAATATGTAGAAAGTGGTTCCGTTTCAAAGCGGATTCGTCGCCAGAATCTCGTCGGCTGGTTTAATTAGCCGTTTTAATGAATGTCGAGGCACGTACGCTGTAAATGCGGCCCATTACCTGCGTAATTCACGCAATGATAACAAAGAGGGCCCTCCGCGACGCCAAGCTTCCACCCCCGACTCTTCACGAAAATAATACAAACAATAGTCCCATTGCAACTTATTGCTACATTCCATTAATGTGCAATGTAGGTCGTATACTTACTGTAATGTAATCTATATTACATTACCGAGTCTTACCACGTTCGAGTAGGTATTAGATACATCAAAGGGCGCCGTGCTTTGCTGCTCAGCCACTGAAGGGAGATAGATGGCTAGTTTCAGTTTTAGTGGTAGTGTTATCTCTCTCACACGCTAACTATTAGCCCAGTAACTTTAGCATAAATAAGGGATCAACCTCTCAATCAGAGATCATAAGCTAACTTGACCTTGACATACTAAAAAGTTGTCTGAAAAGTCTCATTTAGTTCTCATATGTAAAGTTTGATATACTGATACAACAACTAATACTGGTAGGTAATGAGATTTCTTTAAGTGTGAGTCCCAGCCATAACCTTCACACCGGTGTGAGAGAGTCACTCTACAAAACCGAAACTATCTGACAATATCCCTCAAGGGGACAATGAGCAAGAATTGTCGTCCTTTGCTTTAGTATTAGATGACATCTACTTACACATTGTTTTGTTATATTAAACTGCCAGAAGTGAACTCATAAATATTACAATCAAGCTTACCTCGGTTACAACATTTTGTTTGTCTTCTGTCATTATAGGTACAACGAACATTTCCAAATAAAACGCGATAGGTATCTATTCTTTACAAATGTCAAAATGTTATGTAAGTAGGTATTTCACTTGTTGGGTTATTCCCAAACATAAATATTCACCCGTCGACCACAATAAGAATTAATAAACTACGAGGTGAACCTACCGAAGCTTGTAAATGGAAACTGTTGAGAAAACGCTCAAAGCTATTACAATTCCATTTTATAAATTGACTTTCAACAAATACTGACTGGAATAGGTACTTCCCTGCCGTACCTTTCCGAAGTGTTTTCAATGTTTATAACAGCAATTTTTCCTTTATGTAAATGTACTTTACAATTATCTAACGTGTCGGCTACTTTGTTCATATTTATTAGGGTAAAATTACTAAAGTTGGCAATACTTATTACAAAACAGGTAGTAAGTACCTTTCTTCGAGTCGGAGTTTTAAAAACAGCCGAGTTTCAAATTATACATCCTAATAAACAAAATTTAAAATGAAGAAATACGCTATTTTCATCAGAGAACAGAGATAACGATTATCTTATTTCCTTTCTTAATGTTTTTTAAAAGCTTTTCATACTTGCGTATTTATGCTAATCTAAAAGTCGGGAGCAATAATATGGAAAAAATATGGGCGGCGACGACGCGGGTCTCCATAAAATGGCATAAGTGAGGCAAACTTGAGACATTATTTAGTCGTTTTTTGTTTCTTAAGGAACTGTCTTAGCACTCATAACATAAAAATAAAACACAAACATTTGAGGTTACCTGAATACATAATGCATATATTTTCCGAGTGAGACAGTTGTGAGGAACAAGGTTAGGTACCTACGTACGTAACCAAACAATAATAACGACATACATTTACGTGAAAAGTAGCTAAGTATTATCATACTTTCTATAGGGCATGTTTACTTTAAGTAAGTGCCTTTGTATATGAATAAAATTTGATTAAATTTCCTTAATAGAGTCCATTGTTTTATCTAAAAATAGAAGAGGTTAGAAGTCGAACAAAAAGGCATATTCAGAATCACAACCCTAACATTTAACGGCATTTTAAATGTGGCAAGGAATTAGCACCTCCTTTCGTAGCATTCAACATTATTTTTACGTGATGTTCGTCACAAATTACAGTTAAGAACAAGACTCGTAAGAATTAAGTGAGCAATAACACATAGCTAACGAGAGCTCGTCGCGAGGACTACGGGCTAAACGTGACAAAGGACGATGTTGCTTAAGCTACGAACACTTAAGGACCACTTGTCATTCCTTCTATTTTCCGTTTATCAGCTTTTATTTTACTCATATCACTCGTTGCTTACATTTTCATTATACTAATGTGTGAACTTCTTGCGCTTAACAGCCTTTTGTTTTTCTTTTAGGTACTCGTATGTTGGCTTGGGAGGACATTGGGCCACTCTTGACGAAAAAACTGTCACCCATTTATTTTTGTAAGAACATACCAAATAAATTAATCTAAGACTTAAGTACCTCTCTTATGTTTTTTAATTATTTCAATTAAAGTGAAAAATCATTCTTCTTCTTCTTCTTCGTGTCGATATCACAAAAATTAACTTTTTTTTAAAAATGAGACCGCTCCAGTGCTTCGCTGCCCCTATGTCCTTGTCATTGGCGCACATGAGGTCATTCAATGTGCAGCTTTCAGGGTTCGAGGGATCTATCATGCCCCACTTCCCCAGGTTAGATCTGCAGCGACCAACTTGGGTTCTTAGCCTGTTTAGTGTTTTCCACACTGACCACGGTAAACTATGACCAGCGGGAAGGGTTTCAGCAGGGTTTAAGAAGTGTGGCGGTGGGGCATATTTCTCCTTCCACAGGTTGACTCGAGCGTCTCCGGTTAATGTGTGAGGTAAAGTGGACTTCATGAAACTATTGCGGCTGTTTAATCTATAGGTAGGTGGTGATGAGTCATAGATATTGTGCATGGGATGTCTGCAATCGGATTCCTGTTTTGGTTTTTCAGCAGCGCAAGGAAATTCTCAACGGATAGGTGGGGGGGCTATTCCTGCTAATAGATAAAGTTGGTTTAAGGGTGTGGGTTTGAGGCAGCCTGTTACTATTCGGCAAGTTTCGTTGAGCGCCACATCTACATTCTTCGCATGCGAAGAGCGGTGCCACACCGGGCATGCGTATTCCCCAGAAGAGTAGCAGAGTGCTAAGGCCGAGGTGTGCAGAACTTGAGGCGAGGCTCCCCAGGTGGTGGTCGTAAGGCGGCGGATAAGGTTATTGCGTGCTGTTACTTTTAATGTTGTGTTCTGGCGGTGTGTTTTGAAGGTAAGTGAGCGGTCTAGTGACACGCCAAGATATCTAGGGCTATTATTATGATGTATGGGATTCTTTTCAACATTTAGGAACCCAATTTATCGCGGGTGGAACCACCGCAAGGAACAGCTAGTTAATAATATAAGGTAAAGAGACCCTAAAAGTTAATTTACTTTTTAAACTCACATGCACTCATTATACAAGGTTTTTTTTAGTAAAATACGTTAAATTATCTAACGCGATACAGACCCTAAATAGTACTTAGGTATAATATTTGTAATAGGTTATGTGAATTTGAAGGTGTTAAATACGTACAGCAATTAATAACCTTTACCTTCTAATTAGTGAAAACACCACGCCTTATCAAGGTGTCACCACTAGCTAACTACTTATTATCAGAGGCATGATATTAGGTCCTCCTGTTTATTCAAACAAACAATGAATTAACAAAATTTGGATACGGCATGAAAATGTGCCACAAACGTGTAAACAAATCTTTTCTAGTTATTTTTTTAAAGGTTTTAACTAATAAAGTTTAAACCAAGGTTAATAGATACAGAAAGACTTAAGACATCAAAGGAAAGTATCATACGTTATATTGTATTATATTAAGTATTACTAAAAGACTAAACTTGTAACATTATAATAATAAAAAATCTGCAGTTTTTCTTATACCTACTTGTTTTGTCAAAAGCTCAAAAGCCATCTCCAATTTACTGTCTATTTCTTTATTCCAACTTATCTAGGTGCTGTGTTTAATGATTGGCTTCCAAGCTAATAATTTAGATTGTTTGTTTCAAGGTATAATTATTTATCAACCTATCTTGCATAAATACCGGGGAAAATTTCCATTGACCACATTGTTCAGAATAGTCCCCTTATCAACCCTTTGAAAATGGAAACGCTACCATACAAAAGTATTAAACCCCATCTAAAACATTTACGTTATTTCGGATTTTACCAAATAAAATCAAACTCGAAAATACGTCTACTATTACAAACGATTTATATGAGAATTATATTGATTCTGATTCTGCTGTTCACTGTTCAACAAATTATGAAAGTTTATCAAGTTAGATTTTTTTCATACAAGTTTGCGGTAGCATTCAATTTGAATGATTAATGATTTCAAACGAAACGAATTTTCAGGTGAGGGATGACGTTAATAAAGTAATGGACACAATGTTTCTTCTGCTGACGAACTCGGATTTTATCTACAAACAAGTTATTTTATGGAAAAAACATGATCAAATTGAGGAAATTTTGGATATCCTTAAAAGTAGGTGCAACAATTGAATAACAATATTTTTATGTGATATTCTGTAATACCTAATGGTTTTTAGATTTACGGGGAAGGTAAATATGCCATTTTAGTCCATAAAGGGCCCATTTAGACGTAGTACTAAGACGTAGACGTAGTTACTAAGTTTTTTATTTTTTATTTATAATTCTATGTATTTTGTATTTTGTAATTCTAAGCTCACGTGTAATATTTTCTTTTTTTCAAATGGCAATAAACAATTTTTTATTTTTTTGATATTTATTTATTTATTTTATTTAGTAAGCTCTAGGCTTCATTTTTCAGTTCCTTTCACCTTAACTTCAGAACGAGTTGCACCCGCGCTACTAAATTCGCCTTATGCAATATTGGCAGCAAGTCCCCGGTAGCTTTTGCGTTCGCACCGTAACTCAAGCAATTTCAAAAATTGCGCTAGTCAAGGGGTTAATGTAAACTATCCATAACATAATGATACGATACCATAATAATTACTTGCAGACCCGTTATTCGACCCAACGGATGCCAAGCACAGAGCGGTGTTGGTGCGTACCGCACGGGAAGCGGTATATGTCCTCAGAGCATTCAATATAACGGCTTTAACAACTTGTCTCCTTTGGGTTTTGTATCCTATGATCCTATATGCTCAGAGCAACCCAGTTGAATTTGCAATATGGCTGCCATTTGACGCTAACCAGAGTCCACAGTAAGCTTTTAGTTTACGTTTTAATTGTATTATATTCTAACCAGCTTTTGCTCAGGCCGTCGCTTGAGCTTTGCTTATCCTTATAGGTTGTATTTATAATAAGTACCTACTTCATACTGATATGTGTCTTTATGCATAAATGTGTAGATTAAGTCATGATTCTGAGAGAGTACACTGACTTCTGCAATACAAGTTAAACTTAGCGTAGAAGTCAGGGACTGTATTTAGTTTGTAATACTTTTATGTCAATAAAGATATTTATTCATTATTCATTTATTCACTTCAGATTATTTCGTTAGGTTCAATAATATTATTTGTGGCCAAAATCATCATCTAAGATGCTATGATTAATCAGTTATTCTTCTTTTATTCATTCTTTGACAAAATCTTTTTGTCTAACATGTAGGTATTATTTTATTCAGCATGACAATAAACCGTTTTCTTAGTAACTAACATCAATAATTGCAAATCTAAAGCTCTTTTCTAAACTATATCTGACTTCCAATGGAATCATAATGATCACGCGCCTTTTTTCAGATTTTACTACACGATAACTTATGTATGGATCCAAACCTCGTGGCTAGCTTTCGGGAATACTACCATGGACACGTTTATATCATTTTTCTTTGCGCAGTGTAAGACGCAACTCGCTATTCTGAGGCAAGTTATATTTTATTCAATTTGTTTTGGTAAAAACTATCAGAAAAAACGTTACGGTATTGGTGAACCGGCTTGGTCTTGCTTTGAAAACGAGTTGCTGTCAATAATAGAATCGGTGTATGTTAAACTCTATCATAAGGTTCATTGGAATTGAGTGAATTTACAAACAAGAGAACATTGAGTGAGTTTACAAGCAAGAGAACTAGTAGCAAAATTGATAGTTGGTACGCGAGCGTTAGTAATTAGTGTATAATATAAATGAAATTTAACATTTTGAATTTCATTTTGAGCATTACGTTACTATACTACCTCCCTGACTGACGAGCATTGTCGTGTAATGTAAACAAGATTTCACTTTGCGAGCCATTTAATTACAAGTGAAGCTCATTGACAAGCTGTATTATTATATATTACTAGCAGCGCCCCGCGGTTTTACCCGCGTTGTGCCCGTTCCCGTAGGAAATCCGGGATAAAATGTAGCCTATAGCCTTCCTCGATAAATAGACTATCTAACAGTGAAAGAATTATTCAAATCGGTTCAGTAGTTTCTGAGATTAGCGCGTTTAAACAAACAAACAAACAAACAAAACAAACTCTTCAGCTTTATAATATTAGTATAGATTATCACATTCTAATTTCATATTTTTTAAATTGTTTCATTACAAGAGGCGCATGGTAATACTCCGTCGTTCACTGATGTATACTCTTCTTGTTTCATTGCGTGCTGTAACGGTCGATTTTCCTCCCTCACTGAAGTAATGCTCGAATCTGTAACTTTATATTACATGCTCCCGGTAATATGTCCTTAAAATTTTGTCTTAATAATTCGCAGTTTTTAAACTGGCTTAATGTTTACTATTTTTAGGAAACGTAGAGAGTCATCAAAATGTTATTCAAAATGTCCTTTATTTTCCAGGTTGAATCTTGAGGAAGTTGTCAACAAAAGTGAAATCGAAGCTGAAAAGTTATCAAAACCCTTTGTTGAAATCTATCGCCATGAATTTAGAAAAATACTATCGCATTACAATTTAATCGTCAGCCTTTGCTATAAAACTCAGGATATATTTGGAGGTTCGATATTGTACTTATTTTTGATCAGCGGTTGGATAATTTGTACGTCAATGTATCGGTTGACTGATGTAAGTGAAAGATGAGTATTATAATGGTGCGTTTCCATTTAATGGCGCGGACCGGTGCGGGCAATCACAGCGCATTGGGAATGTCAAACAACTCATTGACAGTGCCAAATCCTACTAATATTATAGATGCGAAAATTTGTGAGTATGGATGTATGTATGGATGTATGGATGTATGTTTGTTGGTCTTTCACGCAAAAACTACTGAACGGATTTGGATCAGAATCAGAATAACATATGTAATACGTATTATCCCGAAATTCCTACGGGAACGGGTACAACGCGGGTAACACCGCGGGGCGCAGCTGATCTTTACATAATGCTTTGTGATTGGTCAATTCTATACCCGCACAGCTCCACTCAGCTTCAATGGAAACGCACTCTAATGCACTGAGACTTCTGGGCCAACATAATACATATACCTTACTTACATTCAATGTAACGAAATATCGTGGACTATAACTTGGATATACCTTTTGAGAGTGCAAATATGAAACTAGCGGGTATAATGTGCACCTTCAAATTACTTATTCAACATAACCTTTTAGGTATGGTGTTGTTAGCTATATTGTATGTGTAGCTACTAGCTAGTTCACATTTGCTTACCGCCTCAGCTTTTTCGCCGGACGCTGGAAGCTGGGCGTTGAAAACTAGTTCACATTTGTCCGGTTTTACCCGGATCTAGGAAAATAACCGGACCGGACATATGTCTTATTATCTTTATTCAATCCTAAACATGTAAAACAACTATTTTATTATATTTTTTAAAGAAATAAATAAATATAAGTATGAATAATCAATAAAAACATCATATATTCCCAAGTGTTCGGAGAAAACCTTTGCACAGGAATGCATTGCGACTGAACTATTCAGTTCAGTTCTATTGCCAAAAGAAAGCTCGGTATTCATTTTACTTGTTATTATTTTCAGGTCAATATGACTTTTGTAACGTTTTCATCAATGGTCATGTACATTTCATGCATTCTCGTAGAAATATTTTTGTACTGCCATTTTGGAAATGAAGTTGCCTATGAGGTGAGGAATGTCATGTTTTTTTTCTATGTTCCTTTTAGACACACCCGTGGTGTACACTACTAGAGCTCATTCAATTTCAGCATTTTTAGCCGTCCTGCTACGCCGCAGTAATGCACAAAAGTTACCGTGTGCTATTGTTTTTCATACACATGAACGTAGCAGACGACTGAAAACGCTTAAATTAAAAGAGCCGGAGTACTTACTTTTTTCCGTAGAACAGATTGTTGAAGTTTGAGTTGGACATCAGATTGGAGCCACAGATGGTTCGCAAACATTGATGGTGCAGTCAATAAAAAACTTTAAAATTGTCTTAGTTAATTAGGAGCCTATGTTCGGAAATAATCTGCAGTTGAGGTCTGCGGTCTTACTTGGAATGCTACCCTAAAAGTGAAAGTACCTAAGCAAGTTAAACTAGGTTTGTAACCATGTCAAAGTTTTTAGACCGCTTATAGGCTGCCAACAACCAGTAAAATTAAGTACTTGTATAATTGCTATATGCCTAAGGAGGCGGAGTACATAGGCGTAAGTTTATCGTTGGTTTTTGCCTAAACTGCATTCTTAATGGTGTATTTCACTAAGCTATGTTAGTTCGTTGCGATTCTTAAGCAACGTGCATATCGGTCCCTACTTCTATGGGTGGCCGATAGTGGCATTTCTAACTGAGTCGGTGCTAGTTGTTTGTTTTAATCGGTAAACCTATTTGGAGGTCTTTGAGCGGTCTAAAACCGCCGACACCAGGGTTCGAACTTACTTACTTTCCATGTTAACTTGCTTGAATTGTGTTGGTAACTAAGTATTTGATCGGTCGACGCCTAACCTTGTTGACTGTCGCGCTAGCGATACCTTCGGATTGGAATCGAATCCCATCGGTATCATTCATTACAATTCAAAAAAGAAAATATGGCAGATATTTTCTAGTTTTTATCCAAGAAAATTAAGTTGGTGTAGTCAGGTGGAAAATAACTTCCGAGAACCTTGTCACAATTCAGTTGCTAGTCAATCTATACCTACAAACATACAAAGCTGCAGAGTTCGATTTTCTTTTGTTTGTCACAGAAACTATAATTTCAATGGGAAGGTTATAGGCTATTTTTCATCCCAAAATTCCCACGGCAATAAGCATAGCACGGGTAAATCGGCACGGCACGGCTAGGGAAGTATCTTAACTTTGAAGCAACCTTATAAGTATAAATACAGTAAGAAGGCTAACCTGACCAAACCTAACCAACCTTCCATTGACAGACATACAAGTGGGTATACATAAGTACCAATATAGGAGGCCCGTAATTAAATGGTTCAGACTATCTGTCATATTAGATCATCCGATGAACCTTAATTTTTTAATCAGTTATGGGAAATTTCCCTTGATATCTCAGCGTTGTAGTAGCGCTCTTAGCATAGTTTGACTAAGCGATGTTAGTTGCGATTGTTAAGCAACGTGCAGCTCAGTCGCTACTTGGATGAGTGACCGATAGTGGCATTTCTATCTGAGTGCTGCCGTGCTTCAGAGGGCACGTTAAACAGTCGGTCCCGGTTGTTCCAATCGTTAGACCATGTCGAAGGTCTTTGGGCGGTCTAAAATATCTGACACCACCACTTACTCGAAATGCATGAATGAACTGACACAAACATAATGAGTATTAACTTACAAAAGCATTATTATTGTAGAGTGAACAACTATTAATATCAGCCTACGCTCTGGATTGGAACAATATCCCATTGGAATATCGACGAGCCCTTATTATCTTTATGGAGAGAATCAAACGCTCGATATCGCCAACGGCAGGACTTTTGATACCATTATCAAATAACACCTTTGTATCGGTAAGAAAATGTCGCATTAAATAAAATTTGTATCAGAATATTTTTTCAAGGCATCTTGATATCTACAGGAAGCCACAGTGTTTTGTTTCTATCTGTTTAAAAAGCGGTTCCCTAACAGCGGAAATTTGACCATTATTCATTTATTCATTCACAAATTTTCAACTCACTATAAATATGATAATTTTAGGCTTATCAAACCTCTTCGTTTTAATTTTAATACAAGCCTAAATTCTGTTTTTTTTTTCAGATTATGAGAAGCTCATACACTTTTTATACTTTCTTGAAAAATACTAATAACGCTGATTAAGCAGTGGGCACTAATTTTCATAATGAACTAGTTAATAAGAGGTAATTATAACCTGTAATGAAATTATTGTTCTTTCAATTAAGTAAGTATTTATTAAATAAACGCTGAATCAACTTTTTATTATTTACTAGCCCCTGTTGCTACGGTTACGTCTACGATTATGAACAACATTTCAAAACCAAAATAAACTTATTTAAAGTTTAAACCTGGCCGTTCTCGAGTTTTAGCGATACAAAATGTATACTAACAGCACCCCGTGGTTTTACCTGCATTGTGCCCGTTCCCGTGGGAATTTCGGGATGAAAAATAACCTATAACCATCCCGTTGAACATGGTTGTCCACTATAAAAATAATTATTCAAATCAGATTAGTAGTTTCTGAGATTAGCACGCTCAAACAGGCAAAAAACAACTTAGTATAGATTTCAAGAACTTTAGTTTTCTCATTGACTGATATAACCGGGATACGATACGATAGCTCAGCGTGACTCAGCTTCAGTTCAGAAGGTGAAGTTTCGACGTCAACAAACAGCCCGAAATTCAAATTACGCGGTTTTTCTTTCGGTGTTACCAATATTAAAATTAATTGATTGATTAACATTGATATTTACGTGACTTAGATGACTTTGACAATCATGCCAGGTGTTAGAGTAGTAGTCATTTGTTCATCTGTCAGCACCGATCAGTACTGTCAAGTGGAGTGTACCTGTTAACTGTCGTTGTCAATGTCAATCCGTCAAATCAATTTGGCTTGCGACTGCGTGCAACATCCTCAACAAAAGCAAAGCAAGCAAAAAGGCAAAAAGCGCAGCAACCAGCAAGCAAGGGGATTACTTCTTTCTTTCATTCATTATCGTAAAGTAAACCAAGTTCGTGGAGTTAAATTTAGTTCTTATAACAGTATAAATGTAACCGTTCTTGAGGTTTGTACTTATCGTAAATTGAATTTAGTTCTCGTGTATTTGTGAAAATGTATCGGTGCATAATAGCCTTTTTGTGTATAAGTTCCTCTTACCAAAGCTTGGGAGCTCCTGTAAACGAATCTATTACATTGAAGAATGTGTTGACTGCGCTTGCTAATCGGTGCAATAATGAATTTATATCGGATCGAATTAAGGGCCAAATTGAGACTTGTTCAAATTTAACGTCGCCACACGGAGAGAAACAGTTGCAATGCTTGATGTTTTACGATATAAACACACGACTTTGTACTGCCGCTACGGAAGGGAAGCTGGCCATCACAGAAGACTACAGTGACAAAATAACGGAGGAACAGGATGTTAACATAATGTGCAATGGTGCTAAAGATTGGAACTTCACAGATTTGCCCGAATTTATACATTACAAAAAAGCTGTAAACAAGGTATTTAAATATCCCATTCCGTGTGGTAAAATTTGTGGAGTCGAAGAATTAATGAGCGACGATGCAAATTATTTCTGCAAATACTTTAAATGGGGTATTGATATCTTGAAGAGTCCAGTGATGTCACCATTTGTAACACAAGAGGGCTTGAGCAGTGTAAAGTTAACACCTGAAGTCACCGTCAGCAATGCAGGCGAAAAACCTGTAGAAGCTTCTAATACAAATGAACAACTGGACTTAGAAATAAAAAACACAGCCAAAGCCATTATTACTAAACTACAGGAGACTATAAATGTTACGCCTGCCAAGGTCACTGACCTATTGAAGCCAGAGATTCCAAAAACAGAAACAACTTCCCAGATGGCTCAAAATAGGCAAGTGGTGGATCCAAAGAGTTCGGCTTACCCCGAAAGTACAGCAAACAAGGAGATTACTAGTAAAGTTGAAGATTCCGTGGGTCAACCAGACTTTCCTTCAAAGGATATGGATATTAAGCCTCCAGTAGACACTCTGCAGACTGAGCAAGAGATTCCTAAGCCCTCACTAGAAGAAGCTCCAGAGAAGACAGTTTCTGATCCTGTGAAGACTGATGATAAGGATATTCCTCTGGACCATAAAGAGCCGGTGATTGACAATCCCAAAGTCCAAAAATTAAATCCTGAAGTTGAAGATTATCAAGGTAAATATTGACATTAATATTTAGTAGTCCCCATAAGTAGGTAAGAATAGGCTTATCAGTAATTAGAAACTTGTTTATTTGCAGTTTTCCTTTTAGTTTTTCATTTTAGCAGTTATGTGAAAACCATAACATATAGGTACCTAGTTAAGTTTAGATTTGAAAATGGTAACACATTACTAATCACCAATATGGGAAAAGATAATTTCTGTAAACATCAGGATTTGTTTAGTGATAGCTTTCTAGTTGTGAACGATTAACGGTAATTTGAACATAATATCTATGTGTTATTGGCTTCTATTGCCAATATTTCTAGTGTTAAATTATTTCTGAGATACCTATGTATGTATCAATGCTTGTTACATACATTTTTTTTTCTAGACATATTTGGCATTGAACCAACGAATGCCAAACAGTACACTTTTAACATACACCAACCTACATTCACTTTGTTAGCTTATTGACTATATATTGCACAATAAAGATGTGCATGAAATAGGTAATTAAGCTTTGCAAAAGTAATTAGCTGTGACCAGATTATTTGTTTACCATTATTTCTAGAAGTAGGTAATTATTGTTTCGTCATGCTAATGTTGTCAAATTGGCAATTTTCTATGCTTAAAATACTTGGGACTGATTGCACAAGAGCTCTTAAATATATTGAGTAACTCAATATGTTTAAGAATCAAAAAATATTCATTCTAAATTGTATTTTATATAGCACTAAATATATCACAATTTTAAGGGAACTTCATTTAAAAAAAATACATTTATGTCATCTTAGATTATTGTGAAATCCATCCACAGAACTCACTTATTAGATCATTATGCAGCCATAGTAATGTACTAACTAAATGTTAAATTAGTGTAAAATTAATCAAAATCTTTTTGAGATATGTTTATGAAAATAACATCAATGTTTATTCTGACAAATTAAACTCTACAATATATAGTTTCATAAATTAAAGAGATGCAAATTTTTGTCTGTCTGTTACAGTTCCAAAACTAAACATGAGGTCATATAGAAATATTTTACTGTAACATAAGAAAAGCTAGTCGACTTGCCATTGTTTTAGAGTAATAATTTACTTATAGGTACATAACATGGCTCAGGTTTTTCATCAACCCGCAGTAAACAATATTGTAAACAATAGTGATTGCGCCTAATCCTGTGAGATAAGTATCCTTTACCCAGGTGTGGGACATTACATGCTATATCATTACTAACTTTATTAAGACTTTATATTAAAATTATTTTATAATACATATTCCAATATCATATCTTTTTATAACATACAGTTTAAGCAGGGTGTTGAATCTTAAGTCAGTCAGTCAGCCACTCAGTATTCATATGGTATGGTAGAGAAATTTGAATATCATTTATAAACAATTACAGACTCCGAAGAAGGCAAAGAAGGGCTAGGTGACATGCAAGGTGGTGATGACGGTGAAGACCCGACACTGGAGGAGACCAACATCAAACCGGAAGAGAAAGAGAACATCAAAAAAGTTGACACTATTGTATCTACATATACTGGGGAGAGAGGTAAATCTTTATTAATATTATTATAACTAGCAGCGGCCCGCGGTTTTACCCGCGTTGTGCCCGTTCCCGTGGGAATTTCGGGATTTTTTTTACATAAAAACCTTCCTCTTGAATCACTCTACCTATTAAAAAAATCGCATCAAAATCCGTTGCGTAATTTTAAAGATTTAAGCATATAGACAGACAAACAGACAGACACGAAAAAGAGACTACTTTATTTTATACTATGTAGTGATAGTGAAGCTGCAGAGTTTGTTTCTTTGTTTGAACGCGCTAATGTCAGGAACTACTGTCAGGTCCGATTTCAAAAATTTTTTTTGTAATGGATAGCCATATTCAACGAGAAGGTATAGGCTACTTTTCATCCTGAAATTCCCACGGAAACGGGTACAACGCACGTAAACCGCGGGGCGCTGCTAGTTTAAAATAAATCGGCTAAAAGCGAGTCAGACAAGCGTATAAAGGGTACTGCCATACAAAAAAAAAACATAATTCTTTTCCATATATACCATATTTTTATTATAACGTTTTAAAAGGATGTTTTCATATCTTCCATCTATGCTTATATACTAATATTATAAAGAGATAGAGATACCTGTGTAATTTTGTTTCTTCTATGTTAGGGCTAATCGGAAATTACCGTTCTTATTATAATAATTCTTTTGTAATGGATAGCCACATTCAACAGGAAGGTTATATAGGCTATTTTACTATTAATGGAAATGTACGTTGATGTCACTATTATTTGTTCAAATGTTTGTTATTATAGTAAGGTTATAGGCTATTTTTCTCCCCGAAATTCCCACGGGAACGGGTACAGTGCGAATAAGACTGCAGGGCGCTCCTAGTTTTCTATATATTTCATACCTTTAAAATCGATAAGAAAGTATAAGAGGATGTCGGTTAAATATTCCAAAACGTTACAATGTTCATGCAGTTTACATGTTACAATCGAAACGTTATTCTATGAATAGTGTGTTTATTCAGGTGCTTATGTTTTCTTACAAATGTTTGCAATTTATATTAGGTCACTAGTGCGTCTAATTTATTAACCTACGTATGTAAATTGGTGTAGTAAAACGTTTGGATTTGGTAGTTCTAGTCTTTTTTATATCCCCTCGAAACGTCGGGAAGTAAAAAGTAAGTTATTACTTGCTTTATAAACTTTATTAAACCTGTGTGAATAAACGTTTACTTTGGTAGTTCTGGTCTAAAGTTTTACCAGCAACATAAAGACATGTTTCGGGTATAAAATAATAATGATAGGAGCATAAAAACCCCACACTACCGAGTTACATATTCTAAGCAGCACCAGAAAAGTACATCCAATTATCTATACATACAATAAAACTCTCCCCAAATCCCCAAAAGCTGTTGTGTCCGCATGTAATTGAGCATGGACCCACATATTATAAAACTAAGTCCCTAAAAGCTGTCTTTATGTAATTGATTTTCTCAAAAACTCTGAAAGGATTTTGATCCGGTTTTCACCAACATACAGAGTGATTCAAGAAGAAGGTTTGTAACAAGTCAAAACTCCCACAGGAACTTGTACAACGCGGGTAAAACCGCTGAGTACTGCTAGTTTGTAATAATGATATGAAAATTAAGCAAATATATTAATAGTTATAGTAGCCTAAGGCCTCCCGGTTTTGCCAGTTCCCGTGGGAATTTCAGGGTGAAAATTAGCTTAGGTACCATTTTTTCTCAAATCCCACTTGTTCTTAAGATTTTGAAACGTTCAAACAAGCAAACTCTGCAGTGTTATTATTATCGCTACATATTATAAAACAAAGTCCCCTGCCGCGTCTGTCTGTCTGTTCGCGATAAACTCAAATACTACTGCACGGATTGGCGCGTTTTTTTAATGATAGAGGGATTGAGATAGATAGAGTGATGATGAAGAGGAAGTTTTATATGTATAATTTCCCGTAATACCCACGGGAACGAGCACAACACGAGTAAAACCGGGGGGCGCTGCTAGTTTAGTATGGATCTCATGATTGTTCAAAACATTTAATTGAAAACATTACATATGTTATGAATAATTTATCCAGTATCATATTTTTTTTCCACGATCTTGATTCTAAATAGGCATTATAATCCATTGTTATAGTATTCATTATTCGCAAGTCATCTCTATTCTGCTAACACAATACAGATGATTTAAATACAGGAAAAATATAGTTGTATTATGAAATGCGATCATCACTTTATTGGATTACTTGATGTTATAGGAATGTTTTGATATGTTGTTGAAAGAAAAGCCAATGATGAGTACATCACTAGCGCTCGTGGCGTAGTATAAGCGATATTAGATCATTGCGATTGTTAAGCAACGTGCAGCTCGACCTAGGATCGACCTAGGATGGTTGACCGAAAGGCATTTCTATCTGAGCGCTACCGTGCTTGGGAGGGCACGTTAAACAGTCGATCGGTCGGCGATTTAAAAACTCTTGACACCAGGGCCACTAACGTACTCGAAATTAATGAATTACTGATTTTAATTTGGGTACAGACATGTTACATAACAGTTAGTAATATTGTATCCCAAAATAATTTCACTACCAGCGCCCCACGGTTTTATCACCGTTGTACTAATTCCCATCAGCTTTCTAGGATGATAAGTAACCTATAGTCTTTTCTTTTAAACATTTTCAAATCCGTCTTATACTTCCGGAGATTAGCGCGTTGTATGTATGAAACAAAAAAAAAAAAAATATTCCATGTGTAATAGAGAAGACCAAAGGGTCAAAATATTACTATCAAATGCACCTACAATCCGAGCTTAGGTCATATATATTACACTAGTTTTTATTTCACTTCAATCCATGCAGTATTTCCGAAGTTATAACGACGAGAAGTTCAAGCCCTTTTTTGAATTTCCGAGATTAGGCGCGCTTACGCTATGACGTCACAACTCGACTCGGGCGCGGCGGTCGGTCGGTCCGGTGAACTCCAGTAAACTTTGGTGCGTTATGGCATCTCGTTTCATATTGTTTTGATTGTTTTCGTATTCAAAATACCTATAGTTTGCTTATATTTTAAAGAAATAAAGTAAATTATCCTTTATATCCCATTAACTCAAGTGAAACGTGAAGTGTGTAGAATGGAAGGAGGTTTATACTACCAGATACTCCCAATCTACATCTCGAGGTTTTCGATGATTATTTTACCTCTATGTTTTATAAGTACATAAGAAAATTTCACTATTTACCCATATACAGATGTAGGTAAGTTCTAGTAGGTAGGTATTTACGTAGTTATTACTTTTCTGAGTAGATAAATAGGTAGGTAAGTACCTACCTGCCTATTAATATAGTTTTTTTAATAAATAAACAGCCTCCGTGGTCTTGTGGTTTGAGCGCTCGGCTCACGATCCGGAGGTTCCGGGTTCGATTCCCGGTGGGGATACCTCACAAAAATCACTTTGTGAGACTGTCCTCAGTTTGGTTAGGGCATTGCAGGCTGAATCACCTGATTGCCCGAAAAGTAAGATGATTCCGTGCTTCGGAGGGCACGTTAAGCCGTCGGTCCCGGTTACTTTCTACGGATAGTAGTCGTTACTGAGCCATGTCGGAGGCCTTTGGCGGCTCAATAACTCTGACACCAGGATTGGTCAGGTTGACCATCCACTCGATGAAGAAGAATAAATAAACTAGATCTTTTTTTAATTTTATCCAATGTCCGCTTTAGTTTGTTCATTCACAGTTGTTTTTTTAATAAAAATAAATACTTAGTTAAGAAATCAGTGGTGATCAACTTGCGGGCCGCAAATTTTTATTTTTTTATAGGGTGTTGCAAGTTTGAACGCTAATGTGTCTGTCTACCTATGTCTGCCTGCGTGTCTGTATGTTTGTCTGTAGTAACGTAGCATATTTTTAAGCGGGTGAACCGATTTCGATGCGTTTTTATTTTATTTCAATGTTGTTTTTAACAGTGGTTCATAGACATGTTTTGTCAAAATCGGTTAAACCGTTCTAAAAGTAAGTACTTACATTAAAAACATACGTCTTGAAGGTATTTTTTTAATTCGTAGTGTTTTGTCAGGAAGAGAGAGCTACGGAGATGATACCATAGGGTATATACAGTAAAAAAGAGATGGAGACGTATGTAGGGCTTATTGAATCCATCCTTTTTACTGCTGTCATCCACTTCTTTATCATTTTTGGGTCCCCAGGCACATTAAAAAAGAGTTTATTTGGTGTTTTAACTGTCGAATTGAAGCACTGAGACACAATACAATATTGCCTCACTATTTTTTCACTCATTTTTCCACAGGAAACAGTTATATTTTGATTTTTAATGCGCAGCGGCGTGCGTACGAGAGCGCGACTGCCAAATGCGTCGAGTTGTGACGTCATCGACAGTGAGCGCCCGCCCGCGTTTTTAAAAAACCTACGGCCGAATATACGCACTTTGATCGTTAATATCTTAGCCATTTATTGAGATATGGAAAAAGTAAAAACACAGTTTTTCTTGTAATTTTGTATAGATTTATTTGGTGTGTAAAGTAAAAAATGTTGGCCTTCTCCATTCTGAAGTATAACCTACATTACTGTAAAGCTTCATCTAAATCTGTTGAGCAGTGTTTGCTTGAATCGTCACATCGTTTGAAATGAATTATTATATGTTCCAGATTATTACCCGAACCCTATTCAAGACGGGTTCACAGAGGACGGAGATCATTTCTTCCCGTTCTTCTTGACAGCTGTTATCTTGGTCGTTGTTTTGTACATCCTGTATCATAATAAGAATAAAGTTGGAAAAGTGGTGAGTAATATACCTTAATTTCCTCAAGCTAACCAAATTATGTGCTAGGTTTGAAACATGTATACATACTGGTTTCTTAGGTTTAAAAAAACACTACTCATTTTAATTGAATCTATATTTACGGATACATCTTTTTCGGGAATTGTCAATCTTCAAAGGAGCCGATACATCAGATAAAAATGTTAAATAAAAGTCAAGTGTATTCGTAAACGTTATTTCAATTCAAAACATGTATGTAGATTGAAATTCACGAAAATATAATCTTTATGTATAAATGTACTTATTATTCCAGCCACTTCATTGTTCACATCAAAAATGCATTTCTTTGTATTTGCACGAAGGAGTGCAAATGCATTTTATAAGTTTTTTATCTGTTCAAAACAGTTGACAACTATAAAAGAAAATAATCGCTTATTTATATTTATTATCTTTAGTGCCTTGTAGTTATAAGTATTACGTGTGTATGAATAATACATAGGTTGCATACATCCTCTTGTATGGATAATAATATCCATGGTAATATATAAATATTACTATTATTTTAGGTATTTTGTACTAATAATTTTATCAGGTCTAGTACACGAAGAAAATTAATACATTGAGATTTAGTAGCTGCTGTTGTAATAGTTGCATTACATATCTATTGTAACCAGTTAATTAAGTGAAGCTAAAATATATAAAAAGAAATATCGCCTCTGATATGTAGACACCATGAATTTAAAGAATATTAATACATTAAATAATTAACGCACAAGGCGTGCTCGCGGCATAGCGTTAAGTTTCCATATTAATTTATGACGGTTGTGTGTTCGCGGCATTGGCAGAGTTTAACATTATTGAAAAGTAATTGACACAAAAATGTCAGAACTAAATCGATGTAATTTTTTCCAGTTCTTCGGTCTTATTCTGGAAGGTCGATCATCAAGTCGTCGCAGAAACAGTAGAGGCCACGCGTACCGCCGCTTAGACACGCTTGAACAGGCAATGAGTGCCAACACTGCCGCGCCACCCAGTAAAATTATTTATTAGAATACTATTTCACTCAAATTGATATACAGTGTAAACTTTATACCATACTTTATGGATCGACCATTAAAATGTTAATGTATGTTGTGAAATGTAAACTCTTTGTGACAATGTTTATGGGATGACTATCCGTTCTTTATGGGATGACTATAGACAATCCGTTGTTATGGAAAGTATATTTATGTCAATATATGAATACAGTTAGTCTATGGACTTATGGTAGCAAAATTAACAACTGTAACTAATATTCGAGAAAAACTATGAAGTTTTAGGTGTGACGACGTATTTATTTTCTATATAGTCGAAATAATAAAAAAAATTGGGTGGTTTTTAGTGAACTATCCATTGGTATATATTTTACAATTTATTATATCAATATCATTTAAACTACACTGTAATAAAGCAACCTAATGCAGTGTAGAATATAGATTGTATTACATTAAAATCTTAAAAAAAACGAGTTTTGTTATATTGAGCTTACATTTCATGTTTGAAAAATATACATAATGATAATATTAGAAAAATATTTAAAAATTGTATGGTGTGAAGTGATATCAGTCTAAAGGACTGTCTTTAATTTCGATCCCTGATTAGTTTATAATGTAACTTTCGAACGCTTCTGTGGTATTGTAAATATTATAAAATTTATAAGTGCAGTTATGTCAAGATTTGAATACCAGTTACCGCACTAATGCCGGACAGCGTAAAATGATCATTTTAATATGTGCTTTAAGTTCATAGTCTGTAGAAACACTTTACAATGATCGGGCAACGCTGCTGTACATCAACTCTGCATTATAGTGAACAGAGGAGCCGAGCGGCCAGGCGTTCGAATAACCAATCACAACTCATTGCTTTGCTCGAAATCTCTTCGTAATGCGTCTTAATTGGTCAAAACTATCTTGAATGCAGAAATAACCTATAATTTGAAATGGTACATACAAACTGGAACCCATATTTCCATGAACATTTTTGTGTGCAGTAGCAGTGCGGTATTAATGGTTTTACGAGTTTTAAATTATATTTTAAAATGACTGCATAGTTATCTGTCCTGGCAACTTTTTATATTTATACTTGATATTGTTCACTTGGGAATGGTTGTAACAGATTGCACACAAGAACTTAACCAGTTAAAGTAATGACATTTTAGTTAACATTTTGTGACATTGTATGGCTTAAGTGTCAGATTTGAATAACATGTTCTTGTACTTACACGATTGTAATCATGTCATCTAATATCTAATTACTTAAAAAATTTAAAGTGACATTGCCTCGGTGGTCTAGTGGTATGTGCACTCGCCTGCCAAGACTGAGGTCCCGGGTTCAATTCCCAGGTCGAGCGAAAACATGTTTCCTACTTTTCAAACATGGCTCGGGTTTGAGATCACCAACCCGCATTAGGCAAGCGTGGTGATTACGCCTGAAACCTCCTCACTGTATTGATATCTTCAGTGAGACGAGAGGCCTTTGCCCAACAAGTGGGACATTACAGACTAATACTTACTTACTTAAAGTTAATCCTTCACTTTTGTTTAAACAGATGTTTTTGGTAATGGCGTTTATGTAAGTCTACGTGCATTTAGTATACTCTTGTTAATTCTTTACACTCGACTAAAGAATTAGCTAAGGTGGTGTTTTTTTTATTAGTAATGACAAAATAATTTCGTTCGAACAATTTCTACAATCTCTTGAATTTTGCACATCGTATACAATATATTGGCCATTTTAAATTGTTATTTAATTAAATTACCGTAAGTCACAAAATCGTTAACCTAAAATTGTTAATATATTTTGGCGAAAACCTTTCAGAGAATAATAAAACAAGTACAATACTAGAATTATTAGTAATAAAAATAATATTTATAATGTAACAATTAATATGTAAGGAGTATTTAATATTAATTTTCTCCTCAAATGAGATGTTTTCTTGTCACTGTGATCTTTGATTTTCATTAAAAAGTCACCGTTCGATATCTTTATAACAGCAGCGTAATTTAACTAGTACAATCGGACTATTGAAAATACTGTGTAATTTTTAGGCTAATATTTTAATTCCAGAGCTTATTTAAATGTAGATCGTATTTTTAATTATGAAAATTTAAGATATTTTTTTTTCTCTTAACAGTATAATTTTTGAATATGTTTACGGGAATAGTTCATTTTAGTTATAAATTATTAGTTATAAAGATCTATTTTTGAAAACATGGGTTATAGGGTTATTTTATTAGTGTTCTATCTTCTATAGTTTGCTAAATAGGATAGTGTTTGTTACACAACTGACTGCATTGAAAACGAAACAACCAATAAAATTGAATAATAATGCTAATTACCCTATGGTCATATTTTTTTGGTATACTTTGTCGTCCATAGATAAAACTGTTTGAGAATGAAGGCGCCACTGTAGCACGTTTCAGTGTAAGTTACAAAAATACAGATTTGTTTCATTAGTTCCAATTTTCACCACGCGTTGGCAGTGGCATTCAGCCTTAACGAATTTTGTTAAGTTAGTCCGGTTGTGATAATTAACGATAGTTATGTAAACATCGTTTTTGTGTATCTGTTTCATATATGTATTAATAAATGCAATATTATTTTACTTACTATAGTTTCCCATAAATCGCTCTGAGAGCCCTCGTGTTTATTATACTGTAATTCCCTTTTTATTTAAATACAAAATCTAAAGTATACCTATTCGTTTTATTTAGTTAATTTTCATATGTTTTGAATAGTTTTCAAACCGAAGTGTTTTTAATAGATTTCACCAATTTCTTACAGAAGGTAGTGGTGCCATCTGTAAAATATTGAGTGAATTTTAACGTATAATACTTTCATGATCAAAGGTTTGAATGTGTTTTGAACCCTCTTGAGCGTTAACCCCTGTAAAGTCCTTTAGCATTATTGCCAGAGGGCGCTACTTGTTTTTTTTCACATAAGTTTAGCAAATGGAACAGTTATCACAAACATAGTAATATTTCTCAGTAATCGCTAGCTCACTGCGAAAAAGCAAGCAAGTAATGTATTCGAACCAATTGAAAACGCGTCTTTTCAGTGCACATTGTATAAGCTTCACCAATTTGGTTTTCCAATATAGTCACGAAATAAAGCAATTTTAAATAAAGAATACGGAGTTGGTTTAGTTAGATACGTATTTCTCTACAACATAAATAGTAGTACTAGGTACTAGGTTATAGTCATGTGCAATGAAATGTATACACGGGCAGATTTTCAAATAAATGTCCACTCTGAAAATTTCAAAAACATATAGCCACTTAACAATTCATACTATATACCCACCCGAGTTTATCAAAAATATGTACACAGGTTGTTTTCAGATATTTGTATACACGATCACATGCAGAAATAAGTATCCACTATGAATTACAATAATAAAGAAGGTAAACGATATTATTTAAAAAAAATGTATGTGTGCGTGACACACACTCAACGCGAAGTATTGGTATTGTTTTTTTATTGTTTTTATTTTGTAAATGTCTAATGGGGAAACTAGGTTTCATGCTCAGCGCATAGGTTGGTATCTCTCTATATCTCTATGGTTATTACTCATTCTGTCCTTCACAATAAAAACAAAAAAAAATCTAAACTATCAAAGTCGGTCATTGAAATTAATACCCATTTGTCAAAATAGTGAAAACTGCTACAGTTTCTAAAGTGTATACATTATTGTGAGAAACTCGGGTGGGTATTTAGTATGAATTGTTAAGTGGCTATATGTTTTTGAAATGTTTAGAGTGGACATTTATTTGAAAATCTGCCCGTGTATACATTTCATTGTACGTGACTGTACCTAGTACCATTATTTAGGTAACCACAGATACTAGAGGCTTCATTCATTGGGTCTAATTAACCGTGTGTGAATTTGTCCAGGTATATTTATTTATTTAAAACACTGTTTAAGTTAAATATCGTTTATAAATAAGGCGGTAGGTAACCTAGGAAATAAGGTAGACAGAACTCCGAAGACGTCGAGATACTTAATAGGCATTTCCGTCTCAAACTATCTGTTTTAATTAAAGTTATTCCTAACTTACTTAACACTTAAATATGTCTGAAAAGCTGAAGTTGAAGCTATTTACAGAAATAGCTAATAACTAGTTCAGATATTCTTAAGTTTTCTATTTAATAAACTGGCGCGGTATATGGAAATAACATTCGTGGTCAGTTTAAGGGTGGGTTGTGTTAAACGGTTGGTTATCGTAACATACGTTCGTTAAAAAGTTCACGATTATTAACTCTGTTAAAGGTCTATTAAAGGAGATGATTCAAGTTGCATACAAAAAGTACCTACCCAAAAAAAAAGTGCCGGCCAACAAAAAAAAATGTATGTATATTTTAGGGAATGACATTCTAAACATTTTTTCTTTTGACAACTAAAAGCTATGATCAATTTTTTTTAAGTTATTTGATATAGAAATCAACGATAAAAAAATGTTCGGTCCCTTGAGATTCGTTAGATTTTACACTGTACCTAACGTACATAAGTCTAACTACACTTGCTTATTGTAGTTTTTGTAAAGATATAGAATGTATTCAATTAAGGGCTTATGCATATATAGAACAAACAGGTAGTTCCAAGCATATGAAGGCGATCTAGCGTTGTTTATGGTTTATTACAATTATTTATATTGATGATATATTGATATGCTCATAAGATTTTTGATGTCGCCTATAGGGTTCAAAAGTTGGTCGTAGACATTTACCGTCTGATAAAAAATATTTAAAACATCATTTTCCATACGATAAAAATATTTTTTTTCATTGGCCGGCTCTTTAATTTTTGGGTACGATTTGAATCATCTCCTTTAAAACGTTGTTTTCATAACTCAACAATTCTGTTAAAATTCGGGGGGCCAGTAGGAAGCTACGAATTTTAATTTTCTTACTTCTACTGAGACTGATATTCTGTGTTAACGTTTACTGGTGCGTAAGCGTAAACTGAAGCTTAAGTGGGTTCTTAAATGGGCATTCTTACTTTAAGGCGCGGTCGTACGAAAAGACCTGTTCCAGCAAAATTTGAAGCCACTTCTTCAAGAGGCACATTACTATATTTTTTTACAGAATGTACCTTCAGATCTTTAACTAATTCTTTTTAAGATGAAAACATGATATCATTATTTTTTCTCGATGAAAAGTTTATTTTAAAACATGCTTTACGAATGTTTTAGTTAAATGCCTGTAACTTTAAAACTATAATGACTAGCACTTTCGCTCTTTCTTTTCAAGATAGTCATTACAGTAATCTGGATCCATTTTGAGATATTTTTCGAAACAATGGAGATTTTCATTCATAATTTTTCGTTTATCGATTATTCAATACAATAATACGGTAGCGCGGGCGCGTTACAATACAACGCGCCACAACACGGCTTACGAGAGCGCCTTAACCCGTCCTTTAACACTTATTCTCTTAACAATATCATGAATCGTCATAATTAGAAGCGGTTCAGCAGTTTTATCTCGCCACCCACGCACAAACATCTTTTCGCATTGTTATTTGGGATGTGTGTGACATCAATTAAGATTACGTCGAGGGCATGTTTCGTTTGACCCAATTATAGAAGCAAGAATTTATTACGGAAGTACTATGTTATCTGGGGCTGTTAATTATTGTTTTAAAGATCTTTGTTTAAGGTCCGATTTAGTTAACGTTTATTGGTATCTATTAATATATAAGGGTTTAAGAGAGATATTACTTACGATAAAAGTTAGTAGATCGGTGATAATCATTCATTCATTTTCTAGTAGGTTAGTGGCTAACTCTGAGTTATTAGACCGCCTAAAGGCCTCCGACATGGTCTTACGATTGAAACAAACGGAACCGAATGCTTAACTCGCCCTCACAAAATCTTTTATCTACTATAAGCATTAATTGTCCCCCACTGTAGGGCAATGAGCTTATGATGTGCTAATATATCACCCAGTGAAGTGTCCTTGAATTAAATTACCTTTTGAAATAAACCTGCATGTCGCTAGATAAAGAAAACAATTCATAAGTACTTAGGTATCTTCTCAAGGAAGACGCTAGTCAAGTAAATAAAGTAAGTGCTTAAGCTGTTGCTAAAAGTGAGATTTAAGCTTAAACCTCCCACAACATTTAGCATCAGGAAACCTGACATCGCTTATCTATTAGTGTACTACTTAAATGTTCAATGTTCAGTCGCGGGTATTCCAGTAACTATAATATTTCTAACATACTTTTTAAACTCACACGATTTGCACTCATTATACTAAATGAAACGGGTCTGTATCACGTTAAATTATCTAACGCGATACAGACCCGTTTCATTTAGTATGATATTTCTAACTTTTTAACCATATTTAGTCGTTCTACAGTCTACCTAATAGTAAGGCAGTAATGTCAAATATAGTTAGTAGTAGAATATAATAATTAATAGTATAATGGCCGTAGTACCGAACAAACTCAAAAGAAAGTTGGAAAGTAGCTTTGTTTTACAATACAAACTTAATAATACAGAACGTAAGTCAGAACTCTCGTAGATTGTCAACTTGCTAATCTCAAACGGCGCTATAGGCTATAGCTAGAGGATTCGATCCCGGTCGATTTTACTAGTCCCGGGATTTCGGGATTATCAACAGTTAATACCGGGATCCCGGGATAGTCCCGGGATTATATTGGTAATATAAAGTGGTAGTAAAAAGAAAGTAAAACATATCAAAATCAATCTTTTATTTTAAATCTTTACTTAAATCTTCAAAAACAAAACAAAATTATAATTTCTTCTAATAAAATTAACAAACTAGGCCCTTATAAAATAGTTATTGCTATGAATTATCGCTTAGTTTGTTTATTTTATTTTACAATAAACATAAAAAAAATCAACTTCTTAAATTTTTTCAAAAGAGAGATCAATGTTAATAGGACTCATATTTTAAATCAAATAGACCAGAAACTATAACTTACTTATTTAAGCCACGAAAATAAAATCTAAGAAAAAAATAAGTTTTCATACTGTTTTCTATTTCGTTCTGAAGCTTTTCTTTAAATGTTAAATCAGTTTTACTAGTTGTCTGCGTGGGTTAAATTTTTCTTCATTATCACTATTTTTAATTTTCCCAGTTTACAAAATTATCTGTTTTTTTATAGTCATCTTGCTTAGACTTGAAAATAACTCCTTTACATCACAATCAGTCTCCAACTCAGTCTTTTCAGTATGAGGATTGTGTAGATAGCTTAATACTCCACTTAACTCACTTCGTCGATGAACTTTCAAGCGGTTCAATAAATGTGTCTAAATTTAGAAGCCAAAATTAATCCCGAAAATTCCGGGATTCATTGAATTTAATCCCGGGATTCTCGGGACTAAAATATGACCGGGATCCCGGGATCCCGGTTTTCGGGATCCCGGGACCGAATCCTCTAGCTATAGCTTGCTATAGTGTCGGTCTTAAGTAAGTACTAAAGTTAGTAAGTACCTACTCGTAGGGCCGACCCGTATCCAACAAGCAACAAGTCTATAAACTTTAATACCTTCCGTATATCGTAAATTGTTCAATTCATATTATCGCATTATCCCTTCCCAAATGTGTTCGTATTAGGTATTACGACTGTCTGAATTAATTCCGTTGAGTCTCATGTGTGGCAATAAAGTTTGATACAATAATGTAGGTGCCTGAATTGAATAAAACTGTAAGTAGGTACTTACATGACCAATTTTACATCTTCGTTTTTATTTAAGACCTAAATATGTTAGTACTACTTAATATGATTAAACTTTAGTAATTTAAGTATATATATTCATTTATTACTTTGTGAAATTACACCTAGGTACTTAAATATGAAACATAAAAAATAAGGTATATTTTTAATATTAAGTTCTTAGCTTTGTAGTTAGATTTATATAATTATTATTTATAAGGTTAATTTAGTCTCACCAAAAAGATTTTATAAATAACAGTCCAGCCTCTAGAAACAAAATTTAATATATGAATAATTTATAGGTAACTCGGACACATATATCAGCTGACTGTGTCATCAGAGGACTTTAGGCATTCAAAACATGAAAATATGTATATGTTTGCCCACTTTATATTAGCTGTTCTTATATCTAATATAGATAATTTCAGGAATTTCTACCCAAAGTGTATCTAGTAACCTATCCAGCTTAAGCTCTGTATATAAATTCGAAATTAACCCCTGTCTCGGATACAGACTAATTTTCGGTCCCTTTCTTTACAAAAGAAACGTTTTTTCCTTTAAAACTTAATAATTTTGCGTTGTTTATCGAACCATGTTGAAATTTTGGCAACTAATATCAAGCGTACTGCATTGGGAACTTATATCGATTCTGTTAGTTGATTTTCAATATAATATCTCAGTAGTTAGATTTTGTTTTAATTAAGTATCTAACCTCAGAAACCAGGAAACTTTGATTGCTTTTTGCCTTCGTTACTTGGCCAACAGAAGAGTAGGTAAATACATAAAGATTTCGGAATAATATATTGTTTGTAGCCATACAGGTAACTAGTTATAATAATAACCTGCACAAATATTCTTAAAGAAAGATAGATAAAATTTATTGGTTCTGCCTACTTCTAACAAAGTTAGCATACCTAGGTCGTCACCTAGATAGGCTTTCGTCTGTACACAATACGGTTAACAATTTCGTTATAAAAAGCTTGAGCGAATCTACCAATATACCAGTACTGAACCTTGTAGCTTTCGTGGCTTTTGTTTGACCAAGCGATGTCAGTTCATTGCGATTGTAAAGCAACGTACAGTTCGTCCCCTACTTGGATGGGTGGCCGATAGTGGCGTTTCTATCTAAGCGCTGTCATGCTTAGGAGGGCACGTAATCCCGGTTGTCAATCGTCAGACCATGTTGGTGGTCTTTAGGCGGTCTAAAAACTCCAACACCTGGGTTGGCACTCTTAGGTCTTCCTTATTTTATAATGACGTGGGACCTGCAAGTATTTCGTAATTTCGTGTAGTCACGCAACGTAATTTTCCTAGTGCGTAGGTACACGTACAATTGTCTAGGCTTTGTGAACAAACTACGACTAGATAGTAAATTTCGGCAACATTATTCCACGCACACGAACCGGAAAATTGGATGTGCTTACCTTCACTGTACACTTTTACATCAGTCTTGAAATATACGTCTTCCGCTATCAAAAATGCTAGACAAAATACCCACAGTCAAAATAAATCGGAATATTTTATCATGTAGTACTAAAATGTTTTTAGTAAGCAATATTTACGATACATTTATTTCATTCTGATATTTCATTTTTCTGAGCTATGGTGGATATATATTAGGGTCTTTTTAGATACGATTTTAATATTTTACTAGACAAGGTTACCTTCAAAGTGACCAAATTGATACATAGATATCGATACACATACATATATAATATACTAGCTGCGCCCCGCGATGTTACCCGCGTTATACCCATTCCCGCGGGAATTTCGAAATAAAATGTATCCCATGTTTTATTCTGTTATATAACTGTAAAGTTTCATCCAAATCCGTCGAGTAGTTTCGTGAAAGAGTAGCAAACATACAAACATGCATACATCAATACATTCATCCATCCTCACAAACTTTCACATTTATAATAATAATAATAAATATTATAAAGCTGAAGAGTTTGTTTTGTTTGTTTGTTTGTTTGTTTGTTTGTTTGTTTGTTTGTTTAAACGCGCTAATCTCAGAAACTACTGAACCGATTTGAATAATTCTTTCACTGTTAGATAGTCTATTTATCGAGGAAGGCTATAGGCTACATTTTATCCCGGATTTCCTACGGGAACGGGCACAACGCGGGTAAAACCGCGGGGCGCTGCTAGTTTATAATATTAATAGGATGTACTAACATACGATTCTTGTTACTAAAGCGCAAGAGATACATACACACAGGCTTGTATCCAGATACTATCAGGGAAAATAGAAGTCAACCCCATTTAGGCGAAAGTTGAACATCATTTACTCGTACATAGTAGTTACCTTTAAAGTTGAATTTTAAAGACAAAAGCCTTAATAAAAGCAACAACCGAGACTGACTATTATTTTAAATTAAGAACGTATTGCTACTGATCGAGGTATACTTAGTACCTAATTATTATAATATTCATATTACCTGATTAAAATCTGTCTAGACCTTAATAAACTTTGCCTAAACAAACTTTTAGGTAAAGTTTCGCAATAAATCAAATTTCCTTTGGGACATCCTACATCAAAATAAATATATATTCATATCAACGTAATTATACTAACATACACATACTCGTATCGTGAAACTAATCCGATAAAAGAGCGACAAAGTATAGGTTACCGATAAAGTTCGTACTTTCATGAAATCGGTAACCGGACCAACTGTGACTTCTCAACCAAACTTGAACCAATTTGCTAAACTCCTAGCGTTTCCGAGCGACTGGTCCAACTTTTCCATTCGCAATTGCCAACTACGAGTAACACTTAGACACATTTAGTCTACCTTCACTGAAGTCAAAATTGATTGTGGCTGAGAAATAGATACGTTTATCCACATAGCTGTTAGTGATATAAGTTGCAAGCCGACTAGTTCAGCAGTAAGCGAGCGACACAGGTCATATTTTGACACCAAGCTACGATACAAGCTAAGCTATCAAAATAGGTGAATGTTTATTTCCATTAATGCAATGCTATGTTAGATGGTTTTTGAAGATTATACTTATATAGCTACCACTTGCGCTCATCTACTGCCCGCTTCCATAGCTCGGATCCGTAGCAATTATTCGTAGCACGCATTCGTAGCACACATTCGTAGCACACATCCGAAGCAGAATCTGATCCATCAGTGCTTGGATGGGATTGCTCGTCACTACATAGTATACTCGTAAAACAAAGTCGCTTTCCACTGTCTGTCTGTTCATATGTATGCTTAGATCTTTAAAACTACGCAACGGATTTTGACGCGGATTTTTTAAATAAATAGAGTGATTCAAGAGGAAGGTTTATATGTATAAAAATTCCCGAAATTTCTACGGGAAAGGGCATAACGCGGGGCGCTGCTAGTTGCCTATACATTGTTAGCCAGAAAGACAATTTTCCAATTTTTTATAATTATTGCAGATTAACTAAAATGAAATTACTTTTACATACTAATTTAACCTACATTTGCGGTTAAGCCGTTTAATTGTAGGTTTGGTTCGCATTAATACTAGGTTTACTTTTATGGTCTAACTAAACGCCTTTAAAACAGGCTGACTAAACACATATACGTTTATAAACCGTATAGTAGCTATTTATATCGTCGCCTGCAACAATATGTGTACCTAAGATACGACAGGGTAATATGTTTCACAAATGATTCTTGCTCTACTGAGCCTTAAATAATGTTGATAAATAATGTTGGTTGGCGGTCGTAAGATCACTATTTTATTATTACATCGTATAGGAGCTTACATCAGTTGATTTTATCTGCTACGCACTTTGACTACGTATGCCATCGTTACCATATTAGAAAGAGCTTAAGGTAGGAAATAGGCAATAGGTGAGAGAAATGCCTATTTTTACTTAACAAAAAAGCTTTTACTAATAGAGAAGGAAGATTTAGGCTATTCATTTCCAAAATCTCATGGGAAATTATGAATAAACAGTAAAAGGTATTCGTTCTGCTTTGTTTAATGCTTCTTCTTAACGGCTTAACGTGCCCTCCGAAGCACGGAATCGTCTTACTTTTCGGTTTTCGGGCAATCAGGTGATTCAGTTTGCAATGCCCTAACTAAACTGAGGACAGTCTCACAAAGAGATATTTTGAGATAGTGACCCCACCGGGAATCGAACCCGCAACCTCCGGATCGTGAACCGAGCGCTTAGACCACAAGACCACGGAGGCTGTTTGCTGTTTAATGCTTTGTTTAGTACTTACCAAATGTAGACCACATCGTCCATCTTTTTTAAGATTGATTACACAAACTATTACTGAAATAGGGCCATATCTGAAATGTTTCTGATACAAATATATAATTATGTTCGTTGTCAATTAAAATATATACATTGTTATTGCGTTGTAAGTAGATAATGATAGTATTTGGGTATTCATGTATTCAAGGAAACTACTTGCTGTAATTGTTTGGTAACTTTGTATTAGTCACTCGATCGCTATACTATCCAGTTGTCAATAAATATTTGATTTATATTGATTTATTCTGTCTACCAGTTAAAACTACATTAGGCTTCATATCTAAGGAATAAGTGTATTTAAGGAATAACAAACCAATTAAGTGGATACGTCAATTTTAGTGTAAATTTATCAATAAGGGCCATCAATACAATAGATAGAATAGATTAGAAGGAATGTTAATACAGAACGTGCCTTCATCATAAATGAAGGGAATTTAATCCAATTATTGTCCGATATCGTGACTTTGTGTTATTGTTTTACAGATAACGGTATAATTACAGGTTAACTAAACTAGGTTTATCGTTGAAACGTAATAACTACTCTAGTACTTTTTGGAGCACTATTCGTTGGTATTCCGTAGTAATTGGGGTAACTATTGTCGTAACTAGTTCATTATACTACTATTTCATTCCTAATAGTAATTAGGTAGGTGAATATTACGACGGTACTTAATACTACAAAGGTAGACAGAGGTTAGGTATCTTTTGAATCTTAGAACCAGTAAGAACCAGATCACACTCTAGTCACATATTATAAAACACTACAGTTACATAAGCCTTTGGCTTCACTTGCTCCAACAATACTGTTTTAGTCTGCCGCGCAGTTTGACTTAGCGATGCTAGTTCATTGCGATTGTTAATCAACGTACAGTTGAGCCCTTATTTGGATGGGTGGCCGGTGATGAAACTATCCGAATGCTACGAAGTGCACGTTACATTGTCGGTCCCAGATTTTTAATCGTTAGATCATGTCCAGGCCTTTAGGCGATCTTAAACTACATCAGGGTTGGTCACTAGCCTACTTGAACTTACGAACTTAAGTTTTGTTAGAGTCTAGTCTCTAGTCTAGTCTATCTAGACACAGCTAACGCTATAGCGTGTATCATCATGCCTTATGTAAGTTTTAATTGTTATGTTTGTATTAGGGCCCAATAAATACATTTTTTTTATAGTCTCTAGTGTGCACTCCTTCTTATGTTTTCATAGATAAGAAGACTGTCTAACTGGTACCTCAACAGATTATTGAACTACATACAATTAATTTTAATTAACGTTGTACTATAACATTTCTTGGAACCAATTCTAAGCTGAAAGCTACCAAATTCATCTTACATTCTTTGAACGTAGAATGATTAAATTTTGTTAAATGTATTTTTTCTGATTTCAATCTAGAAAAACGAAACGTGCCCTATTGTATCGCTGAAGTCACCATGACGGATTTATTTGTTAAATATTGAGCAGTTACGAGTATCTATCGGTATCGATATCAGTTTGAAATATTACACGTTTTAGTTCCAGCCGTGTGTATGGAATTACCTACTGTAAAAATGGTAAAACTATGTAAGTATGTGAGAAAACCCTTATCGAAACTTTTTGTGACTTTTTGGTCAAGTTATTCCACGGCTGTACGTTGTTATATTCTACGTTGTCTCGGTTTGTAATTTTGCTGGTTTTGACCGCGGTAATATAACACAGTATTCTATACATATTATAAATAATATAATAACTATTATGAAGCAGAAAAAAAAATCCAGGCCTGCTTTCGCGTGACCCCACTTAACCTGAGTAAAATAAACGTAAGCACGATTTACAACTTTTCATACTGGCGCCATCTATTGGGTATACGGGTGGAACTACCGTCCGTAACAACTACTGTTTAACAGGGGCTGCGTTAGTACCGTGTTTTAAGTAATTTCAAAAACCGCAAAGTCAAGGGGTTACATAACTCAGATAAGCGACACTGGGCTTATATAGAAAACCTGTCCCATACTAATTGCATTTACTTTTCTATTTCATAGTTCTAGGGGTAACTTCAATCGGAAAACCCCATGGGGTCGTAAAATAAATTAACTCATGCTCTTAAAGGAATTAACCCTAAAATATACTGAGTTACACAAGTGTGTTAATGACTTTTCCATACAGTATCAACGCCATTTACAAAATTCTTAATTGAGTTGTGTAACCTTTCCGTGTAGAAGTTCATGAGAATCATGAGTCACTTGTTTATTGTATTGCTTATGGCGGTTTGTGTGGGGGAAGTCAAATATTGACTAGTTGTTATGAACTTTGATGTTTTTTGCTTTATCTATATCTATACATACATAGGGAATGCCAGATATAAATATATACTATTAGATATAGATATATCTAATAGTATTAGACAATGATGTTTCGCTTCTAAATATACAAAAGGCAAAACATCTGAATATAATCAAAACTTTGTTAATCATAAAATAGAGCTGTATTGTATATACATAAGTAAATTTTAATAAAGACTAGCAGTGCCCCGCAGTTTTACCCGTATTGTGCCCGTTCCCATGGGAATTTCGGAATTTTTTATACATATAAACCTCTTGAATCACTCTATCTATTTAAAAAAACCGCGTCATAATCCATGCAGTAGTATTTGAGTTTATCGCGAACAGACAGACAGACGCGGCAGGGGACTTTGTAGAATTATAACAAAGTCCAGGAAAGCAATAGCAAATATCAAGAATATGGAATTCAGTAAGCTTCGTGAAATAACTTCTCAACAAGTTGCTGAGACTTGGTGCTTGCCTTTCTGCAATATTCTCCAATAAGTGTATCTATTTGTATTTAAATTGTATAACATGACCCAGAAGGATGAAAGTCAGACAGTATATCTATAATACTGTTATGGTGAGACTACATTCTCAACATGCCACTGCTCTTTGCACTACAAAAATATATTTTTCTATGTTGTTGCAAAAGTATGGACGGAAATAGAGTGTTTTTATTCTGCTCTTGCAATTGCACTTTGCTCTCCCTCAGAGTGTTTCCCTATACCTATATTTCTGAGTATATGTATCAAAGTAAATGAGGTTTTTACACTCTCGCCCTGCTCATTTTCCTTAGCAACAAGGCGAGTGTAAATACTACATAACTCCATAATAATATTACGAGTACCTGACCATACACGCATACGTTCACCCATGGCCCAAACGTCCAAAGGTGATAGTAGCAAATCTAATTTCAGTCCGTGCTGGTCACGGTGTAGGCAAATAAACATAACTTATACATACGTAAATATTGATTCAACATTTGAACGGGTGTATGTTTGTCCTTGCTTATACTGAATAAGTGTTTACGAGCTACATTATTGCGCATACGATTTGAATTGTATATATATATAGATTGATAGGTCGTTTACCGTTCAGCTCTTTCTGTAGAAATTCAATAATTATTGTACTCGTAACATTGTCTAGGTTAACACCCAGATCACGTGCAATGCTAAACTCGTAAGTAAACACTTTACGCAAAGGCTTTGTCTTACGTGCCAAATGTTTAATTGCTAACCAAAACTTCTTAGAAACACGACAAGTACCTATTGTATTGACTAACTTCATGATTCAAATAGTATTAGTTATTAGCAACATTTGCAATTAAATTCAATTGTAAATACTTACTTAAGTTGTAGCACTGCCAAGATATTTCCATTTAAACACGTTCGAAGATCTTACGGAATCTTGCACAACGGAGGCGTTAATAAATTTTAAACTTTGCAAATAAATTCATGTGGGTCTGAATAGTCTTAATTTAGGTTCCATGTTTTCAGCGAGCTCTGTTGAGAGCTGAGCAAACTTGCATTGTGTAAAAATGTTGCCTTTTCATTTTATGCTTACTTCTATAATGGAGTATATTCCAGTTGAAACATTTTTGACTAGAATGTAATTCAACCAAGAGAATTAAGCACGGGCGTCAAGGTGTGTTAAAAGTTTGAAAGATAGTTGTGAGAGAAAATAATGTGCTTAATAACTATCACGAAATAAACACAGAAAAGACGGAACATAATCTCGTAATAAACACTCAATAAGTACCTTGACGTATATACATTAAAATGTCGATATTTCAATGATATTTCATTATAAAATGTCTGTGTGTCGGTTGTATCGCCAGTAAGAGCCACGGCCAAGAGGATTACCACATAAAGTAAGTTAATAAGACGCAGTGCAGGGACATCAACAAAACCGAATCAGCAGCCATGAATCAAATTCGTACAATCAATGACAGAGTTTGATTGCTTCCACTAGCTCAATATCTGATTGTACTGTAGTTCATAAAGCTTCAGCCATATCATTCACATATTAACTTGGGATCCAATTTAAAAGGATGCCTTTGATCATACATCCCGTTTAATATTCTCACGTAACAAGGACTCTTGTTCGAAAATATGCCAACAAATGATTGTGTAAAATACTATGCCTGTAAATGCGGCCATAGCTACTGATGTTAGCGAATTATTTAAGTCGTAAAAGTACGGCGTTACTGCTATATTAAAATTTTATTTTGATCATAAGTTCTGATGTTCATAAAAGTCTTCTTTTGCTTCCATGTGTGTTGTTGCCCTTATTCTCCATTGTTCCATTATTTCGAGTCGGTAGATAATTAAATTCATAGATTTTGGTTCGTATTGAGATAGTCGAAGTTTCTTTACGACAAAATATCAAATTATGGAGGCAGACAGTCTCGCAAGTACACTTATTATTACAAAGTTCTTTAGCAAGTTTGTCAAAGAGAAGTTTGACAGTCGATTCAAGAAGTCTAATAGAAGCAGACGTGGTATAATTTATCATTTAGGTCGGATGTTATTATATTAGGGGTGGTTTAAATAGAGAGGTTTTGCAAGCAGCGGCAAAAAAAAAAATAGACAGGTCGATAACATAATATGACGTTCCAGTTCTTTTGAACGTATCCATCCAATCCAAGCATTGTTCAGGTGGTACGTTGCTTTACAATACGACAAAACTTTTTCCGACTTTTTTCGACTTTTTCCGACGTTACGACAAAACTTTTTCTAAAAATATTTATTTGTGCTATATGTATAAAAAAGAAAAATACTTGTATTAATTTAACGCGAATTATATATATGCTCGTGTTCCAGTTTGTTTTATCTGCATTAAGTACTGAATAATAAAAGGCACTCAATTTTATCGTATGATTTAAAGCTGTTGTAAAACGAAGTCACTATTTTATTTTATTTATGGTGAAATTGTTATAAAAGGTCTCATCTCGGGTTATATTAGCCAATTAAAAGTTAAATTTACTTGTTGAAAGCCGATGGTATTTGGCGAATGCGAGCCGGCGAGTTTAAACGCTAGCGAGTACTACATGTTATCAAATAGCGAGTAAAGTAGCCAGACTATCAATTTATAATGTTCTTGTTAAGAAAAAACAAGGAAAAAACATACATAACATTAACCAGGTTTCATTCATAATATGGGTGAATGATTCATAAATAAAATTGTTTCACTTATAAGATGTTATTCATACTCGAAAAATCAAATATATTATTTGCAATCTCCTTTTCAATATCATTTACTCGTAATGTGTTTTTAGTATCTGGATCTGAAAGGTTGTTAAATTTATTTTTTGATACAGTATAACCTTAAACGTAACTGACTTAAACTGACTTAATTCTTACTTTGTGATGTATTTTAAAATTAGGTATATTTGTTTTAGTAAATCTTTAGATTTATTAAATTCTGGAGGTGGGCGTTATATATACGCGACACAGCTAAAGCTAGCAAGTATCATCGTACCTTACATAAGTATTAATAGTAATGTTTTTTTTGTGCCCAATGCATTTTATATACTCGTAGTTTAACTTTAAACGTAACTTATTTAGTAAGTGATTTCAAGTAGGTTAGGGGCCAGCCCTGGAGATTTAGATCTTATATATAAAATTCTCGTGTCACAATGTTCGTTCCCGTACTCCTCCGAAACGGCTTGACCGATTCTCATGAAATTTTGTGAGCATATTGAGTAGGTCTGAGAATCGGCCAACATCTATTTTTTATCCCAAAATTCCCGCGGGAACGGGTACCGTGTTTGAACTCCTCTGAAACGGCTCGACCGATTCTCATGAAATTTTGTGTACATATCGGGTAGGCCTGAGAATCGGACAACATCTATTTTTCATCCCGAAATTCCCGCGGGAACGGGTACAAAGCGGGTAAAACCGCGGGGCGCAGCTAGTATCGATATAAAAATAGCCTATGCTCCGCTCCAAAATAAATCTCTATCTTAAGAATTGATCCCATTTTGGTTAAGTTGTTTGGGCGTCAAAACTTAATACAGACTGAAAACCAGTGCTGTGGGGTGTAACAACCCCATAGCGTACACTGAGTCTGTCCTCTACATCACCGCCACTGTACCTAGTTTTAATTTCATATATTTTAGTATTTAGTTCATAGTGTATAAGTATTGCTTCTTTTCATGTTCTATTTTATGTGGTGTAGAAATAAATGGTTTAAATGGTTTAATAAACAGAGTAACTTGCTCACGCATTTATTATTCAAAATAAGTAGAGATAAAATAATATAATTAAAACTAGCAGCGCCCCGCGGTTTTACCCGCGTTGTGCCCGTTCCCGTGGGAATTTCGGGATTTTTTTTACATAAAAACCTTCCTCTTGAATCACTCTACCTATTACAAAAAAGCCGCATCAAAATCCGTTGCGTAATTTTAGAGATTTAAGCATACAGACAGACAAACAGTGTGACAGACACGAAAAAGAGACGACTTTATTTTATACTATGTAGTGATGAATAACAGTTATTTATAGTAAGATCATAGGAGAGATAAAAATAAAAGTAAGTATGTGTAGGTTAGTGGTCAACCCTGATGTCAGGGAATTTCGACCGCCTTAAGGCCTCCGATATGGTTTAACGATTGAAACAACCGGGACCGACAATTTAACGTGCTATCCGAAGCACAGTTGCGTTCAGATAGAAGTGTCAGTATCGGCTACCCATCCAAGTACTGAGCTGCACGTTGCTTAACAATAGTAATGAGTTAATATCGCTTAGCTAAACTGCGCCATGAGTACTACATCTTAAACGTTAGTAACATAAACTTAAATCTATAGGGTTTGTACAGTGAGGTGAAAAAGCAAAGCAAAGAATAAACAACACAAATATATTGCCACACGTAATGTACCTAATATTAGTGAAATAATAAAAAAAGATTTTTTCGTATATATTAACTTCCACACTTTCATGTAATCTCACCAAAACCGGTTGTTTATTAAAGTGGAACGCAAAAACGGGTTAAATTATTTGTTGCGTGGCGACACCAAGCTCGGCCGTACCCAACAAAATGAAGGTCCCACACCAATTTATTATTACAGTGCAATTCTTCGAAAAAACCAAATTTCAGAGAGGAAAAATGTTACTAGGACAAAATGGGAAGCACAAAACGACTTGTTGACTGTTTTAAAAGGAATTTTAATTATTATTTTGTAACAAGCAGCGCCCCACGGTTTTACCCTCGTTGTGGTCGTTCCCGTGGGAATTTTGGGATTTTTTATACTTATAAACATTCCTCTTGAATTACTCTATCTATTCAAAAAACGGTATCAAAATCCGTTGCGTAGTCTTAAAGATCTAGGCATACATAGGGACAGACAGACAGCGGAAAGCGACATCGTTTTATACTATGCTGTAACAAAACATTTTAATTTCAATTTGATTAACTGCCAATGATCCTAATGATTTTGTTACCCGCTTATACGGTCTAAAAACTCTATGGTTGGCCCGTAATTTATATTAGAGGCCGTTTAAAAACTCTTAATTATATTAAGTGGAATAGAAAATAAATATTATTGATGACGCCATACCATTTATTTCGACATACATAGGCATTGCTATAACAAACAATCAAAAACAAACACGATACACACACGAATCAAACATAAAATACTTTACTCAACACGTTTGAAAAATAAATAACGATCGTTTTAAACACCCAGCTTTTGTTTATATACTCGTTAAACGTAAGTACATAGGCACTAACGTTCGTACTCAGCGAAAAAGCCTCCTTAGTAGAGATTTATTGAGTGATTTTGACTTGTAATGTGAAATTTATGTAATGAAAAATTACGCCAATTAGTCAAGTAACGATTTAATGGACGTCTCTGAGCGTGGCAATTAATAAAGTAAAAATAAAGTAACGCTTAAAGTTCTTATGCTAGATACTGTAGGACTTAAATTTATTTAAAGGAGCAAATATTACTAAAACAAAAGAAATGCAATTTAAAACGAAAGAAGCCTGTGATTGTCAGAACTTTTAATGAAGATATCATTTAACATCACTACATAGTATAAAATAAAGTCGTCTCTGTTTCGTGTCTGTTTGTCTGTTTGTCTGTATACTTAAATCTTTAAAATTACGCAACGGATTTTGATGCAGTTTTTTGTAATAGGTAGAGTGATTCAAGAGGAAGGTTTTTATGTAAAAAAATTCCCGAAATTCCCACGGGAACGGGCACAACGCGGGTAAAACCGCGGGGCGCTGCTAGTTACGGTATACATTCTAACAGCATTCAGAGAAAAATATCAATTTTCATTTAAGAACGGGACGATTAATATTTATTTGAATTCATATCAATTACGGGAGAATAATGTTTGGGGTTGTGAATTTACAAGTGATTTGTAATCCAGTGAGTTCGGTTGTATGGTGATAAGCCAACCATGACTTAGTTTGACCTCGTGTAGTGACGCTCAGTTAAGATTCGTCCGCGGTCCCGATAGCACGCTAACACAGTGCGCATCCCCGCTTGTTCTAACTAAAAAATATCACCAGTGAACATAAATAAATAATGAAACAACGCAATTAGTGAAACATTAACTTGTGTATATTTATAATAATCTATTACTAACAACTTGTAACGAAGTATCAAACTTAGTGAAAGTTTAAAAACTTTTGTGGTAAAGCCCTAAAGTATTAAGAATAGGGTTTATTATTTTTCGATTACTAATAATAAAACAAGGTAGAAGTACACAGATTTATTTATTAAGTAAGAAGTTTCTTTTGTTTCTCGTAGTCGTGCTACGGTGCTACGGCGTAGCAAAGGTTCGTAGCAAAACTGTGTGTAACTTTTAAATGGTTGTCAGTGGTTGGTAAGTGTTGTTAGGAGATAAATAAAAAGTAATACTTATTTTGAAACTGAAATGTCAATGATATATTTAATTTACTTTAGACAATGAAGAGACTCTTCCGTCTCTTCACTGTACTGATATCTTCAGTGAGATGAAAGACCTTTGCCCAGCTGGGTGACATTACAGGCTACTTTACTTAATTTACTACTTTAGACAATAGGTAGGCTAGGAAAAATTTAATTAATGTAGTTACCAATTGACGGTCGTCCGTTAAAACTTTATTATGATAGAATCAAGCTAAGGTTAAACTGAACCATTTAATTTGTAGTTAGTAAATTACTTTTAGAGAGCAGCTATTCGTTCTTAATTAAGTTCATTTATACAAGTCTCAGTCTTAGGAATACCGAGTTGATTTTTCATAGAAATTGTACAAAACCTCTTGATAGAAGGAAGTTATTTAAGCGATAAGGATAATTGCAAGATCCTTTTTATAATATTGGGGATATAAAACCAGAGATATTTTTTTACGAAAATAATGACGGAAGGAATCTGTACTTGAATAAAAATCAAAACGATATTAATTCTGCTTTATCCGGTCGTTTTTGTTATCGCGCTAACCATAATATTTTTTCTCGTAAATCTGATATATTGTGATTTTAGGTGGATCCTAAAAATATTATAGGACTACCAGCGCCCCGTGGTTTTACCCGCGTCGTTTCCGTTCCCGTGGGAATTTCAGGATGAAAAATAGACTATGACCTTCCCGTTGAAAGTGGCTATCCATTAAAAAAATCGGTCCTTTGCCTGAGATTACCGCGTTCAAACAAACAAACTCTGCAGCTTTATAATGTTAATATAGATGAGATTTGTATTTGCATGTATTTACCTACAAGCTGTGCCCCGCGGTTTTATTTGCAGAATACTTGTTGCGGTAGACATTTTGAAGTTTGACCTCATCTAATAGGAAATGAATGTTGGTTAAAAGTAAAGTAAAAAGTTGAGTAAACAGCTTTCTCGATGTTCAGTCTTTCTCTTTTACTCAATTTTATCGAAATCATAACAGTGTAACAGTGTGAGAGCGTAACAGATAGAAAAACAGATAGAGACATTCATAGCAAGTAGTGAAATTAAATATTAAATCATACTAGTTTTTAACTTACCAGTAGTTACATTATAACTGGGTCAATAAGTAGATACCGATTAATGCATTTGTTTGGTAATTGATGTACATATTATATCCCTGATTGGTTCGTATGGGAATTAATTAAAACACTAATTATTTTCAGCATCAGTTGTGTTGTAAAGCGATTGCGTACATTTTTAAGCGTTGAGAAGATGCCATCTTCAATCGTCCTTAAGCGCAAGACATACATAGTGCGGGTGCGGGCCGAGTGCGGGTCGGATGACTCTCCTTGTATTTGTATGAAAGGTGTCCGTTCCTACTTCGGGCCAGCGTTACATCTTTGGTACAAATACAAGGAATATAAAGTCACGCGACCCGCACCCAACTCGCACTCGACCCGCACCCGACTCGCACTCGACCCGCACCCGACCCGCACTAAGTGTTTCTTACGCCACTATATTTATTTTTCTTCAGTGTGATGACTGATGATATCCATAACTTTATCCTGAAATGGGACATCCCAGTCTTACTTACTTAGGAGATAATATGTTGATGTTGAATCTATCTCCTAACATTACCTACATTATCCATAAGATTTTAAAAAAATCCATCCCTTACTAGTCTGGTACAAAACATGACAATCATTGTTAAAACTTCTATTAAGTAAAACGGTTATTTCCGAATTCAGTTAACACTTAATATAATACGCAACTTGAAGCTGTTCTTATTTCAAAATAATAAGAACCAAATGCTGGTTATTACGTACTTTCATACCGTTTTTGAAGTTGTTATTTTTCATGCTCGATAAAAAAGGTCCGGCTGTTGTTACATGAACTTTTTCATAAAAGGTTTTGCGAAAAATATCAAATTACAACTATTATCGGTCTCATGAGACCGCGCGGGGATATAAGAGTACAACTTCCCATGCGATCTTGTAATGAAAGTAACTTTTTTCTTCCTATATATCTTTCATATATAAAATATTTTTCAAAGCCTACTAGAGTAATAAAAGTAGTTCCTAACAACAATATTAAACAAAAGATCAATGTTATTTGTTCAAACGGTAACTTACTTACGACGGAGGTTGCAACCTCCAATGATTCATTTCCATATCCCAGTCTTTTTCTTTCATTTCTACTTACAATAGTCCCTACTTCTGCAGGTACACATTCCCGGACATGTTGTAATGATGTGGTCGGGAGTGTGTCCCTGCAGTTGTAATCCATTACATTAAACATCTCCAAAGGGCCTCTACGAGTTGGATCTGTATCCCCTCGCATGCCTCTCAAAAAGACCGGGCTCGACCCGTGACTCCGAGGAATAACAAGCAATAATAATGAGAAACATAAAATAAAATAAAATATCCTTAAGATCTAGTAGCAATTTTATCTGCATTGAACCTTTCATATTGAAACTCTGAAAAAAGTAATCAATTCACGTGTTAAAGTTATAGCTTCGTGCATTTGTATAATAACATGTATTTCATAATGATATCGCAACGTTATACGTATTTCATAATTAGAGTAGCAATAAAGAGTTAATTCCCACAATGCTTTTACAATTATTAATACGATAAGAACTACACAATCAGATCAACTATTTATATTTTCCTTCAGTCCGGCAATCCCATACAATCAGCAGATGGGTTCGGATTGAATCTAAATATCTATTTATTGTTGAGGTAAATTCTAAATTCAAATGTATATGTCACCGTAACATTGTAAACGCCGTTGGTTTATAATCCTACTAGTAAGATTATTTGTCTATAGAATGTGAACTGTATAATTTAACTATTAATTGAAACGAATGTTAATGTTATTATTATTTGTTAAAACGGGAATCTGTTTAGAAACGTGTCGAGGAACTCTCAACAGTAACCTCCGTCGTACGTAAGTTCCCGTATTGACAAATAATAATGTACAATTTAACGCAACATTTTTTCTAACTTCATTATGTTAAGGACGGACCGTAAACCGTAATATTGTTTATTTAAGTAATTTTATTTGTAGTCTAAAAATAGGCAAAATGACAAATAACGCCTACATACAGTAGTCACGCTACTTCTATATTAATCACATTTGTTCTACATTATATTCCTATATATAAAAGCAAGATATTAATAAATGTATGTGTGTGTTTACATTGCGAACAGTAAACACATAAAGATTCAAAATATGATCGTTAAGGGAGTATATTTAGCTGTGATCTGAAAAATGGAAAGTAAAACACGTAGGTAACTGTTGTTCTAGCGAATGAGATACGAGTATTTCGTAACGAGTTAAAATGAAACCCAGCTTGTATTATGGTCGTTATTAAAATCGTTTGCACCAGCAGAATACCCAGACGGTATCCAGACAGAGATTAGTTTCATACGTTTCAGTACATCTTTATCTTCTTCAGTTTTGTAATATCTTCATACTCCAGTGAGCGAGTCTTTGCCCTGCTATGTAATTGACTATGATATTTCTTGAAATCGCTTTAATGAATCCCTTTATTATTTTATATCTACTTATTTTTAATAGTAAATAAGACAGAAATTCTGTATATTTTTCACACCGAAACCACTTTATAGAGATTAAATGTTAGAGTCAGACTTATAATTACTTTTATCTACACTAATGTTGTAACATTCTACTTAATATGTTTCCAATACTTGAGTTATAATTACTACTGTTATAGCGCAGACAACAAAACACTCAATTTAAGTAATTTCACATGATGGTATAATATCCACATCGATATCGTAAAATCTCATTATAACATAATTATAACGCGACCAATTAACCTGGGGCGAGCCTTATGTCAAAATCCCCATACTAGTTGTATAAAATTTTGATATTAGGCTGGCTTTTGAAAACAGTTGGGTTATACGTGAAAACTTCGTCGAAACTACTAAACTTACATACACAAAACTCTTTGGTAAGATCTCGCTCGCTCCTGATTGGCCCTACGCGCAGCTGCGCTCTCATTGGTTAGATTTTAATGGCGGCAAGTTCACTGTGACAATACACGTACGCGTGAAAAACTATTGTCAGCTTTTACTCTTGTTGTTTGATAAATTGCATTAGTGAAGATAAAGTAGTGTATGCAACTGCATATAACACGGGTATTAAAACACTCGTTACTATTATGAAACTCGCTGCGCTCGTTTCATAAACTCACACTCGTGTTTTAATACCCTTCCTTATATGACAGTTGCATAAACTACTATTATTAGGTACCGAAATTTTCACACGTAAATCCTACGTAAGTATGTTATTGGGGAAACTTTAAGAAACAGCCCGTACGATAAACTATGTTAAACCTTGAGTATTATATATGTGTTTTTTTGGGAGTATTCTATTGAAAATGCATTTTATCTTCCAAATCCAATATTGCGGAAGTGCCATATAAAGATCCTATGTCGTAGGAAGTACCGTATTATCTTTGATTGCTCATCTATATCATAAATGCGTATTAATAATGGGACCTTTTCCTCTTTCTTATGGCTATTGTCCCATTTTGTTTTGGGTCAAGGAGTCATGCTGTTTATGGTGCCCATTCAAACACGCAAACTTTGGTTGGCTTCCGTATTTTTGTTTATAACAATAATTAGAGCACAATTACTCGATGCTAACTAGAAGCAGCGTGTGATTGGCTGATATATTGCGGTTAAGCGGTTGACTATTTTGTTTGGTCGGTACTTACTAATACTAATCTCGTTAGTTAACCTCAATTTGTAGATAGGCACTAATACATACATAGTATAAAACAAAGTCGCGTCTGTTTGTCGTTCGTTTGTCTGTTTGTCTGTATGCTTAAATCTTTAAAATTACGCAACGGATTTTGATGCGGTTTTTTGTAATAGGTAGAGTGATACAAGAGGAAGGTTTTTATGTAAAAAAAATCCCGCAATTCCCACGGGAACGGGCACAACGCGGGTAAAACCGCGGGGCGCTGCTAGTAGCCACTAAAGGCCTTATTCATATACGCTTACTAGTAGCACAGAATAATAACTAGTACTACGTACAGAAGCTTTACTTCGCAATGGTTTTCAAAGAAATATGACTCGAATCTGATAAACAATATGATTTAATTTAGCTCGCGGTCCAGTCGAGCACGTGTTCATTTACATACCTACCAATTTCTTTTTGAAGGAATATGGGCCTTAATTCACTATACTACGGTTCATAATAAGTTATACATGGTTATACGTATTGAAAGAGCCGCGGACTAGGGTTGCTTACTTCGAGAAACTACTTATGCCATCTAGCGCACAGCACGAGCGTTTACTCCTACTTGTGGCGGGCAACGCGCAGCAGGCAGCGCCGAGTAAGTTCATGTAGTCTTTAGGTAACCAAAAAAAAGTTAAATTCTCATCACGATCCGTATTTAAACAATTAAATACTGCACAGTATCTTTTTGCTTTTTTTCGTTTTGTGTCCATCTTGCAATAATGAATCAATCAAAGTTGAACGTGGTCGAACATATAGCGCGCACGCGTGTGTTTTCTTTCGCTTGTGGCAGCCTACTAGATTGGCCCTTGCGCAGTGGCCGCCGCCCGTAGGTATGTTTTTAATACCTACACGCGGAGTGACACAGGCCTGCTAGTAGCATTTTAGCTATCAAATGGCATGTCCCTTTCTGACATACTTTATTTTCCAAAGAGCAAAAGAGACAAAATACTCACTAACAGTGTTTTAGTTAGAGAGTGTTTATGAAAAAGAGTATTTCTCTTTCTTTTTTACGAGTCTCTCTCTCTCTCCTTCTTTCTTCCTGGCTATGTGTCCCTCAATTACTCGAAATTGTTTTTAGATTCTCGACTGTTATCGTTTATTGAGACTGGCCGCTAGGCAATGTCAATTTCAATGATATAATGGGACCAACAGCTTTTAAACAAAGTCTGTAACCGGTAAAATCTTCAGTGCTTAGGTTTTCATTTAAATTCAATAAATCAAATGCCACCTAAATATATAATATTATAATGGTAGAGTATGTTTAACAGTAATGAAAAAGCTTTTATAAGCTTCTATAAAAAACAATTTTATCAGGCATTTCTAAGAACTTAATTTGTAAAAAACCTTTCTAACCTAACCGTTGTGGTCTTTTTGTTGTCATTCTAAAGAGTCGCGGAGACGTAGGTGTAAATACACGTGAAACAATTTCGTTTGAAGATTTTTTTCTGTTATAAAACAAACCAATTTCGACATGCTTCTAGATTTTACTTTGTAGTTGCGGAATTACTTATTTTTAGGATTCTGTAGCTGAATGGCAAAAACGGATGCCGTGTCTGTATAGCACAGCGCTTTTTCTTTGATATTATGGGTGTTCCAAGGATCATATTATATTTATTTACTCCAGAAACCAATAAAAACATAAGTATTTTTAAGCTATTGCATAGCTTCTATCGCGGGCCTTGAGCGCGGGGACCGAATCCAGAAATTCCGTAATGAAAAAACCTCACGTGAAAAAACCTCACGCTCCCCACTAACGCCATCTAGTGATACAAAAAATAACTATGCAATAGCTTTACCGCGGCAGTCCCCGAGTGACACACGTCTTTTTTTATTAAAGATTGAATCTCTTTATGAGGAGAAGAGTGATGGGTTGTTAGATCGCTCAAAAGGGCAACGACCTTTGCTCACTATTTCAATATTTTAAAGTTGTATGACTTGATTACAATTTTAGTCAAAGTTAATTACAACCTAAACATCATAAAATAACCCTATTTCTACAAAGTGTTCGTAAAGTACAGGGCAAAAGCCTCTCTCACTAAGGTTCGTAGTTCAGTGAGTACAATTAGTCGTAATTACTACAATTATCTCGTCTGTATAATTTAATAGTCCACGTATCATTAATATTCAGTTATAAGTTCATATTAACTATTGTAATCTAACTTTATTTATAAAACCTGACTTCGGTCAATAGCGACTTCTATGTTATTAGTTAGCTGAAAGCACATGTTTTGAGATGCAACCTAGATTTAGAAATAACTTGTTAACACTGTTTCCTAGTTTATAATGGTTATATTTTGTGTTGTGCAATAAAATAAAATAAATAAATAAATGAACATCATTTTCCTACTACAATTACATTACCAATTAATTAGTTGACGTAATTTTACATCCATAACATGACAAAATAATAATATACCCGGACTAATTCACACACGGTAAATCAGACCCAAATCTCTAAGCTTGTATTATGGAATCTAACTCACTCATACTACTACATATACATACACAAATACTTTATAAGAATATATAAAAATTTGGCGTTAACTACTCTTAAGAAATCATTAGTACATTGTATACTTTGCTTGTAAAATATATCGTTGACGTAACGATTCCAGTAATTGGTTTTCGGCCTTCACATGTCCACAATATCATAAATCTATTGTGACTAGATAGCTGGCAATGACTATCATAGTACGGCTAGATGGCTTACATTCTAATCAAAGCGAGTTGGATACCCGTTCTATGGAAAAGTGGATTACCATTTTTACAGTTCAGTTTCATTTCACAATTAGAATCGGTTTCATACGCTTTACCTGAAAAAATTGTTATACCTGAAAAATGCGGTTTTGAAACTTTTTTTGCAAGCTATGTTTTGAATCGTATTGATATTTCCCTACATCTTCCCATATCATATCGGATTTTATATACCTTCTTCTAATAATTGTAAGGACACGATCGATTTTCTTGTTCATATATTATGTGTATATATCTCCATCAATTGAACTAGTATAATGATAACAGTATAATGTTTGCGAACAAAAAAATGTACAATGTCGATATACTGTTATTATGTATTGTATTCTTTAGTAGAAAATCTTTGAGAAAACAGATGTTGTACATCAAACGAAGCTGTTACGTCTTATATTAATAAAGATAAGTTTTAGATTCAATTGATATTCAATTTTTTTAGGGTTTTCCTTATTATTCTAAGAGTGGAAACAAACATTGAGACTGAGTTTACTAACAACAATATAGACTGTTTTTTGTAGTGACGATTTGTATGTCTTTAGCGCAGTTAAGATTGAGTGAGTTGACAAACTGATTAAGCCCTAATTCGTCGTTACATCTGAACTCGATCTATCAACTTAATCCTAGTTCACGAGCTAAACTGATATCAAGACCTGTTTTTTTTTCTCTTAAACCGAGTTCAGATATAAACGGTGTATTAGGACCTAAGTTGCAATCTGGAAAGTCCAAACAAGTAGAGCTAGTAGAGTGTAATTTGCCATGACGCATTCGACTGAGTTCGCCAACTCAAAGAAAATAAATTCGTTCAATGTAAACATCTAAAGCAGTAAAAGAGCATAATATAAAATATATAAACTAATAAAATAAAGTTGAAGAGTTTGCTGTTTTCTTAAACTCGCTTATCCCTGAAACTACCAAACTGATTTAAATACTAATTTTTGCAATGGATAACCACATTCAATGAAAAAGTTATAGGCCATTTTATCCCGAAATTACCACGGGCACAACGTGTCACGAACCAGATCACGAACCAAACTGTATGAATTTTTAATGTGGCATCTTAAAACTACATTGAAACGTGTAAAATATCATTCGAAAAGGATTTCTCAAATTACTCTCATTTCAATATTGGTTTCCAATCCGTCCATTCAATATACGTTTAAAATGATCATTCAGGGTTCAATAAATATGTAACAAGCTGGAAAATTGGTCTGTCAGCAAGTAATCTCATTTAATGCCTCTGTTTTGATATACACTAGTAATAGCCTCATGGTTTCGGTTGGGTCTTCTCGTGGAGATTTTAGGATAAAATGTCATTGTTATCATGCTTTCATTATTTTTTGTACCTCCTTCCTGCTTTCTCAATTTCTGGTGATTTAAGAACTCTCAGTTTTACATACTGTGACATAGTTCTGTTAATGCCATAAGAGTCTTGTTTACATTTTGTATATCTTGACTGTGACCTATATCGCACATGTGTACATCACTTTAGTTTCTAAAAATTAAAGAGCCAGGTTCTTGTCGATCCGTTTTACCATATCTCTCTTATCCTTAAGGTTATCGGCTCGTATTAAAAGCCTTTTCTGAAGGGGTTACATTTTACATTTCGGTCATATTACACTTTGTGCTCCGGAAATAGTATAAGGTTTCGAGGGTTCCGTGTATTTAGCCTCAAAACTGTCCTTTCCCTTGAATTCAATCGACTGGATGGTTACAAAAGGAGTGACTCGCATGGCTACTTTGATTACGGTTTTATTATGCCCTTATGGTATTCCTGAAATTCGTGCCCATTCTGTACCCTCCTTTGGGATGTTGCTTAGCTACGCATCTTTAGGTACGATGAATGCATATTTGATACCACCTCGACTGGATTTTAGGCCTCTATAGTATAGATGAAAATTGTTATGTTATAATTACGTACTTTCTTGTAGAATTTCATATTCCAAGCTTGGAACTTAGTTTGGGTTTAATTAAGCGTGAGTGAATTTTTCTTGGTATATTTCTGAAGAGAATATGTTTCTACATAGCAACTTAGCGTTATCGTTTATTATATTCTAGTACAATTTACGTGGAAAGTTTATGTGGTAATTTCCAAGATAATTATTATTCTTCCCACATCATATCTTATTTACATCTAACATCATGTTATTTTTTTTTAATATTTTCATTGTTTACGTTGCCTACTCAAACTTAGTTTGTGTTCATACTTTTTAAACTCACACGATTTGCACTCATTATACTAAATGAAACGGGTCTGTATCGCGTTAGATATATAATAGCCGGTCATTCCGTGACCACGAGCGGTGTAATTCGCTCGAAACGTCGGTTACGTATTTTACAAAAATACGTTTAATATCTAACGCGATACAGACCCGTTTCATTTAGTATAATTAGTTTGTGTTCTTTGTTAAAGTATACTCTGCAGTTGATAACTGTCTAGTAAAGGAATTTATAGATATTCACTTTGATCGAGATTCCTATCAAATACTTACTTCGGCTTTATTCGGACGAGCGCTTTTATAACGCATATTAAAAACTGTGACGTTGTATTTTGAACGCTTGGCGTTTGGAATAGAGCAAAATCCCTCTGGCGTTTTAGTGCGTTTGCATTTATCGAACGTTTAACCGGCGTTAAATTCGCGTTAACGCTTCGTTTGATGGTCAACATTAGCATAAAAATATCTAAATCAAAGTGAGTCGTTAACTGAGTTTGATTTTGATGACTCATTCAGGAGTTACGACATCATAGCTCTAATTGGTATATGTCCAAATTTGTGCGGTGTTAGAGCTGGGTATACATATACACACACACACACACATATAAATTTTATTACACACTTCCCTTTGAATCCGGGATTAAAACAAGTATAAGCAGTCAAATATTCTTATATTGCAAATCTCTTTACATTTTGAATATCCAAATATTCATAGCAGATTCCTCCAAAAACATTCAATTAGTGATATCCTTCGATCAACAATACACAACTAGATGTCGGGTTGGCGCAAAAAATACGTCTCGGTGAATAACGCCTCATTTGAAAAGTGAGGCGTAATTCTCACTTATTTTATTCATGAGATTTGCTACTTTATTGCTAGGTGTCATGGTTGTAATTAGGTTTAAAACTTTTGTTTCAGTTCGGTAGTAAACAAAATAAGCTGTCACACGTCATCCACGCGGACAGTATTTTGATATTATATAGCTTTGATTTTGTACGTGACCCGATATCTAGTTGTGTATTGTTGATCGAAGGTGATATCTTAAAATTAACAGTTCTAAAAAATATTATTCAAGTCTAGAAATATTTTACTTTGTGTTCTAGGATCTACAACTTCTAATAAAATATATATGTACAGTACGACACCCACATGTATTTACTTTGAACAAGTTGCTTGGTGAAATATTCTTACAACATGCGAAAGTTTTCCTTTTGTTTACACGTAACAAAAGTGGATATATAGAATTAATTCTTCCACAAAATTATGTTCTTTCACAAGATATTTTAACATAGTAAAGTATTAGCTTGTAATGTCCCACTGCTGGGCAAAGGCCTCTCATCTCACTGAAGATATCAGTACAGGTGAGGAGGATCATAATCACCACGCTCGCCAAATGCGGGATGGTGATCTCAAACCCAAGCCATGTTTGAAGTGTAGGATACATGTTTTCGCTCGACCCGGGAATTGAACCCGGGATCTCAGTCTTGGCAGGCAAGTGCACATACCAATAGACCACCGAAGCGATATCATGAAACGGTAGATTTGTTTACGCAAAGTATATAACTCCCCTATTTATTTATACCACTAACGGTTACCCAGCCTAGTAACAACCAAGCTTTACGTTGCGTAAATAGTGATCTACTAGTACTGTACTAAAGCAAAAGCTACCGGAGGCTTGTTACCAATTGGAGGGTTACTTGATAATTGAAACAACACCTATTCTAACAAGCGCTTTTTGCAATATTCCAAAAAATATCAATTAGCTTGATTAATAAAATATTCAGAATATGTAACGCTGCGAAAAACGGTTTTACCGTTTTATAATTGGAAAGTATTCGGAGTGAAAATATAATGTTAGAACTAACAAAATTTTTACCTGTGTAGGCGTAATATTCTAGGCATTTTGTTTGGACCGCAGCGTCAGTATTAGATTTTGAATACGATTTGATTTTTCAGTGAATTTCGGAAAATATTTATAACGCTTCGGTGTATTGGCATGGCTCGGGTTAGAAATCACCTCGAAATAGAGAAGTGTGTAGCTGTAAGTACTTTTCAGTAAGTGCTCTTCAGTGAAAATCACCAACCGGTACAAGGCAAACGTGGTGATTACGTCTTTACTGTACTCTCTGTGTGAGTAGGTAGTAGTAGTGTACTCGTATGTTTTACAATTTTGTCAAAATCTTCTATACTAATATTATGAAGAGGTAAAAGTAAGTTTGCTTTTTTGTTTGTTCGAGCTAATCTCGGGCATTATCAGTCCGATTTGAATAATTCTTTTTGTAGTACTAGATAGCCACATTCAATGGTAAGGTTATAGGCTATTTTTCATCTCAAAATTCCCACGGGAATGGGCACAATGCGGGTAAAACCGCGGGACGCTGCTAGTTGTTAATATATTGATGTCGATACGAAGTTGATATAAATATACGACTAACAAACAACCACTTACTCAGATAAGGTATACCTCGGAGTACTTAGTCAATTACAAAACTTGATGACGACATTCAATATTATAAATCTCTTCAACACTAAAAGTTTCCATAAAATTTTGTTCAGGTATTTTGTAATATGAATGTGTTGATCTACTTTTGTAGTTAACTAGGTATTCTAGGTGTTTATACATCAGCAAAAGAAAGGTACTAGGCTGAAAGTGTGTTTTAGTGCTAAATAATTCAGCTAGGAATACAAATCTTCTTATTTAGCGCGTAGTTCTTATCTAATATAGAAAGTAAAGTCCACTCCAGACTGAACCATCTCTTGGGGAAAGAACTACCAACTCTACGTGATATATAAATATTGCAGAGTTTGCTTTCCAAATAAAAATAGTTAACGTGAACTTTGATTTTAAGTTTGAAAGTAACAACTTCAATTCAATTTTGGTTAGAAGATAAACATAAATAAGTTACTTATGTAGCAGCGCCCCGCAGTTTTACCCGCGTTGTACCCGTTCCCGTGGGAATTTCGGGATGAAAAATAGGCTATCTATTACAAAAATAATTACCTCGAACATACAAAGAAATAAACAAACTTAGAAATTTTACCTCTTTATAACATTAGTATGGATTATAAGTATTCTTTACTATTTATTGAAATGAAAGAAATCATGTGAAGGGTGTTACTTAATTACTGTGAGTTGATTATTTTAAATACGAGCCATGTTTGAAATATATATTGGAAAATAATCTGTTAATGATTTTCTATCATTGAATCGTACCGTTTTTAATTTTGTTAATAATGTCAAGTGATATGAAAGGTATATCATTATTTTACGTTATCGCTTTTGGCTTTCCAATAGCGTGAATGCATGCATATGAATCTACCATATACATGCAAATAAGTCTGTCTGTTATATAAATGTACGCTTTCATATAATTACGCCGCAATCCACTTAATAGAACAATATACCTATGGATAAAATCATACGTACAGTGTTCGGGAAATTAGCTGGCATTTATGTTCATCCTCTTAAACAGAACACGTATAAATCCCGATTTAAAGAGCTTTTAACTTAGAAATTAGGACTAACGTAGAGACAAAAGTAATGGTAAATAAATCATCCAAATTCTATTACACTGATTTCTTGCTAACGGTCATGCTAATGTGTTCATGAACGTGCCAACTGAATCGCCAACTACTGTACTTAACTGCGCTTTTGATTGCACTTGAGAGCAGATTTAGTCTAATGGGAAACTGATCCTTCGGATTATATGTTGTTTTCTACGTTACAAGAGAGAATAGGTAAGCTAGTGTTCACAGTAGCATAACTTTATTTTGAAAAGAAGTCAAGCTAAGAAATATCACAGTATAGTCTAGACAGGCGGGGGACTAAACAATATCACACAATCAAGTCTATCTAGTCAGTTCTATAACAGTTGGCTATACAATTATTTTTACTTCTAATTAAAGTGCTACGCCGCGGGGACCCGCGTGGGCGTATGTCGCACGGAGGCGAGGAGGGGGGGCGTTGTGCGGGTGCGGTGCGCGCCTCCCCGCGCGGGTGCCCGCTCGTAACAGGGCCTGTCGCGTTCCCACAGAGTCCACGCGTGTAGTCACGCGACGGTTGCCCGTCCGGGCGCCCGCTTAATGCAATTTCAGGCCTTACCAATCATTAGGATGCATCTAATGCATTAGGATTGTCAAACAACGCATTGATATTGTCAAAATATTTTCGTAATGTATTGTAATTGGTTAGTTGAGCTCCACAAAGTTCCATTACTCTTCAATGGAAGCGCATCCTTAATCGTAAATCTTTAGTACCACCGTTACAAGCGAAGTCTCGACTCTCGACTGCCTCATACTTCAAATCATCAATACCCATTCATGTCGAATCTATAAACCGTAGCACGTAGTTATTCTAAACAGTAGTGGGTGAAAGATAAAGTACTCTGGCAATGTATGTATGTATGCCTTAACCTACTAACGTGTGTATTAAAGAGTATATAATCACTATGTGTGCTTGTTCACACATTCTAATGCTTGCGTGATGAAACAGGTATTGTGATATCGTTTGCATGCTGATGGAGCAATTAATAACTAGTGTTATCTAGTGTATTACTAGTTAGGAAAAAAGGGAAAAATAACACTTTATTATTTGAACAAATCAAAATAATGTTAGGTTGTAACGACAAAGTAGTGACAAAGAAGTATTAGCCTGTAATGTCACACAAAGGTTTATCATCTAACTGAAGATCACGACACTTACGTGAATCGGTGATCTCAAACTCTAGTTTATTTGAAAAGTAAGTTGGTAAAATGTTTCGCTTGACCCGGGTATGAACCCGGGAGCCTGCCTTGATTAACTTTTTAACAACAAGTCAAAGCGAATTTAGTTAGTATGAAAAAATAAAGTTAAGATCGTTATTTTTCTTTCCATTTACTTAAATCGAGAATAAACGTAAACCAAATTGTCTTTTTAATTAAGTTTACAAATCGACATGAACTTTGTATCAAACCTCTGACGTTGGCTTTCATTAAGGAAGTTTAGAAGATAATTCATCCCTCTGAAGAAGGGCAAAGTAATAAATCATTTTGTTTTTCGCTAATGTCTACTTTTGTCGACACAATATTGAAACTGTAGTATAACAAAACATCTTAGACATTACAGAACGATTTACTTGATTTATTCTTTTTTTTGTAAATTGGTCGATAAAAATATTTTTTATGGAATTTTGTTTGTATTATTAAAGACCTGTTTTGTTACTCATAAATATTCTTGATGAATATTTTTATTTTACAGATAAAATTTTAAGGTTCATTTCGTATACAGACTGACAGAACTAATATACTCCAAGTATCTAAAATATTTTAACCAAAACATTCTTTTATCAACAATTTTCCCATACATCTCATTTCAGTTTCAGTTACTCAAACAAGTGAAAACGTTTAAATGTGCATAGTGATTGTGTATAACAGTGAAATGGCATTACTATAGTGAATCGTTTTCTGAACTTAGTGCAATGGACTCGGAAGTGGACTTTCAAAACTTTATAAATTGCACCCAGCAGATTTTGGGGCGGCAAAAATCTTGGGATAATTTGAATATCACACAGATTTTGGATCTCCTGCCGACACAACTACTTGAGGATATCAATTTGAAGTGAGTATGACTAGATTAATTACGTTTATACCTTGAGCTTTAAGGATCGTTATCATTGACTAAAAAAGCGAGCTCGGTGGCTAATGAAATACTGAAATATTGCCTCTTACCACTGAATTAATAAATGTTTATTCACTGTTAGAGAATCTTTACTAATATAATAAAGCTGCAGAGTTTGTTTGTTTGAACGCGCTAATCTCAGGAACTACTGGTCCGATTTGAAAAATTATTTTATCTTTTATTCTTCACTATCACTACATAGTATAAAATAAAGTCGTCTCTTTTTCGTGTCTGTCTGTTTGTCTGGCTGTATGCTTAAATCTTTAAAATTACGCAACGGATTTTAATGCGGTTTTTTGTAATAGGTAGAGTGATTCAAGAGGAAGGTTTTTATGTAAAAAAATTCCCGAAATTCCCACGGGAACGGGCACAATTCCTAATAAAATTAAAATCGTGGCTTTCTACTGGTAGCCCGAATAAATTTAACAGTCTGTCATTAAAGTGCTTAAACAACGCTTTGTGTTTAATTTATGAACTTTTAAACGAACGTTAGTAGCATTTATAATATTAGTAGGATATTTAGGATAATTAGATTATTCATTGATCAAATACTTCTGTTTAAAATCGATAAGATTTTTAACAACTTCAATAAAAAAATCTTAGTGCTAAACATTAATAAACTCGTATTATGAACAGTTTAGCTATCAAGTGGTTTGTCACTTTCTGACATACGCAATTTTCCGAAGAGCAAAAGAGACAAAACACAGTATAACACAGTTTTAGTTACACAAAATTCCGATAGGAGCGGACGCAAGGCGGATAAAACCGCGGGGCGCTGCTAGTATTTTATAAGTCACGTAATTTTAATATCCTTTCAATACGATTTCCTGGAATCTTTACATTGATATTTTATTCAACTCTTGTTCCATCTTTAGCGTTCGCTCTTTAATATGCACTTTGTTTCCAATATTATAAAACAAAGTCCTCGGCCGCATCTGTCTGTCTGTCTGTTCGCGATAAACGCAAATACTACTGCACGGACTTTCTCGCGGTTTTCACTATTCGATAGAATAACTCTTCTGGCAGGTTTATATGTATAAAAATTCCCGAAATTTGCATGGAAATGGGCACAACACAGGTAAAACTGCCGGGCGATGCTAGTTTTGTATGAAGTTTGAATGGAGAGAGACATTAAATCTCTCGGGAAGAGTAGACATATTTATTTACATGTACGCTAGTCCAGCAGAAGCCTGTCTAACATTTTTTTGTATAGTGTGCAAAAGCTTGAATAGCTACTTAATGCTATCATAGAGAACATTGCAGTAGAGACATTAATTTATTAAGATAGATTAGTTGCTGAAGGTATATGTACTGGAATTTAATCACACAGGTTCGCGTTTTACATATTGAATATCACTATGTACTGAACATTATTGATTGGAATATTATGCGGGTTTGACCTAAATATTAGTAACATATACCTAAAGCTGGGAATGCATTGGTTGAAGAATTATACTGATGATAGGATAGGATAGCCACTGTTTCGATAGTACGTTCGTTTAGATTCAGTTAAGAAGCTGTGAGCGAGCAGCTCGCGACCACGAGTAGTGCAATCCACTCGAAAAGTCGGGAACTAAATAATAAGATGTTTACTAATTGCTTCATGTTAGTTCATTGCGCTAACATTTGCGCTGCACTACGCGCTCGGCCGGCGCGGCGGTGATACTATGCTCTGTGGTTCATTGCGATTGTTAGGCAACGTGCAGCTCGACCCCTACTTGAATGGGTGATCGATAGTGGCATTCTATCTGAGCGCTACCGTGCTTCGGAGGGCACGTTAAATTGTCGGTCCCGGTTGTTTCAATCATTAGACCATGTCGGAGGCCTCTAGGCGGTCTAAAAACTCCGACACCAGGGTTGGCCACTGACCTACTCGATCTTATTTACCTTACTAATTTTCTACCCGTCTGACTACGTTTACTAATTATACTAGAGTGAAGCGAAACCATTAATACTCGTCGACTCACAACTCGTAAACTTGCTCAAACTTAACCTATGAAATACCTTGTGGCTACAAAACTGAATCAAAATATTTCTATTTACTTGTAGTACCTGATTTTGAAAGTTCTGTAACTTGAATACTAAAGCCGGTTCTCGGAGACATTAAATGCTTCCTTAGTTAAAGATTTACTGAGTGATTTTGACATTAAATGTATAAAAATAGAACAAATAATTAATTGCCGATTTAATGGAAGTCTCTGAGTGCGGCATTAATATTTAATACCTTTAATTGAAGAAGGATATTTTAGGAAACATAATGTAATGTTTACTCTCTAAGTTTATATAAATATCTCGTTCTATAATTTCAATTAAAACTAAGACGATTCCGTGCTTCGGAGGGCACGTTAAGCCGTCGGTCCCGGTTACTTTCTACGGATAGTAGTCGTTACTTGAGCCATGTCAGAGGCCTTTGGCGGCTCAATAACTCTGACACCAGGATTGGTCAGGTTGACCATCCACTAGATGAAGAAGAATTAAAACTGTTCTTTAAAAGTTAAGTCTTTTGTGTAACAAAGGAAATCAGAACTTGGTACTCAATTATGTTTTATTGCGAGTCCAGAATCCTGAAAGCTGCTGGGAACGTGACCGGAAATGTAAGTTTATAAGCCATAATTTAATAGTTCAGTCATGAAGAACAACTCAAAGGACGGTTTTTTGTGTATCTTGTATTTCTTTTAACCTTATCTCACATTCGATGAGAGAGTGAGATGAGCCTCTGACCAGCAGTGGGAATTACAGGATTATATTCACTTTTGACTTTAAGCAAAAACAAACTTGGCACTTATATTCTTCGGCCTCTAGAGCGAGGCACTCGTAATCGAATGGCATAGCAGATTTATAGGGCGTATATATTTATTGTCACACTATCTATGTAAGGTTATAATAAAATCTCCACAAATATATTATAGCTATATTAGCGCATAGTACCCGTTCCCGTGGGATTTTCTGGATAAAACATAGCTTATAACTTTCCTCTTGAATATAGCTACCCAATACAAAAATAAATATTCGTATCAGACTAGTAATTCCCGAGATTAACCTAACATACAAATAAACAAAATTACAAATTTTACCTCTTAATAATATAAGTATAGATATCTATAGATGTTTATGACATCCATCCATCATAATCAGGGTCATTTAATTTATTCAGTTTAAGTAAAAATAACTTCATTGCAGTCACACATTTATATACTTTTCCAATAGCTTAATCACCGGTTAGTTATCTCTCACAGATATCTAGTTAACAAACCTAAGGCATAATCGTTACAAAGTTACAAGTCCTTGAATTGTTACTACTAACAAATTACAAGACAGTAAATCACCGCCTTAATAATTAGGTTAAACAGATAACTCGTAAAGGTTTCATTTGATTTTATATTTTATTTTCCTCGAGAGTCGTAATGAGATTCTATCAAAGTGACTTTAATTTGATTTCAATTGAATTATCTTTATGTAGACTAATTAGATATCATTGATATTTTTGGTTTGCTAATTGCTTTATAATCTTTCAAAAATAGAATGAAATATAGGGCGTTAAGTTAGGTTGGGTTCACGATATAGGAGTATAATGTTAAGCACAATGTTATATTGAAGTCGACTTAATTGCTCCTTAATACATAGCTCCAATGAAAAGTATTTTGATATCAGAGTGAAGTACCGAGCACTGCAATCATTTTAAGATTTATAAGGCTTTTGGTTTTACTGCGTCATAAATCCGCAATAGTCTTTGGAAGGTCAACAATAATGTCTTTATCAATACGAGTACGTTCCTATTTTCATATGTTCTCATAGATTAGAAGAATGTCTAATTATACTCGTAGCTACAGTGTGTTATGTGGATTATTATTGAGATAAATGTCATGTGACTAGAACAAGTTAATACACTTTTAGAACTTTACCAAACGGATTACCTAATTTAACATACAATACAGTAAGTAAAAACCGAAATTAATTTAGCAAAACGTATATAGTAAGTTACTTTTAAAACGAACAAAAGGCAGCCACCCGGCTAATGAGGTTTAACAGCACAACTCCATATCCTAAATGAATTGGCGTTTTACACGCTTTTAACTTGATCAAACATGTGCGCTTCCCTTCCAATTGGATTCGTGTGTTTTGCGGCATTTTTACTCTTTGCAAAATAAAGCTCCAGAGTTCAAGCGATATGGGATCACGGAAGGTCAAACGAAAGGCATTAGTACCGTAAAGAACGTGAAAAATTGTCTTAGATACGATCAACCGTGAAGCTCGTGTAGTGTTAGTTGTTTAACAATGTTAATGCATCTCGATAAACCAATGTACAGTCACGTGCAATGAAATGTATACACGGGCAAAATTGCAAATAAATGTCCACTCTGAAAATTTAAAAAACATATAGCCACTTAACAATTCATACTATATAACCACCCGAGTTTCTCACAATAATGTATACATTTTTGACAAAAATATGGATATGTATAGTGACAAATGGGTATTAATTTCAATAACATGTACACAAAGTAATTTTCCATTTAATGTAAACAATATTCATTTTTGTCTTTTAAATATTGTTATGAAGGTAGCCAGGATGCGGAAGAAAGCCTGTTTGGGGCAACAACTGAAAAAAAAGACTTGACTGATTGGTAATAACCATAGAGATATAGAGAGATACCAACCTACGCGCTGAGTACGAAACCTAGTGTCCCACACACACAAAGTAATCAAAATAAAAAGAATACTTCGCGTTTAGTGTGTGTCACGCACACATACATTTTTTGTGAAATAATATCGTTTTCATATTTATTATTGTAATTCAAAATGGATACATATTTCTGCATGTGATCGTGTATACAAATATCTGAAACTCGGGTGGTTATATAGTATGAATTGCTAAGTGGCTATATGTTTTTGAAATTTTCAGAGTGGACATTTATTTGAAAATCTGCCCGTGTATACATTTCATTGCACGTGACTGTACACTACTTGAATGCATTCATTTAATCATCAAACTAAAAGGCATTTCTATCTGATCGCTACCGTGCTTCGGAAGGCTCGTACAAATAGTTTCAATCTGTCCTGATAGTTTCAATCTTTCGGCCATGTCGGATGTCTTTCTTTAGGCGGTTTAAAGCAACAACATTAGGGTTGACCACTAAGCTACTTGGACTTATTTACTTACCGTATAGGTTTTACTTTTTCTTATAAAATTGTACTTAATTACGACTGGACAATTAATAAAACAAATCGCCATAAGTACCTATAAATAGTTTTCTGTACAGTATCGGCATAAAATAGATTCAATTTGTATTAACTACAATAAAATATTGTTATGGAATTGATAGACGCTTTGCAGTCAATTTTATTAGTAACTAGCTGTGCCCCGCGGTTTCACCCGCAGCGCCCCCGTTCCCGTTGGAATTTTGAGATGTTAATTCCTTATTTTTCTTATATAAAAACCTTGTCCAGGCAATAAGGAACACATTAAAAAAAGAATCATCCAATTTGGTGCAGTCGTTCTGAAGTTATGCGCTTTGCAACAGATTCAGCGATTCATTTTTATATTATAGAATTGAGACTACTTTCCCGATTGTGTTTTTATCCGAGATGTTAATGTAAATTGGCAACCAATTTCTACTAATAAAAGCGATTCTGCTACTTAGATTTTTGCATTTTATATTCCAAGGTTCTACGAGATACTTATCTTTGTTTTTCTTATGAACCGAGTACCTAATCCAATAAAGAATTTACATATATTTTCAGCCTTTTTTGTATATGTAGTTCTCTTTAAACAAGTACTGTAGTTGCCGCCCCTGCTTCAACTTAATAATTTTAAAGTAGGATTTTTTAACAACCGTATCTTTAGGGCTAGGATATATCTTTAATTTTTTTACATATTAAAATTTTATCAGCAGTTTTAGGCATGGAGATGGAAATAACAGGAATGAGATTACTTTCCTTTTAGATGAATAATTTATGATATACTATAAGTTTATAGATTGATTTATATAAATGAATTACAGAATAAATTCTGTAATCTGTGTATACTCGCAGTATTTTAAAACCAGAGATTAAAGTGAAATACAAAAAATAAAACTTTTCAAATTAATGTGATGAGAGAACAGAATCCTCTCAGAAACTCACGTATATCAATTTGTCTTGAGACGGCTTAACTTTTTGATAAAAACTCAATTACGAATTCGTCACTAAGTTTTTCAGAAACTCTTGTTTAATTAATGTTGACAACATCAAATAAACTTTGAGATTGTTTATGAAAGGGATTTATACTTGCAACCTTTGCCTCTTACAAAAAAATATAATTGTTTTTCAGGTGTGGTTGTTCCAATTAATGTTCTTATAATTGCTACCACTGCAGTATTTTGAGGAAGTTTGTACAACTTAATAAATATTTGTCAAACAGAAAATACGAGGAAGTTTATAAATGGTAGATGTATTAATAAATGGCTGACCTGTGCTCGGAGACTTAGTAGACATTTAATGAGTAATTTTGTCATGTTATGTATATAAAATTACGTCAATTAGTTAAGTATCTATTAAATGGACGTCTCTGAGTGCGACATCAGATTACCTCTCAGATATTAATTAGGGTGTATTAACACTAAAAGCAAACATTACTTCGTTAGGTATCTACTAATCATATTAAATGTAGCATAACAGAGTGACTTTGCGATAACATCAACTACCAATCAACATGTAAAGAGGTGAAATTTGTAAGTCTGGTTGTTCGTATGTTCAGGCTAATTGCTCGGAATTGTTTTGTATTGGGTAGCTATATTCAACGGGAAGGTTTTAAGCTATTTTTCACCTATTCGGCACCTTATATCTGACGTGTTCCGTGTTAATCCTGAAATCACCTTTTGTTCCCTCGTTATAAGTATCTCATATTTCACATATCTGCGTGAAAACGGTAAACGCGAAAAATGACAACGTAAGCATATTTCGTAAGAAAGAGCCTAACCCAAGGGTCAACCGAAGGTACCTAGTTTATATTCGTAACATGTTGTAAACTCATATCGGAACTTTATGCTCCTGAGAAGTAATAAAACCATAAAGTTTGATGGATACGTTACGAGACTTACGCGGTATTGAGGAAACAAACATATTGGGACCCCTGATGGAAAGCCATGTCCATAGATAGAGTAATAGGTAAACATGTACCATTGAGTTATGAGGTACTAAACAATATAACTCAATGGTCAAGTATGGGGTGTATAAATGTCAGTTTTGATGAACACAACAGAAAAGTATAAAATTATTTACCCTTGATAACATCTACAGTATAATGCAATTATACTGTATTATTATATACCATTTTGTGTATGACATCTGTTGAAATTTTTTCCATCGACTTCACTCAGAACTTCATTCACCTTCATTCACCTTCATGTACCTTAGAATTCTGCATAAATTCACCATTGCGAAGTATATTGAGGCACCTTATCTTGCAACTTGAAGGAACTTATGAGGTTCCAAGAAAGTTTCTTAGCGATAAGAATGTGGGGTATAGGTATAAAGGGAAAGGCCTCTAAATTACTTTGTGATGCGTGTGCCTTGGATCTCATTACGTCAAGGGTTGTATGTTGTTAGAAGCTAATAAGTTTTTAATTAGTGTTTTAAAAGGAATTGAATTTTGGTCAAGATGTTAAGTGTAGTAAGATGTTATTTTAACTAGTAATTATAAAAAAATTAAAACAACTATATTTTTTTGTTCAGTCATAACTAAAAAATTCTAAACAAGTGTAAACTAAGTGTAAAAAAGTTTCGAATGAAATAAATAAGATTACGACACCGGTCGTTTTAAAACTTAAAATACCCATTTTTTTGCGTCAACTATATTACTTGGTTACTACCTAATATTTGCACATTTTTCTTCTGCAAACGCATTTCCTTAAAAACTTCCTTGCAGTAAACCGTAATATAAAACTGTTACTGGTCCTATTTGGGACCGCTGACCTCTTGTTTTCGCATTGAACGCAGGAAATCAGGATCCGGGGTCGATACCAACTACGTTTAAATTACGTGATCGCTTTGACCATAATCGTAGAGATTTGACCTACAAATATTTTGGAGCGAAACAAAAGGAAAAAGCGGTATAAATAAAATAAAAAGCAAATAGTCCCACTGAAATAATCATTATTTGTTATTGTTTGGTGGATAAACTATAAAAATGTTTAAAGCGTGTTGTTTATTCTACTTCTGAGTACTTGCAATATATGTTTACGCCCGGTTTACTGTATATCAGCAGCGTCAAAATAGGGCTTGAAAAATGGCTCTAACATGGAAAGTTTGTTTGGCAATGACAACACACATTATTTCTGTTTATATGTTGTTGTTTTAAGAAAATTACGGGTACCTATTATTAGTACCAGTATGGATCTATACTGTTATATAATAAAGCTGAAGAGTTTGTTTGTCTGAACGCGTTAATCTCAGATACTAGGAATCCGATTCGAATAATTATTTTGGTAATAGATAGCTACATTCAACGGAAAGGTTATAAACTATTTTACATTGCGGAACTCTAACGGAAACGGGCACAACGCGGGTAAAACCACGGAGCGCTGCTAGTTTAAGAATAACGCGTCAGAGAACACCTACGCTTTAAGTATTGCATTAGCTCTACCTACTCCATGTATTCCTCTCTCAATTATGATGAAGCCCCTGAATATTTCTAACGATAAAGAGCCACTTTTATTAATATTGTCACCGTGTAGTGTTACATTTACTTTGGAGCTAGATCAAGATAGACGACGGAGAGAATGCGTACGATTAAAGTCAAAAGTAAATCTCGGTAATGTAGTAGGTGAGTGGTGTAGGAGTGGTTTTTATGATGGCTTAATATTTGACACGACCTAGCACTTAGAGTTCCCTCCTCAGAATCGTGGAATATATCAGAATGCTATCAGCTAATTAATCAATTAAATATTTTGAATTGAAACGACGTTTACGGAAACACTACGCTTTTATTTTACAGTGAGTCTTCTGTGACCACGGTTCCTGTAAAGGGGCCGAAACGTCAGATAAAAATCTATACTAATATTATAAAGCTGAAGAGTTTTTTGTTTGTTTGTTTAAACGCGCTAATCTCAGAAACTACTGAACCGATTTGAATAATTCTTTCACTGTTAGATAGTCTATTTATCGAGGAAGGCTATAGGCTACATTTTATCCCGGATTTCCTACGGGAACGGGCACAACGCGGGTAAAACCGCGGGGCGCTGCTAGTATAAAATAAAAGCGAAGTGTAAACGTAGTTTCAATTCAAAATGAGTAGTGTTCGCTTAAACTTAAGAATCCAATTAAACATTGCTACTAGCTAATTGAATATTGCCAATTCACAATGCCTTCCGGAGCCCAACGGTAATCTAAAAACCATACAAGCTCTTAGGTTGCATATTCACACTGTCTTTTTTCCCCAGAATAACTCTTGGCAACTGCATGGGGTTAGGCGAGCGACCCTACAGTCCACCATGGTGGGGCCAGCTCGCTTGGTTCATGGTCTTCGCTGTGATGCTACTCCTCGCTGTACTGGGCAACACCCTCGTCATATGGATAGTACTTGGTAAATATCGTGTTATATCTCCTTGGTATATGACGTGTCGTGAGCGAGGTTGGTGCCGCCGTTACGAGAAGGCTACAAGCTATTTTTCATCTAGAATATCCCACGGGAACGGGTACAATAGGGTAAAACAGCGGGGCACTGCTATTCAACGCATGCAATCTAAACCACACTTTATTCATTAACAATTTCGGAGAAACTCTGAGCTATTCTTTCTACTGTATCCACGTAATGAATTTACCCGTCTAACATCTCAAGTATGTTAGATTCGTACTTCCTTATATTGTTTGAATGAACAACTTGTTCAGTTCCTACTTTAATTAAATTCTCTGTAAACCGAGACAATAATTTAAATGCCAGACAGCTGACTCCTTCGAACAGAATATTTGAAATGTATGCAATACAATGTTTATTGGACATCATAATCAAGAAAGTAATTATTGCCTATCTACTAATCTTAGTAGCGCTCGTGGCGTAGTTTGACTAAGCGATGTAAGTTCATTGCGATTGTTAAGCAACGTGCAGCTCGACCCCTAATTGGATGGGTGGCCGATAGTAGCATTTCTATCTGAGCGCTTATTTCTCATTTTTATTGGAGGGCACGATAAATTGTCGGTGCCGGTTGTTTCAATCGTTAGACTATGTCGGAGGCCTTTAGGCGGTCTAAAAACTCCGACACCAAGGTTGACCACTGACCTACTCGATCTTACTTACTTACTTTTTACTTCGGTAGATTAATTTACTTTAAACAAAGGTTTACTTACACAGGCTCTTAAAGCTATTAGAAGTTTCACCCGCAGCGCCCCCGTTCCCTTGGGAATTTTGAGATTTTTATTCCTTATTTTTCTTATAAAAACCTTGTCCTGACAATAATGAACACATTAAAAAAAGAATCATCCAATTTGGTGCAGTCGTTCTGAAGTTATGCGCTTAGCAACAGATTCAGCGATTCATTTTTATATAGAAACACAAAGATAACGTATGATATAGCAAACAAAAAAAATAGATAGATTTTATCTATTTTGATTAAGTACAGCAAATGGATAAAAAATAAAATATCTACTAAAAAATAAGAAAATGTTGAATAAATTTATTATAAAATATATCAAAGTTCTATTTAACATAATCTCACGTTTTTGTAAAACAGCTGCTTTACAGCCAATGAACAGAGATTATCAGCTGAAGGAAAAATTGGAACGTGAAACCGAAAATTGATATGGCAGTAACATTTTTACGACCATTTATTAATTTTCCATTGAGGTTAAACCCAAGTCATTCGATATCGGCGAGTCGTTCAAGAAGAAAGACCTAAAGATGATTTATTGCAGTCTTTAGTTAGACTGGGCTAAGATTTAGTGCTAATGTTGTAAATGTTATTTAATCTGTATTCCACTTTCTATCTAAGAAACGAGTATGTATTCTATCCTATTCTACTTAGTTATATTATTTATGCAAAAGTTTGTGAAGATGTCAATTACTTTTCACGAAAAAATAAAAAAAACTGATTTAGATAAAACTTTACAGTAATATTATGTAGATCAGAGTAACACATGGAATATAATATTATGTTATCCTAAAATTTCCACGGGAACGGTTATAACGCGGGTACAACCGCGGGGCACCGCTAGTACTCGTACTTATATAAATTAAAGTATACCTATTAATTTTACTATTAATTGAAACTAACGTTGATGTCATAATTATTTGTTAAAACGGGAACTTACGTACGACGGAGGTTACTGTTGAGTGTCCCTCAACACGTTTCGGTCACGTACGGTGACCTTCATCAGGAGGTGGGTGAAGTGCTCGCGACAGCGTGTGCGGGGAGAGACGCTGTCGCGAGCCCTATTAATGAGAAAAATATGAACTTAAAAATAACATCGTCATCAACTCTAAGTGTCTGAATAAGTCACAAATATGTTCAGTGAGGTAAAATATTTTCCATTAAAATCTCATGTCTAATTGGCGGAATTTCCTTTGGAGATAACAGATACTTATTCTAGGAATGCTGGTTCAAGGTCTTCTGCCAACATTACAAAATGCAGGCGAGTAGCCCGCGGTTTTACCCGCGTTGTGCCCGTTCCCGTGGGAATTTCGGGATTTTTTTTACATAAAAACCTTCCTCTTGAATCACTCTACCTATAACAAAAAACCGCATCAAAATCCGTTGCGTAATTTTAAAGATTTAAGCATACAGACTGACAAACAGACAGACACGAAAAAGAGACGACTTTATTTTATACTACTCGTATGTAGTGATACACCACTAATGTTGCTATTTGTACAGCTAAAGCTTGTCAAGACAATATAGACCTTATTTTCAAGTCTAGACGGAATAATGAATATAGTTTAAAAGTCTAATCCATACTAAGCACACCTTTTGATAACGTTTTGCGAAATTATATCTGATAATTTAATAAAGACTAACTGTATTTCACATTTGTTGGAGAATAACTTGGTTTTAATTTTAAGTCTTTAATTGTAGAATTAGAGCTAGATAAATAAACAGATTTTTTTACTTCTAATGGGTAAATATTTTTAACATAACAACAACGGTGACGCCGTTGGAAATCACCAAAACGCATTAGACAAGCACGCAGATTACGTGTTTTCCTTATCATTGTATTTTTGTCAAGCTATAGGTACATACATAGTTGTTGTCTATACTGTAAACTATATCTGTGTTGTAGGCTGATATTTCATAAAGAAAGTAGATAGAATTACTCAGCAATGTTCTGCATATCCTTGCGTACCCCACCGCATATCAGACTGGGATTTTGATGTCGGGCGCCTCGAATATTTCCTAGACGCACCGAAGCAAAATCGGAGTCAAACATGTGTGAATAGATTCATATAACATGTTCTGTCGATGCGACATCAGATTAAATCCAGGCCAATTTGTTGACAGTGGGAAACGGTCTATAAAATAAAAGTAACTATCTATGCCCGCGGCGTCACCCGCAGCCTACCCGTTCCCGTGGGAATTTTGCGATTTATAATACTTATTATCCTATTCCTGACCAAGAAAAATACAATGGTAAAATAATCATTAAATTGGTCTAGCCATTCTCAAGTTATGAATGGTGTAACTAACACAACTTTATTTTATATACATGTATAGATATCAATAAAATACACAGACAGTACAGACGTGTACTCGCCTGCCAAGACTGAGTTCCCGGGTTCAAATTCCCGGGTCGAGCGAAAACATGTTACCTACTTTTCGAACATGGTTCGGATTTGAGATCACCAACCCGCATTTGGCAAGCGTGGTGATTATGCGGAGGACCGCACTGTACTAATATCTTCTGTGAGATGAGAGGCCTTTGCCCAGCAGTGGGACATTACAGGCTAATACTCAGACATAACACTAATTACCATTGTTTCAGCTCACCGCCGCATGAGGACTGTGACCAACTGTTTTCTAGTAAACTTGGCGGTCGCAGATCTGCTCATGGCCACCCTGAATGGAGCTCCTAACTTCGTGTTTTTGGTGACAGCCCACTGGCCATTTGGGACTGTGACGTGTATAGCAAGCAACTTCACTGCAAGTTTAACTGTGTCGGCTGGAGTGTTCACACTGGTCGCTATTACTGTAGATAGGTGAGTTTAGCTGTAAGTTAAATTTATGCTTTAGACATATTTGTCCGAAGTACTCTAATGTTATTGGTTGTTACTTTGGAGCGTTAGGAAAGTACAGAAATAAGCATAAATAAGAAAAAATGCTTAAGAGAAAAAAAACACAGTTAAATTAAAATAAAGTTGGCGGGCAAAAGCCAGAACTAATATAATATAGGTGAAGAGATTGAATTTTTATTGAACGCTCTTTTCTAAGAAACTACAAATCTCACTTGAATAATTATTTTTGTCATGGCTAGCCACATTCAACGAAATAGTTATAGGCTATTTTTCCATCTCGAAATTTCCACGGGAACGGGCACAACGTGACTAAAACCGTGGAACGCTGCTAGTTTATAAATAACGTCAGATAATAAAGCCCAAGTGATAGAAATTGCTCCTCTCTACGATGTCATACCTGAAATGTCTCTCATTTTTTTCGAAAAATAATGTAGCAAAACAGTCCCATCAACATTTCAACTTTTTAAAACAAAAAACCCAACGTGGCTTTTTATAAACTCAAAAATAAAGATTTGCCCATATTTAACAGAAAAGTTTGACCGAAGAACTTTATAGCCATAAAGTGTTTTATTACTGTATGTTTTTTCGTCAAATATCTTGTTTTGGGGAAAATTAAGGTTTTAAATCTATACTAATATTATAAAGCTGAAGAGTTTGTTTTGTTTGTTTGTTTGTTTGTTTGTTTGTTTGTTTGTTTGTTTAAACGCGCTAATCTCAGAAACTACTGAACCGATTTGAATAATTCTTTCACTGTTAGATAGTCTATTTATCGAGGAAGGCTATAGGCTACATTTTATCCCGAAATTCCCACGGGAACGGGCACAACGCGGGTAAAACCGCGGGGCGCTGCTATCCGTTATAATGTGTTAAGACGACGTGAGTCCAGCGCTTAGCTACTACGGAGGGGGTGGGTGCGGGGCCTGCGGTCCGACCGCGGGCGATCTCCCGCTCGCGCGTAGTTTGTGCGCTAAGTTTGAATATGTCACTCATTGAGATGCCACAGTAAAAAACACAGACTACAGTAAAAAAAGCCTATCAAGCAAAACTAATCGTAGATATTACGAAGGTTAGTATTATATTGTAGGTAGCCTTGGGAAAAATAACTAAAAAGAGATAAAAGGTTTAAAAAAAATATCGGTCTTATCACTGGGTGAAATCATTTTTATTGTCTAATATTACGAGCAGAAATATTTTTAAGTGTTTGAATTTCCAGGTTGGTTCGACCTAAAAATATATTTCAATAAGTTAGTATAAAATAATCGTAAAAATACCAAAATAAAATGTGCATGCCACCTAGTTCATAAGCCACGTCTTAGGAGACAAGTCTTGTCCTATACTCGGAATTTTAATTCGATTCCAGATTTGACATTAGCTACTGTCATTTTGTGAAATAATGATACCACATATAATAGTGTAGTGATGTGATGAAGAGGAAAAAATGAGTAGGCTAGATATGTTAATTGACAATATCACAGATACATTTATAATAAATGTTACAGAAAGTGACAGCGATAGCGATGACGGCGACAATTTATAAAATAAATTATTACCATTATACATCTATCTGTTTTATTTGTCATGTTCCTTCATGATCACATTTTTTTATTTATTTCACACACAATTATAAAAGAAAAGTCTAAGATCGTTAATTAATCGTCAAATCTAAATTATCGGTTCAGAAATATTTAATTTCCTGATATACTTAGTTTACGAGAGTAAAATTATAAGCGAGAAGAATCGATCCAGAAATATTCCATTTCCATATCGAATAATTTCGCAACGTCACTATTTAGTACTTGTCATAATGTTGCAACACTGAAATTGTCAAATCTGGAATCGAATTAAAATTCCGAGTACTTATAGGTATCCCCACTACCAACATTGCAGCTGTATAGTTGTTCTGCTGATATTCTTATACTGTGACACAACATACATTTTTGTTTTTTTTTCAAAGCAATAATCTACTAAATCTATAATAGTCCGGTCAATTTATACATTCGATGTTACATAAAGTTCCAACAAGCTGTAAATCAGGAAAATTGTTCAAAACATAATTATAAACAATGTCTAAAAGCTCCCTATCATTCCCGTGTATGGATTTTATTTTATTCAAGGTCAAGGGTAAAAAAAAGGGTTTATCGCGATTTTCAGCAAAACGGTAAGTTTTATCATAAAAGTACCTGAAAAAATAAAAAAGCTTATAAAATTATCTATAACTTTAATTCTATCCACTTATTACATATTCCCAACCGTTATTGAACTACACGTTCTAGAAATGTAAAATTAAGGACCTCGGGCAGGTAACTATGGAGCCTGCCCCAATGCTCAACAGTGACATGGCCTACCGAGGTCCTTAATTTTTACATTTCTGGAGCTTGTAGTTCAATAACGGTTGGGAATATGGAAAAAGTGGATAGAATGAAAGTTATAGAGAATTTTATATGCTTTTTTATTTTCTCAGGTACTTTAAGAGAAAACTTACCGTTTTGCTGAAAATCGCGAAAAACTATTTTTTTTACCTTTGGACCTTGAATAAAAAAAATTCCTTACACGGAAATGATGGGGAACTTTTAGACATTGTTTATAATTATGTTTTGAACAATTTTCCTGATTTTCAGCTTGTTGGGACTTTATGTAACATCACTCTAAATTTTTGGTTTAAATTGACCGGATTATAATTCAGACAGTTCTTATTTATATTAAAACCTCATTTTCACGCAACCGTCATAGTTCAAATTTATTACTGCGAAAAAAGTTTTAAATTTTGCATCTCCGCGCTCCAGCAAATATTTGGCATAGGTCCGTCCTCCACAAGCGCTTGAGCGCGACTGATCACGCCCCGCGTCACCCGCAACACGGCAAATTCTCGATTTTTTTTAGGTATTTTGAAATTGTGTTTAAGAATGAAATGAAAGGTTACAAAAAAATACCTAATGCCCTAGCTCATGCTACGACCTATATTATAGTTGTTTTTCTTTGGGAAAAATCTGTTTATTTTAGCCATAAAATTATTTTTAAATTAATAAAAGAGGCAACTTTGTGATTTTTTTCTATCGAGGGAAATTAATCTAATCGTGTACTGAAATACCTTTGCCACTAGAATATATCCTCAACTTTAATATAATAGTTTTTTAGAATCAAAATTGTGACAATTTATGTGAAAATAGTTGGATGGAAAAACCGCGTTTTGCGAGTTGCTGAACTCACGTCACCTTAATGACCGAAACATTTAGATAAGGTTTATGTTTCGGACATTTCACACGCAATTTAAGGTGCGTGCGTAACCTATTTACTGGCATAATCTACGTAAAACTTAATGGCACGTGTGGTTAAATATACGAATAGCAACTGCTATTAATACCCTCAAATTGTTCTCATAACAATGTTCTAAATGTCACCTAGCAATCAGCGTATGGGGAACATTCACGCCTCTCAGTACTTGAATGTTATGTATGTATTAGAATAAACACTTTTCGTGGAAAGAGCTATTTGCTCGTCGCAAATAAATGAAAAGTAATTCTGGTAAAATATTACATACTTATTGGAATACTGTCTTTTATATCTTTATCTACACTAATGTTGTAACATTCTACTTATGATTCCAATACTTGACTTATAATTACTACTGTTATAGCACAGACAACTAAAACACTCAATTTAAGCAATTGCACATGATGTTATAATATCATTATAATATAACATTATAACATCATTATAACGCGACCAATTAACCTGGCGAGCCTTATGTCAAAATCCTCATACTAGTTGTATAAAATTTTGATATTAGGCTGGCTTTTGAAAACAGTTGGGTTATACGTGAAAACTTCGTCGAAACTACATACACAAAACTCTTTGGTAAGATCTCGCTCGCTCCTGATTGGCCCTACGCGCAGCTGCGCTCTCATTGGTTAGATTTTAATGGCGGCAAGTTCACTGTGACAAATGTGACAATACACGTACCTACGCGTGAATTTAATGTTTCGCAATGTGTTTTGTTTTTAAAATTTTGTTTGATTAATTGCATTAAATAGTGAAGATAAAGTAGTGTATGCAACTGCATATAACACGGGTATTAAAACACTCGTTACTATTATGAAACTCGCTGCGCTCGTTTCATAAACTCACACTCGTGTTTTAATACCCTTCTTTATATGACGTTGCATAAACTACTATTATTAAATTCTCGTGTCACGGGGTGCGTAATTGAACTCCTCTGAAACGGCTCGACCGATTCTCATGAAATTTTGTGTAAATATCGGGTAGGCCTGAGAATCGGACAACATCTATTTTTCATCCCGAAATTCCCGCGGGAACGGGTACCGTTGTTGAACTCCTAAAACGACTCGACCGATTCACATGAAATTTTGTGTGCATATCGGGTAGGTCTGAGAATCGGACAACATCTATTTTTCATCCCGAAATTCCCGCGGGAACGGGTACAACGCGGGTGAAACCGCGGGGCGCAGCTAGTATTATTATATAAATGAGATATGAATAAACATACAAAATCCAAGATAAAGTTATGTTACATGAATGCCTGTGAGATGAAAGTTGTGAGCATGTTTTTGCTTCTGTTTATTAAAAAGATTTTTTGCATTCCAACTGAAAAGAGGTTCGCAGGGTAAGTTTTATTACGTTCATGAAATGCATTGGATTTTTGGAAAGAAAATACAAGGAAGAAAGCAACTAGTATTAAATAATATGTAGATAAGCCAATAACTTACTTTAGAAGGCTAAGATACTAGTAAATAATATTGTAAATTATGAATGTATTGATTGCATCTTTCTGAGAGATTACGGATCGTGGTTCGGTGCAGGGATAACGACTAGCGAATTTTAAACTGTATTAGTAATTAATGTTCAATGTTATTTTGTCAAAAAAGTACGCAAAATCGCCTATTCCGAATTTTACAAAGATAACTAAGAACCACCCTAAGGAAACTGGGTTTCAAATAAAAAAAACCGCATCGAAAGCGGTCCATCTGTTTGAGAGCTACCGTTGTTTTTAATTATGTAATTTGGCTCAACGTTATTACTTTACCGATATTAGTAGTAAGTACATACGTATCGTATAACAATGCCAAAAATAGAGCTACTGTGTACCCAATAGTAGTAGTAAGTAGATACGTAAAAACAATGATCAGAATAGACCTACTATGTACACTGTAAATATGCTTGACATACAAAATACGAGTAAGGTTCAGTACTTTCGAATTTATGAGAGAATACTAATTGGAGGATTTGTATCTAAATATACCTTATTCACGGAGAACGATTTATTGGACACGTCTATGAATAAATTATCAATCAGCTGTATTTGGACAGTTTTCTGGCCTATGAAAAATTTATGGAGCGCATATTATACTAGAGCGACTTGTACTTGTCCCTCAGACTTTTGTCTATTGGACGAGTAGACGTTTCTTTTGTCTACGACGTCGAACAGACTTTTATCCGTTAGACTATTATGTCTGTACAATTTTGGTCTATCAGACATGTCGGTCTGAAGACTGTTTGGAAAGCTTATATTGGGCTCCAGGTTCTCGAATAAATTCGAAATTCGAAATATACTCGCACTATGATAAAAGAAAAATTATGCAACAATCAAAAACCTGACACCGGTTCTAAGAGGAAAATATATTTCAGAAACAACGGATCAAAGGTATTCCTTTGTGTGAAAAAAAGTATTCTATTTTATGAATACTTTGATTTAGACTACATTGCTTTTTTTATACTTGTGTTATAGGCTACTGTAATAGTTTACATTTACTTAACATTAAACAAGATGTTTTAGGAGTTTGCATAATATGTTCGATTTTAGTTTATTACTAGTATGCATGATACGTGAAATGATATGAAAAACATTGTGGTAATGATTGGGAAAAAACTTTACGCCAAAGTTTTTATTCACTTTGTATACTTTCTACAAAGAATTTAGATGTAAAAATGTATATCACATATATTGTCTTATTTTTTAAAGTGGCTGTAACGTACAATTTCTTTTTTTTTGCAAATCCAACTGGTAGGTCCAGAGATTAGTGCGGTCAAACAAATGTGACATTCACAATTTTATTTTACTTCAATTAACACCAGTAGTCAGTTTCTAAACTACTGAAGAGTTGAACGTCTGGCTTATAAGTTCCGCAGTCAAAGAGTAAAATACCTATACCAAAGGGCGTTTTTCCATTACCCGGCCCGGCAACGGCACGGCGCTCCGGCATGGCCGTGCACCGGGACCGGCGCCAGTACACACTCACACGGCTACAATTCATATAAATATGCAATACACATGCAATTTTGCCGGGCTGGCACCGGTGGGAAGCTTGCTACCCCGGCGCCGGCGATGGTGCCGGCAGGACTCAATGCCGGGCCGGTGCCGGCGCCGGTAAGTAAAAAAGCGAGCCATACATTTTCATACATTTTTGCTTCCCACGTATCACTAGTCCACGTATTTTGCTAGCAACTAGCGACGTAGCGCGGTGTTGTGTTTCCAATTTAGAATTTGACAGCCGAAATCATAACGGCTAAAAACCTCCATACATCACAACGCACCTCTTTCGACCTCCAGGAACACTAATTAGGCTTAAAATAGCCGTTACTATAAATAGACGAATACCAACTGACTATTGAACTTAAAATACTCCGTCTTTTGTCTAATAAAGGTGAATGCACGAACAAATAAATCAGTTTCCAATAAAAAGTGGGGGCCTTCGTCTGATCTGTACGAATTAGTCTGACTCGTAAATAAACCGATTGTTTTCCCTACACCTGTCAATAGCAGGGTAGCAAGGGAATCCAACAGAGGTACTTTTAATAACGTAAATGAATATGAAATATACGTTAAGGTTTTTTTTTAAAAACGAATATTACTTTAAATGTTTTTGACAGTTTGATTTTTACAAATGTTTAAAATTAATCGTTTAAATAAACAATAAACATCAGTTTATAATTTTTATTTTTATTTACCTATCTAGATAGGTAGATAAAAAAAAATTAAATTGTATGTATTATATCGGAGTCACGGACGACGTAAAAGAATATTACCTCTTATTGACATATTCATTATTTGTAACGTACTAGATATTCATATGATACAGGAAATCTTGATTAACTGAAGCGAAACAAGGACGGCCCGTACAGAGAAATCTTTTGATACCTATTCCTTTAAATCAGACTGAAACATACATAGAAGAAAAATAATCCAAAAAATATTTCCCCTCAAAATGATTCTTCAGACAAAATTGGAGAAAGTATGTGAGAAAATTAAGACCTGGTAAGGGTTCACATGGGAGTCATCTAAGGAAAACGAAAACCCATAAAGGAATACTCTTCAGGATTATATCCGACTGCAAACTAACCATTAACCGATCCTTCAAGGCTTTCAGAAGGGAATACCGTAGCAATTGAACAGAAATATTGTTGGACATCAACCCTTGAATATAAGGAAATGATATATTTAATCTTTATATTTCCCAAAGAACAACTTAAGGCAGACGCGTTACGACGTGCATTGAATGTCACATTAACAAGATTAAAGGCGTAGGAGACACTACGCAGTAATTTGTTCTTCCGGTGGAGTGGTGTTAAGAGTCAATGGTTCTTATGATTGACGAAAAATATAATTACTTTAAATAAATACACGTTTATATTGAAGAATCGTAGAAAGGTTTTAAGCAATTATTGTAACTGTCTGTCTTAACACTAAACAAAAACATTTATTTTTGTTTTATTTCAATAGTACATTCGTCTATACGAGTATGTATAAAGTAACTAGCACCGCTCTGGTTTGCCTGCGTTGTGCCCGTTCCTAAAGGTTTTTCGGGATGAAAGATAGCCCATAACCTTCCCGTTGAATGTGACTATCCATTATAAAATAAATATTCAAATAAGATTAGTAGTTTCTAAGATTATCACGTTCAAACAAAAAAAACTCTTCAGTTTTATTATCTACTAGCTGTGCCCCGCGGTTTCACCCGCAGCGCCCCCGTTCCCGTGGGAATTTTGATTTTTATTCCCTATAAACCTCACGGAGCCCGAGACCTTTCCAGCGAATGCAAAACCGTAGAAATCGGTCCAGCCATTCACGCGTGATGCCGCGACCAAGGAAAACGGGTTTCATTTTTATATATATATAGATACGAGTATATATAAAATTCAAAGTCCTGACTGACTGACTGACTGACTGATAATCAACGCACAGCCTCAACCGCTACACCTAGAAACATGAAATTTGGCAGGAAGGTTCTTCAAGTGACGTAAGTGCACACTAAGAAAGGATTTTCGAAAATTCCTACGGGAACGGGCTCAACGCGGGCAAAGCCGCGGGGCGCTGCTAGTATTAATATAGATTCCGTGACTTGAATATTTTTAATTAGCAACGCGTTAGAAATATAGAGCTAATTAATGTATTTAGTTTCGCGGCTAATCCTATGCTGTACGTATTTAAATTATCGGAAACAAACTGATAAAATTCAACCCCGTAAAGATATAATCGAGTCACATAAATTAAATAAGGGCAGATTGTAATATCGTCGAGGTAGAATAATTGATTCAAATTGACAAGGACAAAGTTGAATAAAACGTTTAATCTTTTTGATGTAAATATGTTCTGCCAAAAACTCGCTATTCGGTATCCTTTGGGGATTCGTTGGAATTGGATTTTGATAACTGGTTCTCCTTTATATCGAAGTGCTTGTTAATAGTATTTTTTAGGTTCTAAAGTATAATCTAACAGACGCACCCCGCGGTTTTACCCGCGTTGTACCCGTGCCTGTGGGAATTTCGAGATGCAAATTAGTCGATGACTTTCCCGTTGAATGTAACTATCTATTACAATAAGAAATATTCAAATCTGAGGTAATTCTCGAGAGAGATTATATGTTCGACATACAAACAAACAAACTTACAAGTTTTACCTCTTTATAATATTAGTATAGAAGTATAAATGTAGGGTATCATGTTGTATTTCTGTCAATGACGAATCCTTACATCAATATAATATAAACTATGCAATTAAATGGTAACTGAATGAGTAGCCATGGTAACTATGCCAATTAAACTAATATCAAATCCTTATAATACCCTATAAACAATATTACTAGGCCCAGGATTAGTTTGAAGACTCTGTTTCCGAAATAATTCTAAAGTTTGAGGAGCGAATTGAGGGCATCATTTCGGAAAGGTGTACCTTCCAAAGTTCCTCAATATGTTTAGTTAATTCATTTGGAGTATTAATTTAGGAAACATGAAACCCTACAAGTTGACTCGTACTTATTAGGGCAAAGTGACAGTTTAACCGGAAAGATTATAAGAGACCTTAATAGTACAGGGTGGTTTTTTACCAAACCGGTCAGTATGGGCAAGTCTGAAACTATAAGAGATACAAAGATCTTTTCCTAGCAACTTTCATCAATTTCAGTGTCTTATGTTTCCAAAAAAATTACAGTTGTCGTTGCTGTATCTTTTTACGGCTTACTTTTTACTGTATTTTTTATCTCCGTACGGCTTCTCCTAATGATTTTGATAATACAATTATTTTGCAATGTTGGCACCTAATCTTGTCCGACCATTTCTATTACATGGTTTTACCTAGTGACGTAGCATAACGGAGGTAATCCCTGTGTTTGGTTGCGTCACCCCTGACTGATGAGATTGCCGTGAAACTAATAAATTAACTTGGTTAGTTTACCTAGTTTCTGAGTATGACATGTCCAAACTTGTCAACCTTGAATCACGGAGCATCTAGTGATAGTATCTTCAGATTGATTGTTTTTGGATGAATAAATTATAACGTTTCTGTGTATAAATCTTGTCTGATTCTGGTCAAAAGTCTCCCCTTCGATTTCTAGTGGTCTCTATCTATATCTCTATCTCTATTTTGAATATTTATAAAGTATTAGCCTGTAATGTCCCACTGCTGTGCAAAGGCCTCTCGTCTCACTGAAGATATCAGTACAGTGAGGAGGTTTCAGGCGTAATCACCACGCTTGCCTAATGCGGGTTGGTGATCTCAAACCCGAGCCATGTTTGAAAAGTAGGAAACATGTTTTCGCTCGACCTGGGAATTGAACCCGGGACCTCAGTCTTGGCAGGCGAGTGCACATACCACTAGACCACCGAGGCGTTTTGAATATTATTCCGCAAAATAGAAGCCACAGAAAAATTAATAATATACAGTTGAGTAAATACTTTTGTGTCATTGAATCAATAGAGAGATGAATAAGATGAAATTTTACATAGGTACTCATATAAGTAATATCAATTCATTTAGCGTCAAACTGCTCAAGGGTATGACATACGCCCTCAAGCTGCACAAGATCCTTTCAGAAGCCACAATGATTGACACCTACCTAAGGTGTAATATCACTGCCAATCTTTATTTCTATAAGTCGGATACCGACGCTCCAAAAAATCACAGGTTTACGCGTTTCAAACAACTCTTAGCCAGGTTTGGAATGCTACCTCAATACAACAAAAGAATTATCTGTTTTCTCGAAGGAGTGATGTGGATTCGAGGCACGGATCGGTTACGATTAGCGGCTTCGGTGTGTTGTGTTTTCTTTTGTCGGTAGATGTTTTTTTGTATCGTAAAAAGCAGGGTAAATTAGGTGCCTATTTCTTGACTTGGGTATGTAGGTAACATATAAACTTGCCATTTTATTGTTATGTTTTTGGTGTTGTCTGTTAGCATTCCGTACCTCAACGTTCACTGAAGATCAGCATTTATATTATTACATCAAAAAAATAGTATGGCATTTTGTTCATTTATTATTGTATATAAATGGGTTGCAACCCACTCGAAACGTCGGGAAATTAAAGTAAATGTTTAACATATTAAAATACCCTTCTGTGCCATGAAAAAGCACGTAGTAATACATTCATAATGACATAAATACGGCTACTATCTTAAAAAAACAGTCGACACTGATACGAAAAAATACGACAAATCACCATCCCATCCCTATCACGGAACCCATAACTCATTCGGAAAAAAAATCACTACATAGTATAAAATAAAGTCGTCTCTTTTTCGTGTCTGTCTGTTTGTCTGTCTGTATGCTTAAATCTTTAAAATTACGCAACGGATTTTGATGCTGTTATTTGTAATAGGTAGAGTGATTCAATAGGAAGGTTTTTATGTAAAAAAATTCCCGAAATTCCCACGGGAACGGGCACAACGCGGGTAAAACCGCGGGGCGCTGCTAGTATTTCTATAAAAAAGAATGAAAACTGTCCGTAATAGGCAATAGCAACAAATCTCTTAGCTAAAATATCTCTTCAGAAATTATTAATATCATTCCAGAGGCTTACATAAGAGATGAATATTGTTCATTATTTTTCGCTAAGCTGGGATGATGATAAAATACCAATTACGTTTTATTCGGAAGGTTATTTAGTCTGGAACGAGTACTAGAGCGTTTCCTATACAAGGTTTGTCTTTAAAAAACAATAACCGTTACTTTTGAGGGTTCTCCCTTCTTTAGCCTCAGGGTCAACGTTATGTCTGTCTTTTATCGGTACGTACCGCAGTAATGGCTATCTTTAACCACAAGGTAGGCCCTCTATAATGTCCTCAATGGCAGATTATATTAGATTAACGCTCACGGCTTTTGGTGATAAATTCCAGCTTTTGTTGTGAGCATTTGTAAATCTGATCGTTTTGGGTTCGAGTTAACATTTCTAAGAATTAATGACTTTATGTTTGATACGATTATATCAATTGAGTACTATTTCATTAAGTGTTATTTCATTTTACGTTCATTTAATATGTGACCTAAATTGGTATGCGTAACCCGACCGACGTTTCAATAAGCCTTTATCGTAAATATGCTACTTATTACGACTTTAGTCTATCTAAAAACTCCAACATCAGGGTTGGCCACTACCTTCCACAAACTTACTTACTTATTAGGTATCATTAAGTTCAACGTAATAATCCTACTTATATTATAAATGTGAAAGTTTGTGAGGATGTATGTATGTTTGTTACTCTTTCATGAAAAAACTACTGGACGGATTTGGATGAAACTTTACAGTAACAAAGGTAACATACTAGAATAACAAATGGGATACATTTTATCCAGAAATTCCTGCGGGAACGGGTACAACGCGGGTAATATAATACTGAATTAATTAATAAGATTTGGAATAGTGTTTCAAAACGTGCTCAGCTAATAACATCGTGTTGAGTCTTATGCAATAACGATCTGTCTTCATCATAACGTCTCAATCAAATACATTGCAAATACCGGATCGTTTACCCTTAATAGGAAAAGACACATACATTTCCGGGAAAATATATATTTTATCACAAATGATTCCAGATAAAATGTACGATAATAAAAATCTTATATTTACTGATAATCTATATTGACTACTGCAAAACAAAACTCTCAATTGATACCATCATTCCATTGTTTATGTCCGATATAACTAAATTCTAAATAAATAATGTACTAAATAGTCTTTTATTATGTTTATATGGATAGTTTAGTTATCTGGAAGTGTTAGTAATAGGTCTTGACAAACATAATACCATTTATTTATGCCCAAGAATAAATGTAGCTCATAAGTGCGTACCGAATGTCCTTAATCTTATAAAACTATTTTATATTATGTGGACATGTTAAGTAATCTCGCCCCCTTTAATAACAGTATTGTACAAAGTGCTTAACACAAATATTGTGTTCCAACAGTGCTTTTAATTCGAGCGAGAACTTTATAAAAGAATCCGCTTCTACGTCAACGAAAAGAATTTGGTTTTTTAATAAAAACAAATGAGTTAGTTAATTTCTGTAATAAAGACAGACATATATAGACAGACATATATAGACAGACATATAGACAGACGTATATCTGCGGGACTTATTAATTTCTTGATTTAACACCACATTGAGCTACCACTGGGCGGGACACGTCTGCCGCATGTCGGATGATTGGTGGGCCAAAGTCACCACTCAGTGGGTCCCACAAGATCGGAAACGACGTCGCGGCAGACCGAGGAGACGATGGCGAGACGAGCTCGATACCTTCACGAAGGATTGGCCCAGTCTAGCACTCAATAGAGAAAGGTGGAAAGAGGGCCTTTGCCCTGCAGTGGGACAAGTCAGGCTGAAAATAATAATAAAATTATAACACCACATTATGAGTATAGCACAAAGTATAATATAATTTTATGTTTGTGTAGATTAGTGACCAACCCTGGTGTCAGAGATTTTTTAGACGGGATTAAGGCTCAAAACCGACGTGGTCTAACGATTGAAATAATTGGGGCCGACAATTAATCGTGCCCTTCGAAGCACAGTACCGCTCAAATAGATATGCCACTATCAGCCACCCATCCAAATAGGACCTAACTGCACGTTGCCTGACAATAACAATATCGCTTATTAGTTAACATCGCTTAGTTAAACCGCACCTTTCTGCGAATCTAATTCTGTTTACAAAATAACACATTTTTTACCAACGATGATACGTTTCGTAAAACAACTGGACGTCAGACGAGGGTGCCACGACACGATGCAGCGATTGCAACGCTGCCTAGCATATATTTAAAAAAAACATTGAACACTCTTTTTACAAAATTATTGTTCTTATAAACACAAATTCATAAGTTAAATAAATATTAACCAATTTACAGACATTTTCAATTATAATATTAGTTGGATAATGCCTTAATAACAAAATACATTTTACATGCCACAACTAGTCGCGCACTGCGGTACCGCGCACTCAAGTTATGCCAGTTCCTGTTGGAATTTCGGGATGTAAAATAACCTTTCCGTTGATCCCGTTAAATGTGGCTACCCAATACAATATTATTATCGGGTTGGTAACAAACTTAAATAACATAACTAACTAAAAAATTTTTTTTTACTAACTAAAAGATTTTACCAAGGCATTCGATAGTTTATTTCATAATTTCATATTCACTGCGCTAAAAGAGTAAAATATCCATCCCACATACATCCACTTATTAAAAATTATATACCACAATAGTACAGCCGCAATAAACATAAACACAACCGGGCCATCCTTCCCGATCGAGAAAGGAGTCAAGCAGGGAGACCCGCTGTCGCCGAAACTGTTTACAGCCACATTAGAGACATTATTTAGATCCTTAGCTGCAAAATGGAGAGAGAAAGGTATTCTCGTCGGAGGAAAAAGATTAACAAACCTCCGATTTGCAGACGACGTCATACTTTTCGCTTCTTCAGCGGAGGAATTGGGTCAAATGCTGGAAGACCTACGCAAGGCGTGCCTCGAGGCCGGACTCAAGATGAATAGGTCAAAGACCAAGTTAATGACCAACAGCGCGAGACGTAGAATCTACGTCGATGGTGATGAGGTTGAATATGTCCATGAGTATGTGTATTTAGGCCAAATAGTCTCTTTCCAGGCGAGGCAAGATGCAGAAATTGCGCGCCGGATCGAAAACGCCTGGAAGAGCTATTGGTCAATGAAAGATCTTATGAAGGGAAACTTGCCACTATCCCTCAAACGCAGACTCATGGACATGTGCATCCTCCCCATCTTAACATACGGAGCGCAAACTTGGTCTTTGACTGAACGTCAGCGGTCCGACCTGGAGGTCTGCCAGCGGGCTATGGAGCGCAGTATTCTCGGCATTAAGCTGAGCGATCGGGTTAGAAACACCATACTGCGCTCTCGAACCCAAATTGCGGACGTGACCCAAAAGGCAGCAAGTCTAAAGTATAACTGGGCGGGACACGTCTGCCGCATGTCGGATGATTGGTGGGCCAAAATCACCACTCAGTGGGTCCCACAAGATCGGAAACGACGTCGCGGCAGACCAAGGAGGCGATGGCGAGACGAGCTCGACACCTTCACGAAGGATTGGCCCGGTCTAGCACTCAATAGAGAAAGGTGGAAAGAGGGTAGGGAGGCCTTTGCCCTGCAGTGGGACAAGTCAGGCTGAAAATAAAATAATAAAAATAAATAAATAAAAATAATAAATAATAACTAAAAAAAACTCATAAAAACCTTTTAGAATAGATTAACATCAAAAGTTTGCTGCATATTAATTTTGAGTTATCCTAAGCAACCTCTATTTGCATAAACCTATTCAAACTTTGAGTAGATCATTGAGGTGAGTTCTATTCTAAGTCACAATTAATCCATAATTGGCGGAATAACTGCTTTTAAAATGAGAACCTTTTTTTATAAATTCACAAACCTCATTTTATTTTGCATTTTGGAAAAGTTTTATTTAATAAAATCTATAGGTAGGTACATTAAAAAAAACCTAAAGATTAAACTAGGTCCCAAAATCTATCGCTGTTGACCTAGATAGATCAACTAGCTTTTCTCGTATTATAAAAACTCTTGAAGATATCAGTAATCTCTACCTGGAGGTAATAAATCAACTGGTAACAGCCCGGCTCCTCCTTCTAATAACTAAAGGTAATTAAACTTATCTCTGCTCCTTGCCTACATATTCCAAATACAAAAAGCGGCCAAGTGCGAATCGGACTCGCCCATGAAGGGTTCCGTAGCAGCGAGTAACATAATAAAGAAGTTCTTGAAATAAATGTTTTTTTATTTACATTTGAGTTATTGAATGAATAAGCAGTATTTTTTTGCGGTTTACGATTTATGTCGTAAAAAAAAAACTACTAACTAGACCTCGTTCAAACCAATTTTCGGTGTTAGATTACATTGTTATGTACATCATATATTTTTTTTAGTTTTATCATTCTCTTATTTTAGAAGTTACAGGGGGGGGGACACACATTTTACCACTTTGGAAGAGTCTCTCGCGCAAACTATTCAGTTTAGAAAAAAATGATATTAGAAACCTCAATACCATTTTTGAAGACCTATCCATAGATACCCCACACGTATGGGTTTGATGAAAAAAAAAATATTTTTTTCATTTCTAAGTATGGGAGACCCCCCTAAAATTTTATTTTTTTTCTATTTTAGTGTGAAAATATTAATGCGGTTCACAGAATACATCTACACACTAAGTTTCAACAACATAGCTCTTATAGTTTCGGAGAAAAAAGGCTGTGACATACGGACAGACAGACAGACGGACGGACAGACAGACAGACAGACATGACGAATCTATAAGGGTTCCGTTTTTGCCATTTGGCTACGGAACCCTAAAAAGGAGATTATAATGTTTGATACTCGCATATTTTGTGTTCGTTCGTATACCATACATACGTATTCTTCTTCTTCTTCATCGAGTGGATGGTCAACCTGGCCTCTGACATGGCATACGTATACGTACATATTACATACGTATTAATAACCTGTGAAATAAGAATAAAGGTCTGGTTTCGGTAGCGACTACAGCAACTGCCAAACGCAAGCAGCAATGTCGCCGCGCTCGAAATTTTATAGAGATTGATAGAAAGCTGTAGTTGTGCTCGACGGCAGTTGCTGCTTTCGGATGCGGTTGCTACCGAAAACAGACCTTAAACAACCAAATAATTATATTTTATAGCAAAAAAGAAAAGAGTTGATGTGTATAAAGGAAAATATAAAAAGTAGCAGCGGTTTTACCAGCATTGTACCCACGGGAATTTCGGGATAAAATGTATCCCATGTGTTATTTTGATGAAAAAGCGATTTTATTGTAAAGTATCATCCAAATCCGGCCGGTAGTTTTTTCGTAAAAAAGTAACAAACGAACTTACATGGGTACTCACAAACTTTCGCATTAATAATATTTGTAGGATTGAGCTGTGTGATTGTTTACGCTTCACGGCCGGTACTATCCAATAAACAAGACCGATTTTAGACAAAATATTCCTTGTTTGAAATTGTAAATAGCATAACATGTGTGGGCTTTATTGCGTTAGTCTATGTGCTTGCCCACGTTGACTCGCGGGCGCGGTGGCGGGCGCGGTCACGAAATATCAAACATATGACGTGATATCCAAGTGTTCACGTTCAAAACGCGAGTGCGGTGTAAGTAGCGAGCTAACTAGCGACTAGCGCGCGCGGCGCGCTCCACAATGGTCCGAAAATCGCTCGTAGTGGACATAGGAAATCGCGAAAATTGACTTCGTATTTTTAATATTTTTATTGCATATTTGGGTTTTGCTATTAAATACAAGATGTTTTTATAGATGGTAATTTTTGATAAAACCTTATATTTTTCGAGATATACGTCATTGAATTATTTTTTGTATGGAAAAAAACACATTATTTCGAATATCTTGAAAGTCTCAAAATGTCTCAAAATATGGTTTTCAGATTTGGATAACACTATTTTAGTGCTAAATTAAAAGCTATATGCCAACCCTCGATTTGCCCCGATTTTTGAGAAATTTCACTTTTCATTCTCATTTCCACACCACCCCAGAGGTAGAGAATAAAGTGCGTTTTTTTTTAAGTGGTGTCCCCAAGAGGCATATTCCACTCACACAGACTTAAAAACAAGCACTTAAAAAAAGTAAATTACACAAATCAAATTTTCCTGTCATTGTCCTTCGATGATAGTTTCTACATTTATAAATTCAATGTTTTCTTGCTCATCATCTTTATCAAAACTATCAGGTAATAGCAATGCTTTCGCGTCTTCTGAAAGCATTTTATGTACACGAATTATTTTATGCCTCTTTGTTGATATATAGGGATCAGAACTAATCAACAAGTTATTAATAATATCCTGATTACAAGCAGTCCGGTTAATTTTACGTGAATGACTTTCACGGTACCTTCTGAAATCTTTGTTTCTAGACTCTGCAGCTTCTTCTGATAGTTTTCCAATTGGAACATAAAATGTTTGTTTCCATGCAAAGAATACAAAAAAATGATTTTGAAGCCCTATGTCCCAACTTTGCAAAATCGGACCACTGGCTCGCTCCAATTTCAAACGCTTGAGACGTTTGTGTGTGTTCACGTCAAACTAGCGCGGTGGCGCGCGCGATTTACTCGCGACGTCAGGTAAGTTCAACCCATGGACTTATTACTAAAATCAGGACTGAATCAAATCAAATCAAATCAAAATTATTTATTTGTTCGAATACGGGTTACATTGTTTTTTTAAAACTCATATTCCGCCTTTTGGCATACGAATTTAAAGAAGAAACTTATAACGTAAACATAAAGTAACTAATTATGTAATAATATTATTATATAAAAATAAAAAACATTAACATAACTAACCATAAACAACTATAAAATATACAAACAACTATGAAATAACTATAAACAGGAATCATTTAGGAAATCTGAGACAGAATAATAACATTTTTCTAATAATAGTTTACTTAAATGAGATCTAAATTGAGTGACAGCGGAAGGTCTATATATACAAATATTTAAAATTACTCCTGTCACTTATTAACGAATAGACAACATTTAGTGTGAACTCACCGCGATACAGACCCGTTTCATTTAGTATAATGTTTCCTGATATGTTTACGACCTCTGACAAAACGTCACATTCGCGCGAACGCCTGGCGGTTAACGTGAACACGAGCTCGCGACGTTTCCCGCGCCCTCCACCGCGCCCGCGCCCGCGCTTTCAACGTGGACAAGCACTATGAAGCATATATTCGTATTAAAGTTAATTGATATAGGAATAGTGTGGGAGTGAACTTGCAGGAGATTAGCAAATGTCGTAAATGGATATCTGGATCTATTTCGAACAATGAGAATTGAATGAGCCTCATAGTGACGTTTCTATTTGTGTCAAATTCAAGGCTACCTTTCAATCAATTTATGTACGTTGTATTAAATCCGCTTATCATTTGGCAGTTTCTATAGCTTATAAGTCCTACTTATCCTACTAATCCTGTAGATGTATGTATGTATGTAGGTTTGTAACTCTTTCACGCAAAAACTGCTAAACGGATTTTACGGAACTTTACATTTATATAGGGTACATTTCAGAATAACACATGGAATTCACTTTTTCGCCAAGTTCCGGGAACGGGGACAACGCGGGTAAAACCGCGGTGCACTACTAGTACTCATTGTTTAGAAATTAGCGTGGGACGCCTAATACTCCACACTATCCTGATATCTTGAACGGAGGCCTTTGCCCAGCAGTGGAAATTTACTGGCTAATTTATAGCAATTACGGGCATTTTTAAAATAGTTATCAAAAATAGGTAGTAAAAGCACGGATTGATATGAAAACTACGAACAAATATTTGTAAACACATTTGTAAGCTTTTCTGTGTTAACTTCAATCTATTTGTTGTATTCGGAGGTCTATATGAATGACTAGCAGCGCCCGTATTTGTATCGTTTACGTTGGAAAATAGAGATAAAAAGTAACATATGTGGTTGATGGCCTCGGTGGTCTAGTGGTATGTGCACTCGCCTGCCAAGACTGAGATCCCGGGTTCAATTCCCAGGTCGAGCAAAAACATGTTTCCTACTTTTCAAACATGGCTCGGGTTTGAGATCACCAACCGGCATTAGGCAAGCGTGGTGATTACGCCTGAAACCTCCTCACTGTACTGATATCTTCAGTGAGACGAGAGCCCTTTGCCCAACAGTGGGACATTACAGGCTAATACTTTTTTTCTTTTTTATGTGGTTGATCTCGGTTTCGGTATAGAAGTATGTGCAAAACTATGTGTCTGAAATCGTAAACTGTTTTATGCCGGCATCATACATGCTGAACTTTAGATCAGAATTCAGATTTTTGATTCAGAACATCCAGAATTGCAAGAAATTGAACGAGTACCACACACATTTAGATTTTTTAGAACGATCTGTAAGCATGACTGTGACAAGGGGTCAATCTGAATGTTGTAATATTTTTTAGTAAAAAACAGTTTGAAGTCAGTTGTACCCCTCTAAAAAGGTTATTTTCAACAGGTACGTCGCCATAGTGAAGCCTCTTCAACACAGATTGAGTCGCACCGTGGCGAGGGCAGCATTATTCACGGTCTGGTGTTCGAGTTCGTTACTCGCTCTGCCCAGCTTACTCTACTCAGATACTTATAAGAAACAGTAAGTACACTCTTGATAACATTTTAATTTTATCTAAATAAATTGAAAGTACGATAACAGATACACTTTACTTTGGCCTAAACGTCAGATAAAAATGTAAAATAAAAGCGAAATCTGTAAACATAGTTTGAATTCAAAATGAGTAGTGTTTGCTTAACCTTAGAAACCAAGATAGCTAAATATTCATCAAATGTGGTCGTTTTTTCCGTTCTTGATTCGTAAAAAATCCTGTGTTTTGCACTCAGAAAATCACGAATGTAGCATGTTACAGGCTGCTGTTGACAGCATTGTCGTCGGAATGTGTGTTACTTTTTTTTAAATACGCGGCAATTTTGGTCACGTAAATGGAAATATACTTATTGATCTTTTCGCAACAGTGTGGTGTAAAAAGCAAAATAAAAGCTTTGAAAAATTTAAAGGTTACAAGAGTGAATTGATCACTTGATCGACGAATGAATACTGAATGTACCACATCTCTTGAGATGTGCCTAAGTACTAAGCGAACAATATGAATTGAAACTATGTTTACAAACTAATAAATACGAAGTGTATTTGCATATAAAGCTTAATATAAGCTTTTGTCTACTTAATTGTCCTCTCTTTGGGAACAATGTAAAAAATTCAATTGTGTAACAATCTGTATCTGATTACATAAATTACATTTGTTATACATCAAAAGGAATCAAATGAAAAACAAACGTTTCATTATTTTATTTCAGGTTTTATTTGCCAAAATCATAATTTTCCTGAACCTCTGAATTATTTATATCTAAAGGTTATCATCCAAATAAGTTAAAATGATTGGTTTAAAACTTTTAACGACTTTAATTTCAGCAAAATTGTCTAATTAAGCAGTTCAAAGGAGTAAGTAGAAGTTATTTAAATTATGTAATAATATTAAAATAATGTGGTTGCCAAAACTGTCGTTTTCAAGAAATCATTTTGTCTGTCTTGGTATTCCTGTTTGTCGTCAGATCTTTTTAAGTTTTTCATAGCTTCTTATCTTGATTTGTATTAATTTGCTCCTTATAAAACATAAGTAAAATAAATGACACAGATGAAAGCTACAATAAAGTGAAATTAGAATTAGAGGTAGAGTTGACTACGCGGACAGCGTACTACGCCGTAGTACTGCTACGAGTTTATGTAACGCGCTACGTCGTAGCTATGTAATCTTACTTAGAATACAAAATGAAAAAATAAAGGTTCTCGTAAAAGTAAATCAAATATTTTCGTAACATTTATTCAAGAGTGTGAAGTGTATCCGTAAAAGTGGTTTCAATTCAAGAAATGTTTGCTTAAACCTAAGAAACCTGTATAAAATAAATCTTCAAAAACATGTAGATACAGTAAATTTGAGGAATCTCTTTTGTTGTGGGAGATATATTTCAAACCTTAATTAAAAAAGTTACCATATTATATTTCAAGACTAGACCTAGGCTATATTTTATACTAAATTTTCCAACTTGAATATTTCATTACCCTTTGTGAAGCAATGGCGGGTTACCACTACCAGTTAGCACGTATTTAGGTTTTGTTATACAAAATACAGTAGTATTATTACATGCCAGTAGAACAATTAGTTCTTGTTTGGAAACTACACAGGCGCTTTGTTCATGTTGTGTGTTTTAATTCTTAACAAAAGACGCTTTATTGTTACAGGTACATAAACGGTGAGAGAGAAATTTGTTTTATAAAATGGCCGGACGGAAGCTACCCTACGTCAAGAACGGACTACTGGTGAGAGATCTTTAACAAAAGCTTTTTATACCTAACTAGCAGTGCCCCGCGGTTTTACCCGCGTTGTGCCCGTTCCCGTGGGAATTTCGGGATTTTTTTTACATAAAAACCGTCCTCTTGAATCACTCTACCTATTACAAAAAACCGCATCAAAATCCGTTGCGTAATTTTAAAGATTTAAGCATACAGACAAACAGACAAACAGAAGACATATACTATGTAGTGAAGCGCCCCGCGGTTTTACCCGCGTTGTGCCCGTTCCCGTGGGAATTTCGGGATTTTTTTTACATAAAAACCTTCCGCTTGAATCACTCTACCTATTACAAAAAACCGCATCAAAATCCGTTGCGTAATTTTAAAGATTTAAGCATACAGACAAACAGACGCGACTTTGTTTTATACTATGTAGTGATTATTGGTCCTTCTGTTAGCACAGCTTTATGTTGGATTTCAATAAGGAAACTTGGAACATGCTTAATATGATACACATCGTTTGGTTAGGTATAAATTATTGATCTTGTCATTTTGACTGCCTCAAAGATGTCTATTAAATCGATATATAAGTAGTTAATGTAATTTTTCATTCATTATATGCCAAAGTCTCTACTTAGGAATAGTTTGACGTCTCTGCGTATGGGCGATAATACAAGGATAAAGTTATGACTCTCAAAACATGAGCCACTTGGCTTGTACTGTGAAAAAGTTATCGAAGCCAGTTAAGAGTTTAAGATCCTAACACAAAATATTGTTACACAAATATAGTTTTGGCAAGTAAAAACACTTACTTTTATTATTTATAAATGGTGTAAAGCGATTTAAAAACAGGAACGTTGAACATTGGCTCTCATAAGTACTGTATCTAAGGCATACACCACACATGCTTCATCTTGATATGAATTCAGTTTCTGAATTAAGACACTGAGTACTCGTTAAATTTCTTGAAATCTGGGCGTTCTGAATCCGCCCCTGAATTACAGATTGGGATCCAGATCGAAATTCAGCATGAATGGTTCCCGCCTAAATAAGTATTATTTTTCAAAAATAATACTTGAAACCTCCTCACTGTACTGATAACTTCAGTGACACGAGAGGCCTTTGCCCAACAGTGGGACATTACAGGCTAATACTTTTTACTTTTTTTTTTACTTTTCAAAAATATTCGACTATAACAGGTTGTTAAAATCAAAACAAATATTCGAATACGAAATATTATAGCAAATAACGGTCTAACTTTTAATTTAAACACATCAAATACGATGTATGTGGGTTGTGTTAGTTCAAAGGTTTGTGGCAGAGCTACCAAAAGGAACTTTTATTTTTTGTTTTACTAAAGATTTTGCGGTGTGTTTATGATTTACGAAGCTTATTAGGTTTGTGCCCAAAACATAAATATAAACATGGTGTGAAAACATTTAGTTACAATTTGCTTATTTCCGAAGTGAAAGTGAATATTTATGTACACTTGTATTTGTAGTATGAATTCAATATACTCAATTATCCTCTCGTACCGTAGCACGCACCAAAGTAAAGGAGATGCCATAATAAGGCCACTAGCGTTTTCTTTCAAAAAAGAACACGGTAAGGCTTGCCATTTTTTAAACAAAGAACACAAAATTAAGAGTCTAAAAAGTATCAGCCTGTAATGGCCTATTGCTGGGCAAAGGCCTCTCATATCATCGAAGATAGTACAGAGTATAAGTAAGAATTAATATTCATTATTTTTTAATTATAGCTATTCCATTATCAAACCCCCCTTCCTCGAGAAACAATAAGATCACAATAATGTACAGATATAATTAACATTCGGAGTAAAAACATACCTTTTGAATAGAAACAAACAAACATGATTAAAATAAACTTTGAGGTTGTGAATTACTTTACATCAAATACGAGACATGTGACAATAGCGGTGTGTTTACAATCTTTATTTTAGTACCACAGCCTCTCGCTTTTATAATTACTTTGTCAATGAAGAGGTAGCAAACAGTTTTATAATGACCTAAAAGGACTTTTAACTCCGAAATATTAAGTTAGATTGACAAACAAAAAAAACTTAAAAAAAAAATTAGACTTCAATTCTCAAAACAAAGTTATTACACATTCGTCTTAATCAGTTAAATACACGAGTATTACTGTCAGAATTAGTTTATTTATAACCTAAACACGGTCGAACGAAAACATACATGTATCCTACAAACATGGCTCGGGTTTGCGATCACCAACCCGCATTAGGCAAGCGTGGTGATTACGACTAATCCTCCACTGTACTAATATCTTCAGTGAGATGAGAGATCTTTGCCCAGCAGTGGGACATTACAGGTTACTAATATTTATAACTTCCTTTATAAATAACAGTAATTTGCCTTATAGAAGGTTGTCTATACCTATACTTGTTGTCTATACCTTGAGTCCAATGGGTTCAGTCGTTTCAGCATTTGTATCCCGTTTGTAGCTCGCACTGTTCACAAAATGGTACAAAAAGGTTAACAATGTGAATATGCATGAGATTATAGACACAGGAATTCATATAATCATTGAATATCTCAGTTACCAGAACAACTTCTGCCCAATGAAATGGAATCGAATTTGTATAATGCCATCAGTGCGAATGTGTTCCGAACGTTTCTTGTAAGGAGTACCTTTGAAGTGCCCCTATTATGAACAGGCGTTAGGGTTATTCGTAAGGGTTTGTTACGAAATGTCTATCATAAAGGAATGTGTTCCAAACTGTATATTCTTTTCCTGATTAATAGCAGCTTCACACGCGTTAGACCAGGAATCATCGGAATTTAAGAACTTAAGAATGCCTTTTAATATAAGTCTATGACTCTACGACTTTATCATTATTTATATATTACTAAGCGGGTGGTTTCGGTTTTATCTACGTTGTGCAGATTTCCGTTGGAATATTGGGATAATAAGTAGACATATGACATTTCTCTTGATTTCATTTTTCTTTCCATATTAGTAGTAAAGATTAGCGTATATAATCGCACGCCGCGGTTCCATATAAAAGTGAACCGTCGCGGGCGCCCGCGGCGTGCGCCCGCCGCGTGTGGCTTCATACAAAAGTGACCCGTCGCGTGCGCCCGTGGCGTGCGGTGTCATATAAAAGTGAACCGACGCGTGCGCCCGCCGCGTGCGCACGCTTAACGCAGTGTTGACCCTAAGACACACGTAGTGCGGGTGCAGTGCGCTGCGTGCTCGGTGCAGACCAGTGTGACACTTTTCATACAAATACAATGAATACAACATCACGCGACCCGCACCTCGCCCGCACCGCACCAGCACTATGTGTGTCTTACACTTAAAACAAATAAACAAAAACAAATTCCATAGCTTTAGTTAACGTTTAGGATATTATTTTATAGTATTTAAAATAACAACAAGTTACAAATAAAACAAATATACCCACCCGTACATATACACGAAAAGTAGGCCATGAATATATTTGTATACTTAATCGTATTTAGGCTTCTTAAACCACAATACCACAATTTTCCCGGAAAGCTCGGAATTTGCCACACGCCTAACACCGGTGCCTAATATAATTGAAATTTATTCAAACACTAGCCTAGTATTCTCGTAACAAGACAAATGTTATGCCTGCTTTCGAGACAGAATGAAAATAAATAAAGCTTTCCCAGTTAAATAGAATATGTAACCAAACTAGATATTATTTTGGTAGCAAGCAAATAAGTTTCAGTAGGCTAGTGGCCAAACTTGGTGTCAGAGTTTTTAGACAGACATAGGCTGTCTAAAAACTCTGACACCAAGTTTGGCCAAGGCTAAGGCTTCCTATGTGATCTAACGACTCAAAGAACCAGGATCATTACAGTGCGTCCACACTGAATGCGCGGTGGCTTACGCGGTGGCTTACGCGGCGGCGGGCGCGACAAGCGGTGGCGGAGGTGGCCACACTGAGGCGCGAGCTCTAGTAGCGATCAGACGTATATCAGGGGTTGCAAACAATCTTCGATCAACAATACACAACTAGATTTCGGGTCGGCGCAAATAATACGTCTAGGTGCTTAGCGCCTCATTTATTCAAAAGTTGCAAAATTAATGGCCGCAAAAACAATTTAACGGCCGGAGTGTCTTACTTTCGGTAAGTACATGTAGAATAAGTTATATGTTAAGCTAACTAATATATAATATCAAATTTTGAAAAAAAAATACTGTTTTGAAGTCACCGATACAAATGTTTGGCCAACATTGGCGCAAAACTTTGTGAAACAGAACAGCAAATCCATGGAGTAGATTTGTATTTTTTTATTTGCGCTGACCCGAAATCTAGTTGTGTATTGTTGATCGAAGCCATTTTACGTCAAAACGCCGAGCGGTAAGACCGAAGGTTTGATACACCTGCCGCCCGCTTGTTAAGTCGCTCGCCGCCTAGGCCCGTACTGTGGCCAAAACGCGCGGATCGGTGCGTTTGAAACCACCGCGCGCTGAGTCGCTCGGTCTTGTCGCGCTAGGCTTCCGCCTTAGTCACTTCAGTATGGACACAGACGCGCTTTTCATACGTTTGATATTTCGCGCCCGCCGTCGCAACCGCGCTAGGCCCGCAGTATGGACGCACACTTAGGTGTTACGACCCAACAATTTTAAAATACGACAGTGTTTATTTTATTCATGAAATTCTGGAACTCTTCGCTTATCTTGAACTAATTGGATTTAAGCCTATTTGAATTCAAAATCTCTTAGGAAATGTATACAGAGTTGATTTAAAGTGCTTACTAGGTAGAAAGGCTGTATCAACGAACCCATGAAATTAGTGGACCGTGATACAACAGCACTTAGGTAAAATCAGCGAAAATTGTTACTTGCAGGTCAGTCAAGCGAAAGATTACTGGCCTCAATCTTAAGACTGTCGCCTCTTCAAGATCATCTTATATTTCGGCTTAAATAATTATAGCTATTACAAAGTTGTAGTTCTAATACAAGTCTGAATAGAGTCTAGATTATTAGCTGTCTTAGAATTTGTCTTGGTACTTGTACTCCTTGAAACTGTCCTGTCTTGTACTTATCTTATGAATCCATTTTAAACCGACCTCGGAAAAGAGAAGGTCCTTAATTCGGTTTGTATATCTTAATCGTAATGCCAATAAAGTTTTTCAAAGATTCATTTAGTTTTACCCTTAGGGCCGACATTGCGTTAAGCGTGCGCACGCCGCGGTTTCATACAAAAGTGAACCGACGCGGGCGCACGCGACGGGCGCACGCTTAACACAGTGTTGACCCTCATTGTTAATTAAGTGAAAAAATAGAGACACCGTACATATCCATAATATTTGATTTATCACTTTTCATTAGGCACGTCGTACAGTAAATCAAACTAAACGAACTATACCAAACGAACTATATCAAAAGAATGTTCCCGTAATAACTTTGTATTTCTAGTGCTACATAAAGTTTCTTAGACTTGGAAACTTCAGATTTGTACGTACGGGCATGTTGGTTTGTTACCAAACTCGTCCGCAACAAAGTTTTTTACATCAAATTATGTTCATTTAATAATGGTGTGGCTCTGAAATTATTGTGGAGTGTAGGAGTTACTTACTTTAGTTCAATTTCTACCTTAAAACTTGTGGTTATTATAATAGTGTTAGCCTGTAATGTCCCACTGCTGGCCAAAGACCTCTCATCTCACTGAAGATATCAGTAAAGTCAGAAGGATTTGGCGTATAATCACCACGCTTGCCAAATTCGGGTTGGTTTATAAACAACATTATTTTTTACGGTCTTTCTCTTCTTTCAACATTATCCAAATGTGAAAATGTTTTGTAATGTTTCCACTATACCTATTTAAAAACTCAGTTTTGAGTTGGTTCATTGACCTATTAATGTTCTTTGTTTCAGTTATAACCTAGTGTTCCTTGCTGTGACCTACGTAGTGCCTATGTCAGTAATGGTTTGGGCTTATGCACGTATGAGCGCAGCGCTGCGAGGGAGGGCTATCGGAGAGTGTACGCATCATCAAATGCAGGTCGTCAGGGCTAAACGAAAGGTTAGTCTAGTAACTTGTTTAAAAAGAGCATAATAACGTTATTAGTCAGAGTTATTGAGCCGCCAAAGACCTCTGACATGACTCATGGAACGACTACTATCCGTAGAAAGTAACCGGGACCGACGGCTTAACGTGCCCTCCGAAGCACGGAATCATCTTACTTTTCGGGCAATCAGGTGATTCAGCCTGCAATGCCTTAACCAAACTGAGGGCAGTCTCACAAAGAGATTTTTGTGAGACATTGGAATCTCCGGATTGTGAGCCGAGCACTCAAACCGCAAGACCACGGAGGCTGTTAGAGATTCATAGTAACCAGTAGTGTTGTTTGCGGTCACGATTAATGTATGCTGCTGCGGTCGCTACCGAATCTTAACCATTAAGGTCTCTACCCATTACACCGTATCATACTATGACCGTGCTATGAACGTGTCAGCACCAGCAAAATATTCTCATCGAGAATAGTCGACGTTGTTGGTTGGTGACGGAACGGTCTAGTGAGCATAGTCCCATACTTTTCAATACAAAGAATACTTTTTTGCCTGACACGTTCATAGCACGGTCATGGTTTGATATGGTGTAATGGGTAGAGGCCTTTAAAGCGCAAAACACACATAGTGCGAGTGCGGGTCGCGTGATTTTGTATTCCATCTATTTTTATGACAAGTGTCATACTACCTACGAGTACATACTCGTATACCCAGTCTTATGTTCCGGCGGTGGGCGATGATGCTTGCGCCCAAGCTATGCTTTTGTGGGTGTCATTGTTTCTTATTGTTATTTACCACATGTTTTATGTTCCTAATAAACTATTTTATTTATTTATTTAATATACTATGAAATATCTTGCGCTTATTTGCTTGGCTGCAAGGTGAGGAAATTGGAGTTGATTAAATTAAAATATGTGTGAAGTGCCTTCAGAAGTAAGACAGATTTTAGTAACTAGAAAAAATGCAAATGCTATTATACATCTTTAAGTAAGTGAGTAGACGAATCTGGTGTCAGAGTTTTTAGACCACCTAAGACAATTGGTAACAACCAGCACTGACAACTTAACCTACTAATAGATACCGCAGATATACTAATATATTTATGTGTTTAAATAGAAGGCATATGAGTAAAAACGTTATACAATTTGCAAAATTCACACCATCTCACTGAATAATTGTTATACGACAAAAGAAAGGAAAACAAAAGACGCCTTATAATTATTGTTAGAACACCAGAACCACATGATCGTTAATCATTACAAAAGGAGTAAAGTCGCTCCTTCATAATTATTCAGAAAATAATTATTGCATAGTTATAAGTAATGAGCTTATCTCCGCAGTTTTAATTGCTTTTACCCATTTTTTAAGATTTTATAATGGACATTCTAATAATAGAAATAATCCGTATTATTCCTGACTTTCTGTCCTGACTATCTTTGTCAAACATTTCATCAAGTTATGATTAAAAAGAGTACCAAACTTCTAATCATTTAAAATGATTTATTCAAGTATTGCGTTTGTAATATGTATGGTAGATGAATGATAATTCAACCTCACGTGATAAAGATAAAAATCATTCATTAAGCCGGCAAAATCACTTGAAAAATCTTTTCAATTACAGTGCAATGAGAAAAATAATATATGCAATGAGTTTAATAAATCAAGATTAAGATCTAAACCGGGATTATAAATTAACGGTGTACAGAATTGCAACTTCCAATTAGCAAGTTATTTTCAAATGAAACCATGTTTATTTATCTCTTTTGGTTTTATTATTAAAGGCCGAAACTGCGTTAAGCGGGTGCCCGCGCGGTTTCATACAAAAGTGAACCGTCGCGTGCGCCCACTTAACGCAGTTTCGGCCTTTAGACTAGCGACGCAGTTGCATTCGAACGATCCTATGGTCTTTTATTGAATAAAGAACGAAGTTTCCTACCGAGTCATATTTTACCACAACAAGCAGCACCCCGCGGTTTTACACGCGTTTTTTCCGTTCACGTGGGAATGTCGAGATAAAAAAAATAGTTTAAGACCTTCCCTTTGAATGTTGGTATCACTACATAGTATAAAATAAAGTCGTCTCTGTTTCGTGTCTGTTTGTCTGTATGCTTAAATCTTTAAAATTACGCAACGGATTTTGATGCGGTTTTTTGTAATAGGTAGAGTGATTCAAGAGGAAGGTTTTTATGTAAAAAATTCCCGAAATTCCCACGGGAACGGGCACAACGCGGGTAAAACCGCGGGGCGCTGCTAGTATATTACAAACACAAATCGGATTGGTAGTTTCTGAGATGAGCGCGTTCAATCAAACAAAAATCAAACTCATCATCTCTATTATATTAAAATAGATATTTTATAAATCCAACTCACAGTCCGCTCTCACTTTTAAACTGTCAAGGCTGGATTTTATTCCGACGTTCCATTGGCAGACCATTTAATCCACTTCCATGCAGCGTCCATAATTAAATAACAGAGACGTCGATAACCGATCAAAATTTGCACTCGACAGCCGACAAGTGCGAACAGGCTCTTACAGTTTTACAGCCTTATTCATAAACGATATTTAACTTTTGTTTTTCCTTAACCTATATCGTCCCACTGCTGGGCAAGGTCTCCCCCAAACGATATTTAACTTAAACAGTGTTTAAAGTGTTTTGTCCCTTTCGCTCTTTGGCAAATAGCGTATGTCGGAAAGGGACAAACCATTTGATAGCTAAAGTGCTGATTATAAGCGTTTATGAATAGGGCTCTTAGAGATTATGAAATTGCAAAGCAACAAACCACTGTAGCAATAAAATATACTGCAATAAACTGTTTTATTACATTAGCTATACTAATTGCGATACATGAACGGTAAATGAGCAAATTATTTCCAAGAAACCAAGTTCATTGGTTTTAAAATTGGGTATATTGTACATTTTGCTTTGGCTTATTATAATGAGCTACCATGTTTATTAATTATCATTTTAATAAATAACATTTTCATACTAAAAACTCGAACATGATCATGGGTTCACATTGTTATTAAAGCATTTCCTTTGGACCTAAAATTATTTATAGATAATTATGTTTTTAACGAAAGGTTTAAGCAGTTTCTAAGAGGTCTTCAGATGTCCTTTGAAGCTTATAACGTAGATGTTTTAAGTGAAGTAGGTACCTATCTTCTACATTGTCTGAACTATGTACAACAAAGGTAGTCGGAAATTACATCATATTTTTTTTACATACTTCAGATTATTTACTCTAGTATAGATTACATCTGCCATAACAGGCGTTATGTAGTGTACTATCGAATTAGACTATAAGTCTAAGTAAGTAAGTATTAGCCTGTCCCATTGCTGGGCAAAGGTCTCTCATCTCACTGAAGATATTAGTACTGTAAGTCCTACTGGAACTTAAATCTGTAACCACTTTACATTAAGTCATGCTCCGAATACACTCGATATGAAGCGAATCGCAATCAATCAGAGCCCGATTCTAGATTCTCCTTTTATCCTGAATAGATTAATTGCCGACACTGGTGTAGGATTTTTCCGACCGTCTAAAAGCTTCCGACGCAGTTCAGTTTTATCTCTTGAAATCAATTTAGGTCGAGTAACTGCTTGATTTTATCGCTAGTTAAGAGCCGAAATGTTATCTGATAAACAAATGGAATCTTACCAGGATAAACTCCAAAGTTAACATATTATAAAGTATGTTAAGTAAATAAATCTAAGTAACATAATAATTGAAAGCTATTGAATTAATCTCCCTCACTATCTAGCTCTCTAGCGCCCAAATAAAGGACATCATAGAGAAGTAGATATATTAGCCTGTTATGTCTCACTGGGCAAAGGCCTCTCATCTTACCAAAGATATCAGTACAGTGAGAAAGCTTATGCGTAATCACCACGTTTACCTAAGCGTGTTGATGATCTCAAGCTCGAGCCATGTTTGAAAAGTAAGAATCATGTTTCGCTCGACCTGGAAATTGAATTGGATCTCAAACAATTTTACTTAAAAAAATCAAAATTTAGCCCGTATACAGAACAAAATAAATCAGCCTACGTCAGTCACCAGTGCTTATCGGCACTGACAAGCAACGGTGGATCAGAGAATTGGATCTCTCCATCTCCATCCGTTCAGCGGTTTTTCATGTTATTTTGTTACAGTGTAATAGAAAATCGATAATGGCCATGAATCGGTTGCCATTACTGAATAGTTCCAATAAGCACTGGGAGACTAGTGCATGCTTTCTTTCTTTCTGTATATGGCTAAACTAAATGTGGTTAAGGAATACACAGGATGTTACTCATAGTGCCGCCAGTAATGGTGTATTTAACGACAAGCCCGTTGGCACAGTGGCATTGAGAGCGCTTACTGTGTCGGGGTTGCGGGTTCGATTCCCGCCCGGAGTCAACAATATGTGAAGACATAGTTGTTGGCGACGACGTCTGGGTGTCAATTATATATTCTTATAAAGTATTTGTGTATATATATGCAGTAGTATCAGTTAGTTAGATTCCATAATACAAGCTTAGAGCTTAGTTTGGGTCTAATTAACCGTGAGTGAATTTGTCCGGGTATATTTATTTAAATTGAAGTAGCGCGTAGCTCTGCGGAACTCAATCGACTAATCAGAACGTATTCTAATTGTCAATCAAGGCATTGACATTGTCAAATCTTTTTGTAATGCATTGTGATTGGTCCTCAATGGACCAATCACAATGCACGCAACGCACTGCTCCGCTCCAGTTCACCGAAATCCACCCTTAATCAGTAGATAAATTCAACGCGTTGCCCTCGCGATTGATGAACCACCCACGATTTATATTATAATCAACACAAGAAATAATATACTTGTTATTCAAAACATACACCTACAGATATTAAAACCATGTTTACTTTATAAGTAACTACTGCTTGTGCTAAAACAAGAAGTAGCAAGGTGATTTGCATAACCAAAATGTTACGTATCTTGTTACTAAGTTCTGAAAAGTGAATAATTTAAACTTTATATAGTGCATAGTCATTAATAGGAACTTACTTAGGTGTCTTGTAACAAAACGTTTTCTTTGATAATACAGGGGCCAATACTATAATTCTACTTTTAATAAAAGAATTAGGGATACGGCGAATAAAGCAAGAGTAAGCTCGTTTTTTATTTATTGACCTAAATCAGTCCTAATATATTCCCTAACCAGGAATATTTACTAGCTATAAAGCTGTTTGATTTGTTCAGAACTTCCCTGTATAAGAGGAACAAAGGGCAACGAACTCTATAAAGTTATTTTCTGTTATAAGGGACAGCCGCTTAAGTTGACATTTTTATAAGGAAACTAGCGCAGTAATTCAAAGTAATTCAATTTATTCACTAAATATCGAATATCGTATCGTATGGTAGGTATGTATGTGTGAAAATTTGATCTTTCATATTTCTTTCCTTAACATTACATTCATGAAATATGAAAACATCAAAAGGCATGACGACTTTAGTAAATATATAATATAACTCTTCAAAGTGTGAATATACTTTTTTATTAAATTTCATGGTACAGTCAACTACAAAAGTTAATGAACACTTTCAATATTAAAATGTAAGCCGAATAAATGGTGATGATCGAAAGTTTCTTTTTGATTCTTTGATTGAACATGAAATAAATATTACCGGAAATGAGAGTTCAATTGCTTTACAAGTGTGTACTTACGAAGCGGATGAAACCCAAAGGAAATGATGAAATTAAATTATTCTCATAATATCTCTTTGTATGGCAAACGAATATATTATGTAAGAAAAAATCTCGGGTTATTTATTCAATTGTTTGGAGCCATAGCCCTCCCTACTCCTTTGTTGTCATTCTATAAATCTAGTAATAATACAACTGTTTCAAGTATTATCATCTGATTTACTTCAGGTTAACAAATTATGTAAAAAACTTGTCATGTTACAAACGCCGTGACTCGACGCTCACTGAATATCTATTTATACAATTTGCGGGGTAAATAATTTGTAAATAGTGAAGTAGAATACATTTTCAAACTAAATTTTACTAGATCTAGATGTCATATCTAATTAATTAACTAAGATGAGAAACTTTTGTCCAACAGTGGGACTTAACTTTTTACTTCTATAGCTACAAAAATCAATATGAAACTAAATCATAAACCTCAGTATTCTTTACAAAAAATCCTCACTTATGAACGTGGAAAAGTTGAGCGTAACGCAAATAGTTTAGGCTTCAGTTGTTGCTTACAAGTATTTTCAAGTTAGTTTTAATCGGTCTTCGTAGTCGCTTCAAGCACAATTTAAAGAGCTCCTTCCAAGATTTCCCGCCAGACGAAGAGTTTTCGTACATACGTTTGTTAGTACTCATTTGTTTGTTGTTCGTTTGTTGGTTGAGCCATTATATATTCTGTGGCTACATTGTTTGTTCTATTAGAGGCTAGCAGCATCCCGCGGTTAAATCTATCTTGTGCCCGTTCCCGTAGGAGTCATGAAAGTTTCGGGATTAAAAAATAGCATATAGCCTTCCTGTTGAATGTGGCTATCCACTACAAAAAGAATTATTCAATTCTCATAGTGTGTTATAGATTCTCTCTTTATTTGCCATTCGTTAAAAACACATCTCAATGTCACCTTTTTAATGGAGTCCGGGTCTTATACATTAACCATGTCACGAATACCCCAACGCATAGCTTATTTGAATAATGTCTCCATTTGTAAAAGCTATAATGTGACAAAACTTATTGTAGTGAGTAATATGAAGATAATTTGGCACCTGTGGCTTGCTCTAGAACATTTTAAGTGAAGTTGTTTTAATATGTTTGTGGACCTTTTCTGAGTGTCTGTCGAGCTTGGACTGAAAGTACCTGAAATTCAGTAAAAGGTTGTTGAGACCTCTGTTTCTAAACAGCGAGTTAGTAAGTGCGAGAGAGTACATTGGGGTCGTGTTCTATTGAATGCACCATCTTGCGGAATTCAACCGACCTAGCATCAATTTAAACAAAACAAGTACTTCATAGTTTTATTCGCGATGGTTGTTTTGTTTCACCTTTTCTGTATATGAAAACTATCTTTGTATGAAAAAATCCAGTTGCAACGATTTTGAAGGGTGCATACATTCGATATGTTATTTTTGTTCATACGAGAGTCAAATTCAACATAGATATACGCCAACAAAAAGGAAATAAAAATCGTTTTGGTAAATCAGAAAAAAAAGAAAGAAAATATGAAAAAAAAGACAACATGTATTAGAAGTCTATTAAGATTCAAAGTTCAATTGATAAAACCGCTTCAAAGCATCCATCTGTTTTCATGCCAGCAAAAATACTCTTAAAGATCCCTCTGGATCAGAAAAAAAATGAGGGAACAAATTATTTCTGACACTTCTCCGTGCGTCTTTTTATAACACATAAAATCAACTTGAAATATTCAAATTAGAAACGGGATCGTGCGGTGGGTGTACACCACTATTCCCTATCGATGTATGATGTATTCTATTAAAGCTTCTTACTAAATGTGTGATTATGAATACTCACCTGGTTTACGATGACATCTATGTCTTCATTTTCTCCAAGTTTCTAAGAAACTCAACCTTTTGACATTCAACGGTTTTTTGATAAAAAACTTTTAGTGAGAAAATAAAATGAGGTTCCATCTTTAGATAGCTGAGACATTATATAACACTAACATAAATTACATTTTCATATTATAACATTTTTTAATATAGTTTTTAGTTGAATTAAACCCTGGGTTCGAAATATGTTCCCGATTTACGTTTGAAACATGGCTCGGGTTTCAAATCACCAACCCGCAGTAGACAAGCTTGGTGATTACTCCAAAACCTTAATGTAAGGATATCTTGAATGAGATAAGCGACCTTTCCAAGGATGAGATAACAGATCTTTATTCAGTAGTAGGTACATTACGGACATATTAATTTTAACGGACTCAATAACTGAATAAAGTTTTCGATTCGTATGAACGTTTTACCTCGTATCTCCATCGTGGTATACACCGATACTGACGAAGTCGGTTTTGGCTTAAATAATAATACTATAATAATAATAGTAGTTTATGCAACTGTCATATAAGGAAGTAACGTAACGAGTGTTTTAATACCCGTGTTATATGCAGTTGCATACACTACTTTATCTTCACTAATGCAATTAATCAAACAACAAGAGTAAAAGCTGACAATAGTTTTTCACGCGTACGTGTATTGTCACAGTGAACTTGCCGCCATTAAAATCTAACCAATGAGAGCGCAGCTGCGCGTAGGGCCAATCAGGAGCGAGCGAGATCTTACCAAAGAGTTTTGTGTATGTAAGTTTAGTAGTTTCGACGAAGTTTTCACGTATAACCCAACTGTTTTCAAAAGCCAGCCTAATATCAAAATTTTATACAACTAGTATGAGGATTTTGACATAAGGCTCGCCAGGTTAATTGGTCGCGTTATAATGATGTTATAATGAGATTTTACGATATCGATGTGGATATTATAACATCATGTGCAATTGCTTAAATTGAGTGTTTTAGTTGTCTGCGCTATAACAGTAGTAATTATAAGTCAAGTATTGGAAACATAAGTAGAATGTTACAACATTAGTGTAGATAAATATCTTTATTTCACCAATAAGTATATACTCGTACATAATATAATGTTCCAGTAATTATTAATAAATATTAGTTACTATATAATACCTTTATTGTATGTATTAAGTACCTTTTGCTTTTAGTCATCCCTTCTACATGAATAGACATAAAATGAAATGATCTTATAACACAAACAAGGAAATTAACTTCGCATACCCATTAACTCTACTATGCGATTGGAAATCAGCTTTGTATTGTACCGTTAGGTTTAATTAAACAATATACGATATTTTGAAAAGTGAAGGTACAACCTGTGTTAAATTAGTTTTTAGTTACAGTTCGTTTAAAATAATGATGTCAGTAGTGAATTCGTCAATATATATAACTGACAAGCCCGTTGGCACAGTGGCAGTGAGAGCGCTTACTGTGTCGGGGGTTGCGGGTTCGATTCCCGCCCGGAGTCAACAATATGTGCAGACATAGTTGTTGGCGACGACGTCTGGGTGTCAATTATATATCCTTATAAAGTATTTGTGTATGTATATGTAGTAGTATCAGTTAATTAGATTCCATAACACAAGCTTAGAGCTTACTTTGGGTCTAATTAACCGTGTGTGAATTTGTCCAGGTATATTTATTTATTTATTTATATAAGTACGTTTACCATAGCAGTTTTATCTCACTTCCCTGAGCCATATTTGTGTAAGTGAATGAATACATGCACGTTGTATCATTGTCCGCGATTGTCTTGCAAGTAGTGATAGCAGAAAAGTAATTCGGTGAGAGTTATGTCAAATGCACATAGATTATGATCTTGACAACGGTACTGATAGGTACGCACACAAAGACACGTGGCAATTGCTCTATATTTTGTCTTATAACTTCAAGTATGGGTCAGGGGCGCTCGTGATAGAAACTACTATGAAAACGTTTGGAATTTTTCATTGCACCTTGACATAACTATAATTTTGTTTTGATTTTTTCAATTGCCACTTGTCTACGATAGACACATATGGGCAATCAAACGTATATAACCTCTTTTTTTGCTTCGAAAGTTAAAAATACATTCCACTCGGTACTAAATATTCAGTATTTTATAAACATTGAGGAAGGGAATATTTCCATTTGCTTCCGCTATGAAATACATTACGTAACACTATATTTCACTTCTTGATACTCACGAGCCCCTTAATGTCTCCTGATAAGGTTTTGGTAGCAATTCCGGCATTTGTATCGTATACAATATAGTATATATTACGGTGTAATTGTCAGTATGTATATAAATATAAATTGCAATAATGGGCTTTTGTTTGCTGAGTAGAATAGGTAATTTTCATGATTATTTTTTCAACGCGATATTTTTCAATAGAAGAGTGGAGATTACGACTTATTCTTCTCACATTGTGCTGATTGATATTTAGTGAGCGTACCTTAAGTGAGATATCCTTAAATTAACTTCATATTGTAAACAGACGGATCTTCGCTTTCAAAATAAACTACGTAAACAAATAAAAATTAAGATAAATCAAGTTTTTATTTCATACCAAAATTCCTACAGACTGGCTTAATAACATGGAATAAAGAGAGGACACGTGGCTAATATATTCTACGTAGATTAAGTAGCGAGAGGCTTGTTCTAAAATAAGCCTCTTAATTATAATATTTGATAAGCTTACTCTTATAAGCCAAACCCGTATGTCTGTGTCGGTACATTAACTATGTGCGTTTCATATTAACATTGAACATAATAGAACTGATTATGAAGTTGCATAGGTTTAACTATACAGTTACTATACTAAGAGAACTACGTGATTTCACTAGCGTTGAACTAATTAATGTGAAGTGAAGTCGATTTAATTGTCGTTCTCAAGCAATATATCCTATTAATATTATAAATTCGAAAGTTTGTGAGTTTGTATGTATGTTTGTTACTCTTTCACGAAAAAACTACTGGACGGATTTAGATGAAACTTTACATTTTATCCCGAAATTCCCGCAGGAACGAGTCCATTAATAACACAATATGGCTACCCACGTAGAGGCCGAGGAACGTAGCTTTACAACCGGGATGAGTTAACTCGCTTTGTAAAACCACGCCATGAGTACGGCAAAATAAGCGCCACCAGGACGGTGAACATACATAGAGTATAAAACGACTTATTACTTTGTACACGAGCGTTAAAGATAAATCAAAGAAAATATACGCTTTAAAGTGCACTCGTGCGAATGACGTCTTACTATACCTCTTTGTTACAAGACTTTGTTTTTCATCTTGTTTGGAAGATGTCCAACAACACTTTGTTTTTCATCTAGGTTGGAAGAATAACTATCTAGATGTATATTCAAATTACGTGTCACGTTGTTTGTCCGCTATGGACTCCTAAACTAGTGAACCGATATTAAATTTGATTTGCACACCGTGTGCAATTTGATTCAACTTGAAAGATCTCAATTTATAGTGATTAGGATGGTCCATCTCTTAATTTTTATATGGCAAAACAACAGGGCCAGCTAGTTTTTTATATGTCACAGTTTTACCAAGACATTTTCTTTGCAGGTGGTACGCATGTTCGTGCTGGTTGTGATGGTGTTCGCGCTCTGCTGGCTGCCTTACCACGCGTACTTCGTGCTGGTCTACCATCATCCATCGCTGGCTTCAGCGCCGTTTGCCCAGCACATATACCTCGGCTTCTACTGGCTTGCTATGGCCAATTCTATGTTCAACCCTCTTATATACTACTGGATGAGTAATAAGTAAGTTCTGGCATCTATTAGGGTTGGTTGCTTCAGTTTACGGTTACGTACCAGTAAACGTTATCACAAAAAGTCAGTTTCAACGGACGTAATCTTCGATCAACAATACACAACTAGATGTCGGGTCGGCGCAAAAAATACGTCTCGGTGAATAACACCTCATTTGAAAAGTGAGGCGTTATTCTCATTTATTTTATTCATAAGATTTGCTACTTTATTGCCAGGTGTCATGGTTGTAATTAGGTTGAACTTCGAACTGTTTTAAAACTTTTTTTTCAGTTCGGTAGTAAACAAAATAAGCTGTCACACGTCATCCACGCGGACAGTATTTAGCTTTGATATTGTACGTGACCCGATATCTAGTTGTGTATTGTTGATCGAAGGACGTAATATAATGAAAAATCGTGGCTTTCTACAGGCAGTTCAGACTGTCATTTAAGTTATGAAACAACGCTTTGTATAACAGACATTAAACCGAGGACGTTTGCGTGAACTTTTAAACCAATATTTGTTTTGTACTGTTAGCTTCTATCCGTAACTTCGTCCACGAAGCGTTATTATTATGTTTAGCATTAACTTCAAGCTCGAAAACATAACATTTCCAATCCATAAATGTGCACTCTTCTTCTCGTACGCTAAAAATACATTTTCAACGTATGTTTGAAAGTACGTTAAAGATAAAAGCTGTTGCTTTAATATAAGCCTTTAAACAAAGATAAAAATAAAAATATGTTTTTGAACACGTAAAGACGTAGTCATCCGGAAAATTATATGGTGATTTTATTCCATAAACATTCAAAGAATGTCTTAAAATAGATATGCCTTTTATACAAAAATGTCACCAAATATAACGTTTTATTTATAAACATTTTACGTAAAGAACCAAGAAGATATCAATACAAATATGGAACCTATCATAACATTGTTACTAATAGCATTTCGTTAGGTGTATTTGATAAGGGATAAAGCAATAGCAGAGAAAGTGGTAAATAAATATGGTCTAAATATAAACATCCTTCGAATGTGCTTTGAATAACCCAATAAAGTTCAGCCTTAGCGATACATCCTAAATAAATCCTTCGCATTAAAAACGCGAACAAACGAATATGAAATAAGATTGTAACCTCGATGGGTGTGACTTTAACTGCATTATTCATGTCCCACACCACGCTGTCCCTCAAGTAATGGCTCTCGTAAATATGAGCGCGGAAAAATATACACTCAACCTGTTACGTCATAAAATTTAATAAATACTTTTGAGTTTTTATTAAAACGGCAGGAATACCATGAAACCGAATTAAGTAAGTACTTAGGTCTTCTGCGCTGAATAGGCTTACTATCCCAAGTTTGAAGCACGTTACATATTGATATACACAAACTTTGACGTCTCTTCGACTACTGATTACTTCTTAAATCGATGGCTAATTTCAGCTGACAAGTGATTGAGTAAAAATAATTGGTCTAATACTGTTTCATTAAACAAGATTGATTATATATCTTTCTTATATTCTTAGTCATTTGATTGCCGCGGTTTCAACTGCGTAAGTCCGAAATTAATTTCCAACGACCCTTGTCCTTGTTGTTGGACCTTGTCATACTTAAAGTTCTATAATACTTATTAACATTTCACGACCGATAGATGTGTTTTCCTTTTGCAAATTAACTACTAATATCGTATTATTAGTTTAGCATATTATGCAACTAGCAGCGCCCCGCGGTTTCACTCGCGTTGTACCCGTTCCTGTGGGAATTTTGGGAACTTCAATACATATAAACCTTCCTCTTGAATCACTTTATCTATTTTAAAAACCGCGTCAAAATCCGTCAAAGAAGTGTTTGAGTTAATTCGAACAGACAGACAGAGGCGGGCGGAACTTTGTTTTATATTATCTAATATATAAAAAACTCGTGTCACAGTGTTCGTTCCCGTACTCCTCCGAAACGGCTTGACCGATTCTCATGAAATTTTGTGAGCATATTGAGTAGGTCTGAGAATCGGCCAACATCTATTTTTCATCCCGAAATTCCCGCGGGAACGGGTACCGTGGTTGTACTCCTCTGAAACGGCTCGACCGATTCTCATTAAATTTTGTGTGCATATCGGGTAGGTCTGAGAATCGGACAACATCTATTTTTCATCCCGAAATTCCCACGGGAACGGGTACAACGCGGGTGAAACCGCGGGGCGCAGCTAGTAATAATATGTAATTTTATTCATTTCAACTCAAACAGATTTATATAAAACATAATGTTGTTTTAAATTATTGTTCACCAAACAGGACAATGAAAGTATCACAATAACAAGATTAAAATGTTTAATTAAATAATTACAACAAATAAATTTAAAGTTAAAGTGTGTCTTGAGTTTGTAATAGAATTTAAAACGTTTAATTCATAAAGTTTTCATGTTTTGATGGAACTTAAAAAGTTTGTAAGGAAACTGGGTAAGTATAAAGATAATACCCTTTTGAAACTAAGGCACGAAGTTTGATGAAATCTCAGCTCGAGTAGGGTTTGGTGAGCAAATACTTATGTAAAGAATAAAGTTGTACGCAAACTGAGTTTATTAATATTTGCAGCGAATAAATTTAGACGGTAAAAGGCCATGTTACGAAGCTGTTTAATGACTTTTGAACACAGTTTTGAATACAATTCAAATAAATAGGACAATAATCAAAATAGATGCTCATAATTCTCAATCAACTTCAAAGCACCTTCCCAAATAATTTGACAATACATAACCAAACATTGTTAAGCGATTGATTAGCTAAAGCCAAGACAGAATTCAAAGCAATAAGGATAATGCTTTTCTTTAACGTTGAAATGAAAAAAAAATGTATTTCTTCTTAATTTATAACACACATAAAAATTTACGAACAAAATAATTGTTTGGTACTTCGAACTTCAAATCGGATTGAATCGGGTCACTGAAGACCGAAGCTTCTTTCCTAGATCGGGTCTTTAAGATCCGGTCTTAGCTATGACAAAACTTACTTCTTTTAATTTTTATTTACAGTAAGTTTACGTGGGTTGCCAACTTAGTCAACTGACCTAGCTACTTAACTTCGAGAGTTGAACACATTTTTCAGATCAGATTTCATTAAGTTTTACGGCAAAAGTGGAGCAAATAAATATAATTCTCAAGCTAAATTATCTAGTTTAAGTATCCCTTAGATAGTATACGGAAATTGTTTACTGCATTTAAATAGCCCGATTAAAGTTTAAAGTGTTTGTCGTTCTAATATCACCCATTATGGCGAAATATATTTAGCAATAGGAATGTAAGGAGGGCCAAATGTTTCTCCTTGGGGGAATAAAACTAAATGTTTAGTACTTTGTACCTTTATTGCCCGATTTATTCAGAATGGTGAAAGCCAGATTATGGTGAAATTAAATTTGAGATTTATTTCCTTAACGTTGGTTGGCTTCGTGTATTAATGAAATGCAAATATACAGGGTACGTCGTTGAAATCGGTCTATGTAATTTACTAGTAGCGTCCCGCGGTTTTACCCGCGTTGTACCCGTTCCCGCGGACATTTCGGGATAAAATGTATCCCATGTGTTATTCTGATGTATAATCTATATTACTATAAACTTTCCTCCAAATCCGTCCATTCGTTTTTTCGTGAAAGAGTAACAAACATACGTACATCCTCACAAACTTTCGCATTTATAATATTAGTAGGAGGATTTGTAGGATGACATGGTTACTAAGAAACGATCTTCGTATCTCATATAGTATCAGACTTGCCCATACTGACCGATTTAATGAGTGTCTTGTATTGTATAATATTATTTATTATCTTTGAACGACTTCAATACACTTATTTTCTTTGCAGATTTAGAATATACTTCCGAGTGGTATTATGCTGGTGTTTCTCCCCAAAGAATGAAACGCCGGAATTGAAAAAGCTTGAAAATATCAAATCTTTTTCCGGTAAGTAGTTTAATCTTATTACTTAAGATATATTCTCTTTGAAAGTTTCATTGATTTCGATAATGTAACGCCTCGGTGGTCTAGTGGTATGTGCTCTCGCCTGCCAAGACTGAGGTCCCGGGTTCAATTCCTGGGTCGAGCGAAAACATGTGACCTTTTCAAACATGGCTCGAGTTTGAGATCACCAACCCGCATTTGGCAAGCGTGGTGATTATGCCTAATCCTCCTCACTGTACTGATAACTTCAGTGGGATGAGAGGCCTTTGCCCAGCAGTGGGACATTACTGGCTAATACTTTTTTTTTGTTTTAGCGTATAAGATTGAAAATACGTTTTCTTTGCAGAGCGTTGTCGTAACAGACTTGGCATTTAAGCTCATGACATACGTAGTGCGGGTGCGGGCCGGGTGCGAGTCGCGTGACGTTGTATTCCTTGTAGTATGAAAGGTGTAACTGGCCTGTTGCCGACCCAATAAAGGCCAGTTTGACCATTTGACACTGTACCCGGCCCACAGCCGTATTATGTGTATCTTTCGCTTTAGTCCTAACATGAAGTTGGAGATTTATATCTTTTCATCAAACACAAATAGCTGAAAGCTAAATCCTTATTAATCATGTTCTTTAATATAAACATTATTCCTTTAAGAAAAAAGCTCCATATGGCAATGTTTTTTCTGTGTTTGTTTTTAAATGAAATTGAAAGAAATGTCGGTAGAAAATTACTCTTCAGTATGTAAAAGACAAGACAAATTACAAGACGCTACATTAGGGACATGTAATGTGTTTATACATATTTATATTACTTATTCTAATGAATCGCATTCGTTTGTTTTCGGAATGTTCGGAATGTACCTACCGTAGGAAATACATGGATATTTGCAAATGAGATAGCTTAGAAGATTACTTTTTATAAAAAAACATTTAAACTGTATACAACAAGTAAAGTACTTTTAGAACGATCAAGTTTGTTTTAAGTACAAACATGTTTGACTTGAAGACTTCTCTTCTTCTTCCGTGTCAATGAAGACTGGATAAAATGTAAATTCTCGTCGAGGGTTCTATGGTGACAAAACAATGGAAAAGCAAGTCATATATTTTTTTTAAACATAACCACTTTCAAACTTCTTTCACAAACAAAACTTTTAAAAAATACCTCTCAAACACCAACCAATGTCGCTGTATGTCGACTATTTAAATTATCTAAATTACTTGATAGTTTAGGCCGTCTATTTATAAAGACAAAGGTTTAATTAAATTCACTAAAAAGCGAGACTTTTGATTGAACAGACTTGATTGAACTAATCGTTGTAAGGTGTTCAACTAGCTTTTAATTAAAAACATTTCTTCAATTTAGACGCGTGGTGATTACGCCTAAGGCCCATCGCAGACGACAGACTATCCGTGACGCACTTTTTAGTCTGTGAAAATAGAACCTATGTAATTATATGCAGTAACGCACACGACGCGCAAAAAATCCGCGACAATCCGCGACCGAATTTTTGTGCGCCGCAGACTCGATCGCACAAAAAGTCTGTCGTCTGCGATGGGCCTAATCCTCCTCACCGTACTAATATCTTCGGTGAGATGAGAGGCCATTGCCCAGCAGTGGTACATTACAGGCTAATACTTTTTACTTTTTTACTTCAATAGCTACAAAATAATGTCAACAAGACCGAAGGAACACAGCCACTAAGTAGGCAAGACCCAACATTTCTTGCTTCGAAAAATGTTTACTTGAATCACACGACCAACATACGGAAGTAGCCACGTCTTAGTAATAAATCCTGAAGAACAGCCATACAGAGGGTGTTTTGGTCAAGCTTCATATATAACGATCATACGGATGAATGTCAACATCATAAAAACAAGCCACCATGATTCACCCTCTACAACTGTGACGTTATCAACAAATTGATTATCGAACGTTTACATTCCAAAATTGAATTAAAGTACACAGAGAATTTGAATGGAAATACGATGAAAATTGTTTTCATTAATCAATTTTGTAGTACTAAGCTTCAAATAAGAGGAAGGGTTAAATTGGAATTTCATTGTCTTAACGTCATCTGCCTTTTATGATATTATAATGAGCCTCAGAGGGAGTTCGGATCGATGCTTTAAAATTAAAAGTCACCTAATTGCTAATATTTTAAAATTGAACTTTAAACTTTGCCTTATTGTTCTTACTATCTTAACAAAAAATCGTTATCCTCAGTGTAGTAAAGTAAAGTATTTACCACTGCTGGGCAAAGGCCTCTCATCTCAATGAATATATCAGTACAGTGAGGAGGATTAGGCGTAACCTTACTCGATATAAAATCCTATAAAAAGTTATGTCAATATTGTAAAATTTTAAGCAGAGAAATGTCAAAATGATTATTGAATAAATTATATTCCAAATAACTTTTTACAAGGCAATTTGAGTAAAATTCACAAGAACGATTGTCAAGGACAAACACAAGGAAAGAAAATTACCATTGTGGAGTGGGAATTAAAGAATTCCTCGAAAATATTTTTCCTGAAGAGTGAGGTGCTTACAAAAGTCGTGGGTTTCAGGTGGTCACCGAATAATAGATTCATTAACCTCGACTTGTACATTTCATCGAGACTACTCGAATAGTACGCTGCCTTTGTTTCGTTATTTATATAAAACATTCCTTATCCGGCTATTCACGAGTGTGGGTGTAATTTGTATCCTGTTTCAAACGTTAAATTATATCAACAATTTAGGAATAGGGATAAAATATATTTGATATTACTCTCAAAATACTTATAATTAATTCAACATCATTTAAAAGAGTACGTTACTCAATCAAGATACGTGTAGATCGGCCATTATTTGGATAGGCGACCCAATTCTAGTGACACTGTGGTTCGGAGAGTACATTAAATTATTAGAAGCTTTTTAAGCGCTCTAATAATCGGACATCAGGGTTTGCTCCTAGCTTATTTGATACTAGCAGCGCCCCGCGGTATTACTCCGTGTTGTGCCCGTTTTCATGCGAATTTTGAAATAAAACATATAACCTTCCTCTTCAATATAGCTACCCAATAAAAAAGAAATAATCGAATTAGATTGGTAATTCCTGAGATTAGCCCGAACATACAAACAAACAAAATAACAAAATTTACCTCTTTATTAAATTAGTAAAGATTAAAAACTGTCAAGTGTACACGCTGCGCTTTCAAGCGTGTGTAAGCGCTGTAGTATTTTAAAGTACTTTTTAGTATTTTTTCTTGCAGTCAGCCAAAAGCACTACCGGGATGTATCATCGTTTACCAGAACATGACATTCAAGGAGACGGAGCCACCACTCCCGGTCCACGCCTCCGCACGGTACGTGACTTTCCATAACTACGTTTAATAAACCTTTTTTCATATTTCACCCACATTTACTTTACATTACAACCCCTTTTCATACTTAACATACATTCATTTTAAAGTTAATAACCTATTTCATATGGAACATACAATTTACAGTTTCATATTATGCTAAATTCTGATAATTTGTACGAGATTAGATTTTATTAACTAATTAGTAATGTTTGCTTTGTGTACTGTGTTGGCTTGTTATTTTAGCTAATTAAAGTAAGTACATGTATCTGGTTTATATTAGACTAACAGTGCCCCGCGGTTCTATCCGTGTTATGCCCGTTCCCGTGGGAATATTGAGATGAAAAATAGTCTATAACTTTCCCGTTAGATGTGGCTATCTATTACAAAAATTATTCGTATGCGACTAGTGGTTCCCGAGATAAGCCCGAACATACAAACAAACAAACTTACAAATTTTATCTCTTTATAATATTAGTATAGATTGGTTTAACGTTGAAATATCCTAATAATACTTCGTACCATTTCGTAGCTTGTAACTATGTACAGATGTAGTGAATAATCCTTTCCTATCGGCAAAACTCGGAACAACGATAACACCCGTATGGTGCCGATGTGTCTATGAATTACTGTATTATTAAATTACGTGTAGGCTCAGCGTGTAGGTATCAAATAAATCGCATACTTTATTTATCAATGTCAAATGTCAAACTGTTGTCTCGATGGGTACTGAGTGCGAGTGAAGTAGTAAGACAAAAACGAACATTTCCGAGAAAATACGAAAGGAAAGGATTATTCACTACATCTGTACCTATGTTAAGTAGATTGAGAAACAAAAGAGTAGTAATCATGTTCTTATACGTATAAAGTAAATACAATATTGTTTATTTTAAAATAAATATAATTAGTTTTTTGAAAAATAAAATTTAAAAAATAGTCACAGAGAGAGAGAGAGAGAGATTAAAAAAATCAGTAAAGCTTTTAAAACGTAACCTTCCATGAAAGAAATGTCAATCGATAACAATTTCATTTAAGTAGGTACTAGATATAAAAGCCCGCAGTTGATTAAACCCAAAAAGCTTTACCTTTCACCGCAAACAGTCTTTGTAATATTATCTATTTGCCGAACGTTTAACCTAAATTACTGGACATTCGAATAAAATCGTCAGCCTCTGTCTTATTTTTTTTTTGTTTTTTTACGTAATAAAATAACTAAACAGCGACCCCTTACATCTATCTCAAACCACAGTCAACAGAACTCAGTTTAAGTGAATCAATTTTGAAAGTTAGCACTCAGTTTGTACTGATCGAGTTCAGTTGTAACGGTGAAATTGGGGCTTAATACTTAGTTGTACGAGTAAAATATTTTCAACTTTACGTGACGTAACCCCAGACTTATAAAAATAGTCAAAACCATTGTGATCTTTATATATTTTATTGCATAATATGACGTAATATTACAGAATAGGTTGAACTTTTTTAGCAAAATATAATATTGATATTAATAATAATAACATTTATGTTTTTAAATTGCTTAATTAAATAAGGTTATTTTAAATTTTTGGCCCCAGTTGTATTAATTGACTCCGTCACGAGAGTTGGCTACTAATATATCTAAACTTACTTTTAAATAAAATAACATTTTAAGTTATTCTGCTATATTTCTGCCTCAGAATACAGAAGAACCAGAACCCGTGAGCGCGCATAATACTGTAGCTACTCAAACTAGCCTTAAATAGAGTAGTTTGATGCGCAACCGATCAGTCACTTTGTGACCGTCGGAACGCGCTAACGTGTTTTACCCGTGACCAATTTCACGTAACTATGTCGTCTTGTGTCATTCCTACCTGTAAAAATGCAGTGGGTCTGAATAAGAAACAGGATGGGATCACATTTCACGTGTAAGTATCGCATTTAGGTATCGTCTTATTTAAATATTTAATTATTTTCTCAGATTTCAATTGTCATAGAGAGTGATGCGTCAATCTATGTTAGTGTTGCCAATATAAGAGTTTTGATTTACCCTTCTTTTTATTACCTTTTGAGGGCTTTAATTCGTTGTAGAATATTAATAAGTAATATAATAAAAATTAACCAACTTGAAAAAATAAAGTATAAAGCGTAAGTGCGGCTCGTATGTACCTAACCTAACAATCCTATTAAATAGTAAGTATGTTAGTCTATAGGACTTCTAAACAAATTTTTGGTGTGCGTGTGAGGGAGAAGGGGAGAGGGGGAGCGGGTATAAAATTATGTTTCTATATTAGCCATCTTAGATAGTGAAAAATTGTAATTGGCCCTAAGTTATTATTCTTTTTTTATGTAACTCTTGTACCTAGCTGTAAGTTTTTCGAATACTTTAAAATAAAATAAAAATATATAATTTTTCCATCACCCGTTAAAAGTGTGCAAACATCGTGTTTTATTTAATATAACTATCTATTTCTTGAGTTAATCAGGTAGGTACATAGTTATATAGAAAAGGACAATTTTTATTCTATTATCATATTACCTCCGAAACTCCCAAAATTTACCTCAAAAATGGGCAAATAATGCGAGAGCTAACAACACTACGCGAGGGACTTTGTTCTGTTTTTGGACACAGCGTGTAGCTTGTAAATACATTTGAATGCTACTTCTAGTACTTTCTGTATTCTAAGATTTCTGCACATGCCAAATTACACTATAATTATATGTAGTTATCTCGCGTATTCATAATAACAACCAATTCGCACAAACATAGGTACGTTCATGTTTATACAAAAACGGCTTCACTCAACTGATGACTTAGCTTCGTCTTAAGTTTTATTTGGTCTGAGAACTTAACGCTGTCGCATCGCATCAGAGCGTCATTCCTTCTTGTGATTAATAACCGACACGAGAAATAATTAATGGAACATTGCCTTCCATTCTCGAAACTGGCAAAGATTGTAAAGACGACCCAAAATAAATGTCAGACTTACTTTCGATGAAACGAATTTAAGAGATCACGCTGAAGAATTTCAATTAGCTCCCTTTAAAATAACGACTGCATAAAGTTGTTGAGAAGATATAATTAGTAAACGAAACCGCAAGAGGAAAAAGTTATTTGAAAATGTCTTCTTGATATTTCGGGCCTTATATTTCGCAAAAAGATCTCATAGAAAAGTTATGCGAAAGTATTTCGAGCATTTCAACAATGAGGTTGCTAGCTACGTCAGCCAGCAATATTTTGAAAAAAGAACATTAAACATTAGCTCTTACCAAGGGCTCTTACACTATAATTTTGTGCCTCACTCAGCGTCAGAATGGCCACTGAAGGCCACTCTATTAGGTATCATTTGACACAATATTTTACGATATCAATAACTATGATTTTCTCTTATCAGTTTTCTATTTTCATTTAACAACATGTTGTAGTCTCAAATCAACATTATGTTGACGAGTTTTGTAAAATTTCGTTGTTATGAGTGCAAATAAATATTTTTTTCATTAGGTTTGGTCATTTTAATTTAGTTTAGTTTAGCTTACAAAACCCGTAAAAATATCACTTTTTAAAATAATTTTTAAAATAAATTACATTAGATATGAATTTTACGAGCCTAATATTATAGTGACACTGTTAATCTCAAACAATAGGCCCTTAACGTGCTATCTGAATCGTAAAATATCAAAGTTCACAAGGTAATGCTGTGACATCAACAGCGCTGTTGGGTCGGTAAATTGACGTTATCTCTTTGCCCTTTAGGCCGCTTAATGCCTATCTATCCTAGCCTTGAACAAGAGACTAACCGTTTGCCTCGCTTGGCTAAAAAAATACCAATATTTTGGACTCAAATACAGCAATATCTAACCTAATAATACAATATAATGTATTTATAAGCATACTAACCGCGCCCCGCGGTTTTACCCGCGTTGTACCCATTCCCGCAGGAATTTCAGGATAAAATGTACCTCATAATATGTTATTTTGATGTATAACCTATATTTCTGTAAAGTTTCATTCAAATCCGTCCAGTAGTTTTTGCGTGAAAGAGTAACAAGATACATCCATTCTCACAAACTTTCGCATTTATAATATTAGTAGGATTACATAAAAATATCTAAACTACAATTAAACTTATTCTAAAATTTATTGCGTCATATAGAAGAAGTTAGTTGAGAAACAGACACATACATAGAAAAGGACAGAGAATTTGTCTATGTTACAAACATAATTCATACTTTATGGAAGCTCTATTGTACTCGTCGTAAAAATACATTTTAATTTCAGTCAGTTAATACAAAAGTTTATTATGTGTGGATTTCTTGGTTTGTTTTTTATGAGTTTGTCCTGTCTGTGGTGTAATATTCAGTAGAACATTTCGTTTTGGGTATTCTGGTGTTTTTAAGAATTTGAAATGTGTGCAATGATTTTTAGAGTTAGAATTTGCCTCTTATGTGTTTATGGGTATTGATTCATTCTAGCTTTATTATGTTCGAGTGGTTAATTCGAACCCTTAAAATTAAATCGGATTTAACTTCGATTGGGATTCAAACATAGTATTAAGTAAAGCGTTACGTGACATTTATAAATGCGTTTTTTTTAAAGTATCCACAATTTTACACTTGAGAATTATAGGTAGGTACTCGCACTTTTTCATTTCTTCGATAAGACAAGTTTAGTTTAAAAGTAATAAATCAAAATGCTACGTAAACTTAGTAAATTAATATCTATCTATTTAATACATTATTTTGTTAAAGTTGAGATGAGATTTGAAGAAGATTATTATGTTGTATTTCTAATAAATTTGATGTCTGCCCACGCAAAAACAGTGCTTCACTAAACAAGTTTATCAATTTTAGCTTGACAGTTGAATGTTATTACCAATATTATACGAGTTTAATACACCGTTTTGAGTGGTTCCAAGTCAATTGTTACTTATCGATAAGTTCAAGTGAAAGGCCATGAAAAACATTAGAAAACAATAATGTTTTAGTTTTTATTGATTATATACTTCCACACAGCTGATGGGTAAAAGATAATCCACTTAGTTAATGCTTAAAGTATACACTAGTAGGTAATCCACTCTCAGAATAAACATTTTCAACAAAATACCTTTCTTACTTATGTATTTACCTGTTTCGTGTCTAAAGGAACTTAACCAAATTTCAATTTAATACGTTTAATAGACAGCAACACCATTGAACTTTTTATACTAACTATAATATAATTAGGTAAAATCATTATTAATGAATTACTACGGGTTTTTTTGCGGCACAGAAGGTTGTTAGTAAGTAAAAACACTTACGAATAAACGGAGTAATACGTAAATAATGTGTAAAAATCGCGAAGGTTTCAAAAAGACTCATTCAAAGATCAGCTATTAGACTATTTCTCTTCAAATGTGAAGGTACCACATTCGCACTTTCAAGAAGGTTTGCACATGACTCTTACTTTTATTTAGCAAATAAACAAACGAAAAAAAAATTCAAATAGTGTTCTATTTTATTTCAAACTAGCTGTGCCCCGCGGTTTCACGCGCAGCGCCCCCGTTCCCGTGGGAATTTTGAGATTTTTATTCCTTATTTTTCTTATATAAAAACCTTGTCCTGACAATAAGGAACACATTAAAAAAAGAATCATCCAATTTGGTGCAGTCTGAAGTTATGCGCTTACCAACAAATTTGCGATTCATTATTATATTATACTCGTAGATAGATAATATTAATACAGTATAACTTAATATTAAATAAGTGTTCTATTTAACTAATTTATTTTAAAGTTTTGTGGTGCACAATACAATTACAGCTTTATTTCTCAAACATATTTATGTGCTAAATACATTTAAAGTTATTATTATTGTGCTATCCACCCTACTACGCTTACATAATTAAAAAAACAAATTAACATTTTCATTAAGCGGGAACCGTAAAAAGAACGTTTTTAAAAATGGTTTCACTTTATTTAGTCCGGTTAACCACACGACTTGAAACGGGCTAACGAGACAACTTTTTAAATGTAGGTATTTGTTAGCTTGAGACCGGGGAATTTAAGAAACACTGTTAGTAAACTTGGTCTGAATATTTACAGGCTTGGAACTGCCCGTATTTAAATGTCAAGGTAAAAATTGTCGTTTTGCATCTTCTTCTTCATCGAGTGGATGGTCAACTTGACCAATCCTGGTGTCAGAGTTATTTAGCCGCCAATGGCGTCTGACATGGCTCATGTAACGACTACTATCCGTAGAAAGTAACCGGGACCGACGGCTTAGCGTGCCCTCCGAAGCACGGAATCTTCTTACTTTTCGGGCAATCAGGTGATTCATCCTGCAATGCTCTAACCAAACTAAGGACAGATTCACAAAGAGATACACTTTCTCACTTTTGTTAATACCCTAGCACTAGCAACGCCTTTAACATTAAGCAAGTTACAAGCTTACAAGTTAACAAGTTTTCAAGTAATGAAAATAATTGAAAAATATATATTGTCGCATCACTAGAGGCAGCCCCGTGTTGAGCGGCTGCCTCGCCAGGAGGCCACGGGAGTGAAGACGCTGCCTCAAGCTGAGGCCTGCCGCGACACGTTGTATGCTCTTTGCCTCAAATTGAGGCTACCTACCCGAGGCTGCCTCTAGTGGATCTCATCCATTAACTCGCAGCTTGCAAACTCGCTCAATGTAAATATCAAAATAAAAGAGTACTAGTCATGGATTTGGGGTCTTTTTTGACACCTCATAGGTGACATTGAGAAGGATCCTCGTATCAATGTAATACTATTGTGAATATTTTCTCATTCACTATTATTTGTTCACAGATTCGAATGCTACTGAGTTACTGACAAACGGTAACGTTGTGCGAATGAATCCTCGAGGAGACCGCGACAGTGTCAAAACATTTCATATATGTGATGATAAATTATAAAATTATGCTCTCACCTGTGAACATACATCTCGGTTTAATATTAGATAGTGTTCTGTGTTTCTCTAAAGTGACGCTGAAACAACGAAGATAAGTACCTATGGGACTGGTATAGTTACTGTTAGCCGGTATCCCACAGTTGGGCAAAGGCCTCCCCCCATTTCCGCCACTCTTCTCAATTTAAACCCACCAATCACCAGTACCCTTTGTAAATGTCTCGTAACATAATATGTAATTTGAGTTAATGGTTTTGTATAAAGAAATATCAATACACCTAAATCAATACCATCGGTTTACTGACGTCAATGGCTTTCATTGATGTTCACTGAAGCTGATATTCAGTATGACGTTCAAGTACATTCACCGTTGTTTCCTGACGTCATTGACACTAGCATGTTACTTTTGTTATACCAAACTCTGGTACTAAGGGTGGGTTGTTACAAATGGTCGGTTATCGGTAACATACGATCGTTTAACAGATCTTTATTTTTATTTTTTCTCTGTTAAATACAAAGCGTTGTTTCACAACTTCAGTGACATTCTGTTAAAGTATTCGGGCGGCCAGTGGAAAGGCCTAATTTTTCATTTCACGCCTGGTGAGACTGAGTGTGTTAACGTTTACTGGTGCGTAAGTGTAAGCTGAAGCAACCCACCCTAAATGTTACGTAAAGATGAGATGTCTAAGTGACTAAAAGCCTTATTCATAAAAGCTTATTATCAGCACTTTAGGTATCAAATGGTTTGTCCCTTTCCGACATACGCTATTTGCCAAAGAGCGAAAGAGACAAAACACTTTAAAACACTGTTCAAGTTAAATATCGTTTATGCATAAGGCGGTAAGTCGTTTGCTGCCTGTTTGCTGCCTGCAACATAATTAGCAAAAAATCCGCAAATAGCGGAAGACAGCATTTGTAACTATTGCTACTATATTCTTCGACCAGCTTGTTAGGCAAAGGACTCAATGTATTTACACCATTAGTAGAGCACGTAATGTATGAGAATGTGATCGATTTCATATGTTAATTTTTTATAAAATGTACATAATTATTATGATCTCCACAGTACTTAAAGCCTTCGTGATATTTTACTCGTATTATTTTTCATGACTAAGATTTTAAATGTTTTTGTTGTCTTCGGAAGACATTTTTCTGAGATTGAAGTCTTAAAAAATAAGCTAATTGTAAATACAATAAAATTTCCTTATTTTTTTCAAATTGCTTGGTACAAAATAAAGGTTTAAGCAGTCTTTAAGACGTAATCTAGATTCCAATCTATTTTTTATTATTTGTAGTAAGTATAAGTTTTAATACAGGGTGTGGTTGAATGGTTGTTGTCAGGAAAAATACTTTTAAATATACAAGGTGTCCCACATCTTTGCAAAGGGGAAAAGCTGTTGATTTTTGAAATTTTGCTTTTTTGGACATCTTGTATAGAAATATAATTATACTTACAATGTAACTTTAAGATATAACTACAAGTTTTATTTACTAGCTACCTGTATATTCGCATTAAATACTTTTTTATTAATAAATTATGTAGATTTATAAGATTTTCTCTCTGATAAATCAGTACCCCATCTTTGTAAATATATAGTTACATTAAATAAATATAGACAATACATAAAATATTTTTGGGGACAGTTTGTCATTTGAATATTATTATTATAATGTAGTTTTTGTAATAATTGTAAATAAAAATAATCATGATTTTTAATAAAATTGTTGTTGGCATTTCAGATTTTTTATTTGAAGTTTTTTTAGTTTTCAAGTACTTTTGGAAACTTAGTAAATCATTCAGGTGGAGGCAAATTAAAGTTTAATATTACATAATGTTTTGTAAAAAAGCTCTGCAATGTAAGTAACATTAGTACATACAGGTCAAAGACGGACCGCTAACTGCAATGGTTTCTACGAATCTCCATGAAATTGACTCTAAATGAGTGTCCAGTGTCCAGACCGCAGTCGATGCTGCAGCCGCGGCGTGCAGCGACCGCGACGTTAAACTAATAAAGTCTGATATTAATATAATACTATAAGGTAGTATCTATAAATATCCTCTCTAACTAATATCAACTAATGAAGTTGCAACGATTTCTTTGTTAACGTAATAACCTACATAAGAGAACAACATTTGTTTCACCTGGTGAACCTGTGGTGAACTTTATCCTAACATTAATATCACAAGAGTTTGTTCCTCGTTGTTTGTTCTAATTTGTATGATAAACTTCAGTATTATCGAAACGTAACTTTTACTAGTGCGTATTAGTAGTTCGGTTTGTTAGAGTTCGTGGTCCTCTGTACCAAGGTAGACTTAATGAAAGACTCCGATGCTGCCTTTCTGTTAACTACTGGCCCGGAAAAATTAAAAAGGCCATTGACACGATAAAAGAAGAAGACTAGTTTAGGTCTATTGGATAGAATTCAAAAGATAGTGTAATGAGATTTCTTTACATAGTCCCATGTAAATGAGAGACAGTTAAATACTATGTCACGAAACTAAATAAAATGACACGGTGGTATAATAGAAGTAGGTATTATGGAAGTTTTAATATGACAAGGTGTTTAATATGCTTAACATTTAATCTATACTAATATTATAAAGCTGAAGAGTTTGTTTTGTTTGTTTGTTTGTTTGTTTGTTTGTTTGTTTGTTTGTTTAAACGCGCTAATCTCAGAAACTACTGAACCGATTTGAATAATTCTTTCACTGTTAGATAGTCTATTTATCGAGGAAGGCTATAGGCTACATTTTATCCCGGATTTCCTACGGGAACGGGCACAACGCGGGTAAAACCGCGGGGCGCTGCTAGTGGTACATATAAAACGAATTTGCGTTCTATTAACATGACTAGTGAGCTCACGTTCAAGCAATAATGTGTAAGCGGTATCAATATTGTCGCTTCGAAATGCCAACATTTATTTTTACTAGTCGTGACTGCAGCTATTGGAAGACACGGAACCCAGTTTACAATTCTCATTCATATGGTGTTGGAATAAAGGTGTTTTTCTTTTGTACTAACGTAAAAGAATTTATACCGATTTGTAATAAAGTGCAAAGAAATCGCAAAAGTGAAATGTCATGTCCAATATCAATTATTAATGGAGCGAGAATACTCCTATCTCCGGTTTGTGCAGATGGATTCTTTTACCCAATACTGATTGAATATAAATGCGAAAGTAACTCTATTAGAACTTGGTTATACTTTTGTTCTGTAATCATAGAAGATCGTATTTACTGCCAACGAAAGAATGGAAGTTATATGTGAGACCACTTTCTTATTTTTTTGACAAATTTTATAAAACTCTACTACTTGATATGTCAATTTTGTGAAACATAAACAAATTGTAATATTTTATTCGATTGCGTGAGATCAGTGACACTAGCTTTCAAGTTCTTTACATAACAACTAATTCTACTAGTGCTTGTGTAGTTTGAATAAGTAATGTTAACTCATCTCTTTTTTTTTACTATTAATTGAAACGTACGTTAATGTCATTATTATTTATTTAAACGGGAACTTACGTACGACGGAGACTACTGTCGAGAGTTCCTCGACACGTTTTGGCCACATACGGTGGCCTTCATCAGGAGGTGGGTGAAGCGCTCGCGACAGTGCGAGGAGAGACGCTGTCGCGAGCGCTTCACCTCCTGATGAAGGCCACCGTATGTGGCCGAAACGTGTCGAGGAACTCTCGACAGTAGTCTCCGTCGTACGTAAGTTCCCGTTTAAATAAATAATAATTAACTCATCTCGATTGTTAAGCAACGTGCAGCTCAATCCCTACTTGGATGGGTTGCCGATAGTGGCATTTCTATCTGAGCGCTACCGTGCCTTCGATAGACACGTTAAATTGTCGGTCCCGGTTGTTTTAATCGTCTGACCATGTCGGAGGCCTTTAGGCGGTCTAAAAGCTCCGACTCCAGGGTCGGCGACTAATCTACTCGAACTTCTTCATCTTCTTCTTCATCGAGTGGATGGTCAAACTGACCAATCCTGGTGTCAGAGTTATTGATCCGCCAAAGGCCTCTGACATGGGTCATGTAACGACTTCTATCCGTAGAAAGTAACTTAAATACTTTTTTGCTACTTATCTCAGCTTCTGGTTAATTTATCTGGCTTTGCATTAACGACGCTGTTCGTGATTTTTGGGATGGAATGGTGATATTAAGCTAATCTGTTGCCGTATAGTAATTATAACATTACCCAATCATTATACTGGTCCATTTTGAAACCCTATTATGATCCCACATATCTATAAAAATAAATGTTCCCTCTGAAGTATATTATGTAGATTCTAAGGTTTTATAAATAGTAAATGGAATGAGACTCATCTGTGTATATGAAAAAAGGGTTTATAAATATTTTGAATAGGTGTAAGTAATGGGTTTTTACATAACTTTCGTGGTGTGTAATGGCAGCAATTATGTGCGTACCTTTCCATTTAGACTCTAGAGGTTTGACAAGCCCGTTGGCAAAGTGGCATGTAAGTACGTTTTTCCGTGTCGGGGATTGCGCGTTCGATTCCCGCCCGGAGTCAACGATAATGTGCAGAGTTGTTGGCGATGTCGTCTGGACATATATTCATTCTAGCAGTGCCCCGCGGTTTTACGGATGTCAATTATACATATATTCATTCTAGCAGCGCCCCGCGGCTTTACCTGCGTTGTTCGTGTTCCCGTGGGAATTTTAGGATGAAAAGTAGCCTATAACCTTCCCGTTGAATGTGTCTATCCATTACGAAAAGATTTTTTCAAAGCAGACTGGTAGTTCCTGAGATTAGCGCGTTCAAACAAACAAACAAACAAACTCTGCAGCTTTATAATAAATAATTACGCAAAATAATTTTTAAGTATAGATGATGTCTTTATCTATGTAACAGTATCAGTTAGTTTGGAATAGACGAATAAGTAATTTGACCTTAAGTAAATAAGATGTCTTAAAATTCTACCACCACCTTGATGAAGATTGCATTCTTTAATACAAAAAGTGTATTTTTCTCATTTTCATTTACCTTCCTACATTGTTCTTTAAGGACGGTTCTCTACCTCTTTTTATGGCATTAATCTTGTCTGATGGTCGGTCAGTCATTCATTATGAAAGTGGTTTTGCATTTTAAAATAATGCTGTATAAGATTTGAAGACTTACTTATACTGGAGAAAACTTTGTAGAAAATGTCCTAGTAATTAAATGTAGGTAAGGGAAATACCCACAATTCTTAGGGCAGTTATGATCTACTAGAAACCCCGTGGTTTCTCCCATTTTGTTCCCGTTTCCGAAGAAATTTTGCTCCCGTTTTTCGTTCAAATTAGATTAATAGATTGTGCTTGTAAATGCATACATACATACATTTAAACATCAATATCTGCAAAAAAGTATGTCCATACATCCTCGCAAACTTTGAATTAATAATATTTATAGGTTACTAGCTGCACCCAGCGGTTTTACCCGCGTTGTGCCCGTTCCCGTGGGAATTTAAAAGCCGCTCGATCGATTTTGTGCAAAATTCATATAAACCATTTACTAAATAGTCCGAATAAAGCCTAAACCTTTGGTTTAGATAAGTGAGCCCGTTCATGAGTTATAAAATTACAACGATTGATTTTTATATATAGAGATAAAGTAGGAATATATGTAGGTACACTTTTTACTCCACTCTATTAAATTAAATCATATTCACCTGTTAAACCCCACAAATAAATTGCATAAGCACGAACTTTGTAATTGAATATTCCACTATTCCAACATAGAGTTCGACAAATAGGTAAACTACAGCCTCGCCCATAAGTTATGTCAATTTTACAAAGTGCAAACACAGCTAATGCATTTCATTCATAAATTGATATTGGGTTCGTATGATCTGGCTCTGGAACCCACTCAATGTCATCATTAGTATCCGTTTCACATTAGCGACCATGATTTCCTATTGGATTAAAATTGAACTATTTCAGTTATAGCTAACTGCAATCGACCTGAAATAATTCAATGAGACATTGACTACTAATGATGTTTATGTATACAATGTTGGACTCATTTCTGTGAACTGATAATGTCAGATTATAAAATAATTCTGAATTCTGAAATGTTGGGCGATCCGAACGAAGAAAGTGCCCGGAGTAGCACACTCTGAGCAGTACAAGCTGAGGATTCTCCAATTGCTTTTAATAATTATTACTTTTATAACATACAATTTTATGTAATTTTATATACTTTAAAAGCAATGAGTGACTCTTTTGAATATACTATTAAGCTACTTAGTCCTGTCCATTTGAGTCAGTCTTTTCAGGGCCATCCATACCTCGACAAACACTGCCCAAATAAACAACATATTATGACATGTTGTTTCGCCCCACATACCATAAAATAATTGGTGTTCAGTATTTATATCTACGTACATCAAGCTAGACGTCCCCGTATCCAATAGATCGTCTGAAATATTTCCAAGTAATAACACTTGAGAGTAGTTATGGTACTGCGATTAACTACTTGGACAGGCGCCTTTAATGGCCTGTTACTGGGACGGCCAAATCCCAAAATTATTATTTAAGTATCAGATATACCGTAAATACTTCATCTAAAACGGCATGTTGCCAACGGCAGAGAAAGACTGACGCCAGTCATATCCGCCGTTAGAAAGAATACATTCTTACCTACTCAATTATAAATCCACACCTACTTATCTATAGGTACTTATATAATGAAGCTGAAGATTATGTTAGTTTGAATTTAAATGATGTTAATAAAATGATGATAAATGTTAGTTTAAATGATCTAATCTTTACAATTACCGGTAAAAAGTAAAGTATTAGCCTGTAATGTCCCACTGCTGGGCAAAGACCTCTCATCTCACTGAAGATATCAGTACAGCGAGGAGGATTAGGCGTAATCACCACGCTTGGCAAATGCGGGTAGGTGATCTCAAACCCGAGCCTAACGGTCGTATTTTTATTGAAACCTTCTAAAAAGTTTCCTTATGCGCGCACTTTTTTTTTAGATTTGACAGTTGGCTAATTCAAACAATCCGTAGTCAGAAAAAGCTGATTCATCTTTTTCATTTTTCCATACAATAAATACTTTCTTAAATTGTATTCTGAAAAAATATTGACGCAACTTTATAATTTACTTATTACTTAAGTACGTATCTAGTACAAGTCTGGTACAATAAAAACCATCTAGAATCATCCCTGACCCAACAAACTTATACCGAATTGTTAAAAATAAAAAGGTTTTTATTTACTTTGCAAACATGATACCACTCCTTTATCCATTTTTCGTTGTCATACATAATTTTATGATGCGCAACGAATGGTCTTCGGGGACTTAGGCAGTCTTCTATCAAAGGAATCAATAACACACCAACCCAAACAAAACGTGACCAGTTTAATCACTACATAGTATAAAATAAAGTCGTCTCTTTTTCGTGTCTGTCACACTGTTTGTCTGTCTGTATGCTTAAATCTTTAAAATTACGCAACGGATTTTGATGCGGTTTTTTGTAATAGGTAGAGTGATTGAAGAGGAAGGTTTTTATGTAAAAAAATTCCCGAAATTCCCACGGGAACGGGCACAACGCGGGTAAAACCGCGGGGCGCTGCTAGTGATAAATAAGTTTAAATATTCAAATACCTATTGCCGATATTAAATAATTTTCGAACACCATAATTTAGCACTGTATATTGTAGGTGGCGTTATTGGCTATAACTACGTTCATACTTTTCCATAACTAAAGCCAATAATATCTTCTAAATACATCACTACATACTCGTATTAAAAAATAAAGTCCCCAGCCACGTCTGTCTGTCTGTCCGCAAAAAACTCAAATACTACTGCACGGATTTGGACGCAGTTTTATAAATAGATAGAGTGATTCAAGAGGAAGGTTTATATGTATAAAAAAATCCCAAAATTCCCACGGAAACGGGCACAACACGGGTAAAACCACGGGGCGCTACTATCTATTAAATAAAAGAGACTTATTGAGAATCGCCACTTGTTTAAATATCAAACGGAACGCATTACCACCAAGATCAAACTTAAGACCAAACCCGCAGATTTTAATGATTTATATAATAATTTCTACTCGTAATAACCGTCCGCGAAATGTTAAACCACTCGTTGGCAAATTGCCAATTTAATATCGGTTCAACGATATGTTCCAGTAGAATATTTGAAGTAGATAATAGACCTAAACCGCGGTTACACAGTGAACTGAACTATATATAACCGTTGTTTTAAAAAAATTGTGACGAACGTATTTCTATCAAATATCAAACGAACGCCTCGATGGTCTAGAGGTATGTGCTCTCGCCTACCAAGACTGAGGTTCCGGATTCAATTCCCAGGTCGAGCGTAAACATGTTTCCTACTTTTCAAACATGATTCGGGTTTGAGATCACCAACCCGCATTTGGCAAGCGTGGTGATTATGCCTAATCCTCCTCACAGCACTTCTTCAGTGAGATGAGAGGACTTTGCGCAGCAGTAGGACATTACAAGTTTAATCAAAATCAAATACATACAGACGAACAGCTTTTCGGGACATTTTTATATTTGTAAAAGATATTACTCTATAGATTATTTTCCTCGATAATGCCCAGTACACAAAATATTAACTTTCTTAGTATAAATTGCCTGTGAGGATTCAAAGCAAAATTTAATAAAACCCCTTTTCTAGTAACTTTCTTAAACCGTGTCTGAATTTCATTTTCTTAAGTGCTTCTAAATAGGTGCGCTTATTTGAATAAAAAGAAATGGTACAGACTGTCTACTGAAGAACGGATTTGCTTTCCAAAATGTAATAATAAATATGGAATAGGTTAGGTTTACCTTTTCCCTTTATAAATGGTGTTTCGCTTCATTAAGGTGTATTATTTCAGTTATAATTGAATTATAAGGGTGTAGATAACGAAGTTTTTAATATTTTTCTAATCGATCGCTTGTTCAAAAAGTAGTAATTATATGTCTGAAGACATGATGTTGTATACTTAATATGTACTTAATTCCGTACATGAAAAAATGAACGCATATCACATAATTAAAAAAAGTTTTTCTAAATTGCAGTAACTACTAACTATACAAGCATAAATCTTTACTTTAACATTAAAATAACTTTTCAAAGTAAATCTGGGAAGGTACAGTTGGCATAAGTGACCGGTTACTATCTACCAATATTATGGTTGGTTTGGTTTTTGGAAAGCAGAGTAGAGACTAGAGAGCCTACTGGCACGTATTTACTGGTAACCAAGGTAACCAAATTTTTCGCAAGAGAAGAACTTAAACTTATCTGCAGACTAGAAGCTGTAGAATAAAACTCAGCTGGTACTTTCTAAAGGACCTTTACCGGAACGAAAAGTGTTTGTTACCCATTTCTATGCCAGGGCCGCGGGTGGGGCAAACATTACTTACTTTGCCAAATTCGTTGCCAACTTTGCCGGCAGTTTGTTTAAATTGTTTAATGATGACACTTTTAAGATTTGTGACGACATTTTACAATGATCGTTATTTCAGATTCTTGAGATAAATGGTGATCACTACATATTAAAAAACAAAGTTCCCGGCAGCGTCTGTCTGTCTATTTGCGATAAACTCAAATACTATTTGCACGGATTTTGACGCGGTTTTTTTAAATAGATAGAGTGATTCAAGAGGAAGGTATATGTATAACAATTCTTGAAATTCCCACGGGAACAGGCACAACGCGGGTAAAACCGCGGAGCGCTGCTAGTTATTAAGATAAACACAAGAGTTTTCTTACTTTTCGTTTCATCCAGTGTGCATTGCATTGGAAAAAATCCTACCAAAGTTCTTACTTCGGTAGGATTTTTCAAGTCGGTTAAAAATAAATACTGGGCATGAAGAGTGATAACAAACATGTAAATAAGTAATTTATACTGAGTAACTAAACTAATCTAGTTTAGTTTTGTTTGAATGAACCTTCGTCTGATATAATATGTTTATTTATGAACTCATTTAATCCATGGCTGCAAAGAAAACCACGCGCTCCTTCCAAAATAATTTATATTTTCTCTAATTACACTTTACATGTGTTTCGTAATGATACAGTGCCGTCATTCAGCACACAAACGTGAGTTTTAAACAATTACTTAATTGCGGCTTAATGAATTCCTTATTTTATGATCTTCAAGATTTTACTTAAGTAATGAGCGTTAGGCAAAATAAGGACGAGATGGCGAAATTAAGAAACGTTAGCAAAATCATTTTACTACAATTTCAAGGGTCAAAAAATGAGATGTCACCAATTGAAATGGCATTGGAATTAACGAGAAGGGCTTTCAACGTACAATTTGATAATGTGGGACATTTCTTGGGGAAGTATGAAAAAATGTTACGTCTGGTATTCAGAATCACTCACCTTTACCTAAAAGGTGCCTACAGGAAGGACATAACATCCTGAACTATCCATCAAAAGCCTATCACGTTTCTCGTTTCTCAAATTATGGAAGATCTCTTTAATTTTATGCAAAAAGTGAGCCTTAGTTGACATTTTTTCTAAGACAGTTGTTCAGAAAACTTTTTGTCTGAACATAATTGAAAATTTATAATTAAAACCAGTGCTTTCTTGTAAAGGAATATCTGAAAGGATGACAGTTGGTTTAATCTTTCTTCCTTACGATGATTTACATTTAAGACATACATAGCAATAAAAGCTTGTTAAACATAACGTAAAAAAGCAAAAAAAAAGCATAGGTATGAGCAAAATCTCTTGGTCGGCGCCTCACTCTTGAGGGAGATAGTCAGTCGGTTTTGTGCATATTTACTACATAGTACATAGTTAGTACCTACTCTGTCACAAACCGCTGATGTAAAGTTTTACTGACACAACCAGTTTGTCAGTGTCACACCCGTAACACAATCATTGCTCTTCAAATTCGGAAATAACTATTTTCCTTCAGATGTTGTTTGTATACTTAGTGCACCTAGTTTGTACACTTTTTAAAGAACGTTGGCAAGTTTTTAACGCATTGATTGTTTAATTTGAATCACTCAAAACTTTGTCTTAAACATTCACTTCAGACAAAGTTTAAAGTTTAAACCAAATATTTTTATTCAGTTTTGGCCCCAAAGTTGGCGTTAAACAAATAAACTATTATAAACTTGTTTAATCTAAACGAAACGTAAGAAAGTTAAGTATGAAACAATACGAGTAGGAAAAGGAGTATTTTAGGAATCCAATCACAAAAACCCTCAGAAGTTGATGCGGTATTTATTTAGATCGTTCCCCTGGATACCTTCGCGTAGACCCTATTATAATGCAAACAAAATTTTGGGAAACCGCTTTTGATATCGGCGTTAAATATTAGCTTCCAATTACCTCAGACAAGTACTTTACAAAGAATCAGTATCAATAGAAAGTAAGCAATGTTGCTGATAATATCGCTTTTTTGAGAGAGTAGTTATTGTTTTGTATAAGATCAATACGAATGAAGCAGAAGGAAGACTAGACGTAATCGCCACGCTTGCTACTGCTGGTAATCAAAACTCGAGCCATGTTTCAAAAGTAAATGTATCTCTCGACCCGGCAATTAAATCCAAGACCTGTCTTACCAGGCGGATGGACATATCACTAGACCACCGAAGCCTAATTGAATAGCTGAACTAAAGGCTACGAGGAACCATTTCATACATTGAAATGTACATATATTAATTGCTAGCAATGCCATGTTTAGTCGCTTCATACCTGCTCCTGTGAAAATACCGGGATTAGAATACTTTTGAATGTAGTTATCACATACAAAAATATATTTTCAATTCCCGTTAGTAGTTTTAAAGATTAACGCCTTCAAACAAATAAACTCTTCAACTTATTACGTATAAGATATTTTCTCAACCTTTGAATAATTTTACATGCTTTACGTGTGTTTCATAACTCAATACGTTAGAATCTAATTACCTTATATGAATAACATATATGAACGTGGCGTGCCTTGGAATGAAACTCATATATAACATTTATTGAAATAAACTCCAATACAAAATGTTTATGGTGTAACACTTATTTGAAAGGAGCAATTACGTATATGTATGTATGTATACTCACCAGTTTCTTTCATACGGTGAGCTTCTTCAGAAGTTAGAACGATATGTAACTGGCTGCATCTCGCCTGTCAACGGCCAAGTGTATCGACATACACAAATGTACGTAAATGCTTGTTTCATATAAGAAATAAGGCGTAATCAACGTTTTCCGACAAAACTAGCCTAAAGACGATGCACGGCATTCGGTGACCGAAGTCGCAAAACAATTTCGGCGACCGCATTACGTGAAAACTTAATTACGCCATTATTTATATACATTATACATTACTTTTACGTATAAACCTTTTCTGTAGAAATTTAAAGGTACCTATATCTGTGTCTTTTCCGTTTGCTTCCGTATTTTTTACTTCAACATTTTTTGTTATTCCGTTTTCGATGTAACTTACTATTTCTGGACTCTTGTCATCTTTTGGACCCTCTTTTATGAATGTCTCATTTTCGTTTTCTAAACTTGAGGTTAATTTGTTTTTTCTTACCGCTGCTTTTTTTGTGGTTTCTGATATTGGTGGTTCAGACACAATATCGTCTTCTGGATGGTAAGGGTTGTTGTAAACGGCGGTATCGTCAAAGGATTTCCTCATAACGTGATCCGATATACTCCTAAAGACATTTGAAGACAACAGTGTCCCCATCATTTTCAGCAAATCTTCAGAATCCATCTTTAAACTTATCTCTTTAGTTTCAATTTTGTGAACGGTTGTCATAGTTATTAATATACAGATTTTTATTATATTTTCCACAGAGAAACTCATCTTGTTAGTTCAGTTTATAGTTTTAGTAATAATGATTGTTTAGAACCGTGAAATTGGTTTTAAAGTGTTACTTAACATGTTTTAATTAACATTTCTTATCTGGATTGTGAGACGGGGCTAGAGGTGGATGGAGTGTGTACATAGAAAGCATCTGTACATCTGCATACTAACGTAACGTATTAAGCTCTGGTTGGATGACCTGGAACATGATCTCCAAAGCACTAAGCAACTAAGTAGTCCGTCTTCTTCATAGAAGTAGTCCGTAAAACATAGCCAAGCCAACTAAGTAGTCCGTAAAACATAAAATTTATTTTGTCTGAAATTGGTTGACGCTTTTAAACTATCTATCCATCCACTATTTCATTTACTTGCATCATCTCTAATCTATCTTTGTGCCTGTTTACTTTCAGATCAGATCAGAAGTTTTTGCAGTAACAAACATACAATCATACATTCTCACAGACCTTTATTAGAGATAAGGACATTATTATTTTAAGACAAAAGTCCTATTACAGCTATATTCCTATTAATGTATAATATAGTAAACATCCGATACATGGGAACTAATATAAACAAAACTTCCATTATGGACATTCGGCCCGAACCCGCAAAACTTTGCTTATTGGTAAACTAATAGGTGTTCTTCTGTAGACGACGCAATATCTTTGAAGAGATCGGACTTTAAGATGTTTATTCAACTGATTGGTTTTGAATTCAGAAGGTTTGGATACGAAACAGAGATGTGAATGGACTAATGGCCATCCATTGTGTAATGTGTGAAGGATTTTCTATGAAAGCCAGTGTCGCCAAACTTGCTCATTTGAACATTACATACTGTATGAATTTGATCCCTGGTTTATTATTTATCAGAGCTATACAGTTCAACATTTTCTTATTGATTCAGGACCATGACAAACATTTTCAAATATTCAGCATTATTATATCTGCCAGAGTTAATAATATTACCGACATCTGTAGTTGCAAGACCCCATTTATGACGCGAGACGCGGGGCGTTGCGAATCGCGTGTAGTTGGGTGACGAACAGCGTGTTGTTCGTTAATTTCCTTTAACCGAGACGCGGCGCGAGTAGTATGTATTTATTAGGCCTCAAAACAAACATAACAATTAAAATATGGTAATAAATATATAAAGTACGATGATTCACGCTATAGCGTTAGCTGTGTCACGTATATCAACGCCCACATTCAGAAATTATTAAATCTAAGGGCCAACACTGCGGTAAGCGTGCACACGTCGCGTGCGCACGCGGCGGGCGCACGCGGCGGTTCACTTTTATGTGAAACAGCACGCGGCGTGCGCACGCTTAACGCAGTGTCGGCCCTAAAGATTTACTAAACAAATATACCTAATTTTAAAATACACGCCAAAGTAAGAACTAAAACCAAATAAATTTATATCGAAACTCTTATAACTAAATAAAAAAACAAAAACATTCAATTTCAAGACTTTCAAGATACCTATAAGAAAATTATTGAGAAACTGTCAGTACCGGTGTGTGTGCCAGAGAAAACGCGTGAGTGAATGGGTGTAGTGTTGCATATGAAAGGGTATATATGTGACTTTGTGTGTGGTTTACTGAGTTAGTGTGGATATGACTGTTTGTGCGTGAGAGAGGGTTCTAGGGAAGTCGATGTCCGCCGTGACGCCCGCGGCCTAGCGTGTAGCGTAACGACGTTCACCGCGTTGGTAGACATCCGTGTAGAACCATAAAATACAAACACGCCGCGGGCGTAAGATCGCGTCTTCGTAACGCACTCTACTACTGTAGCGTAGTTGGACTAAGCGATGTTAGTTCATTGCAATTGTTAAGTAACGTGCAGCTCGGCCCCTACTTGGATGGGTGGCCTATAGCGGCATTTCTATCTGAGCGATACCGTGCTTCGGAGGGCACGTTAAGCTGGCGGTCTCGGTTGTTTCAATTTTGTTTGTCAGATCCTGCCGGAGGCCTTTCGGCGGTCTTAAAAACTCTGACACCAGGGTTGCCACTAACCTACTTGAAATAAATAAATACTCTACTACACTACCAACATAAAGCTATACATTTGAATTACGTGCGGGCCGCGACACCGCACGCGACGTTGGTTGTCCCACGCCCTGTAGATGAGAATAACTTATCACATATTTGACTTCAGCAAGTTAAACTAAAGATTGTCCAGCTAGCCTGGAGTTCGCGATGGTTCCATCACTGGGACTTACAAAGCAAATTAGGAAATCGCAGTTAGAGGCGTAATCCCTTCATTGGTATATTTCCAAACTGTCAATCACACTTCACTACGTAGTCCTAAAAGCGACATTTATTTACTGAGACTGCTAATAAAATGTTATTAATAAAGGCTACAATTGAATAGTCCCCAGTAACGCTTATAAATTATTCAACTCACGTTCGTATCAAAAATATTCAGCTACTTGTTCCGACTCTAGGTCTCGGGACCGTAATTAGTCTGTATTGTTTTGATGATAAACAGTTGTGCTTGTAATAATTAGAGGTTCTTGCTTATTGGAGTCATAAAATGTTTGGTTTAATTAGTTTGTTTGCTGTCGTGGAATAATGATAACCAAAACGAATGATATATTCATATGTATTTCAGTTTAAAAATGAATTTAACTAAAAATGTTATACTTAATTGAAAAATTGACAAGCCCGTTGGCACAGTGGCAGTGAGAGCGCTTACTGTGTCGGGGGTTGCGGGTTCGATTCCCGCCCGGAGTCAACAATATGTGCAGACATAGTTGTTGGCGACGACGTCTGGGTGTCAATTATATATCCTTATAATTATAAAGTATTTGTGTATGTATATGTAGTAGTATCAGTTAATTAGATTCCATAACACAAGCTTAGAGCTTACTTTGGGTATAATTAACCGTGTGTGAATTTGTCCAGGTATATTTATATTTATTTATTTATTTAAATGAAACGGGTCTGTATCGCGTTAGATAATTAAACGTTTTTACTAAAATACGTACCCGACGTTTCGAGCGGATTACACCGCTCGTGGTCACGGGATAACTGGCTGGAGAGGCGAATATTCACTGCACAATATTGTTTTTTCCAATTACCCGCACAAACTACCCGCACAAAATGTTTATCACCAAATTGTTAGTCATTAAGTTGGCGACACACCACGCTCACTACATCCAAATTTTCGGTAAATTTTTTGTGTTGCCTACGACCATTAATTACCGGATTCTACATGGACGAGAGCTTAAAAAAATGTTTTCATTGATATTGTAATAATTATTGGGAGTAAAAGATGTAAGCAACATGTAAATATAACGAATGTAACCTTTTAAAAATGCGAAGAGACAAAGGAAGACAAGACATACATTCATTAGCTAATTACACAAAAAAGAATGACAGTAAACGCCTACCTTTTTAATATCTGTAAACATTTTTTCCAGGAACGAGTTCACGTTGGTACACATTTCAGGGTCCTCAAATTCCCTAAAAAGTTATTGCACAGGTAAAGTTACCTTTTTGGGACAGAATGGGAGAAGCTACACTAGTCAACCCAACGTGATTTCGGTCGGAGCATGTACCAAGACGCGATATCACTGACAGGATCTTATGTGGAGTGTGCAATTTGTTTATGTGATTGTGTGAATTCAAATTGCACACGGATATAATACTGATATTCCACGGATATAATAATACGTATTTATAGGTTAGTTATAGTTATATTGAATAGTAAGATAGTTATAGTTATATCGGATTGAATATCAACTTGTCCTATCCCTAACCTACCTGACTATCTACCTGACTTCGCAGTTTTACACTATTTTTCATTGTTCAATACGATATAAATGTATATTCGCTTCGCATTTAACCACGAAAGAAGAATATTCGTCAGTAAAATGAAATCAATAAACCTATTTTCCTCTTCAGAAGGAATCGTCGGTTCGGAAATTGACCATATTAGTCTATATAAATCTTTTAAAGAAAAATATAATGTAATTGGCCTCTCCCATCTTCTAGCGTGATAAATTTTGAATCTATTTCTGCTAAGTACCCAATTTTCTTTCTAACTAATGTCATTAATCCCAAGGGTTTTAACTTCTTCTATTTTTAACTTAAAGCTTAGGATTGCCCTTAACATTTGTCTTAGAACAATCACGTAACACGAAACTAACCACTTTCAAACATTGAACTGTTTGTTACTAAGACCCTTTGTGTCATAGTTCCAATTAAGTTTCCAAATAGTTTAGTGTTAAATATACTATTAACTACTCCTCGTTCGTTCGTAACGTCTTAATTGGCAAACTAGAGAAGAAAAGGTCGAATGAATGTTACACTCCTATTACACAAGTAAACAGATCCCTGATAACTTTTTCAAGGGAAACTAATCCTTACATCAGATTTTGAGAAAAACCACATTTTTTGAAATCGTTTAAAATGAAAACAATTTTTAAAGTACATCCTTTATAAACCATAAGAATTTCGAAATATCACTGACTGAGATATCAATGTCGAAAAACGTACAGACTAAATGGTCTCCTATTGTTTGGGCTAAATATTGTTTCAAAGGAGTTAAGTGGCGCGTTCGTCGTGGGCTGCAGTGTTCTCTCAGTCTACGGCAATCAGAACTATGTATGTGCTGTCAGGCTATAGCCTGTCAGAGGCTTCGTGTTGCAACCACAGGTCCGCCTTCGATCAACGCGCACCTTTATAATCAAATTAATTACTTTTTGAGCTGTAAAGTCCAATTAAAAACTAAATTAAAAAGTCTATCAAAGGTATGGATGACTTATGTAATTCTATACTATTTATTCTTCAGTACTAACTAATCGTATGGAAAAGTTAATGAGTTTAATATTAGATGTATGTTGTTAGAGGATACCTGACTTAGCTTTATAGCAAGTTCTTCTTCTTCTTCTTCATCGAGTGGATGGTCAACCTGACCAATTCTGGTGCCAGAGTTATTGAGCCGCCAAAGGCCTCTGACATGGCTCATGTAACGACTACTATCCGTAGAAAGTAACCGGGACCGACGTTCAAGTTACGATATCTATTTAAAAATTAAATTAATTAAAATTTAAAAAAAAATCTCGGACATGGTTCATCTTGTACGCTACGAGGTAGTTTTAAACTTACGTAGACCTCTACAGATGTTCGTAGCTAAACATAATCTCTTCGTATAAACATAAGAAGTAATTAAGAAGTTCGTGTAAGCTAGTCGCCAACCTAGGTGTCGGAGTTTTTAGAATGCTTTAAGGCCTACGACATGGTTTAGCAATTGAAACGACTGACAATGACTCCAAAGGACGGTAGCGCTGAAATATAATTGCGACCACCCATCCAAGTTGCACGTTGCAATCAGCTAATATCCCTTAGTCAAACTACGTTACGACCGCTATGAGTAATCTTCTGAATCACCTGATTGCCCGAAAAGTAAGACGATTCCGTGCTTCGGAGGGCACGTTAAGCCGTCGGTCCCGGTTACTTTCTACGGATAGTAGTCGTTACATGAGCCATGTCAGAGGCCGTTGGCGGCTCAATAACTCTGACACCAGGATTGGTCAGGTTGACCATCCACTCGATGAAGAAGAAAAAGTAATCTTTTTCTTATCGTGTCAAATAAGAGTAATTAAAAAGTTCATTATTAATCAACTGAATTTATTTTGGTGTCTCCGCCCACAATGATAGATCAATTATTGGAAGACTATCACATTTCACCAACGGGTTTCTGAAAAGAAAAAAGTCAAGGTTATTAAAACGAACAGTTCAGGCATCTCCTTCACACTGTGCGGTGTGTCGGTTCAAAACTATGCAAGATGTAGCCAATATAATATACGTCTAAGTTTTCAACTAAAACCATAATATTAAGTTATTTCTTTCTGAAGATGAGACAAATGTTTGCAAAGTTTATATGCAACTATTTCTGTTTATATCGTTATTATCATTTAGGACCCACAATTTGTTGGGAATGGAAAATTCAAAATTCCTTTTTATGTTGAAATTGCAGTTTAAATGAAATCTTATCTTGTCATTTCGTTTAATGGCACAATTAAAGTTCAAAACTCTTATCCAAACGATGTCATAAAAATAAAATGGCGTGGCTATTTCTGCGGTAGATATAAGGAACTAGTTATAACTAATAAATTGTTAAGGTACCCCAATGTTTGTGTTTGTGTAACTGCTTTAAGCTTTCTTATTCACTACTTTTTACTTTTACGTTTTCTTCTTTCACTCCCGCACTCAAGAGACGTCATATGATTCCTTAGTAGAGAGTTAATGGGTGATTTTAACATGTTATGTATGAAAAATTACGTCAATTAGTTAGTTAGTAAATGTCGATGTCATGAACGTCTCTGAGTGCGGCTGTTAGACTAGTACTTAACTGATTACTGTTAGATTGTATGTGTAACTAAGATTAATATGGTCAATTGACGAATTTGTAATCAAAAAGCTTTTCTACACTAACTTTTCGCATTTGAGTTATAGGAGTACTTACTCATCTGATATCTGTTTAAATGCTTTTCCTTGAATTGTTTCAAAGCCTTCGACGTGGTTGCAAATCAATGAGGCCATGGTCACTCCACGGATCGACTTGAGTTGCTCTGAAATATTATCATAATATTAGAGACTGCCAGCGGAAAGCCTCGCTTATAAAATAATAATATGTATACCCAGAATATTATTTGTTTAATCTAATGAATTTGTAGATATGGAAGAGCGAAGTTTCCTAATACAGGCATTTTATGCCTAAAAGGTTGACTTCAGCCCTAGTTCAAAATATGTAAAAAATTGTTACTGAATAAAGCATAAAGCATTATTTATTATTTAAAATCCTCTTTATTTTTCTGAAGATCTACGACTGCAACTCTTCAAAATTAGACCATAATCAATTTGTATATTCAGTCCTGTAAGCACTGGGATTGAAATTGCCTTCCGCTTTTAATACATAAGATTACTAGCGACCTGCGAAACTTCACTTCGGTTCTTATCAAGATTGTGTAAGGTTCGCTATGTAATAACTTTCCTTTCAATCACTCTGTGTGTTGGTGAAAACTGCATGGAAATCCGTTTTATAGTTTTTAAGTTTAGCAGATGCGGCGGAGGAGTTTTTTTTATATTATGTAGAGCGTAAAGATGTTTATAGCTAAGGATCGCATAGGATTTTATGTTTTAGAGGACACTGTTAAATAACCATATTTTTGGGAGCCTTAGGGAAATTAATTTATATGGTATTGAAAGTAGTTTCTTAGATTAAGCTTTCTTACACCCTGCTAGTGAGTTCAATAAAGCCTAATGTCACTCAAACTTTGTCTTTATAAATCGTCGACTCAAAGCTTGTATGAACGTTCATGTGGTGATAAGAGTATTTCAGCAAAAACGTGAAGACACGACAGCGTAATTGGGTTCTTGTCAAAGTCGGTTTATCAGGGAAAATGTGATATATATTCATCTCCGAGGTTTTATCAGTATCTCTCTACCTAAATTAATCAAAATTTCGGTTAAAAATGGAACAGATGGACAAGGATGGACAGTCATTGTCAACATGTATTTCTACCGAGCTCTAAAATGTAAACTAGTAATAAACACATGGCCGATTTACCAATCAATTTATAATTAAGTACTTCTGTCGGCGAAAAATGGAAATATCATTCCACTGCCATTCAAAACCTTTTTTTATTTTAGAAGGAATTGTCCTTGGTTGTTAATTCGCCTATATTACTTTACAAAAAAATACTTATAAGAAACCTATATAATTGTTACTTTGGAATTCTTAATATAAGTGAGAAAGTACTTTCACGTACTAACCAAGTGTAAAAGGACAAGGCTGAGTCCCACTTTCATAGAAAAACCTGTCTCCAACCCTTGATCTGTAGAACTGCTCTTTCATGATACAATTAAACGTTGGACCCGTGATTATTCCTACAGGTAATAACAACCCTTCCAAGGGTCCAGCCACGATCAGCTCAACATCTTCAACATTCTTGTAAACTTTCTGTAGGAGTTGGACGTACTGTGAAATAGAAAAGTTAAAGCGAGATAAAGAAGGATCCAAACTTTCGTCACTTTAAGTGCTCGGTCAGCAAAGGTGGCATAGTTCGACTAAGCGATGTTTACTTATCGCAAATGTTAAGCTACCTGCAGCTGGGACACTACTTAGATGGGTGGCCGATAGTGGCATTTCTACCTGAGCGCTACCGTGCTTCGGAGGGCACTTCAAATATAGAATACTAATCAGACCATATCGGAGGCGGTCTTAAAACTCAGACACTAGCTAGGGATGGCAACTCATCCACTCGAACTTACTTACTTTTTAACGAGTTCCCTTAGTGTCGCCGCACACGGGCCACCGGCCACAGCCACAAAACGCGGCCCATTATCCCAAAATGGAATATTTTAAAAAGTAAGTATCAGACATATTTATGAAAACTGTTTACAGCTGTGGCATACATGTAGATGTTTACGCCTAGCTTAAGGTGGGCATTCATTGCTTTGATGTTTTGTTCTGAAAGACACACAACTTCACAATTGAAGCTTAGGGTGTTATTATATTTAAATTAAAACCGTGATTAGAATAAAGCTTTAATTTACCTCGGGCCTGATAAATTTCTCCAAGTCTTGAAAAGATTTTGGTGAAGAAAGTCCGCAGGCTTTCAGAGCTGACACGTAAGTTCCTAATCCGTGATCTCGACTTCGCGTTATATCCAGTGTTAATAAATCTAAACCAAGAATACCGTGGCTGAAATGTAAAATTAAATTATCTGATACTAGCGCTAACCCGCGATTTTATCCGTATTGTACACATTCCTGTAACAATTTTGGCGTTAAGGTGAAGGTGACTTATCACTAACCATCCTTTATATTAAATTTATATTAAAATAATTTAAATCGTGTCATGTGGCCTTCTATTGTATGTTCTTATGTCAAGGTTGATAAAACATTAGTCTGTTCAAGCTACTCATCGTGTTTTAATAAAAACCGCATAAAAATCTGTTCTATAGTTTTTAAGAAAATCAATTACATACAGACAGACAGCTTTTGGGGCCTTTGTTTTACAATAAAAGTAACCTTTAATAATTGTAATTGAAGAAGTTTCCCATGTTTAAATAGTCAAATAACTTTTATCTGAGAAAAAAAATTGTGTTGGTTAAAGTTTCGTGATTGTTGACTTTGATAGAATGCCAGGATCAGCTCAGGATTAGCTAGGTGGCCGTTTGTTCTTCGCAATTGTGCTGTCACTTGTTTTAAAACTTATCAAGGATATATCTTGATGAATGACTTATTTGGCAAACTCTTCGGCTATATTATATTAGTATAGTCACTGCCTCACTCATTGGCGTCCATTAAATCAAAACTTGATTAATTGACGTAATTTTTCATACATTACATGTCAAAAGCGCTCATCAAATTTACAAAACTCAACTAAGAAAGTACATATTTGACGTCTCTGAGTAAAAAAAACTCAATAAAATATTTATAACAATTAGTTTCAAGTGCTAACGATAAAATGTGGTAACGATAACGGAACTTACATAAATAAATACTGGGACACCGCAGAGTCTATAAAACGGTCGACTCTCCCTTGTGCCTGTGTAGCCAACCCGATAGCAAGTTTTAATTCTTCGTCGCCTTGTAAAAGTATCGACGGATTGTCGTACCAGTCGCTTAGCATCAAACTGAATGATTCATTGCGACTTGAATAAAATGTTCTAAAACCATATATTAAATTTTATATATATAAATTAACACAGTTCAAAGTATAATTTAAAGGTAAATTTCACATGTCATTAATTTCAAAAGTGTCATTCGGAAACCCGAACTAGGCATTATCAATGGGCTGAAAATTATGGATTAAAGTCTCTCTCCAGAATTAATACAGAATCCGGTCCCTCAGAAAGGTATTTTTCTTAAATGCCTTTATAAGTGCACCTACCGGCTATCAGTTCTGTTTAATGTTTCAAACATTATTTATGACCGAATAACCTGAAGAAAATCAAATTTTCTTTAATTAATTGCGAAGGCTTGTTTTATACCTCAAATATCCTTGAATGGAGCTGTGGTACAGTCTATAGGCGGCAGTTGCATGTTCATTCAGCACTGAAGGGTTGACACTTGGATCGTAATCATTAATGTAGCCTGTAGGATCCGTGTAATATATTTTCTTATCTATCATGATCTGTTTTCCTAGAAAAAAATCGTTTTGCCGGGTCAGCTAATATTTACACAACGCGTGTTAAACCGCGGGGCGCGGCTAGTATTAACATAATATAGTTTCTATCCCTTTTATTAAATTTGAAAGAAACCATTCCTTACCTATAACAAAAACAAGAAACTGATTGTAAGTTATTTGTTGCGCCAAAGCTATAAGAATCCGACGCGTTTCTTGGTAGCACCTCTCATCATCCCAATGTGTATTAATCTTATTACACAACGTGTCCGCTATTTGGTTGTGAGCACGAAGTAATACTATTTGTATTAGAGACAGTTGTATGTTTTGATTTATTCTTATATCCCCTGTAGAATGAAAAACAAATGAAGACTTTTGTTGAGATTTAAAGTACCATAAGGGCTCCCACACAAAACCGCGAATTCGCATCGCATCGCAAATATACCTACCAAACGGTTTACGCAAACGGTATACGAAAGTTCCTGCGATGCGAATTCGCATCGCATCGCATCGCAGTTTTGTGTCGGAGCCCTAATAAGCAATTTACTAGGAAGTAAATTAAGGCCGGCACCATACATAGCGAATATGCTGGATTTAGAACGCCCAGAATTGAAAGAAAGTACCAGTGATTTTTCAGATTCTTATTGATTCAGAACGATGTGTACGAATGACCCTGACAAGCATTTAATCGGATTTTTTAAACATTTGTGTGAGGTCAATTACAATGTAGTAGATATTTTTACTACTTAGGGAAAATGCGTAATTTTTTGAATATTTCGGTAAAATGTGTTTACAACTATTACTTATAGCACTTCAAGTAATATTTTAATACCTGTCACAAAACAATAGTTCTTCTGTATATTTTTCAACGTGCATACTCCAGGTGTGTCTGTGGTTGGTGGATATTGTTTATTGCCGACACTTATGCTCAGAAGTTGTCCATTTTTGAAGGAACGTAATGTATCAGCCTCGGCCTTGCTGAGGCCGTATATTGGACTTAAGTCAATGTATGCAGTAACGGACGTTTTCTAAAATATTCAAAGAAGACAATTTCAAGGTATTCCAATGTTTATGAATGAAAAATATGGGATTGCATTTCGACCAGAGCTAGGTTACATTTGATATTGATTTTTACCAAATGTAGCATAGTAACTCGGTATAGCCTGCTCAATAAAAAGTATAGACGCGACCCCACTAAATCTAATAACGTAAGCGTGATATACAAAATTGTCATACTAGCGCCATCTATGCAATCGCTGGTGGAACCGCGTGAAATAGCTACTACATTATACATCACCGTAAACGTATTTACAATTCATAATGATGCTATGAATAATATTAGAACTTTATATCGACGTTTTTTGAGGGTAGCAGCTACACATTTCAAATATCGGTGATCGTTTGCGTCCCTACTAAATACATACCACGAATTGAATATAAAACATTTATAAATTCTGACAATACCACAATGTTTGAATACGAACGGTCGTGACATAGAATTTGATAGAATATTCGTGTGAGGGCCTGAACAAATATTGACACGATTTTGGATCAAGTTACCATCAGGGCAAGCATATAAACGAAGACATATATCTTCTATCTTTACTCTTTCAGAGACATTTGGTGGAGAAACTGATGTTACCACTAAATATTGCCTAATAATTTGACTTTGCAACACCGACTTTCATTCCACTTACTCTGTTAAGATTGGCTGGATATTGTATGACAGTGACATGTATAACACAATTTTTTAATTTAGTCTTCACTTCTTTAGTCACCACCATGTGAGACACATAGCCAGGAAGAGAGAGAGAGAGAGAGAGAGTCTTCACTTGAGAGTAAATACGAGAGTTTTTGACGTTGCATGTAGATATACAGAAGTTTGTCTAATACGTAGAGAAAATGTTTGTCTTAAGTTTTATGCTTGCCCGCATATCTCTACTTTTAATTCAGTTTGCGTTGAACTTTTTAATGAAAATGTTTACCCGGTTCATGATTGGATAAAATATTACACTCTCAATTTGAAAGGAACCCATTCGTACTATTTTTGCTTGTTTATTTACTTACATGAGCCGTAGAGGATAACCTTCCCAATTTTGTAAGACCAATATTTAGAATTAATTCTCTTTTTAAATTATGGCTGGAATTTTTCCTTAATAGATTGGTTGATTAAAATTTTTATTGCAATAGAAAGAAAAATATTGAATCATCAGCTACTCTTTCAGGACTCAAAATACTCAGTAATCCTTACATCACAGCAGTCGGTATACAAATCGCGGTAATGGTGAAAGGATGTCAACAATAATATACATATACAATGGGTACCTTATACTACACAAACGTTTTAATAACATATAGTTAACGTAATTAAATCTAATGAAAATAATTACCGGTTCATAAGAACAACTTGGGCAATCTTCATTGATGGATGCCTTAGTCCTGACGAAATTCATGCACTTTCGATTCTCAGGTATAAAATAAGGATCATCACTTGGTAAATTAATTGGAACGCATCTTGGATTTGAACTTGGTACGTACTGGCCATCCTTAGTACAACATTCGATATAATTTACACCTGAAATGATTGAAAACTATGATATTACTAATCCTTAGGTTCAACACTGCGTTAAGCGTGCGCACGCGTCGGTTCACTTTTGTATGACACCGCACGCGACGGTTTACTTTTGTATGAAGCCACACGCGGCGGGCGCACGCGGCGGATGCCCGCGACAGTTCACTTTTGTATGGAACCGCGGCGTGCGCACGCTTAACGCAGTGATGGCCCTTAGTCTTGTAAAGAATAATAATGAAAAGGTTAAATGTTAGTCTTCTGGGTGTCTATGAGGATTTTAGCATAGTTGTAAGTTAGTTAGACATAATATCTGTGTAATCAGTGAGCATTTATACACGATGGGAGTTTGTTCCCGTTATATTTAGTATCCTATTTTGGACAATGACATTTTTTAAATCATAGAAATCGGTGTAGTCATTTTTATTTTAAGTGGAGTAACAAACACTACTTCCTTCTATGATATCTGTATAATACAGAAAATATATAAACAGATTTTATTATATTAGTTAACACAGTAGGACAGTATTAGAATGTGACAGGAATGTCTGAAATACTTCTACTTATAATACTTACTGGTCTGAGGCACTCCATCTGTCAGCGACATATCGTGTGCTATCAGCTGACCCCACATTAAAGTGACTAATGTCCAGTTAAGATCGTTCACCTTAATGTCGGGGAAAACCTCTAGACTGATTGATCGAGGGTTTGTTAACTCTTCACCGCTCACTGATCGTGGGTACGCGTGCTTCCCTAAAAGTGATCACAGAAACCTTTATTTGGAAATCTAACTCGTCACTTTGATGGCACCTAGTTAGGTAATAGTTGGATTCACATTTAACCACCTCATTCTTAAAGAATAGTAAATTTTCTTAAAGAATTGATCATAAGTTAACAACATTCTTAAAGAATAAATAGCTAAGGAGCAACATCCTTCTTTATTTATTTATTTATTAAATTGTTACATCAGCGGCATTTACACATGACATTAATAATTTAGTAAGTAGCATGTATTCAAATACGGTGTGCAACATCAATTATAGATGTAATCAGCATTCATAAAGAATAGGTATTACAACAGCTGAAGAAGAAAAATAAGAAAGATAAGAGAATAATGAGTAAGTTAAAATTACTAATTACAGAGTTAGTTAAAATTACAAATTCTCATATTTTACTAATATGTCTTCGTTTTATCATAGTATTTTGTTGACTTATGGTAATATTTCACTGCAGAGCTAAGGCCCCTCAGTGAGATAACAATAAGCATAGATAAAATTTTTGAAAAAGAATACATACCATCTGAATAAGAATTTTCTAATAACCTTGCGTAATTAGTTTGTGGTGTACCCCATGTAGGATTTTGTATATTGTTGTAGGAACCATCAAAACTGCGATAGCAATTCTGCTCTATACTCGATTGAATTGGTGGAAACGCAACATTAAAACCATTTAAAGTAATTTGGCTCGAAGTTATCGTAAGAAGAGAGTAAAAAATAATAAGCATATACATGTTAGAAATTTTAAACTAATAAAGAAGAATGTAATTCAATTAGCTTCATCGATACAACGAACAATCACTCCTTTATCTAAGTAATTGACGTCGGTATTAGAAAATCATGGAATAGCAATTAAACAGCAAAATGTTGTAGTATTTTTTATTAGAAATAATTCAATAAAATTTAATCTTGATCACGTTGACATAATCATGCACGCTTGGTCCTACGGAGGAATGAAGTACTTACTTGCATTACACTTCTATATTTCATGATTGGCCCTCTTGTCAATTTGTGTCACTTTTGACCTCCTATACAAGGTTGCATTTTTTAACCAGTCAGTATGTTCACATCTAAAACTATAAGAGACTAGCTGTGCCCCGCGGTTTCACCCGCAGCGCCTCCGTTCCCGTGGGAATTTTGATTTTTATTCCCTATAAACCTCACGGAGCCCGAGACCTTTCCAACGAATGCAAAACCGTGGAAGTCGGTCCAGCCATTCACGCGTGATGCCGCGACCAAGGAAAACGGGTTTCATTTTTATATATATAGATATGTAGATCTTTTATTAGAAACCATATTCTCGATTTGGTATATCTTAGGGCCTTATTAATAAACGCTTTAGCTTTAAAACATTTTAGCTGTCAAATGGTTTGTCACTTTCTGACATACACAATTTTCCGAAGAGCAAAAGAGACAAAACAACAGTGTCAATAAGTGCCTTATGGTTTTAAACTTGCCCAAACACCCTATATATTAGAACTACTGGTGCGATTAAAAAGCTCCTATTTCAAGTCAGTCTAAGATTTTATTTTGACGGGATAAATAAAAGACGTATAATTAAATATTTATTTAATTAACAAAACAAAGGTTTCATTCTTTCCATAACGTCAAGTCGATTTTGGGGATAGAATCACACTTCACTATAGGGTTTCTGGAAAAGAATATTGACAATTATTTTAAAGTACATTAAGAAGTTACTAACTATTACTATAAATATTTTTCTATCAACAAACAGAGTAACTCAAGAGGAAAACTTACGACTACTTCTTATTTGTAAATTCCGACGGGAACCGGCAAGGCGGGAGTAATTGGACGAGACATTGCTACTACCAGTAACAATGAACTACGCTGTTTTGAACTGAAAAACTAAAAAATCTTTTCAAAACTTACGTTTTTGATACAGTACTAAAAGCTTCTTTCTGGATACTGTCTAATCCATAAATGTGTTCACAAAGAAGCGAGGATAAAGTTACCGTCTTGATTGAATTCAGTTGTTCTGAAAATAATGTTCCATGGTAAGTTAATTAATATGAGCAATACTTAAGCACTAATAGATTCCCATGGATTTTAAAATTTTATGCCGATCCATGCTTTGACAAGATTTCATCAATACAAAAAGGTAGTCGTCTGTATAAATTGTTATACCCATGCAGAGTACTAATCTACTGCTACCCTACGTACGGACGCTTTTATACAAATTCTACTTTGAAATTATGCTAAGTTAGTTGTATGCAAGGTGCATAGAACTAACATAGCATAACTTGCATTTGGGCTGGGCCCTAACCTCAATTTTACGAAGAATAAAGATAAGGGATACATGAAAATAAGTAGATTTGTTTTATCTCACGAGCGCCCCTGAGCCATCGTTGTATTCGTAATGTATTTGCATGCGTTTTTATGCGCGCACTATCGGTACCGTTGCTTGGTAAGATCATTGTGCATTTGACATTGAGAAATCCAATTCTCACTTTACTCGTACCTTCTATGCATACTAATCACAATGTCTTCGTATGTGCATACGCATTTACATACACAAGCATGCCTCAGGGGCGCTCGTGAGATAAAACAATTGTATGACATTCTTCTTAATATACTCACTGTGTGGAAAAGGACAAGGCTGTGAAGAACTTCCATAGTAGAATCTGTCTCCAAACTTGGTTCTATAAAACTGCTCCGTCATGATAAAGTTGAATACAGGGCCTGAACTAATCCCGTAAAATGGCAGAGGATTTTCCAGGAGTCCACCAACTAAAAGTTCTATATCCCTTATATCTTTGTAGATAAGTTTCAAAAGTTTTACATTCTGTTTGGAGAAACATAATTATGATTATGATAATTGTAGTAATTTGAACATAGAATTCAGTGTGTTTAAGTTCAATTCGGCACAACCAGTAGTGAACGCATATGACAAGCTGTGCATTATCAAACATGTTTATATTTGGAACAATCATAATATGTATCATACTAACCAACTTTGGAAAAGGAAAAGTTTCCTCTAATCAACCATATATATACTTTTTTATTAGAGGAATAATATGGCGAATATTTTTAAAATTGTTCAATATCAAAATGAAGGAGTGATGAAGAGATGCCATAGTGCTGTGACGGTAAATCCGACCGACATTTAAAAAAAGGACTTTACATCGATGAGTAAGAGCTAAGCTGAGCTTCTTTTGATTTTATTTTTTTATTTTATAATGCACTTACACCTTCACTTATAAATTCTTTAAGATCTTCCCAAGTATTCGGCGAATAAATACCCCATTCGTTACATGCTTCGACGTATGTTCCAAGACCATGATCTCGTGTTCGTTTTATATCCGTTGCAAATAAATCATTTCCGAGATATTTATCATCACCTCTGGAAATATAAAGATAATTGTTACTTCAACATTGTCGTTTAGATTAAGCGGTTTTTTTAAGCGAGCATGGACCAACATTTACTAGGAGCGAGACAGTGTGTCTAAAGACAAAAGTTGAAATTCGTCATTATGGTGTTATAGAAATCTTTTTAAATATAATTTTCATTTTTTGATGATTGCATATTTTCAGTGCGATCAGTGTAAATTCGCTTATAACATTATTTACAGCAATATTTTTTACACAATAATTTATTCGTATTAAAAAAATCTTGTTCCAGATACAAATATCAATGACTTAAAATACTATACTAAAATATATTTACTTGAACAAAAATTGGGTTACTCCAGAGGTATAAAATCGATCTACTTTGCCCTGACTATCAGATGACAAGCCGAGAGTGAACAATAGTTCTATGTGCTCTAGTGTAAGAACTGAAACATTATTCATCCAGTCGCTAATCTTCAAAACACCCGCTGAAGTAAGATTTTTTTCTGATGGGAAGTCCGTTGAAGTACACTTGTCATTCTTCTTCAATCTGGAAGTAATAAGTACCACAAAACAAATGACTCAAACTTTCGTGAACTAATCGCGCTTGTCGGGTTCAAATATGTAAAAAAACCTCCGACGGGATCGGGCACAACGGGGGCAAAACAGCGGGGCGCTGCTAGTTTTTAAAATAAATAGACAATTTCTCACTCAATATGATTCACAATGGTACTGTGAAACATTCTGAAAGCTGCTGTGGCATGTTCCAGCAAGACCGACGCATCAATGGTCTCATCGTACCCCTCCGAGTAAGTATCAGGCTTTTCACTGGTTAAATTATTTGCTTTCATGTTTTCTTTCCCTATAAAGAGAGAAGTGATAAAATACGTGTTCCTTAAATAATAAAAGTTAGTAAACTAATTATGTACCATTACTCAATTATCTAACTAATTAATTTCATAAAACTTCAGAGCTAGGCTCTTAACGGGGAAATCGAAACAGGTTTCTCTATTCATCCTAAGATAATGATCTCATTTATGTGCGATGATTATGATAAGCACTTTCTCTTTAGCTCACAATATGGCTGATACAATAGTACTTATAAAATAGAAAGTAAGTTAATCCTAAGACATGTATACGCACCAAGGATAATTGGTAAATATTCATTGAAAGTGATATGTTGAGTCATCGCAGTAAGGATTCGACGTGCCTCTTGATAACAAATTTCATCATTCCAATGTGGGTTAATAGACGTACAAAGAGTGGCAGCCATTCTGTTGTGTGCTCGAAACATGACAATATGTAGTAGAGCTAATTCGAGATTTTGATTGGCTCTGGCATCACCTGCAAATAATATTTTATTTCATTGTAGTGGGTTTGCTTCTTCACAAATTCAGGCGTTTAGCGCAGGTCAACTATAAGAGTTTGTGTCAATGTCGCTTCATTTTCTAGATCTAATGACTCGTAACTGAAACGTGTTGAGTAAATCTCATCATTTACTCTGGACGACAGTTTCCGTTTTTTAATAGATAATGGGTGTCACAATTCATCACTGATGAAGGCACAGCGAGAAAAAACTTACAATAAGAAAATACAGAAAAAAGTTTAATCTTGTAATACTCCTTCTTCTGTAAGCTGGTTAACTGCCACGTTGCAAGCCCGCGCACACTGGCCCACTCTGCTGTTACACCATCATATAAATAAGAGGAATACAACGTCACGCACCCCGCAACTGGACCGCAACCAGCCCGCACCCAGCTTGCACCCGCACTATGTGTGTCTCGCGCTTTACGAATTATACCCATATTGGCATCTGGTTTTGTTAATAAAAGACGGATAAGTAATAGGTATAATATCTTGCATACCAGCTTTAAAACAATAGTTCTTCCTTATATTTTTCTTCGGACATGATCCTTCAACAGTATAAGGGTATTGTTTGTTGTGGATGTATGTATTTTTCAACTGTCCATCTTCGAAGGTTCTTAACGAGTCAGATTCATCTTTGCTGTTGCCATATACAAGAGATAAATCAATGTATCCAGTTACAGTTGTTTTCTGAAACATAACATAACTGCCTCATACAAAGTCAGTAGGTACAGTCCAGAAAGTCTTATTATTGCTTACCAATCAATATAATTTTTAAATAAGATTAAATAGGGTCGCAAAATTGGATGAATGAACATAATGATTTTTTGGACGAAATGTTCTTTGAAGGAAAAACAAATTGCAATAATTTTAAATTGTAACGTCGACGGCGGTTGTCGATTGGACACAGATTTTTGTTGAATCGTAGACAATGATATGATGTTTCAAAAAGCAAATCGTTAATACCGGTTCGTTGGGACATCCTGGACAGTTTTCGACAATAGTAGCTGTAGTTCTGGTAAAGGGCATACACTGCCTCCCTTCAGGTCCATTATACGGGTCATCTTTCGGTAAAACTATAGGATTGCATCGAGGATTCGTGACGTTAACCAATTTGCTGTCTTGTGTGCAGCATGTTACTGAATCTGGTAATTAGAAAATGCTTTTAAAACGGAAGTCAGGCAATTATATGAATCATTCAAAGTATCAAAGTGTCGCCAAGAGGCTTTACCACATTATAAATTCTGCGGTATTTTGGAAGAATTCCATAGTATATCTTTTTCCACAGTTAAATGTCTGATGACTAACAAGTGCCCTTATTACACTTCTGTGTTCACCTAATGCGGTCACCAAACTTGTTTTAAACCAAGTTAGTTTGATCATGGAACGTCAACCTCAGATTACGTTATCCGCTGACTTAGTTTACAGCTGCAATTTTTTAACATATATTAGTCTAAGATCCGAGCCTATATCGACCTTCACCGAGCTGATAATAGAACGAAATATATTTTTTCATGAATTTAGTATATTAGAAAACATATTAAAAATGGGTTTGCAAAAAAATCCAGAAATCCTAAAAAATTTTTAATTAAAATTATTTTTGTATTTATACTGTTTTGTATAAATATAGGCTCGGATCTTCTACTATATCCAAAAAATAAGAAAGAAATACTTCAAGTCAATTTCCCACTACTCTTGTATGATGCAAGTAGCGACCGACTTACAGTAATCGCTAAGAATTTTCGCATGCTACGCACCTTGTGGTGATCTTGCAAATGACATCTCATGGGCAGTAAACTGGCCCCACATTACAGTGAATAAGGTCCAACATGGGGCCTTTACGGGTACATCCGGAGCCAAGAGTAGACTTATTCGACGGGGAGACATCAATTCTTCTCCAGTCACAGATCGAGGGAACGCATGTTTTCCTGAAACCACACAATCGTTTGAAAAAATAACATTGACATTTGGATTGATGTACTTCATACCACAAAATATCATAATTAATCAGTTTTAGTAAGTACAGTGTTACATGTAATGTACAACGTCGCTATTAAATACGGGATCCCTACGTGACACCGAAACAATATTATTCGAGAATCGATACACCGACCACTTTATACCAAAGCTTTCATAGTGCGATGGCTTGTTACTGCGAAATGTAATAGGTTCTGTCGATCGGTCGATCTGTAGTTTGAAATTATTTTCATGAAAATTTAAGTCAAATAAGTTTTCCAGCCGTGTCGTCTACGTCACTGCTTTTATAGCCTCGATAGATAGACAAGATAGAAGAAATTGGGAATAAGTACTTACCATCCGAATAAGAATTGCCAATTAGTCGGGCGTAACTAGTATTTGCGTTTGCCCACTTAGGATTTTTCAAGTTGTTATTATAACCATCGAAAGTACGGTAGCAATGAATCTTATAGTCAATCGTTTTTGAATTTTCGGAGGAATATTTACTAGCTATGCAGACATTTGCAAGTGACCAAAATATTAGAGAGAGAAGCTTTAATAACATGTTGATACAATTTGCTATAATTTTAGCAAAAACACAAATTATCACCCGGGAATAAAAAAATATGTATATATGTATGTTCTAATTCATTGAAAACCTTTTACTCAGTACAGATGACTATCAAATGCGACTGGAATAAATATTTCCAGATACATCATTAAACCAGCTGCGGCTTAGTAAACAAGTGGTAGATACATAAAATTAATTAATAATAATAAATGATACAGACTCATTAGTTTATCAAAATTACATACACGTTAGGATGCATTATATTGCAGTCAAAACTCTTAATCCTGAAACTGCGCTAAGTGGGCGCCCGGACTGGCAACCGCTGCGTGCACACGCGCGGGCCCCGACACGAGCGGGCGCCCGGACTGGCAACCGCTGCGTGCACACGCGCGGGCCCCGACACGAGCGGGCGCCCGCGCGGTTTCATACAAAAGTGCTCCTATTTCCCTCTTATTTTGGCCTTTCGGGCCTTATATAAACTTAACCTAATTCGGTGGGTTACGGTTAGTTTTTTTAGCCAACACAATTCACTCTTCATTTCACTACATTTAGTCTAGTGAAACGACATAATAGTGACGTATTCTAGTAAGAAGACGTCGTAAATAATCAAAAGTACCAGCTCCATTGGGCAAAAGTACTTTTTACTGCTATATTAGTCAAAAGTAGTATTAAATAAAATAAAAAATAATTTACTGCTTAAAACTTAAAGTACAAGGACAAAATTTTCAGAATATCTTGAAATTAGCAAATGGAGAAGGCTCAGCATGTGCTGCCCAGCGTACACTACTCCAGGCAGCGCTGGTTTTCAGCCATCCCTTTCCATTGTGTTCACAACATGGGGAAGGGGCACGTAAAATAATATAATAGAATAATTAATTATTGACTAAAGCATACGGTCAAAAGTACTTTTGACTGATTTTGCTAGTCAATAGTACTTTTGACTGCAACATATATACTTTTTTGAGAGTAGAAGAGAAAGATTGTCTGAATATTCTTTATTTCCAATTGGATTTTATGTACTCGTAGTATTTATGACAAATTATTTAATAATAAATTCAATTCAGGGATTACTTGCAGCGTTCTTTCTGGAAAACCAAGTCTGAGTTTTGATTCTAGGAAACTCTACATATGGCTACTAACTTACATGAACTTACATATTTACTTATTGGGCATTAGGCTAAAAAAGGCATCCATCAGGTAATTTAATATTTTGGCGAATAATTTCAAGTGAATTGAGATCGGTGAAACATACTCCGGCGATACCTACATTCTTTCCAAACTTGGTAGATATGCCAACCAATGGTACCTTAATATTATTGTTTGCAGTCTTGAATTCAGTATTTGGTGATGATTAGTTACAAACACTTTTTAGCATTGAATAAGAGTGTAACCGAGAGACACAGTTTGCTGTTAGTCTTACTAATATTATAAATGCGAAAGTTTGTGAGGATGTATGATTGTTACTCTTTCACGTAAAAACTACTAGACGGATTTGGATGATATTTGCAGTAATATAGGTTATACATCAGAATAACACATAGGATACATTTTATCCTGAAATTCCCGCGGGAACGGGTACAACGCGGGTAACACCGCGGGGCGCGGCTTGTATTACTAATAACTTGTAAAAGATGTTAATTTAGAAATTTCTCGAGAATGAGTATTGTTTCATGGCAAGGTGAGCACTTGTATGCGTAATATTTTTAATCATGTGACAATTGTGTAAATATGAACACTTTTACGCATCAGGTTTCATTCATTTACAGAGCAGTGCAAATAGTTATGAAGGATTTGAGAATATTCGTTACTAAACATAAATTTTCCTGGTTATACTGTATTTTGAGTATATATAAACCTATACTTATAAATAATCATGATAAATTGTTATCATTCTCCAAAATAGTTGTTTAGATTTGGATAATATTAAGGTACCACTGGGAAAACCTGTCGTGGAATCACTCACTTCGATATTACAGTTTGTACTAGTTTCGGAATCAGAGCTTATTACTTAATTCCATACCCTATGATAAGCTCCTAATGTAATGTATTCAATGTACTCAATTACTTTGTTGGTTTTATTTTAAAAAAAAATACTATAAGATAAATGGTGCGTTTTCATAACCGAAGCGGAGCACGCATGCAAATTGATTAATATAGTCAAAACCTCTTCGAAGAGAGAGGCGAAGCACAATTGACCAATCACAAAGATTTAAAATTGTCAAAATCTCTTGAAGTGTGATACTCTATTTCTATGGCTACGTCTTCTTTCTATTAAATAAAACAAGTAACATTTAATTCCAAACATTTATTCAACCAAAATGACTTTTATCTCTCCACAACGATAGATCAATTTTAGGAATACACCGGCAAGGCACGAGAGGATTGCTGAAACAAGAGAATACACACTTTATAACACTTAGAATACACACGATAGGTATCACAAAAGCACACATAATAGTAAAAAAATAAAAGCCTGTCTCACTTTTGCTGGACAAAGGCCTCTTATATCACTGAAGATACTACCCGCACTTAGAGGCTTCTATTTATCAACACTTAATAATAGACGTGATTTTTCATACATCATATGTCAAAATCACTCATAATATTTATATTAAGAAAACATTTGACGTCTCTGAGTACGGGACGCCAGTCTTGGCAGGCAAATATCTCATCAAAGTGCCTATATTCTAAAAAAAATCTAAAAGACATATCTAATGCATAGTCCCAAAAAAAGAGTTCAAACAAACAAAGATCTAATTCAATCTCTTCAGTTACTAAAAAATATTGTCTAAAGTACCACATTTTCAAATATGGGTTAAGTTCAATCTTTCCCAAAAAGCGTTTAGTTTTAAACAGGAATCCCCAAGTAAAAGATGTCTAAATGGTACGTAGCACTTACTCTTCCGATGGTTCTTCAAACGCTCTTCTTTGGATCATATTCAACCCAGGAACATGGTCACAATAAAGCGCGGCCAATGAAGATCCTTTACGAATTGAGTTCAGTTGTTCTGTAACAGTCGTTAATTAATGAAAGCTGTCATATGAAATGGCTAATCTCTCTCAAAAAAAAAAGAAGTTTTAGCCTGTAATGTCGTTTTGCTGAGTAATGGCCTCCCATCTCACTGAAGATAATCAGTACAGTAAGGATGATTTTTAAAACTCTTTCTCTAAAAATCCTCACACGTTTTTGTGGGCAGGAAGATCATTCAAGAATATAACATAAAGAAATATAATGAGTTTAAAAGTATAATACACATGTACGAGTATGTCACAAATATTTTTTTTACCTGGTGTAAACGGGCACGGCTGAGTTCCGCTTTCAAAGAAGAATCTGTCTCCAACCCTCAATCTATAGAACTGCTCCAATATAATGTTGGTGAACGTGGGACCAGCCATGGAACCGCCGCGAGGGGTTTCGAGGGTCCCTCCGACTACCAGATCAACATCTTCAGGACTCTTGTACTCTCTCTTCAAAAGTTCTGCGTACTGAAGACAAGTGAATCACGAAAAAGAAATTGGATTATAAAAGTTTCGTTCGCTTACATAATAACATTTTTGAATTGCTAATTTTATTATTCAAGGTTTCAATGCAATATAAGGTATTCTCAATTCATTCTCACTCAAGATTTGAGGAGAATTGGGTGTGATGTGGCGATTGTTTTAAGTATATGCAGAAAATGACCATGGTTAAACAGTCATATTAAAATCATCTGTATACTAAGGGCCGGAATGGCGTTAAGCGTGCGCACGCCGCGGTTTCATACAAAATTACCAAAGTCAATATTGTCAAATCTTGCAATATTTAAATAATAACGTAAATTATGTACTCCGGCTTCTTTTTATTAGTAAAATCTTTCATGCATTTCGTGTATGTTAGTGGCCAACCCTAGTGTCGGCATTCTTAGACCGCCTAAAAGACTTTCGACACGGTCCAACAATGATGGAACAAATAAAAATGTAGACCATACCTCGTCTGGCATCAATTCTTTGAAATCGTCAAAACTGGTCACATTAAAGCCAAATGCGCTCAAAACAGAGGTATAACTCGGAAGATTATGATCTCTGGAACGTTTTATATCTATCGCTCGTAAATCTTGTCCCAGAAGATTTCCAAATCTGAAAATTTACCACCATTAAATCTATGTAGTTTGATTTTTACTATAAAGAGCCTGCACGCACATCCCACGCCCTGGGCAAGCAGCCCACCATAGACACCATATCACTTACATCCGCGCTCAAAGACTCAAATGCTTTATTAGTGGTGATTGATGAGCGATTTTGACATTTAATGTTTAAGAATTACGTCAAAAGTTAAGTTTATATTTAATGGCTGTCTCTGAGTGCGGTAATAAGTGGCTATATTACTATTTTGTCAATTGAACGACCGATATCAGTTAAAATTATTGAACAGACAAAAAAGTCTGTAAGACGTTCTTTCTCTAGTGTGCGTCCCTTCATATGTATTTATAGATTGTCTTAATATAAATATAACTTAGATTAGATAAGATAAAAATAAATTTATAACAATTGAGTAACAATTTTTTTGTCTTACTTGAATAAAAACTGAGTTATTTCGGAATCACAAAATCTACCGGCTTTTCTTGCATTCTGAATTAATTGACCTCTAACCAAGTCCTCCTCAATATTCTTATTAAACAAAATAGATGTATTGTCCATCCAATCAGTTAGCCTGATTTGGCCCATGGGACAACGATTGCTGCCGACGGTGCTGAAAAAACGTATTGGTGATCAGCAATGTCTTTAATGGTGATTGTTAAAATCCAGATAATTTAGATAGCGCTTGATAGTTTGCTAAATAAGATGCATAGAACAGACGATATTCCAGGCACAGGCGTTGTCGTTTTATTAAGTTAGTTTCAGCGGCTAGGCATAGTGTGCTTCAGTCTTGGCTTCAACTTCTATGTGGCTAGCAACATTCCCTTATGGAGCGGTTTCTCATTTAAATCATACCTCAAATGTCCTTGTATAGTACTGTGAAAAAATCTATACGCCGCTGTAGAATGTTCATTGAGAGCAGTCGGGTTGACAAGCGGATCATAATCATTAATGTACCCATCAGGATTTTCGTAAATAATTTTTCTTTTTATCAAGTTTTGTTGACCTAAAATAAAGACAGATATTGTTCTCAATTGTCTTACTGTTATTAATAAATTTGTAAGTGAGTATGCTTTTGCGGTTTATCGACAAAACGGATCAACCAATTAGGACGTGACAAAGTAATAGCGCTTACTGGAAACTATTTAATTTAAAGACACATTTTGTTTGATCAAATTCCCATAATGAATGGGGTACGGTACGGTACAGGTTAAACCACCAATTAAATGAATGATCATGGACGACTGAAGTTATCCATAACTTTGTGGTAGTAACTTACAGTGGCGGATTTACAAATTTGCCGCCAGTAGGCTATTCAATTTTTGCCGCCCCTACTGACTTTTGAAATTCAATACGTTAGTTTAGTTCACAATCATATTAATTACATTTATTCAGAAATTGCAACTTTATGATTTGTGTTCTATCGTCCTCATTACGTCGGCTTTTTCCCGTTATTAGTATGATTGTAAACTAGGTGATATTTCTGGCAGTTACTAGATTATTTTTGCAACCCGATATGTTGTGAATAATGCTTTTGATATCAACTTCTCGGAGTAATAGACACAGGCGCGGATCCAGGATTTGTTTTAGGAGTAAGCACTCTTAGCTAAGATTAAACCCTCTCCCATATAATGCTAATAGTAATAACAGTATAATGAGAGGATTAGATTCCCGACTGCAAAATCAAACAGAATGAATACGCGAGCGCGGAGCGCGAGCGAAATTTTTTTCATATTTTGGCTTGGGTCGTTTGTTCTATGTTAGTTTGACGGGGATAACCTTGTGTTAGAAAATCATATTTTAAATGAATGAATGAACTCTCGTTGTAACACATTGAGCCACTACGATTACTCAAAAAGCGAGCGCGTAGCGCGAGCGAAAAATTTTCGTTTTATTCCTTTTTGGCTGATAAGAATAGACTAGTGCAATTAGCTCCAAAAATGGTTGCTCTTTCACGAAAAAACTACAGGACGGATTTGGATGAAACTTTCCAGTAATATAGGTTATGCATCAGAATAACACATTTTATATTTTACTACACAAATACATACGTACCTAGTAGAAAATAAATATTTAAACGTTGAAACATATTACACGTTAAATATAATTATTATAATTAGGGTAAAAGTTAGGAAATTGAAATTAATATTGAAACGCTATTGGAATATTTTTAAAATTCATACCTATATTTTACAGTGGGTTTAGTAATCTATACTAATATCTATAGAGTTTGTTTTGTTTGTTTGTTTGTTTGTTTGTTTAAACGCGCTAATCTCAGAAACTACTGAACCGATTTGAATAATTCTTTCACTGTTAGATAGTCTATTTATCGAGGAAGGCTATAGGCTACATTTTATCCCGGATTTCCTACGGGAACGGGCACAACGCGGGTAAAACCGCGGGGCGCTGCTAGTCTTTTATATACGGATAAATAATTATAAGTTTTTTATTTATTATTTGGGCTAAATTTGCCGCCCCTCTAAATCTGCCGCTCTAGGCTCCAGCCTACTTAGCCTATTGGTAAATCCGCCACCTGGTAACTTACCTAGAATAATTGATAAAAATTCGTAATATGTTATATGTTGAGCTATCGCTATATTAATTCGTCTGCTCTCCTGATAACACTTCTCATCATTCCAATGTCTGTTGATTTTTTGACACAACATATCAGCTATCGCATTGTGGGCCCGCACTAGTATAATTTGTAAAAGAGCTAAAGGCAGATTTTGGTTACCTCTGACGTCACCTGAAACAAAGTGAGATAACATACTCTGACCTCTACCTCGTACAATTAAAAAAAATTAAAAACTTTGTAATACCCGACACAGTAAATTGTAGCACTCTCAATTAAGCCAGCTTTCAAACCAAAACTAACCGCATCATAATCAGTCCATTTGCTAAGGAATTAAGATGACTCAGACAGACAGGTAAAACTTATAACACTCCTCTTTTTGCGTCAGGATTTACGTCCTGCATCCTGAATTTGACAAATCCTTGAATTTGACGGACAAATGCGTATACCGAAGACTGTATGAATTTAATATATACTTAAATCCATGCTGTAGAGCATTATCAGAAGATTAACACAATTGGCATATTCGTTAGGACTCGCTTACTCACCAGTATGTAAACAGTAGTTCTTGGATATATTTTTTAAATCGCACACCGAACCTGGATCTTCATATAACGGAGGGTACTCTTTCCCTTTTTCTTTGTACACTTTAAGTCTTCCTCCTTTTAATTCCCGTATCTCGTATGCTAATTCTTGACTGTTATCGTATACGATGGTCAAGTCTAGAAATGACGTAACTGATGTTTTCTGTAATTTCCACGTAACGTTAGTCATTAATTTGTATTAGGGGCCAATTTGGCCGTTTCTATCTCGAACCATGTCTGTAGTTTAGGAGCAATTGCTATTTAAAAAGTGTGCTACTTTCTTTTGGCGTTCAATATATTATAGCGTGTAGTTGAAGTAACGCTCTAAACCTTAACTAGTCGACTATCTCAAGAGGTTGACGAGCAAGATATATTGAACTCTATTGTACAAATAATAAACACTATGACTGAAAGTAATTCAATTAAGAGGTTGACATTTATTTTTAAGTTCGTAAAGTTTCATAAACCTTTGCCATTTTTCTCGCTTCTTGATGAGATAATAAAAGTAAAGATAGATAGAGTAAAAGAGCTCATCAAAGACCTTCCTTAATTTTAATTTTTCGTCTAGATATCTTTTGCAACCACTGCCATAAGATTTTTTATCTATCTTCTCCGACGTTACCTACTATCAAAATGTATTTTTGTTAGTAAACAACTCAATAAATGAATTTTTCACTTGTGGGGATAATTATTTTCAAAGTTTAACTATGAGTTAGACAAACGTAGTGATTATGCCTAATCATCCTCACTATAAGTACTGATATCTTCGGTGAGACGAGAGCATTTGCCCATTAGAAGGACAATATAGGCTTATACTTTTTTATACGATAGTATAGTGTAAAATATATTACTGGTTCATTAGGTGCAACACAAGTGTCATTGGGTCCGGATCTCCCAGTTCTGTAGAAGTTTATACATTTTTTCCCTTCAGGAGCGTTGTATGGATCATCGGGTGGTAAAACTATCGAGTTACATCGAGGATTCGTATATTCAGTTTTTGTATATTGGCCTCCTCCAGTACAGCATTCGATGAAACCTATATCTGTAAGTATTGAGATATTGCATGAGGAGATGTAAATGAAAAAGGTACAGAGATAATGGACATAGAAGTGTTTCGCTTTTATGTTCAAATAACCGGGAGCAAAGAAAATCCGGTAAATATAATATAATATCAAGAGTCAGGTTGCCATGTTCAGGAGTCAGGCTGGCTGTCAAGTATTTTCTGGTTGACAAGTTCAAAATCCAGGTAACCAAGTTCACGTTTAAGTCCAGTAGCCAAGTTCGCCGTTTCTTTATCATCATTACTTGTACCACAGTGCCACCGTATTTAAAACTTTCCTAATGAATTCAAATGGACTGGACAGTCATAAACCGAGATGCGGCTTTTATATTATTATTATACTCTTCATTAAGGCAACTTACTAGTTTGCGGTACATCATATGTAAGTGAGATATCATGAGCCACTGATTGCCCCCAAGATACTGAAGTTTCGGTCCATGGTTTCATTTCTATAGGCACATCAGGGAATATATCCAGGCTTAAAGTTCTTGGGAGCGGCAGTGGCCCACCAGTCACGGATTGAGGAAAACCATCCTTTCCTGAAATTATGGAGTAATATGTAATGATGTGATGACGAATGTGATATTAAAGAAAGTACTTAGACCCTGAGCAAACTATAGTAAGGAGTGTTTGCCTAAGCAAACTTTAGTTAGACAGTCTTCTGGTGTATAAACACATATTATATTGGAGCTGGCACTGGAGACAACTAGGGAAATGAACAGTTTTTTTTTCTTGTAGGAGTAAATAGAATAAATGGTACTGTTCACCATTACTGACTGATAAACTGACAAAATTCTGTTTTCTTTGCGTCGAACAAGTCAGTTTTGTATCTATAGTGGGCTCAGGTAGTAATTTGATATTATTGTCTTGACATGAAGAATTCTGCTCTATCTTTGGTACTACTTAAAACAATAATTCTACCACTTACCTATTCATAAACGTGTACTAGGCTAAAATAGTGGTAAAAGCCTGCACTCAGGGCCTTTGCTTAAATTCCATCTAGTGTCAACAATATTCCCGACATATTTGTCTATTACAAGTTTGGGTGTGATAAGGTATGTTTATATTTAATAGAGGTGGGTTTTGTAACTCGAGCCTAGAACTTAATTTGGGTCTAACAGCCGTGAGTGAATTTCATGTTTTGGCCTAGACAGGTATAAAACAAGATTAAAGGAAGGTTCATACGTCTATCCTTGGTCAGTCAAATCACTCGTTTTACTACCCTATTAGTGGCATTTTTTCTCTAGCTATATACAACCCTACGGCATTTCTAAGAGTCTTTCTCATATGATTTAAACTCGCAGTGTGCACCTGTCTAAGCTAACATAATGAGCTACATAAAGCATCTCATAACTTTTTAAATGTTATAGTTTTATGGTCTTAGCTCTTATAACTTTTACACGCAATGTATCACTGCCGGGAGGACATTCTCAAGAAAGGTAATAGGCTAATTTTTATCCCGAATCTCCCGGAAACAGGTACAACATTGGCAAAACTACGGGGCCATGGCTTGCCTACTGCGGGTTGGTGATTTCAAATCAAACATAAGGTGATTTATGAAAGCGACCACGTAGAAGCGCTTAAGCAAAGAAAAGTATACCATACACTACGTGCCGCTCAACGTAACGCTTCTGTCTGAACAAGGCCTTAAAATGGTAGTACAATTTAAAACAAACTTACCTTCTGTATATGGAAATTTTCTTATCAATCTGTTGTAAGGAATGTTAGCGTTTCCCCATTCCGGGTGTTCCAAGTTATTATAAGAACCATTGTAAGTCCGGTAACAATAAGTCTCATAATCTTTCGGATTTTTGGAATCAGTGCATATTGAGCTGACGTAGTAGTAGCATTCTCCCATAATTACCACAAAGAGAAATGCTTGTTTGAAAAACATATGATGGCTCTTCAATTAAACTCTTCGATACAAAATGTTCCATTAGAATAGACTTCGATTTCTTTAAAAAATATTTATTAACACCACTGATTACAAAGTTTTAGAGTTCAGTATTACAAGCAATATAAATAAAACCCATGAAATCACTTGGTACATATAACGTACATATAACTCAATGGGTTATTAAACCTTTTATCAATTTATAGGTACAGTTTATGTGACCGAAAAATGATGAGCGTACAAAGAACCTTGTCAAATTCTATCTACCTACTTTGAATTATTTGAGAAGTTCCTTTATTGATATGACCAAGAAATAAAGTGTCCAACATTTTTAACCGACTTCAAAAAGGGAGAAGGTATCTCAATTCGACCGTATGTATGCTTTTTATTTATTATTTTGCATATTCGCGGATTACTTCGTTGTTTATGAACCGATTTTGATGATTCTTTTTTTGTTGGAAAGGAAATTTTTGAGGGTGGTTCCGTGCGAAGGGAACCAGGATTTGATGATGGCATCTCAATGAAATAGAGGGGAACTTTCGAAATTCGTAGAAGTGACTAGTGCGTTTGTTAATTTTTCCATTAAGTATTTTAAAGCACCACAATATAATGTAAGTCTGGATTCGATCTGATGATCGAACCGTCTGATGATGAAGACGATGGATCGCTAAGAGAACTTCTTTCTCAACGGTTTACAGCAGATATCTGGTGTTAGGGCTTGATTAATTTGTATTGATGTGAACTTCACACCAATATGGGTTTGAATGTCATTAGGGGTCTGATGATGAAGACGATGTTCATGAGAATCCTTATGGGTTATAAGATCTCTCATGTCTGTTCGGTAGATGCTGTTTATATCACTAAATATCGTGAAATAAAAAACTTGACTCCTATTTATTCAACTTTAAATTTAGTCAGGAAGTCGACTAAATAGATTATTTCCATCTTTTTAAGTACTAGATTTAGAAGTCGGCTAGATTTTTTAAAATACTTTGCATGGACTAACTCTACGTACTGTTATAGTAACAAAGCTGCTGTGTCACCTCACAATTTATTTTAATTCCCGGTAGTCTATAATTTAATCTGCTTTATTACAGTTTTAAAGTATTATTTTTTTATTTATAAAATTACGATTTTACCTGAACGATCCTCAAAACCAAACATCAAATAAAAACTATTTAATATTTAATTTAATTCAACACGAGCGATCTCTCGAATCGACCCATTACAATTAAATTAACAGCTCTTATATATAACGCTTACTTGCTTTTGATAATTACTAATTGTCTTAGATAGTGGGACGGCGTTTTCTACATATTTGATTAAAAATTATTTTGGGTCTGCCGAAACAGAGTTTCACATCACTTTGGACATGTATCAGGCAAAATTTGAAGCTTAAGGTTTTAATACATTATTAAAATTAGAAACTGAGAGAATGTCTCTCTTCTTAAACCTGATGACATGAGTGTCATGAATACTACTTCAAATTTTCATGGGTTATGAACCGATGAAAAAACAGTGTGTAAAAAAACGTTCACTAAGTTATTTTGTCAACTAACTGGAATGCACAATTCCTTCTGAATTGTGCATTCCAGTTAGGAAGGAAGGAAGAAAAAAGTAAACCACCCGCCACTTGACTCCGATGAAACCGCCGCGACTTTAATGCGACTCCGATGCGACTCTGCCTCGACTTTGCAGAGACTGATATGCCTATGAGTACTAAGACCAGCGCTACACTCGACCGAAAGTCAAGCATACAATTAAATTAGTATGCTCGCTGTAAATTAAAAATTTAATATGTAAATTATATGCAATTCATATATTGTATATGGTGTTCCGTCAAGTGTACCGCTAGCCTATCATTTTTTTTATCCATTCGAAATATTTTTTTAAGTATTTTTGGTAATTAGAGTACCAAAAATTCAAATCAACGGAACCCTTTTAAAACATTAACTAACAATGGTATCGACATGAATTTATTAAGTTTATTAGTTTCTTATCACGGCGCAGCTAAAATAGATAGGGAGCCTACGTGCTAATCGTGTAGTCATTCGAGCGTCATTGGAACCAACTAGAATATGAAGATTACATGAAAAATAAAAAATAAATTGAAGGAGAATTAGAAGGGTTGAATTTCAAGTTGTCAAGTGTGAAAAACATAATGATTCGAATGCGTTCGACGTAAATAGGAAACTCACTTGACTATAGTAAGACCGAGGTGGTCGTGCTATAAGTAGTCAATCCATTCAGACTGTCATTTTGCATTTTCAAAAGGTGACCATAACTTTAGATACTGTTTTGGATCAGAAATTCTTGTAATAAGAGACTTTTTAGGTGTTACTAAAAGTCCCCCCCTGAGAAAATCAGCCGGATTCTAATGGAAGTTTTTCTCAATTAAATTGATAAAGACACTACGCCATTGATTGACACGTAGGCTATCTTACAAATCTTAGTCAACCTATGGAAGATAATATTTTTAAATATTTTAAAAACATCGGTCACTATATGGAACGCTAATGTTTGGTGAATATACTCGTATTCAATGTGGTCCAAGGTCATCTTAGTCTGACGTGCTCAAGTGACTTTATGAAATCACGTTGGCCTTCCCTACTAAAAAGAACACTTGATCAAATACAGTTATCGTGTTATTTGCACAAATGACAACGGAATTAATTAACTACGTTTAATGTAGAATTCAATATCATACCCAGTATTTATTTTTCTTTTTTTTTAATAAGAATATTGTATTATAAAGTAATTAATATATATTCATAAGAATTGCAAAAAATAAACATAAATTAAAAATATTTAATAATACAACACAATATACCCATTAATGTTTTATGAAATTTTTAATGGTAAAAATACTTATTAAGAGTTAATATTAACACATTAAATTACGAGCAAAAACAAGAAAGACTAAAATAATCTATACTAATATTATAAAGATGTAAAATCTCGGGAATTGCCGGTCCGATTTGAATAATTCTTTTTGTAATAGATAGCCACATTCAACGGGAAGGTTATAGGCTATTTTTCATCCCAAAATTCTTATAGGAACGGGCACAACGCGGGTAAAACCACGGGGCGCTTCTAGTTACTTATAAATGTCGTGTCAATAATAAAACAAAACCATAATATATAAGAGGTATAAAACAGTTTATTTACAGTACATAAAATAATCTTATCTTAATAAAAATACAAGTTAGATTCTTGCTTTCTTTACATTTTAACATTTTAGTATTTACATCATTAGTATACTCGAAATTTCATAACAATTTAAGTAAAATTACTTGTACAAAAGGCATAAAATAATTTATTAAAACTCACGATATACTAGGAAATATGTAACAATCATAATTATAGTAGTTTTTTTTACCTTAACATGTGGTAACTCAAAGACTTAAAAAATGGAGGTTTACTGGTACCATTCTTGTTCATTCATTACATTAAAAATACAATTATATACAATTCCATACAGATCTTACACGGCGTAAAATTATCTTAACGATCTTACATTTGATACAATATGTCATGATTGTCTCTCAATAAACGCAAAATCAGAAACGTTTAGTTGTGAAAGTACAATCTTTTATCTTGCCATAATGTTAAATCTATGAAAGGTAAGCTCTCACAAGGTACTACTTCATTCCTGAAACACAAAAATAAAACAATATTATCTTTACTAATATTATAAAGAGGTAAAATTTGTAAGTTTGTTTGTTTTGTTTGTTTGTATGTTTAATAATTCAACCTTAACTCCACCTACGAACCTACGCGACACGCGTCATCTAATAAGAATACTACTTCATAAATGACAAGACGAGCTCGACGCCTTAATGAACTGGCCCGATAGGTATAACGTGCAAAAGAAAAGGATGGAAGAGGCTAGGGGAGGCAGTATAGAAATCTCAATTCTGGAATCGTAGATATCCTAGGTATAATGGAACACAAAAGCATCACGTTTTAACTTACCCTTCAGTAACTTGTTGGAACGCTCTTGACTGCATACTCTTGATAGTATCGACGTTGTCACAGAACAAGCGGGCCATAGACGCGCCGTGACGAATTGCGTGTAGTTGACCTGAACATATTGAGATGGTTAACATCATTAGTCAGCAAAGAGGCACGAATCTAAAGCACGAAGTAGAGAAGCAGTAAGTGCTTCGCTCATCCGTGATCTAAAGTATTTCTTACTCAGAGTCACTTATGATTCCACAAGGGAGATAGGTCATGTATGAGAAATCACCACAATAGTTGATTTAATTGACGACTCTGAGTACGGCAGGTAAGCGCATGACACATAATGCGAAATGGGTCCGCAACTGCCCACTGTGACTGACTCCTTTCATACAAATACAACGAATGCGACATAAAACCATCAAAGCGGGTACTGACTGAACGTTAGAAGGCGTAATGTACCATGTTACGCAGGGAGCGTTTGTGAAGTTAGTACGGGGAATCACGGCGCTCGCAGCGAGCAACGAGTGGCTCAAGGCTGTGAAAAAATTGCTCGTTGTTCGCTGTGACGTTACATTACACCTTGTATCGTCACTATCGTCAGTCATGCTCACCTAACACTTCACGTGTATAATAAGGTAGATATTCTATAAACAAAGCTGCCCCGGCAAACGTTGTTTTGCCATTTAGGGCGAAAAAAAATATATGCACACAAAATTTCATGATATGCACACAAAATTTCATGAGAATCGGTCAAGCCGTTTCGGAGGAGTTTAACTACAAACACCGCGACAAGAGAATTTTATATATTAGATAATTATTATCTTATTCGCTAAATGGAACACTGCAATTAGTATTTTTAATTAATTTGGAGTGAAATGTATAATTAACACGAATTCATTAAATTTATCGCAGTATAATTGAGCGATTCGTTATATTAGTCATTTGAAGAATACGTTTCTAAAGTATTCTCAACGGATTCGACGATAAACTATAGATATAGTTTCCTATAAAAATAAATCAACATACGTTACAATGAAAGCGTTGATAAATTGAATATGCATTTATTCCTTTATTAATATTTGGTAGGGCTTATAATAAAGGACAATGTTCGTTAGAAGCCTGTGTTTTATGACGTCATATTGATTTTCTTCCCTTGAATAGCGCTAAACGAGGCTAACGGTATCGTTTGAGTATTGAAGCGAGATGGTAAACCAATGCAGATTCAATATCAAACGAATAGCGTACATCGGTAAGTCAGTATAAATGGTTCGTAAGTTTGTGGTCAACCTTATCGGAGTTTCTACAGCGTTTAAAGTCCCCAAATTGGTGTAACACCTGCTATCGTTTCTTATCTATCGTGTCTTCTATAAGAAAACTGCACTCACGATGACTTAAACTGTCTATGCCCTTTCTTAAAGTAATATAGGTATACAAATATAATGATAATAATTATACCCGGACAAATTCACACACAATTAATTAGACCCAAAATAAGCTCTAAGCTTGTTTTATGGAATCTAACTCACTGATACTACTCATACCTACACACAAAATACTTCATAAGAATATATTAACTGAAACCAACAGCAACAAAAATGTCTTAACATATTGTTGACTCCCGGCGGGAATCGAACCCGCAACCGATACAGCGCTATCACTGCCACTGTGTGGCTTCATACAAAAGTGAACCGACGCGTGCGCACGCGGCGGGCGTACGCGACGGGCGCACGCGATGGGCGCACGCGACGTGCGCACGCTTAACGCAGTGTTGACCGTAAGGGTTGAAAGAAGACCTTAAGGCAATACTTACTCGAAGTAAACGCAATATTCTGATCTGCTCCGTTCTCATAGAAGTATCTGTCCCCAACTCTAGTCCTGTAGAACTGTTCTGTTAGGATGCATAGGAACGTGGGGCCGGTTTGAGCCCCCGGGACGTTGCGCTCCAAAGACCCGGCCACTACCAGCTCCACATCTTGAGGGGACTCGTATAGCCCTTGGAGTATTCTTACGTTCTGCAACAAATTCATTGGGTATTTTGGAACATTCTGATGGAATTATAGACTAACGTAACGAGATGTTACTATATTTATTACGGGTTTCTCTATAGCATGGCTTCCTTTCGCGGTAAAGGTAGGGAAACGTGATGGCGACAGCGACGATCAAATTGAATGAAGAAAGAGCATTATTGAGTAAGAGCTAATTTCCTATATTATTTTAATAGGACTAGTTGCTGTAGGCTACGTTGCCCCATAGCACACCTGTATATTTACTATTAACTTTGAATCATTTATCTAACTTATCAGCAAGACAGATAACTTTATTGCCAGACAGTTAATGCAACAAAATAATAAAATAAAGAAGAGAGCCCCCAATGCATAACATTATTTGATTGTCATTGCTTGAAATTATCATCTAATTGTGTTTATACTAAAACAATGTTTAAAAACTCTTTTTGTAAATACATCGTTAACAAACGTTTAACTTTTGTCGGTAAATAATTGGACATAACATGATATCAGAAACATAATATACCACTAATTAGTTTTTTAAGATATTCTTCAATTTATTCATTCATTTTGAGTAAGTCAGTGGCTAACTCTGATGTCGGAGATTTTAGACCGCCTAAAGGCCTCCGACAAGGTCTAACGATTGAAACAACCGAGACCGACTGCTTAACGTGCCCTCCGAAGCACGGTAGCGCTCAGATAGAAATGCCGCTATCGAACCACCCATCCAAGAAGGGGCGAGTTGCACGTTGCTTAACAATCGCAATTCAATAAGATGGAGCAACTTTCCAAGCAACAATTATTATCAATATTCACTATATTATGTTCGTTAGGCTTTTAGGAAAGGGTACGACGGGGGTAAATCCGCGGTGCACTGCTAGTTTATTGTTAGCCTTATTCATTTTGTATTTAATACTGATAATAAAAAAAGTATTACAGTTTTCTTTTCTGCATAAATAGCATAGGTTCGGTAGGCACGTTACACGCACACTTTAATTAATTAAATGCCAAAAACTAGTTTTCTATATATATTTCCAATGATAAAAACTGCTCTAATTTAGACAAACTGGATCCATAGATATCGAATAAATAATGGAAATTAATGAAAGGTGCCTATTTATTTATTTTCATATTGTTCCATTTTTGTAATTGTATATCTATCTACTTAACTAGCAGCATAGATGATTATGCATTATCCTCCTCACCTATCTTCGGTGAGATGAAAGGCCTTTACCCAGCAATGTGGGACATGACGGGCTAATACTTCACTACATAGTATAAAATAAAGTCGTCTCTGTTTCGTGTCTGTTTTTCTGTATGCTTAAATTTTTAAAATTACGCAACGGATTTTGATGCGGTTTTTTGTAATAGGTAGAGTGATTCAAGAGGAAGGTTTTTATGTAAAAAAATTCCCGAAATTCCCACGGGAACGGGCACAACGCGGGTAAAACCGCGGGGCGCTGCTAGTAATTTATAATACTTATAGGTAAACTAACTTAATTGATAAAAATATCGGTAGACACAACAACAACATATTGAAACAAAACTATATGTAACACGATATAGTCCGAGAAAATACCAGACGAAGTGAAAATAAACATTATTGTATGTTCACAAGAATACCTATATAAAAAGGTGGTTAACCTATCGCTTACATTACGCCTACGGAGGTATTGATAACGCAAGTGTATATTGAAAACAATAATATTATGTTTTATTAATTTCTCAGGTTATTTTTCTTAGGTACAGGTTTACTACATTTATCACATTATTTATTTTTAACAACCTCCGTGGTCTTGTGGTTTGAGCGCCCGGCTCACGACCCGAAGGTTCCGGGTTCGATTCCCGGTGGGGATATCTCACAAAAATCTCTTTGTGAGACTTTCCTCAGTTTGGTTAGGACATTGCAGACTGAATCACCTGATTGCTCAAAAAGTAAGATGATTACGTGCTTCGGAGGGCACGTTAAGCCGTCGGTCCCGGTTCCTTTCTACGGATAGTAGTCGTTAGGTACTTGAGCCATGTCAGAGGCCTTTGGCGGCTCAATAACTCTGACACCAGGATTGGTCAAGTTGACCATCCACTCGATGAAGAAGAAGACTACATTTATAATTTCTACGGAAACCTTGCAATACAACTTACAATAACAATTATAATAAATAAAATGTAGATTTAGGGCCGACACTGCGTTAAGCGTGCGCGGTTCCATATAAAAGTGAACCGTCGCGGGCGCCCGCGGCGTGCGCACGCCGCGTGTGGCTTCATACAAAAGTGAAGCGTCGCGTGCGGTGTCATACAAAAGTGAACCGACGCGTGCGCCCGCCGCGTGCGCACGCGACGGGCGCACGCTTAACGCAGTGTTGACCCTTGACCCTTAGAGCCTTATCATATTGGCCTTTTGTAATAAATACCTACTAACATTTTAATCAGAACTTTTCAAATATCAATTCACAATGCTCTATATGCTCTACATTTTCATAAGTTAACTGAACATTGCATATATCATTTTAATGATTTTTTAAATCATTTTAAAGAATTCTCTTGTAAAGTTTTGTAGGTTTCTTCATCGGTAGTAATACTGGCAAGTGCTCAAGCAATTACCCAGTATTAAATAATAAGGCAAGTTTCCAAGGAGACTAAAAAGCATTACCTCTTCAGAGATAAAGTCCAGCATATCCTTGAAGTTCTGGATAGGGGGCAAACCGCAGGCTGCTCTGGTGGTCGCATACGTGCCCAAGCCATGATCTCGACCACGCTGGATGTCAGTCGCGCGGAGATCACCGCCGAACGTGTTGTTACGTCTGTTGGTTTACATAGAATATTTAGTAAGAAGGTTAGTTGAAAGAAAAGTAACCTGTATCTGTATACTGATCTGCCTATAACAGCAACTGGAATGAATTGCGAATAACTCTAACTCTAATGGTACTGACGAATTGACGTCAGTTAGTTTTTATTGTATGACGCGTGCACTGTCCCGATTGCTCGTTGTGCATGTCTTCAAAAGCGGTACTTTAACGTTAGACAGTAAATAGTAGATGCTCCAATAGGATGTATTTTGACAAAATGTGCTTCGGTTCCGCTCATCCCATAGACAAACGATGACTGATTCCCAAATTCTCTATGACATAAGTATACCATTGTCCATGTTTTGGTATTAAAACTCTTTGTTGTATGAACATATAATTAACTAAACTTACTTGAAAAGGAACTGCGTCATCTCAGTATCAAAGAACTGATCACTGAAGTCTTGTTGTTGGACTGATAGTCCTCGGGCTAAGTTTCCAAAAGAATCTCCTAACTCCAAGAGTAAAGGTCTGTTGAACCAGTCGCTCATACGGACAACTCCGTCCAAACTACGCTTCTCACTTATTAATCTGAAAGAAAAGCATAAGTTTAGGGTTGTTACGCACATTTTTTGGTAGAGTCACTTATTTACTAAAATTGATCATAGATACAACATAAAATTAAAGAGTTACGTGGTAATCTAATGGTCAACACTGCGTTAAGCGCGCACGCGTCTCGTCGGTTCACTTTTGTATGACATCGCACGCGACGGGCGCACGCGACGGGTCACTTTTGTAAGAATCCACACGCGTCGGGGGCACGCCGCGGGCGCCCGCGACGGTTCACTTTTGTATGGAACCGCGGCTTGCGCACGCTTAACGCAGTGTAGGCCCTAAGAGCTAATATAGAATATAAAAAAATCTGAAGAAGAACAATATTAGCTTATTATCTTATTTTCTGTGTGGTAATGTAATGTGTACACTTACTTCAAATATCCGCGAATGAGGCTGTGGAAATGTCTGAACGCAGCCGTAGCGTGCTCATCTAATACAGTAGGGTCTACATTGGGATTGTAATCATTGATATACCCTTCAACGCCAGGGTAAATCAGCTTGTTTTTCACCATATTATCAAAACCTTAAAAAGAAAAACACTTATTTCACATGCAAGTATTTAACGTGTACTTTTTGTATGAGAAACACAGAAAATTTAGAGTTTTGCTTGCATTTCAGGACAAACAGTAATGTTGGTTGACATTACGCTTCGAAAATCAAACGATTTTCTCATAAAATAGTGAAGCGTCCACTCATAGGACGGTACTAAACTATTTTAGGGCAATACAGGTAGCATTGCTGGCTCAAAGAAAAGTATTGTGCAATTTTCACATGTTCTAGAACTTCCTATAACTCGTGTGTTCTAGAAATTACTTCCACGTGGACTTCAAAGGAACTTTCCATGAGCTAACTGTGTTATTTATAATCTAGACTTTTATAAGAAAATGATAGATGTGTTGAAATTACTTATTTAAAAATCTGTTATTAGATTTACTCTTTGAGTTTTCCATACCATTTCTTTCTGAGAGAAAAAATACAACCTTCTTTTCATATTCGAGCGAGTCGTAATTTACTAAAACTAAACGCCATACTATGCATTTTTGTCCGAAATATTACAAAAAAATAATGCCAGAGAAAGTTACCTTTAATTCCGAGCATCGAAAATACTTAACAAATCATTCAACATATACAAAAGCTACAAATCTTACCTAAGAAAATGGGTAAATATTCGTAGTAATTAATATGCTGTATTTCAGCAATGTGTATCCGTCTGGCTTCCTGGAACGTCGTCTCATCGGTCCAATGTGGATTAAGCGCTTGAAGCGCTGCAGCGATTCTATTGTGCTCCCTCATCAGCATTACTTGAAGGACAGTTAGTTGAGGATTCTGATTCACTCTGATATCGCCTGAAAGCAAGTTTTATAAGTAAAATATACTAACGGGTAATATAAGTTCCTACTGCTACTACTGCATTTATTGGAATATTTATACACTAATTAAGTCCAAATTACTTAGTGTTGAAGTTTTTAGACTGAATAAGCTAAGACTTCTGACATGGTCTAACAATTGAAACAACCATAAAACGCGTATCAATACAGTGAGAAGGAATAGATAGAGTACTACCCCGCCATAAGTATTGTACATGTTATTATTAATTTTGGTTCCTAAATTGTGGAAAGAAGCTGTCCGTATCTTCACTATCACTACATAATATAAAACAAAGTTATTTTCCGCTGTCCCTATGTATGCTTAGATCTTTAATACTATGCAACGGATTTTGATGCGGTTTTTTAAATAGATACAGTGATTCAAGAGGAAGGATTATATTGATAAAAAAACCCGCAATTCTCACGGGAACGGGCTCAACGCGGGTAAAACGGCGGGGCGCTGCTAGTAGTCAATAAATAAACTCATCAATCATGCACGAAGTTTGTGTATAAAAATAACTACGTTCTTATAACCTATAACAATTAATTCCTTTTTGAGTAAAGATAAAGAATAGTGGGTAAAATGAAATCTAAAAAATCTTCTAACTCAAAGGGTCAACACTGCGTTAAGCGTGCGCACGCGACGGTTCACTTTTGTATGAAGCTACACGCCGCGTGCGCACGCTTAACGCAGTGGCCGACACTGGCCATAGAGAAAGGCCATAGACATAGAACACTACTATAAAACCACATTTTAGTTCAACAGACTCTTCACTACAGAATCTTCCTTCGTTCGACACGAGCTTTTTTCAGTGTTTGTATGTTGTTTAGAGTATAATTACCTCTTTATATAAATATTTCCTTACAATAAATTTGTACAAAGTCTAGCCTGCTAATTTATATTCAAAACAGCTAAAGTTTTATAACAAGAAAGCAAGTAACGACTTCAATTTGAAAGTTCTGCTTCCTTCCGTTACATAAATTTGTTTAAAACCAATTATTCTACGTCTCATTGCTTTTCTCAGACCTTAGAGGATATCTGTTAGATGCTTTTATACCTTCAAGAAACAGTAATAACATTTTGTTTGATACATTTAAGTTAAGCTTTCACGGTGAGATTTGAAATTCATTCACTCATTTCGACTATGTTAGTGGCCAACCCTGGTGTTGGAGTTTTTAGACCGCCTAAAGGCCTCCGACATGGTCTAACGACTTTACGTGCCTTCCGAAGCACGGTAGCGCTCAGATAGAAATACCACTATCGGCCACCCATCTAAGGGGGTCAGCTCCTCGTTGCTTAACAATCGCAATGAACTGACATCGCTTGGTAAAGGCTAGATTTGAAATAGGAACATTCAATTAACAGTGTTCCATATTTGCTCATTTAACTAAAGCTTACTGTGGAATTTGAAATAGGAATATATACTTCTTTAAACCTTAACCTCCTTGTGACCTCCTTACATACACGTGCAACTTTCTAAATTCAAAAGTGTCTAATTCAAAAGAATATTGAAAACACAATGCGCTCAAAGGTACAATAACAAGTAGGACGTTACATAACCGAAGTAACATTACCATTCATGTATGAGGAAAATGTTTCCAGTTACAATAGCAAGTTAAAGAGAAAGAAATCCTTTCATAAAAATACTCGAAGAGAAAATCCTTTTCCGTAAATAACTAAATGATGTTAAAGTTTGGAATAGCTCAAGCTGTTCACTTTGCCTTATGAAAAAGTAAAACTAGATAATCATTTAATACATTAAAGCAACCTTGTGAGCGTGTATTGTAGCTGACCCTTACATATTTGATTATTATTTCTTGTGTGGAAAGAGTGCATTCATTTGCCAGTAACTTAAACGTAAGTTAGGCTATTATAGACTCATGTGTGTTAAGTATTAAATTCAAGTACTCGTTATTACAATCATAATAGCAGCTCGGCCACTTGGATGGGTGGCCGATAGTGGCATTTCTATCTGAGCGCTACCGTGCTTCTGAGGGCACGTTAAGCAGTCGGTCCTGGTTGTTTCAATCGTAAGACCATGTCGGGGCTTTAGTTGATACCAAAGTTGGTCACTAACCTACTCGACATGAAGGCATGAACATAATGGCAACACTTTACATCTTTTCATGCATCATAATAAACATACCAGGCATAAGACCGGCTTAAAATGAAGTAAGTAAGTTCGAGCAGGTATGTGGCCAATTCTGGTTTACCACCTAAAGGCCTCCGACATGATCTGACGATTGAACCAATACAGTCATGACATAATATCACCAAACGACAACTTTTGCATCTAATTAAACTTAAACTCATTTTACGATAAAGATTCAAACACACCTTACAGTGTAACTGCACTGACATTAGCTTTCGTATCTGTCATAACGTGCTTAGTTAACCTAGTAGAAACCCATTTGCTAGACCTTAGGTACCTTCTGCTGAATGTATGGAATGGAAGTTTAGATATCGACATAAGGGCCGACACTGCTTTAAGCGTGCGCACGCCACGGTTTCATACAAAAGTGAACCGTCGCGTGCGCCCGTCGCGTGCGGTTTCATACAAAAGTGAACCGCCGCGTGTGCCCGCCGCGTGTGCGACGGGCGCACGCTTAACGCAGTGTTGGCCCTACCGTGTTTACTTACCGGTCAAATAACAAGGTTCGTTCGGCGATCGAGCTGATTCACACGTTTGGGTCATGTTGGGGTCCTGAGGAGGCCACTCCTGACCGCCTCTCAGAGTTGAAACAAGACGACCTTGATGGAACGCTCTGATTGGTGCCGCTTGCCCTGCACTGCTTCCGTAGACAAGTGACAGATCCATGAAGGCTGTTACTGTTGAGATCTAGAAACAAAAATTCCATAACCATTCGTTAGACCTTTTGAAGATGACAGCGCCTCGCGGTTTTATCTATGTTGTACCCGTTCCCATAGGAATTTCGGGATTAAAATAGCCTATAATTATTTCCACTGAATGTGGCCTACACCTTTAATTCAATATTAGCCGAGCACCTGATTACCTCCTTAAAATCTTAACGAGTCAACTTTGTGGACTCTTATGCAGCAGCAGAATTTTTACGAGTAAATTATGTTAATTTTGAATTATCTACCGGTTTTATAACCTTCTGAAAATTGAAGGGAGCCTTCCCTTTTATTTTATCAAAGCAGCTGAACATATTTATAAAAGCGCTTCATATAATTAAGTACACGAAATATGCCTAAGCTACACTACCCCAAAACTGGGCAAAAGTCTTCATGGCTAATCGTCCTTCTCTTTTGTTTTTCAAACAATTCCAATCAAAAGCAACGAGATAATAATTATGACGAAGAAAGAGATAGAAGATTTAACGTACGTCGTTTGTTTATTATGAACACATACTAAACCTAGTTATTATTCTGTGACTAAACTTGCAAATCGACGTGCCCCCGAAGTTTGACAAATTGAAAGTCCTTTGTGAAACATGAAATCAGTCGGTTAGTAAGTAAGATGGAAGTGTCACGCCCCCAACAATAGAACAAAGATGTAAACAAGTATGTTTGTACGTGGTTTTGTTAGTTTACAACGCACAAAGTTTACTTAATTGTATCCACAACAACTTTGACAGACTCAATTACTTCAGTCGGGAAGTTCTAAGCATCTTATGTAGGTATCAGTATTCAATTTCACAACGTTGATACTTTGAACAATTAAAATCCTGAAAATGCTTCAAGCGGTTTGCAAATATACTTATGTAAGTATGATGTTTTATTTGGTATAATTTAATAACACATTTGTGTCACACATGTTCTTTGATGTTGAAAATCTCTAAGGCGTTTATTAATGGGACACATGGTATATCAGATCGAAGTTTCTAGACCGCTTAAAATACATCCCTGCTCAACTAATGCACTAGAAATGACCATACCTCTTCTTTATTGTTATTTCAATAAATGATTTATGATTTATACTTTTTCTTTATGTTGCAAAAATAATACCAGCAAGTTACAATTGTATCTGAACCTTAAAAACTATTTAGAATTAATACGTTAAATACTGAGAAACTAAAGAAATATGGAGATTTCGGTTCCACTGAAATTTTCCATTTAAACCTTTCGATGGCTCGTTGTCACAACATATTAACCATTGAGTTGATTATGGAAATTAATTGTTGTTCAATTTGACCTACATAAGAGACCGGACTAAATTAATGCTCCACTAAAATTTATTTATGATCAAAAATAAGTGCCGAAGATATCCGAAGAAGACAGCTATAAAACTTTTAACTACTATCTATAAGTTTTAATTATAAACTTACAAACTTTGTTCCTTTGAAATGTTAAAAAAAGAATCGGCGTCTGATTTTTGCTAGAGTATAAAATGACTGAATGAGCTTACCCTAATAAGAACTTATTCAGAGAGAAGTTGAGAAGCTAGAGTAGAGGACGGTATTCAAAGTAAAGAGAAGATCATTAAAAGTACCGATAGAGCCACCTAATAAGGTGTACCTTTCTCATAACTAAGCTGCGGGTTTGCTCAAAATGTTTTGTTAATTTAAATAACAAATCAATGTTCAATGCCTCTTGGATTTGACCACACGATACGATCACTATCTGGGATGTCACATAGCAAAAGACAATGAAAGCAACGGGCGATTTTTTAAAAAGAGAACATCGGACATTCTTTTTTACACTGTTCGTTCCTGTTCTTTTTTCAAAACAACTGCTTTTTGTTTTACACACTTCTTTTATGTTCTTTTTTAAAAAATCCGTAGCACCTTTTGTTTATCCCGTCGATATTTCTGGAACGTTATATTCTTTATTTAATTGAGCGTTCAACTTACCGGTTCCGCAGGGGCATTAAGATGTGTACATCCTCTGTCTCTGGTAGACCCAGTTCTGACGAAGTTCATGCACTGAGTTCCTTCAGGTGCATGCACTGGATCATTTGGTGGGATCAGGATTGGTGCGCAGACTGGGTTCGTAGCAGCATCGTAGGATAAGGCTCCATTATCATCGCAGCAGGTTACCGTGTCCTTATCTGTGAAAAAAATGTGATATGAGTAAAGTTGTCCATGACATTTTTTTAATAAGTGCCCCGTTTGTTGCAAATACTCGTACACTATACTAGTGAATATTCTTAAACTTTCCTACAGATTATCTCGTCCTATGCAATATGACATGCTCACGTGCAAGACAATATCGCCTACAGAACTCAGTGGATCTCTGACTATTTGCACTATTCACAGTAATATTTTAAACATTATTTTAGGTATTAAAAGAATTTAATCTGCGAGATGAACCAACCATTAATTTTACGTAACTATGAATGAGCAATACCAATTCCAGTAACATTTTTATTGTATATATGCAAAACCGAATCCGTTTGTTGAGTTTCCAGAATTCCATCCCGTAAAAACAAAAGGTTTTGTCACATTGGATTTCACAGAACATGTTTTTTTTTATCTAAAAGCGGGCTCTCGTGACTCCATCAACTTCACTAATTAGGCCGCTTACACACCAATTACACTCTAGTTACGTCTGAGATGTGTTGGGAATGTCGCAGGTGGAAATAACCTAAGGACGTTGTTTATGTGGTTGCAAGGTCACTATCGATTTTAGTTTTGTTCTACCTTTGATAATTACCGCGTTAGATAGACCATGGTCTTCTTATTTTGGATGCAATTCGATAGAGCACCCGAATGTGGCTTTTACGTGGGTCAAAATTGGGTCAATAAACATAAACATCATAGATGAAAAGCTTATTAAGCAAATTATATACTGCAAGGATAGTGGTTGGAATTGGTCCATCAGTTTAAGAGTTACGCTACCCAACACAAACACACGCACGCACAAAAATGCTAATTAATTAATTAAATATATTATCTAGATTGAAAAAACGGTCCTTTGAAAAATAAACCTCCGCATGTTAAGTCTGTCACAACAAACAATGGTTAGCAATTTTAAAGGTCACATAATTTCGGTGGTATATTTCGGTGGTGGTAAAGATACAATAATTATTTTTTATCTAAAAACTTACTTTACATTCTACGGATAGTAGACGTTACATGAGCCATGTCAGAGGCCTTTGGCGGCTCAATAACTCTGACACCAGAATTGGTCAGGTTGACCATCCACTCGATGAAGAAGAAGATCTAAAAATAGCCACAGGCCACCGGAAAAAGGGTACATACTCCGTGCTACATGGCAATAATGTTCCCTTAAGTCCTACATTCAGAGGATGGATACAAAAAGCTCTCTCAAACTTGGGTGGGTTGTAATATATTTGTGACAATCACGACCCTGTTAATCGGCTTAACTCAAAATTCCAAACCGTGCTTTTGTAATGTATTGCCTTGTGACTTTGCAATGAATCAAGTTTGAAATCTGGAAATTCTCAAATACATATGTGGGTGATATGTTACATCCTCGAAATCGAGATACCCTGATCTCAGAAACTACCGATCTGATTTGAATAATTCTTTTTGAAATGGATAGCCAATTAGAACCAATAGCAAAACTTTCAAAGGGAAGGCTATATTGGGCGAAGATAGAACTATTTACTATCTATTACTTTACCACACCCCTTTTTTACTACCCCTTAAGAAGTCCATTCATGTAAAGGGACGCACCGCTAGAGACTGTGACTGCCTTGTGATTTTACCCGCTTTGTACCCGCTCTTGGAGGAATTTAATGATGAAATGTAAATCCTAGACCTTTCTCGTTAATCCGCTCAGTTTATACGTTAAAGCATGCATATTCGATGTGCTTTGTAATATGTAAGGCTTTGTTCATACGAACTCGAACGCTTATTTCAACTTAATATAACTACCAAAGCAGTAAGGTCCGACATTGTCCTGGTTACTTAAAACTACAAATAAGTATCTTTGGCCAGTTGTGAGATTTTCCAGGTAAATACTTTATTTTATATATAGGTATAAAGATAAAGTTTGAATTAAACTTCACACCCTTTTTTGGGGAATCGTGAATTTTTATACTATTAAGAAAAACTGCATCAAAATCCGTTGCGTAGTTTTAAAGATCTGAGCATTCATAGGGATAGACAGACAGCGGAAAGCGACTTTGTTTTATACTATGATTAACAAGCCAGCCAATAGACATCCTCAAAGCAATAACAAACGTTTTTTTTACCTAAAACCATATTTTATTTCCCAAAAACTAATTGAATTACAATTTCTAATTACAAAATATTGCCTGATTAAACGATTCGCAAATTGCCAAACAAAACACAAACTAGAATGCCTATTAAAATTTATTGACCTATTCCTCAAACCTATTGAGTCACAGAAGCGATAATGGTTACTAAGTAAACCAAATAATTAGTGGGAAGAATTAGTAAAGTGAATGGGTGTACACAATGGAAATTGCTTCATACAATCTCATACCCACCGGAGCAATGATAGCAATGTGGAAAATCGTATAAGCTACGTGGAAACGGGTTCTCGGAGATATTACTAGATATTTATAGTGTTTTCGAATGGAATAAAATCTTTAAACCTAATAGATGTGTAACTTATATTTAAATGCAGATAATTAGATTGAAGTTTTGAGTATAAGTCATTGTTTATGGAATTCTGAAGAAAATGGAAATCGAATTAACAGATGATAATTGGACTTTTCAAAACGACACCTAGTAGTACATTGAGCAGTCTTTGAAAAAAACGATAGTCAGACAAAAAGAGTATAGTTCTGGATCGTGGTAGTATGATCGAATTCGGATCGTTTTGAATTCATAAATCGAGATCGTGTAAGATGGTAACCCAACTGGTTTTAAGATTACGGAAAACCAACGTGATTTCGATAATATCTGGAGTACACACGTAACCACATTATATACGTAGGTTCCTATAAATGTATTACACACACATGCAATGCTATCCTCCCATCCCATACAAAGTACTAAATCTCAATAACATTACTTGCCGCCCTTACTCTTTATCAAGACATTTTTCACGGTTAAAGGTCTGTGCAGACGTAGGACTTTAGTCTGCGAGGGATATAAAATCTGAATGAAGAATACCGTTTTGTTCTTTGCGTGTTCGCGTGTGTTATTCGATAGGTTCATATAAGGTATAATGACTTTTTGTCCCTCAACTACAGATTGGGGGATAAAAAGTCCTCCGTGAATGTCCGTCGTTTGCGCTGGTCTTTATGTAGTAATTTTTCACGGTTAAATGATGGTTTTGCTCTCACCTATAAGAGCAACGAACTCGTTATTACCTACACCATTTCAATAATGTTTGATCATATAATATGACTAGCCGCTCCCCGCGGTGTTACCCGCGTTGTACCTGCTCCCGCGATAATTTCTGTATAAAATATATCCCATGTGTTATTGTAATGTATAATCTATATTACTGTAAAGTTTCATCCAAATCCGTCATGTAGTTTTTTCGTGAAAGAGTAACAAACATACATACAACTTTCGCATCACTACATAGTATATAACAAAGTCGCATTTCCGCTGTCTGTCTGTCTGGCTGTCCCTATGTATACTTAGATCAAACTACGCAACGGATTTTAACGCGGTTTTTTTAAATAGATAGAATGATTCAAGAGGAAGGTATAAACATTCCCGAAATTCCCATGGGAACGTGCATAACGTGGGTAAAACCGCGGGGTACTGCTTGTTTATAATATAGAAGGATTGTAGCGCCTGTCGATTTTGGCCATGTTGTGTAGTGACAGTTTGCTTGGTAATTTTGAGTGCACATAACTACACCATTTAACTTTATTAGTTAAGCACATTAAGCAAATCAGTACGTGCATACGGGTTTGCCCACATGCAAATAAAATTCGAATTTAACCACTTAACATGTACCTATACTTAGCTACATTCACAATATACATAATGGGGTGCCTGAAAATGATATGTCTAGGTACTTAGTTTGTTTACATACTTCAACTTAGTGCTGCAAATATTGTGTAAGCAAAGTCTGTGCCATTTTAACTTTTGTTGTGGTTTTCAGACATACATTTACCACATTACAATAAGTAATATGGTAAATGTATTTGTCAGGCATCTCCAAAATAATGTGCTCCCAATGTGCTCTCCAATGCGATTTGTACTAATTGAACATTTGTATACATTAATGGATGGGAGTATTTGTGTAAAGCCTGATGAACTGAATCTATTTTGACTGATTATTCACTGCCCGGTAGGTGATCTTCTTCTTCATCGAGTGTATGGTCAACCTGACCAATCCTGGTGTCAGAGTTATAGAGCCGCCAAAACCCTCTGACATGGCTCATGTAACGACTACTATCCGTAAAAAGTAACCTATAGGTTGGTCTTTAATATACATAATAATATATAGGTATTAAGCTAAAGAGTTATTTCGGCATAATATTTTTATTTTGTCAGTAAATTAATCTTTTATAGTCTTTTTAAACTTACACGATTTGAACACATAACTGTTCACCCGAGTTCACCGCGTTCACCCGCGTTCAACTGAGTTCACTCGCGACCACGAGAGGTGCAATCCCCTCGAAACGTCGGGAAATAAAAAGTAAGTTATTTACTTGCTTTATAAACCTTCCAACGCGAAAAAACCCGTGTGAGTACGTTTAAATTAATCTTTTATAATGCTCAGTCATCTTTTGTAGTTACTTTCCTCTTGCAAGAGACACCTACTACACCTAAGTAATAATAATTTAGTACACCTTTTATAGTTAGTAAGTATGTATTTTAATAACTTACGGGACTGCGCTACTCCAGCCGTGAGCGACATATCATGGGTCACAATCTGACCCCACTGCTGGGCGTTGAGGTTCCAGATCGGGTCCACGAGCTGTTTGTCCGGGAACAGTCTCAAACTGACGTCCCTGGCGTTGGGAAGAGGGCGGCCACTGACAGACGTTGGGAAAGAACTGACCCCTGAAAATTATCAAAAAAGTGTTAAAAATTTTGGAAATATATAATAGGTGAGGCGTCGTTTAAATTGGGTAAGCTAAAAAACTGTGAGCCGGAAATTGAGACATCCGATGAGTTGTGTGATGCTCGTGCTCTATTCAACTTGTCAGCTTATAAACTTGCTCAATCTAAACAACGCCTAAGATCTCAATACTGGGCTAAAGCCAGTTATCAACTAGAGGCAGCCTCGGGTCGAGCAGTTTCGACTTCAGGCAGCTGCCTACAATCAGGTTACAATATACGTCGTATCGCGGCGAGCCTCGGGTTGAGGCAGCGCCTCCACTTGCATGAGCCAGGCTGCCTCTAGTGGATAACCGTCTTAAGATCACAGCGTATTAAAAATACTTACAGTATTTAAAAACATCAAATAAATGTGAAAAAAAAAGTGAAAGAACATGTACTAATGAAGTTCCAAAACAAAATTGAGTGAAATTGCCAATGATTTGGTATTCAAGACAATAATTATGAAAAGCGTTTAAGTTCATTCAGAATTTTAAGAACTTTTTGACTTAGTGCTCAAGTAAAGTTGGTATCTTAATAGACCTGACACTATTTACTTGCTTAACTGATAGGTTTATAAAACTTAGGCATCTTTCGCTTTGATTTTGTGAGAAAATCAAGATAAATCAGACCTTAATTAAGCTAGAATGACCTAAATCAGATCTTCAATAAACTATCCACTAAATACATAAAGACCTCTCGAGTATTTCAGTAAACAGTTAGCTGTGAAAGATTACGTATTATACAGATTACAGATTAGGTATCTATATAGTCTGCAAAAATACAAGATTTCAAGCTACGAGTAGAAGACATTTATATATGTATTATGTAATCCAAAATTTGGTATACTGCCTTTTCACCGTAAATTGTTTGACCGATTACCACTTATCAACTTGCCACAACGTTTTGTCAATGTTACACTTTGACAACTATCGATTAGCAAATTTTTGTGTATGAAGTTTCATTTGGTAACATTATTGTTAAGCCTATTAATAAAAAATGTTTGGGCGAAAGGGCAGACAGTCCTAAAATTTTCAACGAAATGTAACTAGGGTAAATACACCATAAACAGTTATAGAATTCTTAATTGAAATAACAGAGTAAGTAATCCCAAAATCTATCCTTTGTAATATAAACAAACTAAAAACCTACTCGTTGAAAATTCCAATCAAATTCAACTTAATCAACTTAGTTTAATCTCTTATACAAGAATTCCATTAAATTCATTCGATCCAATCGCTCAGTACAAGACAATATTTGCCGAACAATAAACTTTGTAATAAAAATTTGTTTGCTTCAGTAATATTCATGGTCATAACAAGTCTTCTACGAATCCTTTATGATTTAATAAAAAAGTCTAGTTTCTGGACTGTTATTAATATAAACATTTCCACTATGAAAGAAGTTTACAGAGAATTTGATCGATCTTCTTCTATTCATTCCTCGTATCGAAGAAGATTATTTTTATCCATCCCACTTTCTACTAATATTATAAATATGTGAAAGTTTATGTTTGTTACTCTTTCACGCAAAAAGTAATGAACGGATTTGAATGAAACTTTACAGTAAAATAGGTTATACATCAGAATATCACATGGAATACGTTTTATCTCGAAATTCCCGCGGGAACGGGTACAACGCGGGTAATACCGCGGGGCGCGGCTAGTAGTTTAATAAAACATTCAATAACAAACATATTTTGATGGGTGAGTAGGTACACTATCGTATTATCCGAGTGCTACGTTGAATTGACAGTCCCGGTTGTTCAAATATTTGACCTGCCATTCCATTTTTAGAGTGGACACTAATTCAGCTATATGTCTAAAAATACTTTGTATATAAATATTATAAATGCAAAAGTTTGTGAGTATGTATGATAGTTACATTGTCACGACAAAATTACTTTACGGATTTGGATGAAACTTTACAGTAATGTAGTTTATACATCAGAATAACACATGGGATACATTTAATCCCGAAATTCCCGAGGGAACAGGTATCACCGCGGGGAGCGGTTACCCATAAATCTTGTTTGTAAACACTAGACTAGGTCAGAATAAAAATAGAAAAATGTCGATTGCACCCTTATACGTTAACATGCAATAGTGGTGGGTGTTTATATGGATTGATATAGACGAACGTTCAATATTGATAGTGACGTAAATTGAAACAGATAAGGTCGTCATGCATGTTAGTAATGGATTGAATATAAATAACTAGCAGCGCCCTGCGGTTTTATCAGCGTTTTCCCTGTTCCCATGGGAATTTAAGGATAACCTACCCGTTATAAGCTACCCGTTGAATGTGGCCATCCATTACACAAAGAATTATCCAAATCGGATAAGTAATTTCAGAGATTAACGCGTTCCAAATCAAACTTTTCAGCTCTATCATATAAATATAAGAATAGAAGTATACTCGTACATAATATAGATATTTATCCAGAGTCAATGTCAACAATAAAGGCATTTACGTAGTTATATGTATATGGTTAACATGTGGGAATTTTGGAATGAAAAGTTGTCACAAACCTTACTCTTAAATTATTCTGTATGAAGGTAAAAACCGCATGAAAATCCGATTAGTAATTTTGAGAAAATCGATTGCAAACAGACAGCTTTTGGGAACCTTTTTATAATATGTAATCTACGAGTATATAGCTGTAGTATCTGGTAGTATAGAAACATAACGTAGCGATAGTGTTATATACTAATCGTTTCATAATAGGTATAGCAATCATATAAAAATAAGTTCGTGTAGGACCCTGGCGTCGGAGTTTTTAAGGCCAACACTGCGTTAAGCGGGCACTCGCGGCGGCTAACTTTTGTATGAAACCGCACGCGACGGGCGTACGCGACGGTTCTCTTTTGTATGAAGCCACCCGCGGCGTGCGCACGCTGCGGACGCCCGCTACGGTTCACTTTTGTATGAAACCGCGCATGCTTAACGCTGTGTCGCCCCTTAGACCCTCGACATGGCCTAACGATTGAAACCTCTGCCAAATGTGATGACTTTCTGTATCCTGTTATTTTATAGCAAACCTTAAAACTAGTTCCCAATAAAACTATAGACAATAAACGATTATAATTGCTTCTATCCAATAACAAACCTGATCCATAGAGGTTAAATATTTGTGTTTCCAAATGAGTATTGAACCCATATTGGTTACCCTTTAAAGTAAAGCTTATTAATTATTTGTTAACTTTAAATGGAGTGTGGAATGGGGTCGCGTGATTACTGATACAAAGGTATTTAAGGGCGAATTTCTACCAGAGCTTTGCCATACTGGATTGCTATACCACATTTAATATGGCGCTCATGGCGTAGTTTGCATAACCGATGCTAGTTCATTGCCATTGTTAAGCAACGTGCAGCTCGACCCCTACTTTTCCCTTACTTTGGGCATTTCTATCTGAGCGCTACCGTGCTTCGGAGGGCACGTTAAATTGTCAATCGTTAGACCATGTCGGAGGCCTTTAGGCGGTCTAAAAACTCCGACACCAGGGTTGACCACTGACCTACTCGAACTTACTTTTATCGGTGAATATTATCGTTACGCTAAGTAACGTTGTTATGCTACGCTTGTGATGAACGAATTAAATCAACCTAGCATTGGGTACCTCTGTTGAAAAGGGTTAAATCAATTTACTACTAAAGGTAGGATAATATGAGAAATGGGTGAAGGGATATAGGTAGAAGGTCGGTTGAGTTAAGGTGTCAATCTCTCTATTATCGTAACCCAACAATAGCATAATTTATGGACGAAAATCGACGGAAATGAATAACGAAAATTTTTGTGATAAAATAATTTCTTAATCCTTTTAACCAAATAAATGGCTTTGCTATCTGTTTTGTTAAAACTTAAGCTTACCTATTAGTTCATTTCAATCTAGATTTCAACTCAGAGATTATTTCAACAAATTGCTTTGTTTTCGTTTCTCAGGTTTCAGAATACCTGCCCCCCTAGCCAAGTTGCAATTCTATGATCGCAAACGCATAGAAAACGAAAATAATGTATGGGAGTGACATTTCTATAGCGTTCCAGAATGTCATCTGTCAAAGTCATTTCATACATTATTTTCGTTTTCTATGCGTTTGCGATCATAGAATTGCAACTTGGCTAGGGGGGCTGGTGGGCGTGCGCCCGCCGCGTGCGGTTTCATACATAAGTGAACCGTCGCGTGCGACCGCGAAGGTTCACTTTTGTAGCCTTTCACATGATTAAAGACATCGTGAGGCACTACTAATCACTACATAGTATAAAACAAAGTCGCTTTCCGCTGTCTGTCTGTCCCTATGTATACTTAGATCTTTAAAACAGCGCAACGGGTTTTGATGCTATTTTTTTAATAGATAAAATGATTCAATAAAAGGTTTATAATCTGATAAACAGTAAAGTCTAATGTCACTGCCAACTAAAGGCCACTGCTATCCAAAGTCTTCTCGTCTCACCGAAGATCCGGTACAGTGAGGACAAGGCGTAATCACCACGTTTGTCATGCCTAAGCCGAGCCATGAAATTTTATGAAATTGAGAACTTGATTATATAGAGCGGAAAGATTGGTTAAGCTTTAAACCCTAGAAATAATTATATATTCTTACACATACATCTTTAAACTGGAAACTGTCGTAAATAGGTGACTCGAAAGACGTCTTTTAGATGATACCATTCAAGGAGCGATTCCACGGATCTAAAGATTAGACTAAGAGGAATTATATCAGAAGTTAAATTGACTTGATCTTAAGTCGAAGTCGGTTTACTTTACTACTTGTAACTAAATCAAGTTTATCTAAGGAAAACTTTTTATTTAGACTTAAAATAATGTAACAAAATTATATGTGAGATAGTATTGTATGTTTGCAAGGCATAGTGTACTAGCATATAGTACTTCTCTTTAAATGTTATAGATTTTACGCAGAATTTTGTAGGCATTCGTAAGGTTGTAGCTTAGGAAAATTTAAAAAGCTACTTTCTATAATAGACTGTCATTTAAGTCATAAAACGTGAACTTTTAAACATACATGTTACGATAGAAAACTGTTTGTGAAAACTCACCCTAATTGTTTGTAATTTTGACTAAACTTCTAAATCGTAAGTCCCATTCAATTTACATTAAGCTATAGTATACATTCAAGCTAAGTTAGGTTACATTATCAGTTTAGTACTTACCATCGCCATAGTTATAAGGCACCAGTCTTCCATAAGGCGTCTGTGGCGTACCCCACAGCGGTTTCACCAAATTGTTACAAGTGCCATCTATTGTACGATATCGAGAATCGGCACAAAATGGCGGAGGAATCCCGCAGGATTGAGCTGCTGGATCCACGTCAGTTCCGATTGGAGGAGGTGGATTGCTAAAGCTGAGAGATAAAGGTACATTTTAGAATTGTATTTATTAACTGCCTTATTAATAAACGCTTACTAGCAGCATTTTAGCTTATCACATGGTTTGTCCCTTTCTGACATACGCTATTTTCCAAAGAGCAAAAGAGACAAAACACTCACTAACAGTGTTTTAGGTAGAGAGCGTTTATGAATAAGGCATCTTTTGGCGTGTCATGTTAGGCGATTTAATAAGCGAAAGCGGATAAACGGATTTTATCAATTAATTTTAAGCTCAAAATAACATGCCTAATTTCAGACACATAAATTAACTAATGCTAGTTTTAATGCTTTAATATTTCATCATTAAACTGAAGAGCTAAGCTCTTGACGAGGAAACTGGTGACGATATTTGTAATATCTATAAAAGAAAGATGAGATTGACATAAAACTAGGCAATAAGTGGAATCAAGTTTTGAAGTCAATACTAACAAGCATACGCCAGTCGTTGTGGTTGTGCGACAAACTTCACACCGATCATGAAACCTCGACATAACCAATACTAGCCAACTACACTGCAAAGGTCGATGGGCAAGAATTTCTGACAGTTACTATAGGTTATCTTAGGTATTTATGATACAAACAGACTCAAATATTTCTCTTTGATTAGTCACAGAAAAGTTACTTAAAGGTTATGAAATATGTAAGTATTTTAATCTCAAAGGCGTCCTATTTTCTACAATATCATAATTAAGATACAAGCATGCAGTGAAAACTGTTGTGAAACTCCTGAACTATTTATCAATTTATTAATTACTGTAATTCCATGCATCAGTCAAACCACCACCGTGAAATATTACAACGAAAAGCTTTTTTTCTTAACTTTCGCAACTTAGAATTTTGACGCGTCGTATTTAGAGTTCATAAGATAAGTACATATAATTATAAAAAAATACATTTTATAAATATGAGTAGATAAGTTTTAATCAAATCAAAATAACTGATTATTTGTATTAGTAAAAATATGCGGCGCCGTAGCAGTTAATAAAAATATTTCAATCTACAAATAAACTAGATAATATCCCATCCAGTCCCATATTTAATAACATCGGATACTAGATAATATTTAGCTCATTAAGTTCCTGTTTTGGCCAAGCGCAAGTCTAAATTTCTAGCGTACAATTGAAGACATAAACAACAGTTAACCTTTGGCTCAGTCCAAGCTGTCCCGTCGAGAATCCACTTGCAGATACGCTGAGGACAGAATCAGTGCATTTTACAACACATAACATGCAACACAAAACTTTATTAACAACAAATTATAGTGCAATTTCGTACAACAAGAGGGCAGATAAGAATAGCAAAACAAAGAGCGCAATAAATTTCAATTGTTTTTCAAATATTTTTGTGAAGTAGTATTTGAGTTTGTGTTTTGTTTACACGCTCACTTGAAGATAACGGTTTTATTTATATGCTTAACTATTATTTATATGCTACCTATTTTTATACTATAGGCACAAAAACAAAAGCACCACAAATTCAATTAATTTCCATTGACAGTTTCGATTACCATATTTTTCAGCAAACGCGATGAAAATATTATAAATCATGAAAGAGATAATTGACTTTAAGAGAGTTAATTAACGTTTATGAAAATGTTATTAAATTCAACTTTCAGACTCGCAAATAGCTTTTAAATTGATTGATAACTTCACAAGACAACAAGTATAACCAATTGAAAATCTTTGTGTGCTTTGCTCGTATGTGCAATTTAAGTATTTAGAATAGTTGGTGAAATATTGGTCATTAACAAATGATTACTATATTTTGAGAAATCGAATTGCTGCACAATCACTTCAGTTGATTCCTGGGAAGCAGAAATTGTATAATATGGACTGGTGTATGTTAACAGTAGGTATTCAGGTTTTCAGCTTGAAAAGAGCACAGATTCTGTTGCTTGCGACACACAGATCTGATTTAACTGTTACTGGAAAAATGAATGAAATAACGTTAATTTAACCTGGATGATAATTAAAATTACACTCAAAGTGACCAATAGCTTGTACAAGGATTTTTAATTGTATATAGCGTCTATTTATGTTACAAAAAAATGATGTTTTTAAATTGTGTTCTATGCGGTGGAAAATAAAAACATTTTTGAATAAACACCTTTAGAGTTCTTGTGCAATCTGCCCCAAGATATCTAATAGTGATACAATACAAATATAAAACAATTATGGTACAAATGATACAATTGATCATTCTTGAAGTATAATTCAATATATAGTGGACCAATAGGTATCTCGTGCTCACCAAAAGAAGAATATTGTCTTCTCTACCAAAGATTAATAAACACATACATACATAGTGTTTCTTAGTCTTACCCCAATCCGCCGACTGGTAACCGTTGTGGCGGCAACGCACTCTGTATGAACCTGACGAAGGTAGTTCCAGGTCCTGTCACTTGGTTCCGACTAGACGGCTGAAGGTACTGACTTCTGATCTGGACCACGCAGCAAAGCATGGCAATTATTAGTTGGGACTTCATTTTTATCTGCAACAAAGTAAGAGGAATTACAACTCATATAATATGGATAGGATGGATCGTAAAATCTCTATATTTTAGTATCATATAATGTCTCAGGGTTATATAATGTCCCACTACACTGAAGTACACTGCTGAGCAAAGGACTCTCGTTTCACTAAGTAAAGGTATAGTCAAATATATTTATAGAGCTTAATGTCCAGTCTAGTCGAGAGTATACTAATGTTATAAACGGAAGATCTTTTCTGCTCCACAAAATTTAAAGGCACGACCTCACAAAATCTGGGAAGATAACGTAAGCTTCATATAAAAAATTTCACACTAGAGCCATATATTGGATCGCGAGTGGGACCACCGCACAGAACAGCTAGTTCATTATAAATAAAATCAGTACAGCCGTGAGATTGAACCACGCACGACGGAATACCTTCCTAACTATATTACAAATACCGAGTAGACTTTATGTAGATGGAAATTACTAATTAACTTGCACTAAAGCGCTAAGTGCCAAAACTCAAAGAAAGCTTAGTCTTAAAAACTTACGCGATTTGCACACAATAATAAACGTAGTCACGCGGTTTTTTTTTAAAGTATTTATTTTGTAATTTGAATTCACCCGCTACCACGAGTGGTGCAATCTTAATCTATTTCTTTTGGATTGGCACAAAATGTGGTTAAATGTCGTCAATTTTCCAGCCGAAGACGATTGCTTCTGAAGAGGAAAAAGGAGAGATAGGGTAATAATGAAATAAATTTACTAAACCTTTTTCCTCTTCAGGAGCAATCGTCTTCGGCTGGAAAATTGACGACATTGGTCCACATTTTGTGCCAATCCAAAAGAAATAGAGATACTCGAAAAGTCGGGAAAGAAAGAATAAAAAGTAATGAATTCAAAGGATACTTACTGATTTCTAAATTTTAAGCGAACACTACACATTTTGAATTATATAAAAAAGCGAAGTTTATCCGTAAACGTAGTTTTAAATCAGATACTTGTTAACACTTCATACATATGTACTCAAAGCATTATTTTAAACCTACGAGAGGGTTTAGGAGAATATGTTTGATGTCAATTGTCAATTCAACTATATATGAGTGGACGTGTGTGTCTCTCTCTGACTGTGTACTTCTTATACGGATCGTTAAACTATCTGCTCATTTATTTTTAAATTTAAGTCATGAATCGTAATAGTGTTACTCCAATAACAATGGCTTTTGTTCAAACTTTAAATACTTACATAAATATTTTAATACCCACTCAATTCATTAGTATTGTTTATTAACAATTTATGTCATTTTCACGTCTTAACTATTTCCAAGTTTGTAAACTACAAAATACGGTAAAAGTTGCGTAATAGAAAAAAGAAAATAACATTGAAAAAGTATTTTATTTCTTTTTTGTTACTCTAAGGGCTTCGCGGGGTCTTTAAAAATGTTTTAGATTTTATGATACTTAGCTCGAAGTAATTTCGGGTTTAGACGCATTTACGTTTTATTACCCCACGCGTCGTTTTAGAGAGTGAAATACTTTGGCAATATATTCCATTTAGAGAAAAAGTTTATCGGGATAAAACCTGCGAGAAACTTACTGGGCTAGGCAAAAATAACATCCTTATATGAATTTCGTATTGATACAACCAAAGTCGTGTCGTACGAACAGCTGAAAAGGATGGCAGATGACAGAGGAAAGTGGAAAGAACTCCATCGACAAGAGCCCAGCTCTTAAGTTTAGAAGACAACCTATGGATAGAACCACAGATAGATTGATGGCAAACATCACATGCTTCAAACCATTATTATAACAGTCATTATTCTACTAAACTAAAGTTTACTGACTACCTTTTGTACAGGGGCCGTGGTGCAAGACATGTTGCCCTCAGCAATAATTACTCATATCAAAAAATGTCATTGTAAAAACTATTGCTGTGCTATTCTTCTCGCTTTATCAAGTTCCTTTTACGTCCCCGATATTATGATATCGAAATCATTATTCCACATAATAAAACTTCCAGGACCGTTTCAGGTAATAAAACCTCTAAGTACGTGGTTTAGGGCCCGAATTTTATTAGCTTCGAAAACACTATCCTTATCGTAATTGCTTCGAAGAAATTTCGTGTAAGCTATAAAAACATGAAAAGTGTTCTGTGTTGAGCAAATTTAGCAGTTTGTATCGGCGGTGAAGGAATTCAGTTTACGGATATTTAGTATTAGGTTTTTGGTGGTTTGGGTTTAAGGGTCGACCACCTAGGAACGAAGGTCATATTTACTTTACAAAAATACTTATGGATAACAGTCGTTGAAATTAGTATTATTTTTATACTGAGTTGTGACCCACATGAGGACTTTTACTCAGAAAAGAAGTAAAATAAAATCAGCCATATTTGAATGAAGTATCCAAAATGCTTCAGTTCCAATTCAAATCTAAATTTCTCTACCACTCCACTCCTAGTCGGTCTGTCTAAACGAACCCTTCTCTTGAGCTCAAACTTAGAGCTTATTTTGAACCTATTTACTTGATCATATTTATCAGGATATCATAACTTGATTTTAAGTAGGTGGTTTATCAGCTGGCGAAATTGTATAATATAGTATGTACTTACATAAACAAACTGTAACTGTAATGCACGAATTAAATAACAGTCCATATCAATTAAGTCTATTCAATTTTAATATTCTGTTACACGTTATTACACTCAACTGCAATTGATGGTATTTCAAAATTGTTCATATAATTATAAAAGCAATATCTATTTAAAGCATGAAACGGTAACTTCAAAAGAAACCACTGGCTTGAGGTTCTTAACATACTAAGAAGGTAAGAATTTATTTATTAATGTAAGATTGGCGGCGCCACATTATTTTGTTCAGAAACAATTTATGAATGAATATAGATTTAGCACCTTAAGGTATATGAATATACTGAATGGCTTTTTTTAAACCGATCAGCATGGTCTGAAAATACAAGAGATATCTTTTGTTAGATCTTTTGTTAGGACCCATGTCACCTGATATCACCATTATAACAAATTTGCTCGTCAGCTTTTAGAGAGAGATAGTGAATATGTTTCGTTTTGGTATAGCGTTATCTCTGTCACACATATATACCTATAGATTAAACTTTCTTTGTATTTTTGAACGGGTTCATCTCAGGAACTGCGAGTTCGATTTAAAGAATTATTTTTATATTGGATAGCAATATTCAAGAGGAAGGTTTGTAAGCTATCTATCACGTAATTCCCTTAACGGCAACGCTGGTAAAACCTCTGATAATAAAAAAAACGAAATATGTGTCGTCATAGAAATGTAACGACTCGAGTTATTAAAGCCAGATTGTGTTTATTCACTTTGAAAATACGAGGAAAACAAGGAAAAATGTCCCTGACACTGTGCCCTTCTAAAATATTACCTTTTAAGCTGAACACACAAATTACGGCTGTATTTTATAAAGCCCATTAACACTGAATTATTTTCTGTAATTTACGATAACAATCATGTTTAAAATAGTTTAAAAGTATGACTACATTTAGAATCAAGTTATATTGTTCATAATTACATTGTTCTGTTATACATCTTTACTTTAATCCAAACTACAAAAATCTATAGACACACATATACAAAAAAAAATTGAAATCCAGTAGGTATGTACGTGAGATCAAACACACATTATGAAAAGGTGTATTCGTCAAAGAAGGAGCTAATTCAAAACGCAATATATATATTTTTAAATAGAACTCTACAATAAAAACCTTTTTGGAATAATTGAGGAAGTCGTTCCAAGAAACTTTAAAAACCTTGAACAAAGTAAATTGCTTATATTACGACTGTTCTTTTTAACGCAAAGCAAACGCGCTTTCAACTTGTTTGTGGATTTAAACAAGTACGAAACTGAAGAATGAAGTTATTTGAGGTCGCGTCGTGTTTAAATCTGTGTCCTGCCCAAAACTTGGAATAATAAATCTAGCCACTTTGATACGGGTCGTGGATTCTAAACTCAGAGTGTGGAATCACGCAGGTTAAAAGTAATAAGTAAATTACTAGCCCGTTATGTCCCTCTGCTGGGCAAAGGCCTCTCATCTCACTGAAAATATCAGTACAGTAAAGAGAAATAGGCATAATCATAATGCTAGCCCACTGCGGGTGAGTGATCTCAGACGCCATGTTTGAAAAGTAGGAAACATGTTTTCGCTCGACCCGGGAATCAAACCCGGGATCTCAGGCTTGGCACCCGAATACATATACCAGTTTACTAGTGCGTGAGCGTAATTGAAGCGACCCGCCCTTAAGGGTTCAGGACATTGTCGTTATTACCGTGCTTATTGAAAACTCGAACCCGAATCGATTGTCTGTAATGTCTCTTAAAAGACAAAATATAATAACCACCAATTTTTTTTCTCATCATGGCTTTTTTCCACATAAATACTCGTATGTATTTTCCTCATACCTTGCAAACAATAAACCTTCACCTAAATCGTGTCCGTTCGCCGCGAACATATCATCGCTCTTTTAACACCCCTTTTCTAGGTTGGGGGTTGAAAAATAGAAAGTAATTATATTTTACAGACAAATTCATAACAATGTCTGTTATGACTTCAGAATCCGGTTAAAAATAACAAACATTCCGGTTTAAAAGTCCATTGTTTGTTTCAACGAATGAAGAAAACGAATCTAAAAAGAGAGATTGGATTCAGTGGGGCTTCACAAACGTATATAAGAATTGATCGGATTGGTAGCTTCTTATACGAAGTACAGTCAACTACAAAACTTGATGAACACATTCATATTACAAAACATTTCAACACACTTATCTATGGAATCTTTTGTGTTGAAGTGTTTTTCTAAAATTGAAAGTGTTCATCAACTTTTTTATTTGACTGTACATTACTATAACATCTTGCCGTTGTTAGCCCGCGTTTTGTCCTGTCAACTGTCAAACATTTTACTTATATGTACCTAATAATAAACTCTATTCCTAGGTGGGTTAGGTTTGTTCTGTCAGTTAACCCTTAGCTAAACTTGAAACTCCGTCGCGGATCTTAGGCCCATCGCAGACGACAGACTTTTTGTGCGATCGAGTCTGCGGCGCACAAAAATTCGGTCGCGGATTGTCGCGGATTTTTGCGCGTCGTGTGCGTTACTGCATATAATTACATAGGTTCTATTTTCACAGACTAATAAGTGCGTCACGGATAGTCTGTCGTCTGCGATGGGCCTTATGCGACGGATAGGAACATGTTTTTGCATTATAATTTACAAATCGACCGATACCCGCGTTTTTTGCCTGCTCTTTGTAAATATACGATAATATTTATACAATCACACCTATCGAAGGAAATGGAGTTCCGTGACGTGTAGCGCGTGCTTTATAGACAAGTGACCATCACTTCACATTCGCATTATTTTGATTGTATAAAAATGGAAATGTCGGGTGGCGCCAATTTAAAACATTAATACGAATAAAATACATCGTTATAGTAACGGGGCTAATTTGCTGTGCTAATTAGGTAGTTAGCGGGACTAAATACTAGCTGTGCCCCGCGGTTTCACCCACAGCGCACCCGTTCCCGTGGGAATTTTGGTATTTGATTAGTTATTAGCCTATTCCTGACCAAGATAAATAAAATAAAAAAGAATCTTTGAAATCGGTGCAGCCGTTCTCGAGTTAATGGTTTAACTAATACGAATTTATTTTATACTAGCTGTGCCCCGCGGTTTCACCCGCAGTGCCCCCGTTCCCGTGGGAATTTTTAGATTTTTATTCCTTATTTTTCTTTCATTCAATTTGGTGCAGTCGTTCTGAATTTATGCGCTTAGCAACAGATTCAGCGATTCATTTTTATATAGATATAGATTAGGATATAATGACAAATTATAAAATATCAATAGCTACAAACTCCCACTTAACTCCCACTCCGATAAGATATACGAGTACTAGTGTATCAATAGATACGTGTCGTATTCCGTCACGTACGGAATGTTAAAGAAAGTCTCTCAGTATTTTTGTGTTGGAACATTTTCCCAATCTTCCTTTTGCCCCGTAATGTTCCTTGAACCCGCATCATTCTTAATTTTTCATACCGTCCCATTGTGTTACACGGTCCGTTAACATACAATATGTTGATACGATGTCTTGGTAGTAATATGATACCTACGTAAAGTTTTCTAAGAAACATCTTGGTTCATTTTAAAGAAGAGATCCATAGCAACAAAAATAATAGCTGTTCCAGTAATGAAATAAATAATTCCATACATCGGTATAAGTAAATATAATATAATTTTGATAATACTCTAGAAACATTTGTAAATATTTACATTACATCGTATAGGATGTATACGGAGTATAACTATACCAAGGGCGGAGTATAACTATACTGAGAATAACTGTTAGTATTTGTACAGAAACTCTTTCCTATGTAACATGCATTTAAGCTCTGAACAGAATAATTAAACACAGAAATAATCCCGTCTATACACCCTCTATATACTTATACTTCGTACAACTTTACCGAGTTTTTTAACCTCGAAAGTTCAACAAGCCCATTGCGGTGTCAAAAGCCTCTCTAACTAATTAACTTAAGAAAATAAGGGACCAACAACTTTCTCTACGATAGAAGGCAAAGTAAGGAATCTGCTCAAAATGGTAACTTGAGTATCTAGAGTACCTACAATTTACATAGTCATTTTATATGGTAAGTAAGTATACAAACTTTTCCCGTTCAAATAACCCCTAAATAAACTTAAGTATATACAATTGAGTAGTTATTACTCGTATTTGATTTTCGTATAACACAATTCGAAAGTGGCTTTAGCATTTAAGAATTTGAAAATAGAATTCTAATATTAGTTTAAGAATCATGGTTCCATTCCAATCTATTTCAATCTCTTTTGTTCTTTTTTCTATTTGAATAGCTCGACGTTGATTGCCAAAGTAATGTTTTATTTCTATTCCAAATATTCATTACATCATTATTCCAATATAAAGTGAAGGTAATCATTTGTGAACAAATTAGCTTCATTTCGGATTGGAAACGAATCAATCATGTCATAAACTGATTTACGATCAAACAGTCTGTGTATAATATGAGTACAATATATGAATTATAATATGTTTCTTAACTCTTTTATATTGATGGAGACACTTTAAACTTTCAGCCGTTTACGATGTGTTTTGTTAATTTTAAAGTGGTTTTTACGATTCTTAGAAAGTGTTAAGTCTTCAAGTTAGTGTATTTTAATTTGTAGCAAGTTAGACGTGTGTTACATCGTTGCAATAAATGCAAACAACATAGTATGGATGCTTTTGTTGATTTGTCTCTGATTGGTGCACTCTATTTTTTATAATATGTGGACTAATGTGGTCTATTTTCTAGGCGAAGACGATTTGCCAGCGGAAGATAATTCCTTCTGAAGAGGAGAAGATCTAGTTACTTTATTCCATTCTTACCCCATCACTGAACCCTCTCAATGAAAGAAGAGATCAATAATTAAGAAATCAGTCCTTCTTCTTCATCGAGGTGGTTTGAGTTTTAACTCTGGTAAGATAAATTAAAATATAAAGGAAGTTACGGAAGGCCGAAGTACTTACTAACCTACCTCACTGCTTGATGGAGTGATGTTAAAATAACTCAGGCTTTTTATACCCGAAACTTTGGTAACACGGATAAAAAGTTACGGAATCGTTAGTTTAAATGTAAAATTCGTGGAAAGTAGCGGTGTAGTCTATTTTGAAAAGTTTTAATATTATTTCTAGGAAAAGTTAAAATAAACTCTACCATGGATAAGACCCGAGACAAAATGTAAATAGCTGCCCATTATATTATGAAGTTTATTTCTTGTTTGATGAAATAACTTAAAAGATATTTTTAAGACTGTAGGTTACCTACTGTGAACTTAGGTAGATAAGAAGTCAAAACATAACACTTTGTAATCCTAGTAATATTATAAATGCCAAAGTTTATGAGGATGGATAAAGTTTGTGATGATGGATTTATATAATGTATGTTTGTTACTCTTCCACGATAAAACTACTGGACGGATTTGGATGAAACTTTACAGTAATATAGTTTATACTAACACATGGGATACATTTTATCCTGAAATTCCCGCGGGAACGGGTACAATACGGGTAACACCGTGAAGCGCGGTTAGTTATTTTATAAACAAGCGTATATCACCCCGTGTTAACAATGTTACATGTCAAAACCACCAAATAATTCATTACAAAGAAGGCACTATTTGACGTCTCTGAGTACAGCCGTCAATGAGTAGTCTAAAGACTTGAACAACTGGACTCAATTATATAACGTAGCTTCCGAACCACGGTAGCGCTCAAATATAAATGCCGTTATTCGCCACCCATCCCAAATAATTGTCAAGCTGCGCGTTGATTATCTACATCGCTTAATCAAACTAACGAGAGCGATACGTTGTCCCATCGATATCAATTAACTAACTCTCCTTTACACCAATCAAGCTAGTAAAATATAGCTCTATTAATATTTAAATTGGAAATGTATCAATAAATGCATTATATATTGCTCTTTTAATTATAACATATCAATTAACAGTTAACAACATCTAATAAATGTGATATGATTTAATAAAACAAGTTTTGGACATCCAATTATTTTAATCAATATTTTACGTCGTATCAATTATGAGTTATATCATAAATCGCTTAATAACTTAAAGACTTATAGTCTGGGAGACTATCGTGCTAATCGGGATTTACTTGTGCGTCATTACCTTCGGCCTTATCTTCAAATTCCAATAGCGTCTGGATACACCAGACAATAGTCAATACACAACTAGCACAAACGCTTCCCGCACTTAGATAAACCAAAAGCTTCGTACCATTCTGAGAGATAGTAAAAACTATACTTAACAATTCAACCCTTAAACATTCTTCCTTAATTTTACTATTAATTGAAACGTACTTTAATGTCATTATTATTTGTTTAAACGGGAACTTACTTACGTTGACCGAAACGTGTTGAGGAACTCTCAACAGTAGCCTCCGTCGTACGTAAGTTCCCGTTTAAACAAATAATAATTATTCCATAATTGCCTTCTATTTTACCTTTAATTATTCTATTTTACCCACCCTACCTTTAAAACCCTCTTTGAGCGCCTTTAAAGCCAAAACTAAATGAAAATATTGAAATTCGAAGACCCGTTCAGCAATAGCAACGACAATAAATAATAATAGAGGCGTCATTAAGTCCACATGTTACAGTAAAGTGTGATTGAAGCACCTTATTATATAAACCAACTAATATGCTTCTTAAACCCAATTTCATACAGGGTAAAATAATGCATAACGTACAGACGTAAATGAACCAAAAGGTCCGCCATTATATCAAAAGGAGAAACATTATTAAAAAATAATAAGTAAATTGGATCTGAAAAAGGAATAGGTACTTGAAAGAGAATCGGAATCTATTTGAAGACGTTATCTTGCTTGACCGAACCTCATAGGGATTAACGAAGCAAACAACCGATTACTAAAGCTTTATTGCTCTCTTTAAATCCATATATTTCGTATATTAGAAGTATTTATGGACTGTAAAGAGAAAAAAATTTACCTATTCCACCGTGCAGTGAAACCAACTAACGATTTATTTGTAAATATAACACGAATATTACCTCATCTCTTGTACTATAATTTGTGTTGTTTTCGAAATTTCTATCTAGTTGAGTCACCGCTCAATGCCTCTTCTAAGATCTCACTGGAGCACAGCAAACCCTGACTCACTGAATATATCAATACTAGCAGCGCCCCGCAGTTTTACCCGCGTAGTACCCGTTTCCGTAAGAATTTCGGGCTGAAAAATAGCCTATAACCTTCCCGTTGAATGTAGCTATTTATTACAAAAATAATTATTCAAATCGGACTGATAATTCCTGAGATTACCTCGAACATACAAACAAACAAACAAACTTACTTTTACCTTTTTATAATATTAGTGTAGATAGTAAGGAAGTACGATGAGACGTATATTATAATCGTGGTTGAAATAGTACCATCAATCGCCATCGTGTTTCGTTTAAGCAATTTCCGTAGAAAGGATATCGTATACCGCACAAATCCTTCAAAGAAATTCCGAAAGGCTTCAATACGCTTAACCAAAATCCTAAGTAGAACAAGCTCGTCTCCTACGTTCGTAACAGCAGAACCATCAAGCTATCAAAGCCGCACCAGGCTTAACATTTACAACCGAGAACACTCGGAAGTTCGTAAAACGCGTACAACCAACAAAATAAAATTCACTAATAAACCTAAAATGTGTTTGTTCTCTGTTCCCAAAAAAATCAACGCAAAATACGGTAATCAGATCTTTTATTACAACGCTCGAAATGAAATTTTGTGTAATAAGAAAATTTGTTTACGTTACTGCCTATTTATGTGTAACACGTAGTCATCTCGTTTTGTGGTCGCAATAAAAGAATAAGCAAGTACTCATTTTCGTACCTTACATTATGTTGCTATGATTTCTAGTCTAGGCCTTGTCTAGCTTCAAGTTTCTGTGAACATCTCTCAGGGATTTCATTTCAGTCTCATAACAAAACCTTGTTATACGTCTTATATTTAATATGAAGATAAATCGTAGCTCAAGAAAAATATACACGTTCAAAAAAGCTATTACTTTCATTCTTACTAGAAGACAAAGTTGCTGTAATATGAATGCATAGATGTAGGGTTTTTATTGTGTTTATTAAGTAAATAAACGTGTTTATAAAGGTCAAAGTGTAAAAACTGCAATCAAAATATTACTAACTAACAGCGCCCCACGGTTTTAACCGCATTGTGTCTATTTCCGTGGGAATTTCGGGATGAAAAATTGCCTATAATCTTCCCGTTAAATGTGGTAATTCATTACAAAAAGAATGATTTAAATCGGACGTTTAATGGGACCGAATGTCATACATAACATGTTGTGGTAATTTTAGGACTTAGTGTAAAAATAGTTGACTAATTTATGGCAATGTCTACGTTTGTGAAAATAATAACAAATAATCAACTTACAATACAATACTTCTAATAACAACTTCCAAAAAAGTAAAAACGTATGCAATGTCCCACGTCTGGGCAACGGCCTCTCATCTCACTGAAGATAACCACTTCCATTTATATAAAATGATTCATCTTTTTCTCCAACACAACCAACCCTATTTCGTAACTTTGTAAACAAATTTGAATAATCTGAAAGTATGTCACGAAATCATAAGACAGGAAACATAATTAGCATTTTAAGTCATTCCAAATTCTTCGTCAGGTACCTCATACCTATTACTATACTACATAATATTATAAAGAGGTAAAATTTGTAAGTTTGCTTGTTTGTTTGTATGTTTGAGGTAATCTCAGGAATTATAAGTCCGATTTGAATAATTATTTTTGTAATAGAAAGCCACATTCAACGGAAAGGTTATAGGCTATTTTTCATCCCGAAATTCCCACGGGAACGGGTACAACGCGGGTAAAACCGCGGGGCGCTGCTAGTGTAGGAATACAGACAAAGAAGGGCACGTTAAGTTGTCGGTCCCGGTTGTTTCAATCATGAGACCATGTTGGTCTGTAGGCAGTCCAAAAACTCCGCCACCAGAGGCTACTAACCTTCTCGAACTTTCTTTACTTACAAACAAAAACAGTGAAACATTTTACTTCTTACAAAGGGTAAGACAATTTTTCAGTTCAAGGAAACAATTTGATCCCCAAATAGATACAAAATCAAATAAACGAAAGCCTGTCATATTCGGCTGTTACATAAATACGTAATCGCGATGTGGCATTACAACTGTCGGAAACAATAACATAACCCCATGAATGGAAATGGAGCAGATATATACACCCGTGGCCTGAGACTGAACTAACCAAAGTTACAACATTGTAGGCTATTTTCTAATTTATTGAACTAACCTGCGATAGTGGCGCCAACTGCTAACTACAAACTTATCTAGCATCCACTCTAAACATGTAACTTATATTTATCGTATCGCTTATTCATAGAAACTGATATTATGAGTGATATAATATTAACTCTAAATACCTTTAGGGCACGGCCTTGTCATTTTATACTTAAGTATTGTGGGTGTAGTATAATAGTAGTGTTTGTACACTGCCTAGGGCCTAGAACACGCCATACGTATCTGTCTGAACTAACCCTGGTATTGAGACTGCTTAAAGTTCTCCAACACATTTAAAGATGAATCAAACAAACATACATCCATACATACGAACTTTCGCATTTATAATATTAGTAGGATATTAATAGCAGCGCCTCGGTGGTCTAGTGGTATGTGCGCTCGCCTGCCAAAACTGAGGTCCCGGGTTCAATTCCCGGGTCGAGCGAAAACATGTTTCCTACTTTTCAAACATGGCTCGAGTTTGAGATCACCAACCCGCATTTGGCAAGCGTGGTGATTACGCCTAATCCTCCTCACTGTACTGATAACTTCAATGAGATGAGAGGCCTTTGCCCAGTAGTGGGACATTACAGGCTAATACTTTACTTTTTTATTAATAGCTCTCTTTCGTAGTATAAAACAATGATTTAAACATTCCAATGGGCTAGTACAAACCCTCGTCGAGTTAATGGCTAGGACAGCACTAATTGCTAACGAAAGTAAGTGATTCAGTATTCTAAAGGCTGAGCTACTTAGATCACAAGATTAAGTGGTCGTCTGTCTGATAGAATAACTTAGCAATTATTGTTTTGTTACCCATAAAATCGGAGCTTGATGAATGGGAAGATCGTTTTGATTATATATTCAATGAAAAGGATTCATTAGGAAAAACTTGATGCCAAAGTATGAACTTAATTCATATTTGTATGAACTTAATTCATATTTGGTTTGTTTAAATGATAAAGTTGGCAATATAAATAAACATTTTAATAAATAAATTATCTATAATAAGACAACATACTTAGTTTGATTTTCAAGGTATACCAGAGGTACCAACACCAGAAGAAACTTTAAAAAATTGCCTCTACAACAAAGACAAAGAGTAAACATTGTTCTTAAGCTACAAATGAAAACATTCCATTCATCATTCATATAATAACTACAAGAATAGTAAACTGAAACGAAATCCTTGAGACGTCAACAAATGCATATTATAAAGTACATATCTATTTAATTAACACACATTTTTAAACGTGACATTATAATTTATGTATCAAATTTAACTGCCGTTTAAATTACTAACAACCATAACTTTTACGTATACTATAACAGATTGACGGTCAAAATTATGAACAAGCGATTTGGTTCTCAAATAACGAGATCAAGGTTTTCCTAAGTCGGTTATTGTCTACTAACAAATGGTACTTATGGTAGTCAATTCTATCGTCAATTGTCTAAGTAAATATATGAAGGTGTCTGAATAAAGTGTTGAACACAATAAACCTAGGCGTGTTTGGTTTTTAAATGAATAATTAACCGATTTAATGAATTCAATGGACAATGAAATATACACCCTTTGTTAATTATTGTATCAGTGTACCGTTTATTAAAGTATTTGATGAAAAATGATGTTTATTTTGAGACTAGCTCTGAATTAGCTTTGAATATCCCACTGCTGGGCAAAACTTTCTAAACTTCTTAAGCATATTATTATCACATCGGCGTTCCTTTTTAAGTTAGTATTTTTAAATATACAACTTAAGAATGTGCATTTATCTCTGTCACATATTTTCAAAATGTGAACTTGATGTACTCAATAAAATATTTCCACAACTGGTCCATCTATCTTCGCAAACCGCCATCCATCATAATCTGTCAAAAATATTCCTGATACTTTACGTGTAAAATGAAAATCAAAAATGATATTGCATATTGCTCATACAGTCTACAGATAGTGCATTACTCAGACTTTACTTTTCACAAAAAAGTTGGAACGTGATACTAACAAATGCCACAAAAAAGAACAAGAAACTTCGTTGTTAAATGCAAACAAAGATTTATAGAAAAAGGTAAAACTGCAAATAAAAAATAAATAACACCTCTCTAATTTAATACTTTCATAAATAAAAGTTTAAATTAAATATCTAACACGTTGTATGCATAAATTCACAAAGGTTTAAACTTTCAATTAATTTTCATAATGGCAACACAGAGTTGTGGATTGAAAAATATTGACGGGTAATATTTGGGCGTTTGGGCCATTCATTAATCAGGTTTACTAATTTATTTTATTGACACTACGTTTACTGATTGATACGCTTCGCTTTTTTTTTACACTAGCAGCGCCCCGCGGTTTTACCCGCGTTGTACCCGTTCCCGTGGGAATTTCGAGATGAAAAATAGCCTATGTTACTCGTGGATAATGTAGCTTTCAAATGGTGAAAGAATTTTTAAAAACGGCCCAGTAGTATTTGAGCCTATTCATTACAAACAAACAAACAAAGTTTTCCTCTTTATAATATTAGTGTAGACTAGCAGCGCTTTACCTGCGTTGAGTCCGTGGGAATTTCAGGATACAAAATTACCTATAATGTTATAGGCAATTTTGTATCCCCGTTGAATGTGGCTATCTATTACAAAAAGAGTTATTCAAATCGGACGGATCATTTTCGAGATTAGCTCGAACATATAAACAATCAATCTTACAAATGTTACCTCTTTATAATATTATATATTTTTATCTGACGTTTCGGCACCTTTACAGGCACCGTAATTACTGGTCTTCTGTGACAAAATGAGAAGTGTTCTCTTAAAGTTAAGAAACCAGTAGGTTATTATCATTTAAAATTATGTAGTCGATTGTAAACTATTGCTCTTTATCTAATCAGAGTGTCAACAGCGATCGTGGGACTGTTGAATCGTGACCAAGAGAGGTCACATACAAATAAAACAACGCAGTAGAGTACATTCACAAGTTCCTTTTTCCCCTCGCCTTGTAAAAACTCCTAACAACCTTTTAATTAACGACAAAAACTGACTAATTAGCATTTTGCTGAACGTAAAGGACGTTGCTGTAAGAAAAATTGGAACAAACGTTCCATTTTCAAGGGTGTATGTTTTTTCTGTGTTTCTTATCTTAAATTTATATTTATACTAATATAAAAAAGGCAATGAGTTTTATTTTGTTTGTTTTATTGAAATTAACGGAGTGAAATTAATTATTTAAAAAAATAACAATTACTAAGTAAGAACCATTTTCATCTACGCAGACAGAGTCGCGGGCAATAGCAATAACAATATATTGTATTAAAATATTATCTAACTAACCCACCGAATTCGCTACATTAAGATTAACGCGATGAAAACTTCACAATGATTTAAGTTATCAAATAAATCAAACTTATTAATGTAATTACGAGTTTGAACCGCACTACAACCTGACCGGCATCAACATTAAAATAGAGTTCCGTAGTCATTACTCTAATCTATCTCAATCATACTCCCATGGACCCGGAATTTATATTTAGTATTACATAATCGTGATTGGCAAGTGTGTCTGTACATGACCGCAGGCAGGGCTACCGACCTTCGCAAATAGGGACCAAACCGGAAGACATTTCTTCACCTATTCAACATTGAGAAAAACCTTCGGTTTGTGAATGAATGAACTGATTTTTACGTGTCTAAAAATAATTGTGTTTAATCATTTCATGCGCAGTAACCAATGATTATAGTTAAGGGTCATAGTAGCAGTTGTGTTATACAGGTGAATTAATATCTGCATTACGAGTTGTGCCTTTCTAGATGTTCTTTGACATTAAGGTAGGCACCATTCATTCTGGTCTAAACTAAGTTTTTGAATGAAGAAACTGAAACTAAAACTGAAACTTGTAAGATTTGTAACCAACAGACTTTATTTGCTTTACTTATAAGAATATATCATTATACTTCACTTGATAGAAGAGTACAGAAAACTAAGTTTCATTTAAAAATATACTTACAATTCGCAAAAACTTAAAAGAAAAATGATGTCTCTTTTTCAGGTACAAAAGTTACAGGCTAATTGATTTACAATCGGCGCCCTACTTAAAGGCCGGTTTATATTGATCCACTGTATCTAACGATATTGCAATGCACACTTTTGTAGTCGTCCAGACAGCATTGTCTGATTAGTGTGTTTACGGATGAAAGAGCCAACGTGCCTCAACCATAATACTCGTAATGGCTGTTGCTACACTAACTGACACCTGGACAGCACCATCCGACAAAGACTTATTGTTGTGCGTGTCTTAGCGTTTCTACGTGGTAAACATGTCATGGATTTATAGATGAACTTGAAATTAAATTTCAACGTAAATGTAATATATCGGATGCTGTACTATTCCTAAGAACACGTAGCTTTTTTATTTAAATCCTGAGTATCCCTATGGAGAACTTGGCCCGGGTGGCCTTAGATCCTTCATCGCTCAGTGAGGAGGCAGCGAGGCCCAACTCCCTCGTGTCATAAAACTAAGTTTATATGGCCTCAAGGGGGCACATCAGGGAATACGGACCGTAACTTAGGCGGTCATGGAAAGGGAAAAAGTGCTAACCAGTGCACCAAACAATGTCAGCTCAAGGAGATTCCTCAGTCTCGCCGGCACGTAGTTTTTGGTGTCGTAGAGTGTCAAGCCGAGCCCGGCCGGCCGATACCGGCGAGTGTGGCCTCTCTCAATGTAGCTGTAACTACTAAGGTTAAGACTGGTTTAAATGGAACCAGTGACTCTAAAATTGCTCGGTCATTGAATCGTTATCAAAGGTAGTGTGCTAGTGTGCATATTATGTGATTGTGTTGTTATTAATTAATTTTAGAAATGCTTCCGCTTGGTCGGAAATTCTGATTCGACATTCATTGTTTATAATAAAAATTCTTTCATTCCTATGCAGTATGCCTAGCTTAAGAGTTTGTTTTACTGTTTTGGTCCTAATTCTGCTCAATAATTTTTATTACGTTTTTTAATATTAATTTCAACGGAATTCAATTCCACCTAAGCATACTTATGTATGTATTTATCTATATCTAGATAACTTGAAGTACGTATTATTTTATGGTGGAGCATACTTATGTTGAGCTTCTGTATATACATCTGAACACTGGTAAAAATGAAAAAACTGGAAAAACTATTCATATGTCCAAAGTCACCAATAGTTTAAAAAATAAAACGACAAATCCGTTGTTTACAATCTCTACTGCACACATATTATTTTGTTTCAGTAAATACAATAGCAATCCTGCGGTTATTGCGAAAGTTTGGTGACACATCACAGCGGCAATAACATACAAAGTGATTTAGAAGTTGCATTCAACTTCCTGTAATAACCGTTATTGTAATGTCACTACGGTTATTACCTACTAGTCGACTTTATTTTACTTAGTGTAGTGTTTACAGCACTGGCCGTATAGAAAGTGGCCAGTAAAATAGGCAAACGTCCATATTTCCGCAGAAATGTTCAGGGATAATCAGCAATGGGCAACCAAATAATGATTATGCATAACATACATAGTCTTATCCTTGTCTCAAGAAATTGTTATTCACAATAGATCGCGTCAGTTTTTTCAAGAGAATTCTCCTAAATTATGACATTACTGCCGCTCTGCGACGGAACCCTCGTCACGAACGATAGCTGAATTAATCCCTAGTTCCTATTCAAAGTCATTTGATCAGAAATCGATATTGTCCAAGTTCATATAAAGACTATTGACTACAGATATCTACAAGACGGTTCCAATGAACGATCTCGATTTCAATCTGAGATAGAGGATTGAATATTGACACAAAGCTGACTATAACTCTTGAGGTGTCGAGAATGACATGACACTTTCTGATGTCACAGTTACCGGACCTAACCGACCCGGCCCGACACGACACTACACCGATAATACACTGAAAAGAAGTAGAGAAATAAGCACTTCAGTCTGCCGTCCGCTTACTTACACCCAGTACAAGGCTAGTTGTTAGCAGCATCTTGCGGTTTTACCAGCGTTGTGCCCGTTCCCGTGGGAATTTTGGGAAAAAAATACCCTATCACCTTCCTGTTGAATGTGGTAATACATTACACAAAAAAAACAATTAGGGTTCGTAGTTTTTTAGATTAGGGCGTTAAAAAAAACCAAAAAACTTCAGCTTTATTGTATGTATTAGTATAGACATGGGCGAATTTGAGTTTATGTCAAGCACTATCGTTATACAATTTCATAAAGTTAAGCCCTTACCGGGGCGGGCCTAGCCGACAAGTGTGAAAGGTCTCAATCGCTCTCTTAGTTGAAATACTTAAAGGAAAAAAGGGACCTTTGATGTTAGAAATGGTCCCAGATTGAGCTCACATAGTAGGGCTTATTTAAATTGTAATTTGCTTAGGACAACAGACCCTCAAACGTAAGAAGATTGTGAGTTTTAAGGCAAAGTCCGTGCCCATTTTATACGTAAGTATACTTAGTGTGAATTTTCATATAGTTTCAAACAAAAGGTCAATGTTGTTTTTATAACATGGCTCTTGTCATTTAATAATCAATATCTACTCGTCTCCGTACATCTACACATACAATATACAATACAAATAAATACTATTGAAGTCTGTCTGTTTGTAATATTAAAATAACCGCTTTTAACTCAATGCATATGCACTGTCTGTCTGTTTGTTCCGGCTAATCTTTGAAATGGCTGGACTAATTTTGACGGGACTTTCACTGGCAGATAACCGATATAACAAGGAGTAACTTAGGCTACTTTTATCCCCAAATTCCCGCGGGAACGTGTACAACGCGGGCAACACCGCGGGTGCTGCTAGTAAAGAATAAAAGCATATATAGAGAAACCACCTCCTAAGTCCGTGAAAAATTATATCCATCTCTTTCCTTAGATTCTCATTCAGTTGTAGTCGTATAACATAATCATAATAATAATATACATAAATACTTATAGTTAAATTTTTCCTCTAAGACTCTCTCAAGTCTAAGTATTTTATCCTTGGCAGTTTCAATGGACTTCTTCATCTCAATGCAATAACCGGTGCTTGTTTTCAAATCATGGACTCGCTTGAAACGTGCCTTTCCGTTAAACTTTTCCAATCATTTCGAAGAGCGTTCATGCTTTCAGAGTACAAAAAAATCTTTTATAATAAGCAAGATGTTGTTGATATTTATGCTTCTTATATTTGATATGAAAGTGGTTGGGGAAATCATTTGTTATGAAATAGGTTAGATTTGACATTGAGTGTGAAGTATGAGAAATATACCAAAATGGCGAATCCTTAAATATTTTGCACATACATAATTCAATTCTTAATTTAAATCTCTTTATTATTTATAATCATCATAATTTCAAGTAGGTTAGTGGCCAACCCTGGTGTCGAAGTTTTTAGACCGCCTAAAGGCCTCTGACATGGTCTATCGATTAAAACAACCGGGACCGACTGCTTTACGTGCCCTCGGAACCAAGGTAGCGCACAGAATTGACAGCTGTCATTCCAATACAATTTTAATTCAAAGTTACACATGTTTTTCCGACACAATTACAAAGTTAAATCAAAACTGTAGCCCTCGGCCACAGATTACTAAATAGTTACCTCGGCATAGTAAGTTGGTACTCTTATTAACTACTTTAGCGAAAGAAGAACGGACACAACGCAATAATAGAATGTTAATTATATTCGGTAATAAACAGTTAAGATAAACAGTTTTCTGGCGAAGCCCAATATTGACTTGCTTTAAAGAGCAAATTAAGTAAATATATAATTTCAAACAAGACTTATCTGTATAACCTAATTTTCGAGCCATTTATGTCGCTTTAGAGTAGAAACAACAGAGCACTTTTGCGACTAATTCTATAACCAGATTTCGTGGGAATTTTCGAATTAAAGGTACCTGCCACTTGCGAGTACAAACTAAAAATTAATATTATATACCAACAAGAAAGATTTCCTAATACAATATCCTGTATTGTCTACCAAGAAGCGATATTTAAATCCAATATTACGAAATGAAATTTTCACAATTAACTAAGTTCTAAGAAAAGTCGAACAGTATTTTTCCTTTCATTCATTTGCTTATTTAATTATATACCGTGTTGTCTAGCTTGGTTTACTCTTTACAATAGATGTTCTGACAGGTATTGTGCACGCGAATTATGAAATAATACGGTAATAGCCGTGAGAACATCATTCAATAGATAATTTCCTCTTCCGTAATAAGGCATGATCGAAATGTGCTCATCGACTTTTAGAGGGAGATAGTCTGTTACGGTTTTGTAGAGCGTCGTCTCAGTCCCTCTCATGATACGAAGTTTGAAACCTAGTTTTTTTTACTAGCAGCTCCCCATGGTTTTACACTATGAAATTCAGAATGAAAAGTAGCCTATAATATTCCTGTTGAATGTGGGTATCTTATACAAAAATATACATATTAAAAAAACAAACTCTTCAGCTTTATTATATTAGTAAAGATTTACTCGATTCGGGGTAAAACGCAGTTGTTATCTCGATAAAAACATTATTTAAAATATCACTTGTAAACTCGCTCATGCCAACGACGACAGTTAAAACTGATGTTATTACAGCAAAAATCACATACGATCTACGGTTGCAATTTTCAATTTGTACCAGAGACAAAGAAGTATTAAAATATATTCCTTATGAATATTTTTAATTCACAATATTGAAATGAGCATTGTTTTTGTATCCAGATTGGGACGGGAGAGTAGACATAGTCAGAGGGATTCGATACATATTCTTCTTCATATTTATCCCGCAAAAGTCCAGTTTCAAAAAACACGAGTAAGCAATGGCGGAAATAAGAAAACAAACACAGAAACTTGAAGAAAATTTACTGATTATACTAAGTAAATGGTATTCCTTCAAGTTGTATAATAAACAAAAAGCTATCAAAGTCCTCGGGTACTCGAGCGGGAACATGTTTGTTTATCTTAATCATGTTAAGCTACGCGCAGCTGTGTCTATACTCGGATTGGTGGCCGATTGTGGCATTTTTAACTGACAGAGAGAGAGAGACAGACAGAGAAACATGTGCACGCCAGAGAGAGACAGACAGAGAAACATGCGCGCCTAAGCTACGCGCAGCGGTGTATACTCGGATTGGTGGCTGATTGTGGCATTTTTAACTGACAGAGAGAGAGAGACAGACAGAGAAACATGTGCACGCCAGAGAGGGACAGACAGAGAAACATGCGCGCCTAAGCTACGCGCAGCGGTGTATACTCGGATTGGTGACCGATTGTGGCATTTTTAACTGACAGATACCGTGCTTCGGAAAGAACGATTAGCTGTTCGTTCCGGTTTTTGTAGTTGTTAGACAAAACCGGATATATCGGAGGCCTTCAGGCGGTCTAGACAATCTGACATCAGGGTTGACATCTAAACTGTAAAAAGTAAATAATATTCGTATAATAGACATGACACCTTCATGAAAGAATGATCCAGTCAAGCGCTCAATAGAGAAAGGTGGAAATAGTGTAGGAAGGCCTTTGCTATACAGTTTTCAGGGTCAAAAAATGCCTATTATAGGCCTATTATATGGCTGGGCACAGGTCTAAGAAAATACTTATCTATTATATACTAATATTATAAAGAGGTAAAATTTGTAAGTTTGTTTGTATGTTCGAGGTAATCTCAGGAATTATCAGTCCGATTTGAAAAATTATTTTTGTAATAGATAGCCACATTCAACGGGAAGGTTATAGGCTATTTTTCATCCCGAAATACCCACGGGAACGAGTACAACGCGGGTAAAACCGCGGGGCGCTGCTCGTTTGATATAAGAGTATTTCTTAACAAAGTATGTACTGGCCCCGAAATACATTAGGTGTCTACTAAATCCTTTCCGTCTTGCAAAAAAACAGTAAAATCCAAAAGATAATTTAACGAATCTCGTGGGGTCCATATAGAGGATACATTTTCAGTTTACGGTCGCAAGAAAACTGAGATAAACTTGGAATTTGATTCGCTGATTTTCGGCGTCGATGGGTTTTCTTAAAGTAATACAGGCCGAAGTGTAGTTATTTATGTGGGTTATTTGCACATAAAACTTGGAGAAGTATAATTTACCGATAAATCTATAGGTATATATCCATGAAGAGGAAGATTTTTTCCTGCTCACTAAATGCTCACTAAATCTAGGAAAATATCGTTAGCGCGATCTACAATATTTTCAAACTACTTGTAGTTCGTCCATTGGATCGCATGTGGGACCACCGCGCGGTACAGCTAATTTTCCTCTGAAAAAAGTCCTGCTGAAATTAGCCTCTACAAACAAATGGCTCTTACCTTACATCCTCACATGCTATTTGTTTGTCTAATATCAAAATATATGAGAATGTGTCTTAACCACGTGAATATCACGTGACATTTCTATAGATATTCATAGATAATAAACAAAGTGAAATGATTGTCACTCATCTTTAGTAATCTAGAGAAAACTAGTTCCAATTTCAAACTAGTTTGCCAAAGAGCATCATCTTATACCGCCATTTTGTAACATCAAACTTTCAAACGTTTGGAATTTTAATTTGATTAAAAAAGTTATCAGTAGTGCTTTCCAAGAAGATTACTTTAAAGAGAAAAATATTTTTAAAGAAGCTTTTTTAAAGGGCTTATATAAAGTACCTTAATAATATCCGTAAGTAACTAGTTTAAGTACTTAGTAAGTATATTTTTATCCATGCATTAAAATAAAAAAACTTTATTTTTTATCAAACCAAACACATGATCAATGTTTGTCTAATGTTAATTCTAATTCACTCATTACTAACTTCACTAAAATAATTTTAAAACACCAACTCCATACCCATATAAATAAGTCCTATTCCAAACATAAAAGTTCTGATTTAAAGCAAAGTTTGTTTGATTTATATTCCCTTTATCTTGAGAAGAGAAATGTATTCTTAAACAGATGTTCAGTCTTCTACGACTTTCAAAGCGTTTGTGCAGTGTGCACTTAAGTCCAGATCTGCATGGAAAAGTCTTTTGTTCTCGACTGTTTCTCAAATAATCTCGGTATCCAAACCAATCGAAGATTATTAAAGTATCGTTTTGTAGTCAATGCACTTTCTTACGTAAATATCGATAAGTAGCGATTCACCCTCGCTAGCGGTACGGCAATCAAGATAAACTTCGTTTTTAGCACACCCTGAAAGAGTATTCCAAATATTGGCTTTAAACTTTAAGTAATTGCTTGGATAGTTTAAATACCTTTTAAATTCCTTTAAATATTAACAGTTATTTATAGGGGTGTCGTTTAGATTAAGTGGGCTTAAAAACTGCAAGTTGACGAGTTCAATAGTCGCTAGTTACGTCATACATTTTATAATAAAAAAAATCATTTTTTATTTAGAATTGGCCGAAGAAACTAGCTCGCTGTAAAGGACGTCTTAAGAGTGTATACTACCTCAAATCGCTTATTTTCAACTCGGCGGGATCTCCATATATTCCTCGTTACTCAATATTTAACTTTGAAACGTATGTATGGTAAAGTTCATGATATAATCTATCGATCATATGTTTCGAAAACACGACTCCATGAAATTTTCTCGATAGAAAAAAATCGCAAAGTTATCTCTAAATTTTTACTAAAATCTTAATATCTCAATAAATACAAAAGTTGTTGAATTAAAATAAAGTGTAGTAAATTGAATAGGGTTTACAGAACAATTCATATGTTGCGGTTTTTTCAAATGAGTACCATAATGTTTGTAGGGAGCAAATACCTACAATTCGCGGGCCGAAACACCAAGCGCTCAGGTGTTTCTGTCCCGCTTCGGCTCAGGGGAAAATCTGAATACGCGAACTGAGGTAGTGTACACTCTTAAGTGCAAGACACACAAATAGTGCGGATGCGATCCTGTTGCGGGTTGCACTCGCGTGACTTTGCCTTGTACGAGTATATCTATGAAAGAAATCACGGGACCCGCACTCGGCCCGCAGTCGCCACTATGTGTGCTTTGCGCTATAAATATACTTTTACTATAAACTATTACTAGAAATCTCCTAGAAACTGCCACCAAACTACTAGAAATGTTTCTATAATACTATCAGCTACCAATAAATAAACAAAGATCTTGTTAAGTCGGAGATAAAGTCTAGGCCTCCAGCGGCGACGTGTAGTAATAAAATAGTTCACAGTTCACACTGTTTATGTAATGTGTGGTACATTTTCTCATTACATTGCGAATTGATGGAGGATTACGTGTGTTCTCATACGAAAACAATTGAGTAATATACGAAACCTTAATATAGGTATGAGTTTTTTTTATTTGCCATTTTATTTGGTTGGAACAATACATTGCAAAAAGAGGTCCTTGGCGGAGCAATATAAGTAATACTTCCAGAGTAATAATTCAATAAAATTCAGAAGAAAATGAATTAAAGTACTGCTTAGATTTTATAAGGACGAAATCCAAACGGCTCAATTGTTTACGTTGCGTTAACTACTTCAATATCCCGTTCTAAGATTTCCTATGTCATTAAGTACCTACAAGGAACTTACAACAGATTTAAAGCATGTAATATGCTAAAGTAAGTAAGTTCGTGTAAGTTAGGGGCTAACCCTGGTGTCGAAGTTTTAGACCGGCTAAATGTCTCCGACATGGTCTAATGGTTGAAACAACTGGAAGTACTGGAACCGATAGTTCAACGTGACCTCCGAAGGGCGGAAGCGCTCAGATATAAATGCCACTATCGGCCACCCATTCAAGTAGAGGCCCAGCTACACGTCGTTTAACAGTTGCAATGCGTTAACATCGTTTAGACAAAACAACGTCACGAGAAAAACGAAAAACAATATATTGGATAGAATAATAAAAAAACTACCATCTTCAGAATAATTGTATCCGTAGGACTTCTAGCAACGAGAATATGCAATAAGATTGGTTACAATTGTGTACGCATGCTTATTGTACAAATAAAATACGTCGCCTGAAACCGTATTACCGAACGGGATCCCCAATACATCCCGTAATCGCATCTTAGATCGAATGAGGAAATAAACACGAAGTCCAAGTGAAATTAATCTCAAACCCAATATATTTACGGTTGGAAATTGAATTGAAAGATTTAATACTGATATCGTTTGATTAAAGTGATGATAGTATGTTTAATATTTGCTCTTACGCTACTATTCATACTCAAATTGTATTATACTATGTAGAAATAGAGTTGTATCTAAAAATATCTTTAGCATTAGATTCACTACACTATTTTTGTACCTAATTCCATTACCACCCACATTTTATAGTACGGGAGGCCAACGTGCTTTCGTGTAGTCACTCGACCGCGTCAGATATATAAAATATGGGAGATACCCTGCACCATATTTTCTCAGCGGTAAGTAAAGTAAGTTCTAAAGGAAATCTTATTACAAGGACCGACTATAGTGTGACCGAGGTATAATTAAACGGGCTTCATATTTACGTCAAACAATCTCAAATCACTAAGCTCCTTTCTTAATGATTTGAGATTGCAACTTGAGATTGAATCCACCACAGAATGTCTCAATATGCTAATTTTTTTTTCTATGTAAGTTCCATATTTCAGTAAGTCCTAATGACGCTCGAGTGACTACACGTTTCGCAAGTAAAGCTCCCCATCTATAAACCACATCTATATCCACAATATTCTTGTATGAGTTTGAGGAAAAATAAACGTTTATTTATCTTGTTGAATATTCAAGTAAGAATGTATTGCCTGAACTTTATAGCTCGGGACGGAGAAATGAAACAATGTTAAAAAGACATAGAGCAGGCATGAAACCTACCCTTTTGTTTACTTTGTTTTTTGTAGTCCGACACCAAGATTGGTCACTGACTTATTCGGAATGAATTAATGACTACCCTTATTTGAATATTTTCCACTATGAGAAATTTACTGACTTTAATGATTTTACCTTTATTGAGTAGGTAAGTACCTTTATTAACAACAATACTTGAAGAGGCATTAACCCTATAATTCCCACATGTGCAAGAAATTTATTTAGGTACTTTATAATTTAAATTTTCGACTCGTCGCATACGTCTTATGAATAAGAAATTAGGCTGTCTTTGAAATTACTATAATCTAATACCATTTGGGAGCAATAATCTAATATCTCTGTCTCACCAACCACTTAAGCTAGTAGACTAAAGTCTAGTAGAGTTCAAGTCGTACACAGCAGTCTCTCATGTAATTGATTTTCTCAAAAACTACTGAATGGATTCCATGCTATTTTTACCAACAAACAGCATGATTCAAGAGAAAGGTTTCTGACGTGCTTCCCATGCCAAAACTCCCTTAAAAACGACTATAGTACTATAGTGCGTTGCGGGAAAAACGAGGGAGAACAGCTAGTAAATACATACAGTCGACTCTCGTTAATTCGAAACTTGAGGGACTCTTAAAATATTACGAATTATCGAATGTTTGAAATATCAAATGGTTCGTGTATGTTGATACAAGTTTGAACTTGTTGTAACGAGTTTGAACTTGTCGCTCTTTCTCTCTGCAACTTTGAATTGTCGAGTGTTGGACGCCGATGAGTTCGAATTAACGCGTGTCGTTTTATTATTATAGCAATGATTTTTTCGTTCGAATTACCAAGTGCATAAAAATGTATTGATTTAGTTCGAAATATAAAGAGATTTTGTAGGGAACTCGTGATAACTTTGAATTATAGAGAGGTTCTAATTATCGCAGGTTGGAATTAACGAGAGTCGACATTATAAACCTTAAAAACTTTACTACTGCTTAGTAGAATTTACCTTGACATAACTTTAAGCACGTGAATATAAAAGCAAGCCTTTCTTTTATAAAGTAATTACTAGCATTTTTAATGTCATCGTTAACGCGTCATTTACATTACCTAAGCGAGTTTATAAGCTACGAGCCACCGAATTTTAAACTCAAGTATAAGTAGCGATCTTTCAAATTGGTCATTTGTAGCTTACGAACTTGCTTACGAGTTTCACAATTTCACTTGTCTCCAACTCCCTATATCTATAAGTAAATAATAAAGGGGTTAATTATATAATTTTGTTTGTTAGTATGTTCGGGCTAATAGTCCGAACTACTAGTCCGATTCAAATGTGCTTTTTGTAATGGATAGCCATATTCAAAGGGAAGGTAATAAACTATTTTTCAACTCAAAATTCCCCTCAGGAACGGGCATAACGCGGGTAAAACCGTGGGGCACTGCTAGTACTCACATACACTAGTGGCAGAGAGACACGGACAGTATAGTGACACTGCAATAACAAGGACTTCAACTAGGCTTACGAAGATTTTTTCACAAACGTTATTCAATCCAGCTAGGCCAATTTTTCACAACGCACTCTACAAACAAAAATATTCGTTGCATGCAAATCGCTTTGTCACTTTTGCGACTACCGGTGCTTTGGTTCGAAAGCAAAGGAAGGAAGGAACTTTTTCCCCGTTGATCCCCATGCTACTCTGTTACAAACGGAGACACAGGTAAATCATATTTTAAACAACGTTTTTACTTTGGAAATTTCCGGAATGTTTAGAAAGAAAACATAAATATTTGTTAAAGAATTTCAGCAGTAATTCTGAAAACGGTGCCTAATTCTCTTTAAACAAACGTATTTAGTAGATAAATACTTTACTTTTGCTTATCAAGTTTACTTTGTAGGGGTTAAATTAGTGAATCGTTTAGTAATTTGCTCTTCGTAAACCAGATTTGATAGATTTTAGGTAGTGACGTAGTAACTATTAATTAATCTGTAGTAGTGAAACAAGATACAGACTTCGAAGGATACATTTGTTTTTTTCCAGCTTCAGTTAACTGTAATCCGTAGTGTGTAGTAATTGTCTTAACGAAATGAACCTCTGGCGAGGCTTTTGGCCTCAATCACGTGTCCTCGCTTCATTAACTACAAACGTAAATTAAGTTTTAACGAAATTAAGTGGAGCATTTTGTTTACTGCAGAGAAAAACTAAATGAAACAAAACAAAGTTGAATTGAATAATCAAGTTGAATTTATACATATTTTATATACTCGTATACTAATATTATAAAGTGGTAACATTTGTAAGTTTGTTTGTATGTTCGAGTTAATCTCTGGAGTTACCAGTCCGATTTGAATAATTCTTTTTGTAATAGATAGCCACATTCAACGGGAAGGTTATAGGGTCTTTTTCATCCCGAAATTCCCATGGGAACGGGCACAACGTGGGTAAAACCGCGGGCCGCTGCTAGTATTTAATAAAGTTTTTGAAGGACAAACAAAGGTCAAACTAAATTCAGTATTTGCTATATCTAGGTATTAAAATGCCAAGTCCCCAAAAAGCTGCCTTTCTATAATAGATTTTCTCAAAAACTACTGAACGGATTATCTTGCGGTTTTTACGATATTATAGAGTGATACAAGACGAAGGTCTTTTCTTGTCAAAATTCCCACAGGAACAGGTACAACGCAGGTTAAACCGCAGGACACTGCTAGTTAATGTTAAGGACCAAAGTTTGCTAAAGCAGTTTCTGATAAAGAGGTCAATGAAGCAAGTATGTTTGTGATATTGTTATTTTTTTGGTGGCGGTTAAAAATATTGCAACTGGTGGCTCAGAAACCAAAATAATGGGAATGAAAGAGAAAGGGAACAGGAAATCAAGTCCAAATCAGAAATAACGATTACTCAACATTATTGGTACTTCCATTTTTATCTTACAAGTATATTAAAAAAACCTCCATTTCAAAAGCTCGGTAATTACTTAACTGGTTTTATTTAATACCTTTCCAAAAAATCATACAAAATTAACTTTGATTTTGCAATTTTGATACATTTTACTCAAGAAACAAAAATACATTACCTAGTAAGTAAGTAAGTCAAGGTTAATCAGACCCAAACTAAGCTCACTAAGGTTCATTAAAGGTCTTTCTCGAAATAACTTTGATTTATGCAATTTTTGATAAATTAAATTCTCTTTATATACCTATATTCTTAGTTTTATACTAAATTCATTATCACTGCATAGTATAAAACAAAGTCGCTTTCCGCTGTCTGTCTGTCCCTATGTATGCTTAGATCTTTAAAACTACGCAACGGATTTTGATGCAGTTTGTTTGAATAGATAGAGTGATTTAAGAGGAAGGTTTATACGTTTAAACATTCACGAAATTCCCACGAGGACGGGCACAAGGCGGGTAAAACCGCGGGGCGTTGCTTGTTATAGCATAAAACAAAGTCCTGCATCCAATGACTCCGAGCATCGAACTCTACGAACTAATATATTTATAAAGAAACTTTGTTGAAATATATAGATTTAATCACTAAAGAAAGTACTTTGGAAGAAGTAACGGAAGTTCGGAATTGGCTTTATTATACACTGAAGATATAGAATCTTGAATATTGACAAATTTTGCCGCTACATGAAGCGAAATCAAAACCTTGAACTTGAAGGATTTTCTTCCGACAATCTTCCCTTAGAGATTTCCTTCCCTCGGTTTTAGCAATTATTTATCCACAGAGCTTTACGACAGGATTTCAAATACTTAGAGCCTACGTGAATGATATCCTACTGTTATTATAAATGCGAAAGTTATGTATGTTTGTTACTGTTTCAAGAAACGGATTTGGATGAAACTTTACAGTAATGTATGATATACATCAAAATAAGACATGGGATATATTTTATCCCGAAATTTCCGCGGGAACGGGTACAATGCGGGTAACACCGCGGGGCGCGGCTAATTTATAAATTTTACCTTTTTCACAAATTAACAGAGCCTACAGTTGTGTCTGGAATGTATGACGTAGGTATATAACTGTTGAAGGAAATGACGTTACTAACTTTCGAACAAAATACAAAATACTTTGGTGAAGTGTTGGGAAACGCATTGTTACATTACATTGTAATCGAGATATCTTCACTGCAATTGCATGTGAGTGCAGTAAAAATAAAACCGGAAACTATTAACGGGTTATGTAACGGAACTTAACTAAAGTAACGATACCTATAGTATGAACACCTTTTATTTCACAGTGCAATAATTGCATCTTAAAATAATCGCCTTGAATTTCTACCTCCTTATATTTTTTAAATGTAAATGTCTACTTACTATCAGATTTTTTTTACTTACCAGCATATCTGATCGAAATCATAAAATTTTATCTTGTTTAAATTCGATTTCACTGTACTGATATCTTCAGTGAGATGAGAGACATTACCCAGCAAACATTGGGGCATTGTAGGCCAATACTTTTAAATATACCAAGTAAATAATAATTATACAAATATACATCACTCTACAACCCCATACTCCTATAAACATTGTTGTTATACATAGATAGATATGACATATCGCCCTTTGTGCAATTTTATGATTTGTTTACTATTACATGCATATGTTAATTTGATGTGCAATGAAGTGTATATCTATCTATCTCTTCGATCAACAATACACAACTAGATGTCGGGTCGGCGCAAAAAATACGTCTCGGTGAATAACACCTCATTTGAAAAGTGAGCTCTTATTTTATTCGTAAGATTTGCTACTTTATTGCTACGTGTCATAGTTGTAATTAGGTTGAACTTCGAACTGTTTTAAAACTTTTGTTTCAGTTCGGTAGTAAACAAAATAAGCTGTCACACGTCATCCACGCGGACAGTTTTTAGCTTTGATTTTGTACGTGACCCGATATCTAGCTGTGTATTGTCGATCGAAGATCTATCTAGTTACATATTCGTAGTTACAGCACATAAAGTAAATAAGTTCGCGTAGGTTAGTGGCCATCCCTGGGGTCAGAGTTTTTAGACCGCCTAAAGGCCTCCGACATGGTCTAACGATTGAAACAACCAAGACAACCGGGACCAACAATTTAACGTGCTCTCCGAAGCACGGTAGCGCTCAGATAGAAATGCCACTATCGGCCACCCATCCAAATAGGGGTCGAGTTGCACGTTGCTTAACAATCGCAATGAACTAATATCGCTTAGACAAACTACGCCACGAGCGCCACTAATCCCCCCTTTTCAAAAAGTAATTTGTACGACCATGTAATCAAAACGTAAAGAAAACTAGATCCGAAGCACGTGACAGCTTTCAAGGTGAATGGTAACACACATGTGACCACTACTGTAGTAACTTAATGAAAGTATTATTGCGTAACGTTTGGTTACGGTATTGCAGTGATCATGCAAATCGCACGCATGATTACTAGCGTAATTATCATTGTGTCTATAAGAGGATATTATTTTTATGATTATTATGTTACATTGCGTTTTTGTAGGCCTATATTTAATATTTATTTATATGTACAAACTCTTAAGACTTTCCACTACCTTACGGGAGTAATCAGAGACTTCAAATGCTTCCGCAGTAGAGATTTAATAAAAAAAAGTACTAGCCTGTAATGTCCCACAACTGGGTAAAGGCCTCTCATCTCACTGAAGATATCAGTACAGTGAGGAGGATCTAACTTAAATCGGTTTCGATGTTTTCTTTCAGGTTTTAAGATTTGATGAAGATTCGATGACTCTAATTACCAACAACAATATTCAAACGGAGAAGATTAGATTATATGTGTGATTTGGACATGTAATTTTTGAAAAATTACGTCAAGTGACGTGTCAATTAATAGATGTCTTTGAGTGTGGCAGTTAGATTAATGTGTGTGAAGTTGGCAGATCACTTCTCAGCAGATCACAAATAAATTGGAGTTCCCTTCGCATGCAGTCGAGTTCTACAGTTCCTGATAGTTTTTAACAATAGTTCTGTTGATTTACCCCCCCTACAGAAAATTTCAGAAATGATCTGCTAGCTTCCGCGAAGTTAGCAGATCATTTTTTTAAAGCTATCTAATCTGGCCAGAGAGTTCTATATAGGAACAAACAATAGTTCTGTGAAGAGTTCCAGGCTCACTCGTCCAATTATTTATGAAAAAAAAAATATCAGCATATCATCGGAAAAAAACATGATATGCTGAAATTTAAGAGAAGGAGTTCTGGGCTCTGCTGTACTCCTACACGATAGATCACGGTGTATTAAAACATATTTCACAGAGTTCCGGCATCAGAACTCGTTAAATTAATAATTAGGAATTGTTATCAGCATATCATTCTATAATCAGCATATCATCTGAAAAAAAACCGTGATATGCTGATATTTAAGACAGAGTTCTGGGCTTTGCTGTAGTCTTACACGATAGTTCTTTTTTATTTTAACATATTTCACAGAGTTCCGGGATCAGAACTCGTTAAATTAATTATTACGAATTGTTATCAGCATATCATTCTAAAATCAGCATATCATCTGACTAAACACGTGATATGCTGATATTTTAGACAGAGTTCTGGGCTCTACTGTAGTCCTACACGATAGTTCTCTTTGTATTACAACATATTTCACAGAGTTCCGGGATCAGAACTCGTTAAATTAATTATTACGAATTGTTATCAGCATATCATTCTATAATCAGCATATCATCTGACAAAAAACGTGATATGCTGATATTTTAGACAGAGTTCTGGGCTCTACTGTAGTCCTACACGATAGTTCTCTTTGTATTACAACATATTTCACAGAGTTCCGGGATCAGAACTCGTTAAATTAATTATTACGAATTGTTATCAGCATATCATTCTATAATCAGCATATCATCTGACAAAAAACGTGATATGCTGATATTTTAGACAGAGTTCTGGGCTCTACTGTAGTCCTACACGATAGTTCTCTTTGTATTACAACATATTTCACAGAGTTCCGGGATCAGAACTCGTTAAATTAATGATTACGAATTGCTATCAGCATATCATTCTATAATCAGCATATCATCTGACAAAAAACGTGATATGCTGATATTTTAGACAGAGTTCTGGGCTCTACTGTAGTCTTACACGATAGTTCTCTTTGTATTACAACATATTTCACAGAGTTCCGGGATCAGAACTCGTTAAATGAATTATTAGGTATTGTTATCAGCATATCATTCTATAATCAGCATATCATCTGACAAAAAACGTGATATGCTGATATTTTAGACAGAGTTCTGGGCTCTACTGTAGTCCTACACGATAGTTCTCTTTGTATTACAACATATTTCACAGAGTTCCGGGATCAGAACTCGTTAAATTAATTATTACGAATTGTTATCAGCATATCATTCTAAAATCAGCATATCATCTGACTAAACACGTGATATGCTGATATTTTAGACAGAGTTCTGGGCTCTACTGTAGTCCTACACGATAGTTCTCTTTGTATTACAACATATTTCACAGAGTTCCGGGATCAGAACTCGTTAAATTAATTATTACGAATTGTTATCAGCATATCATTCTATAATCAGCATATCATCTGACAAAAAACGTGATATGCTGATATTTTAGACAGAGTTCTGGGCTCTACTGTAATCCTACACGATAGTTCTCTTCGTATTACAACATATTTCACAGAGTTCCGGGATCAAAACTCGTTAAATTAATTATTAGGAATTGTTATCAGCATATCATTCTATAATCAGCATATCATCTGACAAAAAACGTGATATGCTGATATTTTAGACAGAGTTCTGGGCTCTACTGTAGTCCTACACGATAGTTCTCTTTGTATTACAACATATTTCACAGAGTTCCGGCATCAGAACTCGTTAAATTAATAATTATAACGTTTTTAATCAGCATATCATCTGACAAAAAACGTGATATGCTGATATTTTAGACAGAGTTCTGGGCTCTACTGTAGTCCTACACGATAGTTCTCTTTGTATTACAACATATTTCACAGAGTTCCGGGATCAGAACTCGTTAAATTAATTATTAGGAATTGTTATCAGCATATCATTCTATAATCAGCATATCATCTGAATAAACACGTGATATGCTGATATTTTAGACAGAGTTCTGGGCTCTACTGTAGTCCTACACGATAGTTCTCTTTGTATTACAACATATTTCACAGAGTTCCGGGATCAGAACTCAATAAATTAATTATTACGAATTGTTATCAGCATATCATTCTAAAATCAGCATATCATCTGACTAAACACGTGATATGCTGATATTTTAGACAGAGTTCTGGGCTCTACTGTAGTCCTACACGATAGTTCTCTTTGTATTACAACATATTTCACAGAGTTCCGGGATCAGAACTCGTTAAATTAATTATTACGAATTGTTATCAGCATATCATTCTAAAATCAGCATATCATCTGACTAAACACGTGATATGCTGATATTTTAGACAGAGTTCTGGGCTCTACTGTAGTCCTACACGATAGTTCTCTTTGTATTACAACATATTTCACAGAGTTCCGGGATCAGAACTCGTTAAATTAATGATTACGAATTGCTATCAGCATATCATTCTATAATCAGCATATCATCTGACAAAAAACGTGATATGCTGATATTTTAGACAGAGTTCTGGGCTCTACTGTAGTCTTACACGATAGTTCTCTTTGTATTACAACATATTTCACAGAGTTCCGGGATCAGAACTCGTTAAATGAATTATTAGGTATTGTTATCAGCATATCATTCTATAATCAGCATATCATCTGACAAAAAACGTGATATGCTGATATTTTAGACAGAGTTCTGGGCTCTACTGTAGTCCTACACGATAGTTCTCTTTGTATTACAACATATTTCACAGAGTTCCGGGATCAGAACTCGTTAAATTAATTATTACGAATTGTTATCAGCATATCATTCTAAAATCAGCATATCATCTGACTAAACACGTGATATGCTGATATTTTAGACAGAGTTCTGGGCTCTACTGTAGTCCTACACGATAGTTCTCTTTGTATTACAACATATTTCACAGAGTTCCGGGATCAGAACTCGTTAAATTAATTATTACGAATTGTTATCAGCATATCATTCTATAATCAGCATATCATCTGACAAAAAACGTGATATGCTGATATTTTAGACAGAGTTCTGGGCTCTACTGTAGTCTTACACGATAGTTCTCTTTGTATTACAACATATTTCACAGAGTTCCGGGATCAGAACTCGTTAAATGAATTATTAGGTATTGTTATCAGCATATCATTCTATAATCAGCATATCATCTGACAAAAAACGTGATATGCTGATATTTTAGACAGAGTTCTGGGCTCTACTGTAGTCCTACACGATAGTTCTCTTTGTATTACAACATATTTCACAGAGTTCCGGGATCAGAACTCGTTAAATTAATTATTACGAATTGTTATCAGCATATCATTCTAAAATCAGCATATCATCTGACTAAACACGTGATATGCTGATATTTTAGACAGAGTTCTGGGCTCTACTGTAGTCCTACACGATAGTTCTCTTTGTATTACAACATATTTCACAGAGTTCCGGGATCAGAACTCGTTAAATTAATTATTACGAATTGTTATCAGCATATCATTCTATAATCAGCATATCATCTGACAAAAAACGTGATATGCTGATATTTTAGACAGAGTTCTGGGCTCTACTGTAATCCTACACGATAGTTCTCTTCGTATTACAACATATTTCACAGAGTTCCGGGATCAAAACTCGTTAAATTAATTATTAGGAATTGTTATCAGCATATCATTCTATAATCAGCATATCATCTGACAAAAAACGTGATATGCTGATATTTTAGACAGAGTTCTGGGCTCTACTGTAGTCCTACACGATAGTTCTCTTTGTATTACAACATATTTCACAGAGTTCCGGCATCAGAACTCGTTAAATTAATAATTATAACGTTTTTAATCAGCATATCATCTGACAAAAAACGTGATATGCTGATATTTTAGACAGAGTTCTGGGCTCTACTGTAGTCCTACACGATAGTTCTCTTTGTATTACAACATATTTCACAGAGTTCCGGGATCAGAACTCGTTAAATTAATTATTAGGAATTGTTATCAGCATATCATTCTATAATCAGCATATCATCTGAATAAACACGTGATATGCTGATATTTTAGACAGAGTTCTGGGCTCTACTGTAGTCCTACACGATAGTTCTCTTTGTATTACAACATATTTCACAGAGTTCCGGGATCAGAACTCAATAAATTAATTATTACGAATTGTTATCAGCATATCATTCTAAAATCAGCATATCATCTGACTAAACACGTGATATGCTGATATTTTAGACAGAGTTCTGGGCTCTACTGTAGTCCTACACGATAGTTCTCTTTGTATTACAACATATTTCACAGAGTTCCGGGATCAGAACTCGTTAAATTAATTATTACGAATTGTTATCAGCATATCATTCTAAAATCAGCATATCATCTGACTAAACACGTGATATGCTGATATTTTAGACAGAGTTCTGGGCTCTACTGTAGTCCTACACGATAGTTCTCTTTGTATTACAACATATTTCACAGAGTTCCGGGATCAGAACTCGTTAAATTAATGATTACGAATTGCTATCAGCATATCATTCTATAATCAGCATATCATCTGACAAAAAACGTGATATGCTGATATTTTAGACAGAGTTCTGGGCTCTACTGTAGTCTTACACGATAGTTCTCTTTGTATTACAACATATTTCACAGAGTTCCGGGATCAGAACTCGTTAAATGAATTATTAGGTATTGTTATCAGCATATCATTCTATAATCAGCATATCATCTGACAAAAAACGTGATATGCTGATATTTTAGACAGAGTTCTGGGCTCTACTGTAGTCCTACACGATAGTTCTCTTTGTATTACAACATATTTCACAGAGTTCCGGGATCAGAACTCGTTAAATTAATTATTACGAATTGTTATCAGCATATCATTCTAAAATCAGCATATCATCTGACTAAACACGTGATATGCTGATATTTTAGACAGAGTTCTGGGCTCTACTGTAGTCCTACACGATAGTTCTCTTTGTATTACAACATATTTCACAGAGTTCCGGGATCAGAACTCGTTAAATTAATTATTACGAATTGTTATCAGCATATCATTCTATAATCAGCATATCATCTGACAAAAAACGTGATATGCTGATATTTTAGACAGAGTTCTGGGCTCTACTGTAGTCCTACACGATAGTTCTCTTTGTATTACAACATATTTCACAGAGTTCCGGGATCAGAACTCGTTAAATTAATTATTAGGTATTGTTATCAGCATATCATTCTATAATCAGCATATCATCTGACAAAAAACGTGATATGCTGATATTTTAGACAGAGTTCTGGGCTCTACTGTAGTCCTACACGATAGTTCTCTTTGTATTACAACATATTTCACAGAGTTCCGGGATCAGAACTCGTTAAATTAATTATTACGAATTGTTATCAGCATATCATTCTAAAATCAGCATATCATCTGACTAAACACGTGATATGCTGATATTTTAGACAGAGTTCTGGGCTCTACTGTAGTCCTACACGATAGTTCTCTTTGTATTACAACATATTTCACAGAGTTCCGGGATCAGAACTCGTTAAATTAATTATTACGAATTGTTATCAGCATATCATTCTATAATCAGCATATCATCTGACAAAAAACGTGATATGCTGATATTTTAGACAGAGTTCTGGGCTCTACTGTAATCCTACACGATAGTTCTCTTCGTATTACAACATATTTCACAGAGTTCCGGGATCAGAACTCGTTAAATTAATTATTACGAATTGTTATCAGCATATCATTCTATAATCAGCATATCATCTGACAAAAAACGTGATATGCTGATATTTTAGACAGAGTTCTGGGCTCTACTGTAGTCCTACACGATAGTTCTCTTTGTATTACAACATATTTCACAGAGTTCCGGGATCAGAACTCGTTAAATTAATTATTACGAATTGTTATCAGCATATCATTCTAAAATCAGCATATCATCTGACTAAACACGTGATATGCTGATATTTTAGACAGAGTTCTGGGCTCTACTGTAATCGTACACGATAGTTCTCTTCGTATTACAACATATTTCACAGAGTTCCGGGATCAGAACTCGTTAAATTAATTATTACGAATTGCTATCAGCATATCATTCTATAATCAGCATATCATCTGACTAAACACGTGATATGCTGATATTTTAGACAGAGTTCTGAGCTCTACTGTAGTCCTACACGATAGTTCTCTTTGTATTACAACATATTTCACAGAGTTCCGGGATCAGAACTCGTTAAATTAATTATTACGAATTGTTATCAGCATATCATTCTATAATCAGCATATCATCTGACAAAAAACGTGATATGCTGATATTTTAGACAGAGTTCTGGGCTCTACTGTAGTCCTACACGATAGTTCTCTTTGTATTACAACATATTTCACAGAGTTCCGGGATCAGAACTCGTTAAATTAATTATTAGGAATTGTTATCAGCATATCATTCTATAATCAGCATATCATCTGACAAAAAACGTGATATGCTGATATTTAAGACAGAGTTCTGGGCTCTACTGTAGTCCTACACGATAGTTCTCTTTGTATTACAACATATTTCACAGAGTTCCGGGATCAGAACTCGTTAAATTAATTATTACGAATTGCTATCAGCATATCATTCTATAATCAGCATATTATCTGACAAAAAACGTGATATGCTGATATTTTAGACAGAGTTCTGGGCTCTACTGTAGTCCTACACGATAGTTCTCTTTGTATTACAACATATTTCACAGAGTTCCGGGATCAGAACTCGTTAAATTAATTATTACGAATTGTTATCAGCATATCATTCTAAAATCAGCATATCATCTGACTAAACACGTGATATGCTGATATTTTAGACAGAGTTCTGGGCTCTACTGTAGTCCTACACGATAGTTCTCTTTGTATTACAACATATTTCACAGAGTTCCGGGATCAGAACTCGTTAAATTAATGATTACGAATTGTTATCAGCATATCATTCTATAATCAGCATATCATCTGACAAAAAACGTGATATGCTGATATTTTAGACAGAGTTCTGGGCTCTACTGTAGTTCTACACGATAGTTCTCTTTGTATTACAACATATTTCACAGAGTTCCGGGATCAGAACTCGTTAAATTAATTATTACGAATTGTTATCAGCATATCATTCTATAATCAGCATATCATCTGACAAAAAACGTGATATGCTGATATTTTAGACAGAGTTCTGGGCTCTACTGTAGTCCTACACGATAGTTCTCTTTGTATTACAACATATTTCACAGAGTTCCGGGATCAGAACTCGTTAAATTAATGATTACGAATTGTTATCAGCATATCATTCTATAATCAGCATATCATCTGACAAAAAACGTGATATGCTGATATTTTAGACAGAGTTCTGGGCTCTACTGTAGTCCTACACGATAGTTCTCTTTGTATTACAACATATTTCACAGAGTTCCGGGATCAGAACTCGTTAAATTAATGATTACGAATTGCTATCAGCATATCATTCTATAATCAGCATATCATCTGACAAAAAACGTGATATGCTGATATTTTAGACAGAGTTCTGGGCTCTACTGTAGTCTTACACGATAGTTCTCTTTGTATTACAACATATTTCACAGAGTTCCGGGATCAGAACTCGTTAAATGAATTATTAGGTATTGTTATCAGCATATCATTCTATAATCAGCATATCATCTGACAAAAAACGTGATATGCTGATATTTTAGACAGAGTTCTGGGCTCTACTGTAGTCCTACACGATAGTTCTCTTTGTATTACAACATATTTCACAGAGTTCCGGGATCAGAACTCGTTAAATTAATTATTACGAATTGTTATCAGCATATCATTCTAAAATCAGCATATCATCTGACTAAACACGTGATATGCTGATATTTTAGACAGAGTTCTGGGCTCTACTGTAGTCCTACACGATAGTTCTCTTTGTATTACAACATATTTCACAGAGTTCCGGGATCAGAACTCGTTAAATTAATTATTACGAATTGTTATCAGCATATCATTCTATAATCAGCATATCATCTGACAAAAAACGTGATATGCTGATATTTTAGACAGAGTTCTGGGCTCTACTGTAATCCTACACGATAGTTCTCTTCGTATTACAACATATTTCACAGAGTTCCGGGATCAAAACTCGTTAAATTAATTATTAGGAATTGTTATCAGCATATCATTCTATAATCAGCATATCATCTGACAAAAAACGTGATATGCTGATATTTTAGACAGAGTTCTGGGCTCTACTGTAGTCCTACACGATAGTTCTCTTTGTATTACAACATATTTCACAGAGTTCCGGCATCAGAACTCGTTAAATTAATAATTATAACGTTTTTAATCAGCATATCATCTGACAAAAAACGTGATATGCTGATATTTTAGACAGAGTTCTGGGCTCTACTGTAGTCCTACACGATAGTTCTCTTTGTATTACAACATATTTCACAGAGTTCCGGGATCAGAACTCGTTAAATTAATTATTAGGAATTGTTATCAGCATATCATTCTATAATCAGCATATCATCTGAATAAACACGTGATATGCTGATATTTTAGACAGAGTTCTGGGCTCTACTGTAGTCCTACACGATAGTTCTCTTTGTATTACAACATATTTCACAGAGTTCCGGGATCAGAACTCAATAAATTAATTATTACGAATTGTTATCAGCATATCATTCTAAAATCAGCATATCATCTGACTAAACACGTGATATGCTGATATTTTAGACAGAGTTCTGGGCTCTACTGTAGTCCTACACGATAGTTCTCTTTGTATTACAACATATTTCACAGAGTTCCGGGATCAGAACTCGTTAAATTAATTATTACGAATTGTTATCAGCATATCATTCTAAAATCAGCATATCATCTGACTAAACACGTGATATGCTGATATTTTAGACAGAGTTCTGGGCTCTACTGTAGTCCTACACGATAGTTCTCTTTGTATTACAACATATTTCACAGAGTTCCGGGATCAGAACTCGTTAAATTAATGATTACGAATTGCTATCAGCATATCATTCTATAATCAGCATATCATCTGACAAAAAACGTGATATGCTGATATTTTAGACAGAGTTCTGGGCTCTACTGTAGTCTTACACGATAGTTCTCTTTGTATTACAACATATTTCACAGAGTTCCGGGATCAGAACTCGTTAAATGAATTATTAGGTATTGTTATCAGCATATCATTCTATAATCAGCATATCATCTGACAAAAAACGTGATATGCTGATATTTTAGACAGAGTTCTGGGCTCTACTGTAGTCCTACACGATAGTTCTCTTTGTATTACAACATATTTCACAGAGTTCCGGGATCAGAACTCGTTAAATTAATTATTACGAATTGTTATCAGCATATCATTCTAAAATCAGCATATCATCTGACTAAACACGTGATATGCTGATATTTTAGACAGAGTTCTGGGCTCTACTGTAGTCCTACACGATAGTTCTCTTTGTATTACAACATATTTCACAGAGTTCCGGGATCAGAACTCGTTAAATTAATTATTACGAATTGTTATCAGCATATCATTCTATAATCAGCATATCATCTGACAAAAAACGTGATATGCTGATATTTTAGACAGAGTTCTGGGCTCTACTGTAGTCCTACACGATAGTTCTCTTTGTATTACAACATATTTCACAGAGTTCCGGGATCAGAACTCGTTAAATTAATTATTAGGTATTGTTATCAGCATATCATTCTATAATCAGCATATCATCTGACAAAAAACGTGATATGCTGATATTTTAGACAGAGTTCTGGGCTCTACTGTAGTCCTACACGATAGTTCTCTTTGTATTACAACATATTTCACAGAGTTCCGGGATCAGAACTCGTTAAATTAATTATTACGAATTGTTATCAGCATATCATTCTAAAATCAGCATATCATCTGACTAAACACGTGATATGCTGATATTTTAGACAGAGTTCTGGGCTCTACTGTAGTCCTACACGATAGTTCTCTTTGTATTACAACATATTTCACAGAGTTCCGGGATCAGAACTCGTTAAATTAATTATTACGAATTGTTATCAGCATATCATTCTATAATCAGCATATCATCTGACAAAAAACGTGATATGCTGATATTTTAGACAGAGTTCTGGGCTCTACTGTAATCCTACACGATAGTTCTCTTCGTATTACAACATATTTCACAGAGTTCCGGGATCAGAACTCGTTAAATTAATTATTACGAATTGTTATCAGCATATCATTCTATAATCAGCATATCATCTGACAAAAAACGTGATATGCTGATATTTTAGACAGAGTTCTGGGCTCTACTGTAGTCCTACACGATAGTTCTCTTTGTATTACAACATATTTCACAGAGTTCCGGGATCAGAACTCGTTAAATTAATTATTACGAATTGTTATCAGCATATCATTCTAAAATCAGCATATCATCTGACTAAACACGTGATATGCTGATATTTTAGACAGAGTTCTGGGCTCTACTGTAATCGTACACGATAGTTCTCTTCGTATTACAACATATTTCACAGAGTTCCGGGATCAGAACTCGTTAAATTAATTATTACGAATTGCTATCAGCATATCATTCTATAATCAGCATATCATCTGACTAAACACGTGATATGCTGATATTTTAGACAGAGTTCTGAGCTCTACTGTAGTCCTACACGATAGTTCTCTTTGTATTACAACATATTTCACAGAGTTCCGGGATCAGAACTCGTTAAATTAATTATTACGAATTGTTATCAGCATATCATTCTATAATCAGCATATCATCTGACAAAAAACGTGATATGCTGATATTTTAGACAGAGTTCTGGGCTCTACTGTAGTCCTACACGATAGTTCTCTTTGTATTACAACATATTTCACAGAGTTCCGGGATCAGAACTCGTTAAATTAATTATTAGGAATTGTTATCAGCATATCATTCTATAATCAGCATATCATCTGACAAAAAACGTGATATGCTGATATTTAAGACAGAGTTCTGGGCTCTACTGTAGTCCTACACGATAGTTCTCTTTGTATTACAACATATTTCACAGAGTTCCGGGATCAGAACTCGTTAAATTAATTATTACGAATTGCTATCAGCATATCATTCTATAATCAGCATATTATCTGACAAAAAACGTGATATGCTGATATTTTAGACAGAGTTCTGGGCTCTACTGTAGTCCTACACGATAGTTCTCTTTGTATTACAACATATTTCACAGAGTTCCGGGATCAGAACTCGTTAAATTAATTATTACGAATTGTTATCAGCATATCATTCTAAAATCAGCATATCATCTGACTAAACACGTGATATGCTGATATTTTAGACAGAGTTCTGGGCTCTACTGTAGTCCTACACGATAGTTCTCTTTGTATTACAACATATTTCACAGAGTTCCGGGATCAGAACTCGTTAAATTAATGATTACGAATTGTTATCAGCATATCATTCTATAATCAGCATATCATCTGACAAAAAACGTGATATGCTGATATTTTAGACAGAGTTCTGGGCTCTACTGTAGTCCTACACGATAGTTCTCTTTGTATTACAACATATTTCACAGAGTTCCGGGATCAGAACTCGTTAAATTAATTATTACGAATTGTTATCAGCATATCATTCTATAATCAGCATATCATCTGACAAAAAACGTGATATGCTGATATTTTAGACAGAGTTCTGGGCTCTACTGTAGTCCTACACGATAGTTCTCTTTGTATTACAACATATTTCACAGAGTTCCGGGATCAGAACTCGTTAAATTAATGATTACGAATTGTTATCAGCATATCATTCTATAATCAGCATATCATCTGACAAAAAACGTGATATGCTGATATTTTAGACAGAGTTCTGGGCTCTACTGTAGTCCTACACGATAGTTCTCTTTGTATTACAACATATTTCACAGAGTTCCGGGATCAGAACTCGTTAAATTAATGATTACGAATTGCTATCAGCATATCATTCTATAATCAGCATATCATCTGACAAAAAACGTGATATGCTGATATTTTAGACAGAGTTCTGGGCTCTACTGTAGTCCTACACGATAGTTCTCTTTGTATTACAACATATTTCACAGAGTTCCGGGATCAGAACTCGTTAAATTAATTATTAGGTATTGTTATCAGCATATCATTCTATAATCAGCATATCATCTGACAAAAAACGTGATATGCTGATATTTTAGACAGAGTTCTGGGCTCTACTGTAGTCCAACACGATAGTTCTCTTTGTATTACAACATATTTCACAGAGTTCCGGGATCAGAACTCGTTAAATTAATTATTACGAATTGTTATCAGCATATCATTCTAAAATCAGCATATCATCTGACTAAACACGTGATATGCTGATATTTTAGACAGAGTTCTGGGCTCTACTGTAATCGTACACGATAGTTCTCTTCGTATTACAACATATTTCACAGAGTTCCGGGATCAGAACTCGTTAAATTAATTATTACGAATTGCTATCAGCATATCATTCTATAATCAGCATATCATCTGACTAAACACGTGATATGCTGATATTTTAGACAGAGTTCTGGGCTCTACTGTAGTCCTACACGATAGTTCTCTTTGTATTACAACATATTTCACAGAGTTCCGGGATCAGAACTCGTTAAATTAATTATTAGGAATTGTTATCAGCATATCATTCTATAATCAGCATATCATCTGAATAAACACGTGATATGCTGATATTTTAGACAGAGTTCTGGGCTCTACTGTAGTCCTACACGATAGTTCTCTTTGTATTACAACATATTTCACAGAGTTCCGGGATCAGAACTCGTTAAATTAATTATTACGAATTGTTATCAGCATATCATTCTATAATCAGCATATCATCTGACAAAAAACGTGATATGCTGATATTTTAGACAGAGTTCTGGGCTCTACTGTAGTCCTACACGATAGTTCTCTTTGTATTACAACATATTTCACAGAGTTCCGGGATCAGAACTCGTTAAATTAATTATTAGGTATTGTTATCAGCATATCATTCTATAATCAGCATATCATCTGACAAAAAACGTGATATGCTGATATTTTAGACAGAGTTCTGGGCTCTACTGTAGTCCTACACGATAGTTCTCTTTGTATTACAACATATTTCACAGAGTTCCGGGATCAGAACTCGTTAAATTAATTATTAGGAATTGTTATCAGCATATCATTCTATAATCAGCATATCATCTGACAAAAAACGTGATATGCTGATATTTAAGACAGAGTTCTGGGCTCTACTGTAGTCCTACACGATAGTTCTCTTTGTATTACAACATATTTCACAGAGTTCCGGGATCAGAACTCGTTAAATTAATTATTACGAATTGCTATCAGCATATCATTCTATTATCAGCATATCATCTGACAAAAAACGTGATATGCTGATATTTTAGACAGAGTTCTGGGCTCTACTGTAGTCCTACACGATAGTTCTCTTTGTATTACAACATATTTCACAGAGTTCCGGGATCAGAACTCGTTAAATTAATTATTACGAATTGTTATCAGCATATCATTCTAAAATCAGCATATCATCTGACTAAACACGTGATATGCTGATATTTTAGACAGAGTTCTGGGCTCTACTGTAGTCCTACACGATAGTTCTCTTTGTATTACAACATATTTCACAGAGTTCCGGGATCAGAACTCGTTAAATTAATTATTACGAATTGTTATCAGCATATCATTCTATAATCAGCATATCATCTGACAAAAAACGTGATATGCTGATATTTTAGACAGAGTTCTGGGCTCTACTGTAGTCCTACACGATAGTTCTCTTTGTATTACAACTTATTTCACAGAGTTCCAGTATCAGAACTCGTTAAATTAAAGAACTCGTTAAAAAAAAATCAGAACTCGTTAAAAAAAAAGGCGGCCGAAGGACATTGGAGTCGGCATGCGGTCTAGCACAACTCTCAGGCTCCGGTGGGACCCCGAGGATACAGACGCCACACTCCCGTCTCTATCTTTCTCCTCCTTTTCCTCCTCCTTGTTAGCCCAAGAGGGAAGGAGAGATACCGCCTTCTGCCTTCTTTCTTCTTGGGTCGCCTCTTTAGGGCATCCTTCTTCTTCCTCTTCTGTGTGGTCCTCTCGACCACTATCTCTCTCTTTCCTTCTTTCTCGTCGATTGACCCGGGGCGGTAATGCGGGCCAATCCTCCTTCTTTCTCTCTTCCTTTCTTCGGCCCTCTTGGCCTTCTTTCTCACTCTCACTCTTACTCCTACTTCTTCCTCCATCCTCGCTTCCACTTTCACGATCGTAACGGCAATTGCCCCCCACGTATACATTGGGGCAGCAGGGTACCGAGGCACCCTGGTGGGATTCCCCGCCTGAGGCGGGACCCACCCGTGGAATATCTTTAATTGAGGCAAGCTCCCCCCGCTGCCGGGGCTCATTGCACCTACCGCAGTGACTACCCACTAAAACCACTGATGTGCCTTCGGTGCGCTTAGTGTCGGGAACGTGGGAAACGGAGATTCATCCACCGAACCCGACAGCGCTGGGCCCCCTGGGGTGGGGGCCCCCTCCTCGGGGGGTGTTAGGGGTTAACACCCCCCGGTCTTTCGTTAAGTGGCGCGCGGAAGACACCGCGCGCGCGCCACCTCGAGGCCTTTTCGCAGTGGCACACCCGCACCCCGGGGGCCACCGCAGCCTCAACTAAGGAGGTAGAAGGGCGTCCGCGTACGCCCTCCTACGCCGGCCTCCTCGGCGGCGGCGCATGGGGCAGTCGGAGACCGCCTCACGCTCGCGCTCTGCCGCCTCCTTCTGCATGAGCACGCTCTCGCAGAAGGTGGCCACCGCGGTCCAGGACTCCTCACTTTGGACCATAGAGTGAACTACGGCCCGCAGCGAGAAGTCAAAACCGACTACGGCGGCCATGGCCATGCGTTGGTCCGACCAAGCCGGACACACCTCCAGCGTATGTTGCGCCGAGTCTTCTTCGGCGCCGCAATGGTGGCAGATCGGCGTCGGCTCCCTCAAAGCTATGCGACACAGGTATTTGCCGAAACAACCATGTCCCGACAAAACCTGCGTCAAGCGAAAGCTGAGTCTGCCATGCTGCCGATTGAGCCACCCGTCGAGGACATCTCTGATGGCCTCGACTGTGCGGGTGCCGTAACTCGGGCGCTCCAAACGCGCCCTCCATGCGTCAATGGCATTGACGCGAACGAGGTCCCGAAAGACTTGGACCTCGCGGAGGGCTGGATCATCTCCTTGGGAGCGGAGGTTCATGCGCCAGTGGTACACCTGCGCAAGAACCTGCGCCTCCAAGTCCCAGGGGATGGAACCTGCAAGTAGGCAGGCCGCCTCTGCGGATATGGTGCAGTACCCTCTAACTACCCCCGTCGAGATGGCGCGTTGCGCACGCAGGAGGGGTAGGGTGCTCGCTGGATGGGCGTAAGCCCAAACAGGTGCACCGTAGAGTGCCATGGACCGCACGACTCCAAGATAGAGGCGGCGGCTTGCATCCTGGGGCCCGTTGATGTTGGGCATGATCCTTCTCAGGGCAGATGAGGCTTTCAAGAGCCGCGGCGCGAGGTTCGCGAAGTGCTGTCGAAAGCTCCATCTGCCGTCCAGGAGAAGACCGAGGTACTTCAGGGTGGGCGTCACTGGGATGCGCACCCCGCCAACTGTTAAATGGGCCTCACGGGGGGGTCCCCGGCGGGGCCCATGAAACAGCGTCGCCTGGGTCTTCTCGAGGGCGACGTCTAAGCCGAGTCTCCGGATACGTGACACTACGTGGGCGACCGCAGCCGTGGCTACTATGCTCGCGAGCCTGTACGTCTTGCAAGCCTAACCTAACCTAGCCTAACCTAGCCTAGCCTAACCTAACCTAACCCAACATCACAGTCGCTTGTGATGGGAACCTTCCACGCGCGTTGAAATTAAAATCTTTAAAATTCGCAAACCCCTAATAGGACCGGAATTTTCGCAGCCAACCCTATATCAACGTGTTCGCAATAAAACAGCGCTTATTATGATATACATTTTTTTTAATTATCCTGATGTTGCAACATTTAATTTAAAATCATTTTTTGAAAAATAATTAAAAATAGTCTGCCCAGGATTTTTTAGCCAACCCATTTTTAATATGTTTTCTAATATACTAAATTCATGATAAAATATGTTTCGTTCTATTATCAGCTCGGCGAAGGTCGATATAGGCTCGTATCTTAGACTATTCGTAATAATTAATTTAACGAGTTCTGATCCCGGAACTCTGTGAAATATGTTGTAATACAAAGAGAACTATCGTGTAGGACTACAGTAGAGCCCAGAACTCTGTCTAAAATATCAGCATATCACGTGTTTAGTCAGATGATATGCTGATTTTAGAATGATATGCTGATAACAATTCGTAATAATTAATTTAACGAGTTCTGATCCCGGAACTCTAGGAAATATGTTGTAATACAAAGAGAACTATCGTGTAGGACTACAGTAGAGCCCAGAACTCTGTCTAAAATATCAGCATATCACGTGTTTAGTCAGATGATATGCTGATTTTAGAATGATATGCTGATAACAATTCGTAATAATTAATTTAACGAGTTCTGATCCCGGAACTCTGTGAAATATGTTGTAATACGAAGAGAACTATCGTGTAGGACTACAGTAGAGCCCAGAACTCTGTCTAAAATATCAGCATATCACGTTTTTTGTCAGATGATATGCTGATTTTAGAATGATATGCTGATAACAATTCGTAATAATTAATTTAACGAGTTCTGATCCCGGAACTCTAGGAAATATGTTGTAATACAAAGAGAACTATCGTGTAGGACTACAGTAGAGCCCAGAACTCTGTCTAAAATATCAGCATATCACGTTTTTAGTCAGATGATATGCTGATTATAGAATGATATGCTAATAACAATTCGAAATAATTAATTTAACGAGTTCTGATCCCGGAACTCTGTGAAATATGTTGTAATACAAAGAGAACTATCGTGTAGGACTACAGTGGAGCCCAGAACTCTGTCTAAAATATCAGCATATCACGTGTTTAGTCAGATGATATGCTGATTTTAGAATGATATGCTGATAACAATTCGTAATAATTAATTTAACGAGTTCTGATCCCGGAACTCTGTGAAATATGTTGTAATACGAAGAGAACTATCGTGTAGGATTACAGTAGAGCCCAGAACTCTGTCTAAAATATCAGCATATCACGTTTTTTGTCAGATGATATGCTGATTATAGAATGATATGCTGATAACAATTCGTAATAATTAATTTAACGAGTTCTGATCCCGGAACTCTGTGAAATATGTTGTAATACAAAGAGAACTATCGTGTAGGACTACAGTAGAGCCCAGAACTCTGTCTAAAATATCAGCATATCACGTGTTTATTCAGATGATATGCTGATTATAGAATGATATGCTGATAACAATTCGTAATAATTAATTTAACGAGTTCTGATCCCGGAACTCTGTGAAATATGTTGTAATACAAAGAGAACTATCGTGTAGGACTACAGTAGAGCCCAGAACTCTGTCTAAAATATCAGCATATCACGTGTTTATTCAGATGATATGCTGATTATAGAATGATATGCTGATAACAATTCGTAATAATTAATTTAACGAGTTCTGATCCCGGAACTCTGTGAAATATGTTGTAATACAAAGAGAACTATCGTGTAGGACTACAGTAGAGCCCAGAACTCTGTCTAAAATATCAGCATATCACGTTTTTTGTCAGATGGTATGCTGATTTTAGAATGATATGCTGATAACAATTCGTAATAATTAATTTAACGAGTTCTGATCCCGGAACTCTGTGAAATATGTTGTAATACGAAGAGAACTATCGTGTAGGACTACAGTAGAGCCCAGAACTCTGTCTAAAATATCAGCATATCACGTTTTTTGTCAGATGATATGCTGATTTTAGAATGATATGCTGATAACAATTCGTAATAATTAATTTAACGAGTTCTGATGCCGGAACTCTGTGAAATATGTTGTAATACAAAGAGAACTATCGTGTAGGAATACAGTAGAGCCCAGAACTCTGTCTTAAATATCAGCATATCACGTTTTTTGACAGATGATATGCTGATTATAGAATGATATGCTGATAACAATTCGTAATAATTAATTTAACGAGTTCTGATCCCGGAACTCTAGGAAATATGTTGTAATACAAAGAGAACTATCGTGTAGGACTACAGTAGAGCCCAGAACTCTGTCTAAAATATCAGCATATCACGTTTTTTGTCAGATGATATGCTGATTATAGAATGATATGCTGATAACAATTCGTAATAATTAATTTAACGAGTTCTGATCCCGGAACTCTGTGAAATATGTTGTAATACAAAGAGAACTATCGTGTAGGACTACAGTAGAGCCCAGAACTCTGTCTAAAATATCAGCATATCACGTGTTTAGTCAGATGATATGCTGATTTTAGAATGATATGCTGATAACAATTCGTAATAATTAATTTAACGAGTTCTGATCCCGGAACTCTGTGAAATATGTTGTAATACGAAGAGAACTATCGTGTAGGACTACAGTAGAGCCCAGAACTCTGTCTAAAATATCAGCATATCACGTTTTTTGTCAGATGATATGCTGATTTTAGAATGATATGCTGATAACAATTCGTAATAATTAATTTAACGAGTTCTGATGCCGGAACTCTGTGAAATATGTTGTAATACAAAGAGAACTATCGTGTAGGAATACAGTAGAGCCCAGAACTCTGTCTTAAATATCAGCATATCACGTTTTTTGACAGATGATATGCTGATTATAGAATGATATGCTGATAACAATTCGTAATAATTAATTTAACGAGTTCTGATCCCGGAACTCTAGGAAATATGTTGTAATACAAAGAGAACTATCGTGTAGGACTACAGTAGAGCCCAGAACTCTGTCTAAAATATCAGCATATCACGTTTTTAGTCAGATGATATGCTTATTATAGAATGATATGCTAATAACAATTCGAAATAATTAATTTAACGAGTTCTGATCCCGGAACTCTGTGAAATATGTTGTAATACAAAGAGAACTATCGTGTAGGACTACAGTAGAGCCCAGAACTCTGTCTAAAATATCAGCATATCACGTGTTTAGTCAGATGATATGCTGATTTTAGAATGATATGCTGATAACAATTCGTAATAATTAATTTAACGAGTTCTGATCCCGGAACTCTGTGAAATATGTTGTAATACGAAGAGAACTATCGTGTAGGATTACAGTAGAGCCCAGAACTCTGTCTAAAATATCAGCATATCACGTTTTTTGTCAGATGATATGCTGATTATAGAATGATATGCTGATAACAATTCGTAATAATTAATTTAACGAGTTCTGATCCCGGAACTCTGTGAAATATGTTGTAATACAAAGAGAACTATCGTGTAGGACTACAGTAGAGCCCAGAACTCTGTCTAAAATATCAGCATATCACGTGTTTAGTCAGATGATATGCTGATTTTAGAATGATATGCTGATAACAATTCGTAATAATTAATTTAACGAGTTCTGATCCCGGAACTCTGTGAAATATGTTGTAATACGAAGAGAACTATCGTGTAGGACTACAGTAGAGCCCAGAACTCTGTCTAAAATATCAGCATATCACGTTTTTTGTCAGATGATATGCTGATTTTAGAATGATATGCTGATAACAATTCGTAATAATTAATTTAACGAGTTCTGATGCCGGAACTCTGTGAAATATGTTGTAATACAAAGAGAACTATCGTGTAGGAATACAGTAGAGCCCAGAACTCTGTCTTAAATATCAGCATATCACGTTTTTTGACAGATGATATGCTGATTATAGAATGATATGCTGATAACAATTCGTAATAATTAATTTAACGAGTTCTGATCCCGGAACTCTAGGAAATATGTTGTAATACAAAGAGAACTATCGTGTAGGACTACAGTAGAGCCCAGAACTCTGTCTAAAATATCAGCATATCACGTTTTTAGTCAGATGATATGCTTATTATAGAATGATATGCTAATAACAATTCGAAATAATTAATTTAACGAGTTCTGATCCCGGAACTCTGTGAAATATGTTGTAATACAAAGAGAACTATCGTGTAGGACTACAGTAGAGCCCAGAACTCTGTCTAAAATATCAGCATATCACGTGTTTAGTCAGATGATATGCTGATTTTAGAATGATATGCTGATAACAATTCGTAATAATTAATTTAACGAGTTCTGATCCCGGAACTCTGTGAAATATGTTGTAATACGAAGAGAACTATCGTGTAGGATTACAGTAGAGCCCAGAACTCTGTCTAAAATATCAGCATATCACGTTTTTTGTCAGATGATATGCTGATTATAGAATGATATGCTGATAACAATTCGTAATAATTAATTTAACGAGTTCTGATCCCGGAACTCTGTGAAATATGTTGTAATACAAAGAGAACTATCGTGTAGGACTACAGTAGAGCCCAGAACTCTGTCTAAAATATCAGCATATCACGTGTTTAGTCAGATGATATGCTGATTTTAGAATGATATGCTGATAACAATTCGTAATAATTAATTTAACGAGTTCTGATGCCGGAACTCTGTGAAATATGTTAAAATACAAAGAGTACTATCGTGTAAGACTACAGCAAAGCCCAGAACTCTGTCTTAAATATCAGCATATCACGGTTTTTTTTCAGATGATATGCTGATTATAGAATGATATGCTGATAACAATTCCTAATTATTAATTTAACGAGTTCTGATGCCCGAACTCTGTGAAATATGTTTTAATACACCGTGATCTATCGTGTAGGAGTACAGCAGAGCCCATAACTCCTTCTCTTAAATTTCAGCATATCATGTTTTTTTCCGATGATATGCTGATATTTTTTTTTTCATAAATAATTGGACGAGTGAGCCTGGAACTCTTCACAGAACTATTGTTTGTTCCTATATAGAACTCTCCGGCCAGATTAGATAGCTTTAAAAAAATGATCTGCTAACTTCGCGGAAGCTAGCAGATCATTTCTGAAATTTTCTGTAGGGGGGGTAAATCAACAGAACTATTGTTAAAAACTATCAGGAACTGTAGAACTCGACTGCATGCGAAGGGAACTCCAATTTATTTGTGATCTGCTGAGAAGTGGTCTGCCAACTTCACACACATGTTAGATTACCCATCGACTTTGGTTATAATACGATCGTTAGACAGTGAGCATGTTCGAGTAGCTTATACAGCTCTGGTGTCAGAATTTTAAGACCTCCTAAGGGCCTTCAGCCAAACAGAAACTCATAGACAGGTATAGATAGTACCTATTTACGCATATTTAAGCACCTTCCTACGTTATAATGAAATTTGCAAAATATAATTAGACAATGTGTAGCAATATTACATATTGTGGTGCAATATTGCCTACACACTTGCCCATGACATGATGAAAGTAGTTGTACCTTAATTAAAACCAATCCATTAGTTATCGAAATCGAGCCATTTTTTTTTACCCAAATCCGTACAACGTAACCAGTTTTGAAAGTAATTGCACTAGTTATTAGTTGATTCATTCATTACATTAAAAACCAGCAGACGGACAGATTGACAGCCCTGCCAGCCAGTGGGTCAATGGATTCACCTCTTTATTTAACGTTCTCTTTGGACGGATAAAATTGTATATTGATGATACAAATACCAATCTCATTTGCATATCTCAATAAAATTGCGGCAATTTAATATACAAAAAAAAGTGCCTACTGATGTAAGCTGGGCAATGGTTTCTCATTTCACTGATGTTATCAGTACAGTGAGGAAAAGTACGTTAATAAATATTGAAATATGAAGATACATTGTCTCTTTCATTTTCTTTACACTTAAGAATTAATAAAGTCCAAAAACTAATAGCTTTAGATATATTTGAATATCACAACACGACTCAACTATATCACAACACTGTCATTATTCAAACAATATTTAATACGAAATCAAAAACATACCAAGTACCATTCAACCACGAAGGTTAAAAACTGAAAAAAATAAAGTACATAATTAATCATTATAATTATTACAGCACGCAATGAAATATTCAAGGTTCAAGAGGAAGGAAAGAGTAAACAAGTTGCTTTGCTCCCAATGAAAGTAAATTGCGCAAGCGCATAGCAGAACGCGTTTACAACCAATTTTAACCATAACCGGAATCCAAGTTCTACATAACGGTAACATGAACTAGATCAAGCTGTTTGATAACATTTATTGGTGGTTTTCGATCGTTACGATAGTTAATAATAAGATGATTGGATTACGAATAGAAAATTGTTTAAAAAACAGTGACAAGGTTAAGTCTGTGTTTAAGTTGCGCGACGCACTTACTTTGGATTGTAATGAAGGGAAGGCATAAGTAATAGAAATTACTCTCGCATTAAAACACTCTAACTAAACTAACACACATGTCACAAACAAACACATGCCATTCCTTTAAAATAAAGCAAAGCACCGTTCAACAAGAAGTACCTACTGAAATTATAGCAAAGAACTATATCTTTTTTATCAACGCCAGTTGTCATGACTTCTTTGTTAAACATATAGTTCAAATTGTGATGTCGTATACCTATACACTCTATCTATACAACGAAAAATACACTTCTCTTCATCACACTTCAGATACGTCCATTAAATTGACCTTTAACTAATTGGTGAAACTAACTAACTTACTAACTAATTTTCTCAATATAATGTCAAAATCACTCATCAAATCTCTACTAAGGAAGCATATGACGACTCTGAGTACGCACGTTAGAACTAAAGCAGTGACTCATTCCAAATTCTTATTCCATTTTCTTACATTACTCACAGGTGAATTCCAAAATCAAAAGTGTAAATCTCTCAAACCTGAGTCTTAATTTGAAATCTGATATCCGGTGTTCCACTTTTAAATTCAGTTCTATTAAAGTTGACAGTCGTAATATCATTCGACCTTGGCCCTTCTCAAGATATAAATCGTTGGATATTTTCTTCTTTTCAAGACGGCACACAAAGAGAGTCAACGGGCCCTATTACTAAGCCTACGCCATCTGTCCTCCTCGTCTGTTCCACTGCTAAAGAGCTCTATTTACATGCAAAGATTTGTCCAGAAACGTAATGACTTAGAGTAGTAAGATGAGCTTAATAAAGACGTTTAAGTGTTTTAGTACTGTTTTATTAATAAAAGGGAAATGATGTTGTTTTCAAGAAGTATGAACACTTTTATTACTCGTTTTGCCTTTAAACAAACCAAGCTTATTATATGAATTAAGTTCCGACTATAAATATCAATAACCTAAAATACATTACTATGGGTCAGTCAGTAGATAGATAAATGTCCCTATATGTATAACACAAAACACCAGAATTAATTCACAAATTACGAGGGAAAGCAACTCTAACTATTTTCATTAATTATCACATTTATCGACTCGATGGCGGAAAGAGCTGAAAGATTTTGTTAAGGATTGGAAGGAGTTAGCTATGGAAAGAAATAAATGGACGAAATTGGGGGAAACCTTTGCATAGCAGTGGGACAGAGAGGTTACGTTAAAAATCTCATTTAAATGAGATAAAATGCATAATATTAATACTTTAATAGACTTGTCACGGATTTTGGAACATAATATCGCAACCATCTTTAATTAAACCTCTATAAACTGTTCGCAGATATTAAAACGGAATCACAATAAAGTCAGCGTATTCACATCCACACATCTCTTTGCATATTTTTTCCTAAAACAAAGCTTTTATTATGATGTATTATCCTAACAAATGACAAAAAACACGAGGAGAGCGGAGCTTTGGAAGCGTGAGTCCGATTCACACACCGGTTTCATAAAAAATATTCATTCATGACTCATAAATATTGAAAGGGTGAAACCCTCATCAACGTCTTTAAATCTATTGGCAAAAATAAACACATTATGAACGACAAGATAAGTAGGTAAAGACTATTTTAGGTAAAGTTAGGATATAATCTTATATATAAAATTCTCGTGTCACAGTGTTCGTTCGCGTACTCCTCCGAAACGGCTCGACCGATTCTCATGAAATTTTGTGAGCATATTGAGTAGGTCTGAGAATCGGCCAACGTCTATTTTTCATCCCGAAATTCCCGCGGGAACGGGTACAACGCGGGTGAAACCGCGGGGCGCAGCTAGTATTTATATACTTTTTACTTTACTAGCAGCGGCCCGAGGTTTTACCCGCGTTGTGCCCGTTTCCATGGGAATTTCGGAATCAAATATAAAGCCTATAACCTTTCCATTGAATGTGGCTATCTATCACAAAAAGAATTATTCGAATCAAAACGGTAATTCCCGAGATTAGCCCGAACAAAAAAAAAACAAAATTTTCAGATTTTACCTTTTTACAATATTATTATAGATGCATCTTTCGAGACTCATCCTTTTCCAAGACTGATGTTATTTAGCTCAAAATATTTCTTATCTATATATATAAAAATCTAAGTCCTGACTGACTGACTGACTGACTGACTGATCTTCTTATCGAGTAGATGGTCAACCTGACCAATCCTGTTGTCAGAGTTATTGAGCCGCCAAAGGCCTCTGACATGGCTCATGTAACGATTACTATCCGTAGAAAGTTACCGGGACCGACGGCTTAACGTGCCCTCCGAAGCACGGAATCATCTTACTTTTCGGACAATCAGGTGATTCAGCCTGCAATGCCCTAACCAAACTGAGGACGGTCTCACAAAGTGATTTTTGTGAGATATCCCCACCGGGAATCGAACCCGGAACCTCCGGATCGTGAGCCGAGCGCTCAAACCACTAGACCACGGAGGCTGTTAATCTGATACTGACTGATAATCAACGCACAGCCTCAACCGCTACACCTAGAAACATGAAATTTGGCAGAAAGGTTCTTCAAGTGACGTAAGTGCACACTAAGAAAGGATTTTCGAAAATTCCTACGGGAATGGGCTCAACGCGGGCAAAGCCGCGGGGCGCTGCTAGTCCTTAATAAAATCCTTGCGAGTCTGTTCCCTAGCCTTGATATAGGTTATGAATTTTTCATAGAAGTCTAAGGCTCTATATAACTACAATAGAAATAGTTTTTGGGTTCAACCTAGATCAAAGGCCAAGACATAGACATTTACGGAACATGTTTGTACTCTTAAGTAAGACCTAGATTACCTATATCTAGACTTTGTTGAACTCTATTTTGCGTTGTATTGGTAAAGGGCAGTAGATTAAACAATCCTGTATGAAGCAACATGTTGAATACATATTGAGGTAATCGAAACAAAACTAATAATATAATAGAAATAATGAACGGTACGTGCACTCTTTATATGATTTTGTTGGTATTGGTAGGTAGCTCGAATTTCTGATAAAATTCAGATAGATACCAAAATCATTTTAAGGCTTATTGACCTTCACTTATTAGGCTCGAGGGGGTTGCCTCAGCCGCCCCTTTGCTAGTCGATGAAGGAAGTACGAACGTAAAGGGACCAAGTTCTCAAGTAAATTAGGGAAAATAAAATTAAAAAAATGTTCAAAGGATTTGATCATATCTCACTTTTTCATTTTACAGTTTACTATTATATTTAATATTTACTAGTCTATAAAACTGTAACGATCTTATGACGTCCAAACACAGTACTGTCGTATTCAAGTACATTGTTATCAAAAACAAACTACTTCCTCAGTACTAAACTTTTGCATATCATTCATTGCCCAGCAACAGTTCACACTAAAACTAATCGAAATAAATGACGAGGGTCCAAAGGAGATAGCACCAAATACTTTATACATCGTAAATAAGACGCGTTACAATTTACTTTATCGTTTGGCCATGTTTCTTTTGACTCGTGAAGGCGTTCTCAGGGACATTCACGTTAAGAATATAAAGGATCCTAAGCACCTCTCGTCATTACATGAGTGCCCTGAACAAAATTGCCTCAATTTGATACGTTGGTAAGGGGGATATAAAACTGACAAACTAGGTAATTCAAACACTTTCATATATTACTAAGGAGTATGTTAAGTGCTATTTCCAACTTTATTTTCACTTAGGTAACCTTCCTAGGTAAATATCGTTAATCATATTTGGGACGGAGAAACAAAAGCTATTCGATCAAAACTGTGTTTTATTCGGCACCAAATAAAATACTATTTAAAACTAACGTCATTTGTTTTTCAACAATTTTTTTTTTTTATAAAACAGTTTTCTGTAGTGAGCGAGCGAGTGATTTGACATTCTGAACGCTCGCGTTTCATTGATCGAGCTGACTCGCAGCTTGCAGCTAGCTCAATTTAAGCAACACTTCAAGATACCTAAATATTGCGTTTTCGATACAATTAGATCACATACTGTGTACTATTATGTATGTAGGTACGAGTACCTTACTAGTTTACTAAACGTTACATTTTGGAAAGGATTTCAATACGAACTTGCAAAACTAAGTGAATGTTAGTTTGTAGTTCCTAGAGTGAGTAAGTCCTAGCTGTACTTATTCACTCTCTAAGATGTAAACAGAGCTATAAGTTATGAGGTAACGAGACTAAATCAGGGTGGGCACGTAACTAGATTTTCTGAGTATGATTTAAAATAAACTCAGGTATTCTTCAAACACTTTCTTTTCCTATAGACTACATGTTTTGATGTAATTATTAAAGATCAGATATCAAGATATTAGCTAACGTTACCTCCTCATTCGGTGTTGGTTCCGTAATTAGAAGTTAATAACTCTGTAATTTAGTTAAATGCTCATAATATAATATTTAGTTTAATTACGTTTGTAACATAATAATATTGCTTAGGTATTGTTTTTAACCTCTGACACAAAAGAGGGTTATAAGTTTAACGTCGATGTATGTGTGTGTCTCAAACTGATGAATCGATTTCGATGCGATTTTTTAACATTTGAAAGCCAGTGTTCTTGCGGAATTTTTTAGCTATGCTTGGTTAAAATCTGTCCAGGTATTTATGTGTGGGGGTTTTAAATTTTATTTATAGTTTATTTCATCTTTTTTTATTTTTAGTTATTTGTAGAATACGGCTCGCATGTCAATTTACTCGCACGCTCGTTAGCTCGGGCTATAGATCATGTTCATGACGCTTTAAATTTGCATCCGGCTATATAAAGATTGTATAGTCGGCAACGTCAGATTTGTATGTGCTAATTTTCATGTCAAGTCGAAAATATGTATCTTATCGACAATACTTACTACGTTTTTTATTACGTTATCGACAATACTTACTATACTTCGCTTTTATTTTACAATTTAATCTGATGTTTCGGCTCCTTTACGGCACGGCTTAACGTGCCCTCCGAAGCACGGAATCATCTTACTTTTTCGGGCAATCAGGTGATTCAGCCTGCAATGCCCTAACCAAATTGAGGACAGTCTCACAAAGTGATTTTTGTGAGGTATCCCCACCGGGAATCGAACCCGGAACCTCCGGATCGTGAGCCGGGTGCTCAAACCACAAGACCACGGAGGCTGTAAAGTAGACTGTATGCGCTTAAACTAGTGACTATACATAGGTTTGTATTTATATAGTATCACTAGGTATAACGGTCACATTGAGTTCCCACAACTATTACAGTACAAGGACACTTCTAAAAGCCTAATACAATATATCGAAACAAAGCGAAACCTCTAAAAAAGTTACTATTGTCAAAATCTCACACAATACGTGACAAATATGCTGGTCGAATTCATAGTCCTTACCCTATTAACAGATTTTATGCAAACGCCTATTTCGAAACAATCGGCTTTTCTATCGACCCGTAACAGTGTCGAGGAAAAACGTGCGAGAATGATAAAGAATAAGACATTGTGAGGTTAACAACATCGCGAATTTGAACCCTAACACCTGTTATCAAAGTTCTAAATAGAGGTGACAAAGGTAACAGATTAATTGCCATTGTTTGCGGCGGTAGTACTCGAAGTTAATTGAGTCAAACTATAAATTTTATTGTCATTAATATCCATAATGCAAGGTTGGTTGTGTAACGCGTATGGTATCATAAACAATGGGTCCTTGGCTGCTTAAACTCGATGGCTAGTGAATGTTCGTTAACGTACGAGCTTTGACTGGTATCACTATTTAGACATAACCTCTCGCTGGAATTATTGTATCATATTAAACATGCAATGATAATTGATGGCTTGAGAAAACATAGATGCTTATTCTTGTTCATCGAGTGGATGGTCAACCTGACCAATGCTGGTGTTAGAGTTATTGAGCCGCCAAAGGCCTCTGACATGGCTCATGTAACTACTACTATCCGTAGAAAGTAACCGGAACCGACGGCTTAACGTGCCCTCCGGAGCACGGAATCATCTTACTTTTCGGGCAATCAGGTGATTCAGCCTGCAATGCCCTAACCAAACTGAGGGCAGTCTCACAAAGAGATTTTTATACGACTATTACGAGATATTGTCCCCACCGGGAATCGAACCCAGAACCTCCGGATCGTGAGCCGAGCGCTCAAACCACGAGACCACGGAGGCTGTTAGCTTATTAGGAACTTGCAAATCTTACTTTTATATTAACAATTAACACAGTAGACAGACAACTATGCAAACATATGTACACCGATTTACCCAATTAGATATCAAATCATATTCACTATTAACGTAATGTTTAAAAGTACTCTTATGAATGACATAACAAACAAGATTTCCAATAATTAATTATCATAATGGTATTTACGCTTCAATCACGTTAAAACATACACCAATTTACTTTAATATCAAATAATTTCCCTATTATATACACTAACGTACCAATACCTGTGAATTATTAAATTATATAACATACAAGACTTATACTAATTAATAGTATGCTCTAATTAACGAGCAAATGATTATCAAACTATAATTAGATATATGATGACCCAAAGACTCATATTATGGGTAAATATATATACTTATAACTGGTAATAATCGCTAAAATGCTGTTTCACTACATATAATCGTTCCAATCTACTGATAGTTCGCTGAATATAATTCATAATCAAAATCGCTCAAGTACAAAGAAATAACTAATACTCTTACGTAGAAATAAGCTATTAATTACTATTGGTAATAGTGTATATGTTTTTGGTAATAGTGAGGATAATTGTATTATATTAATTAAGGGGAAATTATAAGTCTAGCCACAAAATTATTTATTGGACACGTGATTAAACTTCTAATTTTATAACTAAGCAACGGGAAAATGACATAGCCTCTAATAATGTATGTTGCCTTCTAAATTACTAAGGTTGGATTTCACCGTTAGTATCTAAAAACGCGTTTAACTAAACTCGTTTATATGTAAACGCGTTTATATATCGAGTAAAATCTCGTTTATAGTCAAACCGATTTCACCGGCTTTTTGGAGTTAAATTTTGATCGTGTTTACGTAAACGAACATTTACCACAGATTTACATAAAATCATAGACAATAACCACAGAGTGCAACACTCCCGCGGCGGGAGTGTTGCACTCTGTGGTTATCCGCCATTAGGATATGACAGTTTATTTATTATATTATTCATTCCGTTTCTCCTCGTCTTGTCGTCGAGTTTCGTGAGTGTGCTTGTGGTATTTTCGAGTGATTTTCCTGTAATTTTACAACTATTGCGTGTTTCCTGGACTCCGAATTCACAACAGACTGTTTTACTTGGCTTTGCATACTGGACTCGATTTCGTGCGCGATCTATTTACCTTGGCATTGTTTACTGGACTTTTGGTACCCTTGCGGCATATAACTATGTCGAAAAGGAAGGGCGAAGTTATGCCGAACATTGGCGCGAAAAGAAAAAGAGACCCAACTTTTGGCGCCAGCGAAAAATTGACGCTTATTTCCCTGGTGGAAAAACATTTCGACGTTGTGGAGTCCAAAAGAACGGATGCTGTCAGCATGCGTCAGAAGGCAGAGGAGTGGCGAAAACTTGCTGAAACATTCAACGCCACATCCAGCATCCATCCACGAGAGCCGATTGTTCTAAAGAATTGTTGGGAAAATTTGAAAAAAAAAGCAAAGCAGGAGTTAACCCGACAAAATCAAAGTTTTATAGCTACAGGTTAGTCCAGATTATATATTGTATGTATTTTTGTTAATACTCTCCATATTGCATGTATGAAATATTTGAAATGATCAATATTTACTTTTATACTTAGGAGGAGGACCACCAAAAAAGCCCAATGAAGACCCTGCTATTGATCGTGTGATCGACCTAATTCAAACCAGGGTATCAGGGTTCACCAACATTTATGACTCCGATGGTACAAATATTGGTGAGTTTTATGTAAATACATAGATTACAGAACTAGGCTCTCCTACAGCTTAGATTTAAATAACCTGTTATTACTTCAATTCAATTCACTTTAAACACATCAACAGCATTACAGATTTAATTATATTTTCCAAAAGTGTGTTGTGTTTGTATAGTAGGTACAATGATTAAAAACATGCTAATTAAAGTTGTTCTTTCAGCCTCCAGTAACACTGATGAAGCAATGGCTGGGACTTCTCAGTCAGTGATAGTGATGAGTGGTATGTATTATTCTTACAGCTTGAGATATAAATCTCCTGCATGTATTTGTTCTATAAAAGAGTCTGAATTAAAAATTTCACTAAAAATCACTTGTTTACTTGCATTTGTGGCATTTATCTGAACTAGCTTGAATTTAAAATTTAATTTGGCAAGCATATTAATATTTTTGGTTTTTCAGATGCAGTCATTGAAAACCTGCAAGCTACAGAACTTGTGACCACTGTGACTACTGTAAGTACCTACCTAAACTTGGTGAGAGAATTAATTTTTATTTATATAGATTTTATAGTTGTGCTATAAATATACTAGTGGTTTGCTTTGGGCCCCAGGTCGGGTTAAAGTCCAGATCTAACTTAAACCATCCAGGAACACTCAACAGCCCTTACGGAACAGTTCACAAAGTATAGTTAGAAATAAAAATAATTGTAAAATTTTGATTAAGATTTCTATTTGCAGGACTGGGCCGAATACACTCCCACAATGCTGAGGAATACAATAAATTCCAACTTAAGAGCCCTGAGCCCAAGGCAGGTGGAATTCGAGGATGCAGTGCAAGAGGAGCAACAGCCAGCGTCTGCAACTCCTCTCCCTAGTTCAGACTACCCAGTCCCAACACCCCAGTAAGAAATTATTTTTAATGGAATTATCTACTAGCTTTGCCTCACCTTTTCATCTACATGAAAATGATGATAAGAAGTAGTCTGTGTGTTGTACTCAACATATGACAGAAACAAATATCCATCTGTCCTCACAAACATTTGCATCGCGATTTGATTCACATTCATAAGAACAGCAATTTTAAATCACTTTGCAGAGTCCAACACCGTGCTCCATCAACAAGTCGCAGGAGGCCAACGCTGAGGCGCGATGAGAATTTATCGGCTCATAGGATCGCGACCTTATCTTTGGCCAACACCCAGGCTACAGAGGAGCATGAAGTAAAAATGAGAATTTTAAGACTCCAGGAGGAGAAGGAAAAAGAAATTTTGGAACAGGAGCGCCTAAAAACCAGGCAGGAAGAAATAAAATTAAAAATTTTAGAATTAGAACTTTCTAAGAAATAAAAGAGTTTGTATACATAAAAGCATTTATTTCATTTTAAGTATTTCCTTAATTATAAAAAAAAAAAAATGAGGTCATTAATTTATAGTCCATTTATTGATAACATTGAATTTATCAAGTTGATTGATGTGATAATATATAATTATCATTTAATAAGTACTCTATATTCCATGTTAATAGACTTCATCTTGATAATCTGAAAAAATAATATTGATCAGCTTTTTAACTATAAAAGTTACTGAAGTGTTTGGTGAATCAATCTGAGATAGTCATTATTATAATCTGACGTATGGCCATGTCTGACTATCCCAATAAAATATGATTTCCTCATAGCACTGAACTAACTGACTGATAGTATTACAACTACTTAAAATGATTTTACAAAAGCATTTATTTATAGAGTTTTTATAATATCCCATTTAGGCACAATAGGATAAAATGTGGGGGTTGGAATCTAGGAGGGTGTAAGTATAATCAATCAGGGAGGTAGGTAGTTTGAGTAAACTTACCTAGCAAAATAGTTGGTCACTATCTCACTGCGCCTTCTGTAATTCGGGTTTATTCTTTGTGCTCGTTGTATATTTCCATTATTAATATTACCCAAGGCTAATAGAGCATCCCATGAAGCTGAATTTATTATTTGGTTATCATTAGGAGGCATACTTTCCCCACTTCTTCTTGCAATATTGTGCAAGATTGCTGTGGCGATGATTATTGGAAAAGAATGCTCTACTGTAACTCCTAAACCAACAGCCATTGCTGGGAATCTTTTTTTCCAGACACCAAACAATCTTTCTATACAATTCCTTGTTCTTATTTGAGATTCATTATATAAGTTTTCAGGATCATTATTGCATTGTTCCAAAGGAGTCATCATGTACCTATTACATGCATACCCTGCATCGCCTACAAGCACTGCATTTCCATATTGGCCCTGTTCAAACATGGCTCTTCTATAACAATTGTTGAAAATGTATGAGTCATGTGTACTTCCTGGCCATCGAGCAACTATGTCAGTGAATTCCAATTTGGCATTGCAGATTGCCTGAATGTTGAGTGAAAAATAGTGTTTTCTGTTACGAAAGATCTCTGGGCTTTCCCCGCCTGTAATAGAAGTATAGTAAGTACTACATGTTACCAAAATGTTATTGGGGTTTGACATAATAATACATATTAATCTACCAACAAATAGGTAAATAATCTTAAACTAACCAGGTGATTTGATGAACTTCACATGAGTGCAGTCTATTGCACCTATAACATAAGGAAATCGAGCTCTCTTATAAAATTCAACTTGTGTCTGTTGGATCTCGTTTGGTAACTCAGGAAAGTAAATGTGCTGCGGTCGAAGTGAAGCAATGGCAGCACTGACTCTGTGCACAATTCTATGTGCTGTAGAAGTACTAAATCCACATAAATCGGCAGCAGTCATTTGATAACACCCAGTTGCGTAGAAACGCAGAGCACAAAGCAACTGATTAATAGGAGACACGCTATTGTTTCTGAAATCAATGTGAACATCGAATTAACTAGTAATACCATTAATAACCTTACTTACGTAAGTATCTGATACAGAACGCATTGTTACATGAGTAAACATATGTGTTGATGCTTACATGTTTGAAGGAAACTCGATTTTATCTTCAATAGACTCCAATACCGACAGAACAGTTGGTTTTGTGAGACGAAATCTTGTAACGAAGTCTTTGTCATCAAGAGTATCAAAACATTCTTCTCTGACACGAATCCACCTTGGACGACGAAAAAATAGGTCCTCATCATCACTACTATCTTCGAAGGCTAGTGCTAATGCTCTTTCCATTGTTGATGTGCGCAAAATTATTGTCAGTCCATGTTGTCAGTATTCTCCAAAACGTATACAAAAGAAATGCAACGACATTGACAGTTCTTAAACACGTTTAGAGACGTTAAACCGCCAATATCGGGCGTTCAGGATTGTAAACGAGTTTAGCGTTAATTGCGTTTTGTTCATGCTGGTGAAATGTAATATTGCGAACTAAACTCAGTTAAGAGCTTAAACGTGTTTATACATCAATTGATCGCGTTTACATTCAACGGTGAAATCCAACCTAAGTCAGCCACAATTAACGAGCATCTAAATAATACTATCTTAGGCGTAGGTACTATTCGGTAGGTTAGGGTTATTATTATTTTTATTTAGAAGATAACTAGTGGCTAAGATAGTATTATTTAGATGCTCGTTAATTGTGGCTGACTTAGTAATTTAGAAGGCAACATACATTTTTGGGGGAGAAATATGATATTAAAAAGAAGCCTGTTTAATTAGCACCCTTAATTAAGTATAACTAGTTATATTTACCGTAGTCGAAATGCGAAAGAATTCAACGGATATTGAAATGTACATTGTACAGTGTTGCTCCATATCACGTGATTTCCAAGTAAATATTGTTCTTTAGTTTGCATAAATTAGTGCAGGGAAAGGAAAAAATGACATAACTTTTTAGTAATATAATGTACATTCTCGTATGTACCTAGTTAAAATTGAGTGAGAATCACTTATAGGATCTTGCGCCCCGCGGTTTTACCTGCGTCCTAAGGGAACAGGCACACCTGTTCCGTAGGAGTTTCGGAATAAAAAAATACCCTGCAGTCTTCCTTTTGAATGTAGCTATCCAACACAAAAAGAATCATTCTAATCGAATTGGTAATTTTTGAGAATAACGCGCTCAAACAAACAAAACATCAAACTTTTCAGCTCTTCAGTATAAATAGTATATAGAAAGGTATGTAATGTACGAATACATACATTATTATACGTAGCTAACGCACACTCATACATTTCTTACTGAAAGCTTTACACAACACACTCGTTTTAATTTATATAATATGATTTTAATAGGAAAGTAACAATTGATTTTATAATAGATACAAATATTACAAAACATTAGCTATTTAGGCGCCCGTTTGACTTAGCGATGTTTACTTCTTACGATTGTTAAGCAATGTGCAGCTTGACTTACTTAGATGGGTGGCCGATAGTGGCACATCTACCTGAGCGCTACCGTGCTTCCGAAGGCACGTTAAGCTACCGGGAAAAATTAGGAAATCGGGACCTAGGTAATATGTAGATGACCTTTTAACCTGTCTTATACCAATTCTGCTGAAGGCCTATAGGCGGTCTAAAAACTCCGACACCAGGGTTGGCCATTAACCTGCTCGAACTTACCTGCTTACCACTGCTGAGCATGCCCTTATCGGCTTCCATTGAATGCTCATAAAAAAAAAAGTATGAGCCTGTAATGTCCCACTGTTGGGCAAAGGCCTCTCATCTCACTGAAGATATCAGTACAGTGAGGAGGATTAGGCGTAATCACCACGCTTGCCCAATGCGGGTTGGTGATCTCAAACTCGAGCTATGTTTGAAAAGTAGGAAACATGTTATTGCTCGACCCGGGAATTGAACCCGGGACCTCAGTCTTGGCAGGCAAGTGCACATACTACTAGACCACCGAGGCGTTAAAAATAAACAATACCATCATTCAGTTACAGCTTTCTGTTACACAATTATAATTAAGTAATACAATAAATAAATAATTAAACTTACCTTAAAAATAACTGTTTTTAATATCACTGTCACAAATCACAATAGATAACAATAGCCTCGGAACCAGATCGGGCGTACGTCGCGGTGCGCCCGCGCAGCGTCTCGACACGGACAAATAAACGGTGTGAAGGGAAAACTTAGTATTTTATAGTAAGGAAAGAGGGGATGAAACGAAATAAGATTTTTTTATAAAATTTTTCATTGGGGAGGTAGTTTTTGTCAAGTGTCGTACATGGCTAATTATTGGAATAAAAACTCAAAATGAATAGTGAATAGGGTATCATTAGAACACAAAATCCATCTATACAAATATTATAAAGCTGCAGAGTTTGTTTGTTTGAATGCGCTAATCTCAGGAACTACTGGTCCGATTTTAAAAAAATCTTTCAGTGTTGGATAGTCCACTTATGAAGAAAGGCTATTGCTGAGGACACACGGCGACACTGACACTCATCACAAATGTCGACACTAGTGTAGATTGCGTCCTCATGGTAAGCAATTTTTTGTGTCGACATCGGTGTAAACATTTTAATGTCACGGTTATGTGTGGTTAGCTGTCTACACGGAGACACTGCAATTCAGTGTGGTACATTTCCTCGCCATGAACATTAATTGGTTGGTTATTGGTCTAGCTAAAAATTTCGCGCAAGTTCGAAATTCGCGACACTTGTGTCGGACACTGCGCACGACCTGTCTCCACGGCTGCAACACAGACACCGACAGACATTGCAACTAAGTGTCGCGGCAGTGGACACACACAGACATTCGATGTATACATTGAGTGTCTAATGTCAAGTGTCGCCGTGTGTCCTCAGCATTACACCATTTATAACTCGAGAACGCCTGCACCGATTGTAATTATTTTTGTTTTATCTTCGTCCGGAATAGGATAATAAGCAATAAAATTCCCACGAGAAAGGGTATGCTGCGGGTGAAGCCGCGGGGCACAGCTAGTAAAATATAATATTCACTGTAAGTGACACGGTGAATTTACTTAAAAACCTTATTTTTGCATACAGCAAGAAAATTGAGCGTTGATTTTCAATTTGATTAATTTATACACATATCCCGCGGTATGTCTGTTCCCTTGGGAATTTCGGGATAAGATATTAGTTAATCTTCCTCTTGAATGGCTATTTGATACAAAAAGATGTTCAAATCGGATGGGTAGCTCCTGATATTTGCGCGTTCAACAAATAAAAACTCAAACTCCTTAGTTTTATTATTAAACTCTTTATTTTTTTACCCGCGTTGTGCCTGTTCCCGTAAGAATTTCGGGATAAAAAATAGCCTATAACCATCCCGTTGAATGTGGCTATCTATTGCAAAAAGAATTATTCAAATCGGGCTGGTAGATTAGCTCAAACATACAAACAAACAAATAAACAAACTTACAAATTTTACCTCTTTATAATATTAGTATAGATAAAATTCTCGTCTCACAATGTTAGTTACGATACTCCTCCGAAATGGCACGACCGATTTTCATGAAATTTCGTGCGCGGCAGATCTTAGAATCGATCATCTATTTTTCATACCCCTGAATATTAAGGGTGGTCCATCCCTTAATTTTTACACCGTAAAACATCGTTAGCCGTGTCTGTTAGTATTAGTACAAATGTCAGTAAAGCTACTAGGCGGTCCACCCATGTACCATGTCATTATGTGCGCAACTAATAATAAGACCAACTGTTTCCTTGTTAACTAACTTTCAGGAGTAACGATTCAATTATACTTTAGTTAAGCTACAAGAAAAAGTAAACGTTCGATTTGTGTAACTTAAGTAACACTTCATAAATTGCTCTTAAGTGATTACTAGCAGCGCCCCTCGGTTTTACCCGCGTTGTGCCCGTTCCCGTGGGAATTTCGGAATTTTTTTTACATAAAAACCTTCCTCTTGAATCACTCTACCTATTACAAAAACCGCATCAAAATCCGTTGCGTAATTTTAAAGATTTAAGCATACAGACAAACAGACAAAACTTTGTTTTATACTATGTAGTGATAGTGAAGCATTCTTGGTTTGGAGGTACTTGTAGGTTATATCTTGTTCTTAAAACAGAATCTACTTTCATAATATCAATTAGTGTATAAATAAATATTAATACTGACTTATATAAAAACGCATAAAGTGACCTACTTATAATTTTATTGCATAATTTTTGCATAATTTTAATTATAATAAATGCAAAATTAAATACTAGGTAGGTAATTGGCATCTCGTTCAAAATTATATAAAGTTGTAATTTTGAAGTTTATTTTTATTACGTGTAATAATTTCAACTAAATTCCTACATAATAGTTATGACGTTAAAACTAACTAAATCAAAATTAAAAAGTTTATCACTTATATCTGGTTTCGTGCTCCAGTGTGCACGTTAAATTGTCGGTTCCTTCAATCGTTTTACCATAACGGACGCCTATAATCAGTGTAAAAACTCTGACATTCAGAGACATACAGAGTTGTCTACCAACCTAGAACTTGTTATGTATTGTTATAGATGAACTAGCTAGATCATCGTTACTTTGCCTTTAAACAGCAAATAACAACATTCTGGGACGTATTCGATTTTGAATTAAAGTTTAATTACAACCTTTCAACAAGTTCTGCAACCCGCTTTTGAAAGTAAGTTATAACCGAAAAGTTTGATGAAACTTTACTAAGCTGGAACTACATCACATACTACATTAACTAAACAAGTACCTAACTTTAATTAAAAGGTATTTATTATTGAACGTTAATTAAACCCTTTGCCATGTTAAAAGTAGAGTTAATATGCCAGAAAGATCTAATACATATAGATAAACGTTCCTCAGGATAGGTTGCACTAATGTTTTATGAGAATAAAGATCTTTAATCCTAAACAACTAGCAGCACTCCGCGGTTTTACCCGCGTTTTGCCCGTTCCCGTGGCAATTTTGGGATGAAAAATTGCCTATATCCTTCTCGTTGAATGTGGCTATCCATTACAAAATTATTCAAATCAGATTGGTAGTTCCCGAGATTAGCCACTACAAACAAACAAAGTTACAAACTTTACCTCTTTATAATATTACGAGTATATCTATATATATAATTCAAAGTCCTGACTGACTGACTGACTGACTGACTGACTGATAATCAACGCACAGCCTCAACCGCTACACCTAGAAACACGAAATTTGGCAGGAAGGTTCTTCAAGTGACGTAAGTGCACACTAAGAAAGGATTTTCGAAAATTCCTACGGGAACGGGCTCAACGCGGGCAAAGCCGCGGGGCGCTGCTAGTATAGTATAGAAGTAATAATTCAATATTTTTAGAGTACAATTCGTTTTCAGTTTCATTAATGAGCTACTGTGTGTGATACAAATCTGTAGCGGCACTCTAGCTAGGGTATAGTATACATCGTATAACACGCAGAGAGTCCTATTAAAAGTCCTCCCATATTAAGTTACGTATCATTTCGAAACCATTTGGGTATTAACTACGAACATTTTCTATCTTCGTCTTCGTCTCAATTTGCACTTCGTTTCGTCCAATTTACAAACATAAACACACGTCTGCCCTTTGGTAGAGCAATTTGATGGCCGATTATATTTGTTTTACTCATGAATGAGCAGATTTATGTTGGCAATACCGTAATCAGGTGGAATTATGTAATATTTGTTTATGTTGCTCCACTTATGTGTATCATGTTTTGAGTTGCCATATAATTTTAAATGGATTAAGGAAAGTTCTCGAAGTGTTTTCTGGGAACTCAATTACCAACGCACAAATTGTAAATATTGGTGTCTTTAATAAGAGATACGAAATCAATCAATACATTATTAGGATGTCTGTTTTGAAATCAGTGAGTAAGGGCCAGTCTGAAACTATAATAATTACGAAGATCTTTTCTTAAAAACCATGTCGATTTATGTAATTCTTCTTATATCATAAAGAGATAATAAAGTTTATTTCTTAGGAACAAACATGGTTCGGTGATATGTTTCCTTAGAAAATAAGTTTGTATCTCTTTTAGTTTTATAGTTACCCTTACTGACCGTTTTAAAAAGGCTACCATGTATAATTACGAGTATTTCTAAAGTGATTAAAATTCACAAGAACTAAATTAACACTAGAACCGAACCGGTCATGGCTGTTGTATTATACCATACTAGACAAGTCATTTCATGACATTTCAAATTACGGACACGCCAAAACCCAACAACAATACAAATGCAATTAGTTCCCTATACCTTGCTTATTCAACTTTTCAAAATAAAACACCGTGGTCATGACAAAAATAATATCTTTCTATCTGTTGTGACACGGTTTCTAGTTCAGAGATTGCTGCCAATGACGACATTCACATAGTGAAGTAACATTGTTCTTGGAGCGTATATCCTCATACCTTTAATCAGAACAGACGTACATATTATAAACAGGTATTATTAACAGGCTGTTAACCGTTCGTCCGTTATTAGTCGAATCAGCAATCATAATGTTACTTCACACAAAACGTTTGTTAGTTTTGATTTGGCGATAAGTTTAGGAGGTGTATGTCTAATTTAGCTTTATTGTATTTTGTGTATATTTGTAGGCAATTTGGGTGTTTATTTTTTTTATTGTATTTTTTACTAGTGCCTTGCGGTCTTACCCGCATCTTAACCGGATATTCGCAGTAGAACGAGGTTGCGATGACAAGACTAGACTGACACCTTCATGAAGGTTGGCCCAATATAACGCTCAATAAAGGTGGAAAGAGGATAGGGAGGCATTAGCCCTGTAGAAATCTCTTTGTGTGACTGTCCTCAGTTTGGTTAGGGCATTGCAAGCTGAATCACCTGATTGTCCGAAAACTAAGACGATTCCGTGCTTTGGAGGGCACGTTGAGCCGTCGGTCCCGGTTACTTTCTACGGATAGTAGTCGTTACATGAGCCATGTCAGAGGCCTTTGGCGACTCAATAACTCTGACGCCAGGATTGGTCTGGTTGACCATCCACTCGATGAAGAAGAAGAAGAAGCCCTGCAGAGGAAACATTCAGGCTGAAAATAAAAAATAAGGATGTGTAGACTGTTATCTATTTATTTATATCTAACTGAAGAGTAAGTTAAACTACACATACACTCTCCCAACTTACAAAACAGATATCATTATCACTACATAGTATAAAATAAAGTCGTCTCTGTTTCGTGTCTGTTTGTCCGTTTGTCTGTAAGCTTAAATCTTTAAAATTACGCAACGGATTTTGATGCGGTTTTTTGTAATAGGTAGAGTGATTCAAGAGAAAGGTTTTTATGTAAAAAAATTCCCGAAATTTCCATGGTAACGGGCACAACGCGGGTAAAACCGCGGGGTGCTGCTAGTTATTAATATGAAAGAAAACAATTACCCAAAAGCACAAACAAAGTGAATACAATATGAAGGAATTGTTCTAAGATAATGTACAAAAACAAAGGTTACGGAAAGGCAACATTGTGTGCGTCAATGTTACGAGTAGTACGTTAGCCAAATCGACAGGAACGGTGTGCACTCATAATGGTTATGTTTATTGCCTTATCCACGCCAATTGCTATAAAAACCTATTGTTTCTCTTTTGTTTCGGCCGTACAATCGCTACCTTGAGACGTTAGTGGACTACATAGTAAGTATCACAGATTACTCTAATACTCTTTGCTTGTAGTGCAATCAAGTCATTATAGTGGCAAAGGAAAATCTCATAACCGGTCAAACAAAAAAATTATCATAAGTTGGTGTGAATGAGCAACTTCATCTATACTATGCTGTTATAAAGAAGTAAAATTTGTAAGTTTATTTGAATGTTCGAGGTAATCTCGGGAATAATCAGTCCGATTTGAATAATTCTTTTTGTAATAGATAGCCACATTAAGGTTATAGGCTATTAATCATCCGGAAATTGTCATGGAAACACAACGCGGGTAAAACCGCGGGCCCTGCTAGTATATATATATTTTCATCGATAACCAAGAGACGTGATGATTTTATTTATTTACATAGATGTTTCTTAATCTAGGTTATAAAAGTGAACAGTTTTCTTAAGAACCCTGACCCTGAAACGAATGAAATGAAAACTGTTCTATATGAGTCACAGAAACCACGAAATGATCAAGCCTCATTAACATTATGACTAGGTACATACTTAGCCTCAAGCCTTTACGATGCCTCAAGTCATTAACAATTACATTAACTATAACAATAAAACTAATTTAACTTGTTGAAAAACATGAAACAAGATAACTTTGTAGTATTGTATCTTTATAAGTAAACTAGCAGCGCCCCGCGGCTTTGCCCGCGTTGAGCCCATTCCCGGAGTTTTCGAAAATCCTTTCTTAGTGTGCACTTACGTCAGTTGAAGAACCTTCCTGCCAAATTTCATGCTTCTAGGTGTAGCGGTTGAGGCTGTGCGTTGATTATCATATTAGTCAGTCAGTCAGTCAGTCAGGACTTTGAATTTTATATATGTATATAGATAGATTAAGAAGCGCCTCGGTGAGACCACCGAGGCGCTTCTTAATCTATCTATATACATATATAAAATACACATACCACTAGACAGTGGTATGTGCACTCGTCTGCTAAGACTGAGATCTCGGATTCAACCCGGGTCGAGCGAAAACATGTATCCTACTTTTCAAACATGGCTCGGGTTTGAGATCACCAACCCGCATTTGGCAAGCGTGGTGATTATGCCTAATCCTCTTCACTGTACTGATATCGTCAGTGAGATGGGAGACCTTTGCCCAGCAGTGGGACATTACAGGCTAATAGTTTACCTACTTTTTACTAACTAGTACCCGTTACTAAGTAAGAATACTATGGCTATCCATCGTTTAAAAGTGTATAGTTACTTTACACACAGATTACTAACAGTTAATAGGCGTGTAAGTTTATTATGCTATTTCACCTTGATTGTCGGTACTCGGTAGGCGTTATGTGCAAAGGGCGTGTGAATTGTCTTAATCTACTGGTAGTTAACAAATAGAATGGATAATTGTTATTATACTCTAAATAATAGGTATATAAACTTTTATTGTTGATACAATAATTTCAAGATTTCTTTTGTTTTAAGTAAATACACAACTTGTCACCTCGTTAATTTAGCAAGTCGTAAACTCGTCACCTAGTTCACTAACCAATTAGCCTATTCGCCAATTCGGCTTATAGTGAAAAGTCTTCATTTGATCTCGGGACGAGTCATCCAGGTTATAAAGAACACCCGGGATAGGTTTCATGGTGATTAGACATTATCTATATATATAAAATTCAAAGTCCTGACTGACTGACTGACTGACTGATAATCAACGCACAGCCTCAACCGCTACACCTAGAAACATGAAAGGCAGGAAGGTTCTATAAGTGCCGTAAGTGCACACTAAGAAAGGATTTTCGAAAATTCCTACGGGAACGGGCTCAACGCGGGCAAAGCCTCGGGGCGCTGCTAGTATATTTATAAGATTTGAAGATTATATTTAAACTAGCCTCACCCCGCGGTGTTAACGATTCCCGCAGGCATTTCGGAGTAAATATATCCCATGTGTTATTCAGATGAATAACCTATATTACTATAGCATTTCGTCCAAATCCATCCAGTAGTTTTTTCGTGAAAGAGTAACAAGCAAACATACATCCTCACAAACTTTCACATTTATAATATTAGAAGGATAGATTCAATTCATTTCTTGTAGGTCTAGATACAAATAGGCCGCCCTGAATAACTTTTTTACAATTCTTATAATTCTACCACCAAAAAATTTGGTCTTTGAAATAATTCGAACCAAAAAACGTTTTCACTTTCTTGTCGCAGGAATACAATTTTTTAAATATCGCTAACGGCCTATTAAGTTCATGCGTTGCGTCCCCTAATTGAATTCCGATACCGTTTTCGTTTTATTTCATACGAAAACTTTTTAAATGGCATTTGAATATTGGTAAGATTAAGTAGGGATACAGTATGTCTGAAAAAATAACTGCTTTTACTTGTAAGTACGTATTAGCCTGTAATGTCCCACTGCTGGGTAAAGGCATCTAATCTCACCGAAGATATCAGCAAGAAAATGATATTGGACTAGACAAGTAAAATAATGTTCGGAAATGTGCCTTTATCGAGCCGGAAAAGGAAATGTGTGGTATGGTTACGGCACAAAGGGGAAAATGGCATCTGAATATATCAGTAAGTACTATCAGTATTGTGTTTCCATAGAAGCGGAGTGGGGCTGTGCAGAGTTCAATTGACCAATCACAGCGAATTACGAAAATATTTTGACATTTTCAATGCGTTGTGATTGGCTCAGCTCCGCTAGACATTGAATAAATGATTGATTGATGGTTAGAAGGTCGTAAAGGCTTTGTTATTATAAATGTTTAAGGAAAACGAAAATTGTGTACTACCATTATGTTATTAAGATATTAATCATATGTTTAATACTTGTAATCAACACTATTAGTAAAAAACTTAAACCATCTAAAATTACTTTAGACACTGTTATCTCAGCGAACACAGTCTTTCGTTTATTTTGTGAATTGTATATTTTTGATGTGGAAATAAATGGTTTCAAATTATCAAGATAGGTTACTCGGTTTTCTTTTTGAATGAAGTATGCCTACGCAATTTGTTAAGGGAGTCTGGATTGTGAGTGCCATTGTTTAGCAGTTAACCTGTCATGTGCACTGTCTTTATTCTTAGTCTTTGTATTTGGACCGTAAAATCAATTTTGTTAAGAACATGTTATGTAAGTACAGAATTTGGCAATTTAGGAGGTAGATTTAGGGATTTCATGGATGTGCAAGGTCAAAATATAATTTTAAAACAAGTATGCAGGTATGCGTTTTCATAGTGATAAATGGAATGGCCCAAATTTTCGTGACGCCTTTGACTATAAATTACTGGATTCCACATAGATAAGAGTTTAAAACCACTTTTTCGGTTGAAATTATTGTGTTTTTGTTTGCAATCGCTTCGACGGACAATCCTGGAGTTACATACAGTCACGGTTTATTTATACATATATATTGAGTGGAACATGTGAGTTTTGTTACATATTATATCGAGAGAAGATCTGCCAAATGAATTACCTACTAATGGATCTCAAAGTAATCTTGGATTCTTTAATTATTATGTAAGAAAATGCATACTAAATATAATGTACTCGAATGCATTGTGTATGCAACAAATCTCGAACTAAGAACCTGTCTAAAAAGAAAACTGGTGAATTTGTGAAATTGACGAATAAAAAACTGACAATTGATATAGGTAATAAACAAATATTTTACTGAACAAATGCGGAGCGGAGCTGTTCGTAGTAGAATCAACCAATCATAACGCATTAAAATTGTCAAACGAGGCATTGACATTGTCAAACGAGGCATTGACATTGTCAAACGAGGCATTGACATTGTCAAACGAGGCATTGACATTGTCAAACGAGGCATTGACATTGTCAAAACAAAATCTTTTCGTAATGCGCTCTGATTGGTCGATTGAGCTCCTCTTCGCTTCGATGGAAATGTACCCTAATCCAACTCCTGATTTCAAAATTGACTTCGAGTTTCATCTGTATGTTAAGTTGGAAGGTCACTATAATCAGATTTCAGGTAATTTAAAAGTTTCATGTCCGTTCGAGTTTACTTTGATAATTTTGTTTTTTATCCTAATAATGGAAAAAAGTATGTGAGTAGAGATGGGATGTTAGCGTTGTTAACATTGAGGGAGTGGTGTGACCCGTCCGTAGAAATAATTAATTTGAATTAAGTGTGATTTACTAAAGTAAAGACTCATTATAGAAAGTTAAAAGGGTCACGTTTGTTAAATTGAAACTTTAGTTTCAGAACTAGCAGTGCCCCACGGTTTTACTTACGTTGTGCCCATTCCCATGGGAATTCGAGATTAAAAAAGACTTACCACCTTTTAGTTGGATGTGGCTATCCATTACAAATAGAATCATTCGAATCGGGTTGGTAGTTACTGAGATAAGGGAGTTCAAACAAAAAAATACTTCAGCTTTATTATATTAATAACTAGCAGCGCCCCGCGGTTTTACCCGCGTTGTGTTGCCCCATTCCTGTGGGAATTTCGGGATGTAAAATAGCCTATGTTACTCGTGGATAACGTAGCTTTCGAATGGTGAAAGAATAAAAACGGTCAAGTAGATTTTGAGCCTATTCATTACAAACAAAGTTTTCCTCTTCATAATATTAGTGTAGATAGTGTACATTTGCCAGCTCACTAGCTCGCACCAACTTCCTAGCTTAATGCAAACAGTGGTTTGGTAAATTATTAGTATAATGAATGGAATGTAATAAAAATATAATTTTAAATCAAATATTTTATTGAAAGTGTATATAGAAAGCTTCTTTAGGAATAACAATGTTTCTCTTAGAAAATAATAGTTCAGCTGTTTGATAAATATACATAGGAGATGTTTCATACATAGGAGAGTAATATCCAATGAAATATACGTGAAATTCTATTACATGGTTTGTGACCAGCCAGTATGAAAATGGATTAGGTGTATTTTCGATTTTTTTATTAATTGCTGCGAAAAAAACAGATCTGAACATTTTTTAAGTCACTTAAATATGCGTCACGGTATACAAAGAAATAAACAACCTTTATGCAAACAAATGCTTGTTTCAACTTAATCAAAAATGGTTTAGCCGCTATCAGTTACATTGCAGTCTTTGGCATAAATGGCACAAACCTGCTATTTTAAAAATAGATAGAAATAGTTTTTTAACATTAGTTTTTTTTTAAATAGTTTCGATGTTTGAAATAAATATCCAATTTGAAGACGTAAAGAAAAGAATGAAAATGTAACAAAATACATGAATACTGGGAACAAACTCAATCTCTTTATAATACCTAAAAAGTTTTTACACCACGCTCTCTAGAATTTACGACCAAAATCATTGACATTTAACACTCATATTTAAAAACAAACAACGAACAAATAATTGCATTTTTAAACCAAAAATTTCTAATAAATTTTGATCGTAAACTCTAACTACATACAGTCAAAATTGCTTTGACAAAGTAAATTGCAGATTACACAGCGAACTGTTGCAATTACAATTTAGATGTTAAGTACCAATTAAGGGCTACTGCAGACTGCACTTTCAGCAACAGCGATCAGCAATTAAGTTGCTTACATATATGGCATTAAGGCGACTTGATCGTAATGTAATTTTAATCGCTGATGGTAAAAGTAAATGCGTTTTATTGCTAAGTTCTAATATCCCTGATACGGGATATATATTTTGGAAGATAAATCTCTTAATTTCAAAAACAATTTCATTCATTGACATTTCTTTTAAATTTTTATAGCATTTAGATCTTTTAACATATTGGATCTAAAGCCAAGTCCCATTTGAGACATTGCTTGGAAGTGATTACATAACCACTAATGTATCACAGCCACTGTACGACTTGGTACCCATTCATACGACAAATTATAATATAAACACGGCTTTACTTGTTCAATAAACTTGATGAATGTTGCCGTATGAATTAATTATGAAGGAACGTGATATCTAAAGCTAAGAACACACTTACACACACGAATACTGAACCACACATTTGGGAATAACATATTTCTTAATAATTGATGCTAATAGGACATTATTGAATTTAGGACTAAGTTCAGAGATCAAAGGCGATATGCCTTGATTTTTGATGCTATAGTCAAAAATCACTAATACCCTACAAGAACATTATTATTACAACTAAAATAAATGAAGAAAAACAATTAAAATTGAGTACGTATAGCAATCCTACGCTATTTAACAACTAAACTACACATTAATTTGTGCGTAGTGCGATTTGGATGTTACATTTCAAACCTTATTTAATTCTTAAAAGTGTATTGTATAAAAATACACGAGCGACCAAAATATTATATTTAACTAGGTCTACTTAAAAATATAAAATTTACTAGCAACTTTAATGGTAGCAACTTTTGTATTTCAAAGATAATTTAGTCACCCGTGTGCGCGAGCTTTAAAAGTTTATCTATAGATGCTAACTGCTAATTATATATCCCCTGTAACCTGCGTCGACTAAGCAACTAAGCTGCACCAGTAGCAACTTTGTTCTTGATCCATTTGTTGGTGCGTGTGAGGATGTCCAGTTGCTCGGCGGGGTTGCCCCATGCTTCCAAGTTCATTTTCTTGATCTCTTCACATGGCACCATTGGGTTACTGAAGAGATAGAAAATTTATAAATAAGACTTTTTATCAGAGCTACAATATGAAAAAATGTTCTCTGAATTCAAATTACCCGAAAAAACTTAATTTAAGCAACTCACTTTCACACACAAGCGTTGTTAGTTTACAATAAATATAACAAGCTACTAAACTCGCTTCCCATTTTCAAAAACGTAACATTATAGTCGTATCATACTATCAGTGCCTACGTCTACGTCATAACATCTACCTGCATGCCAAATTTCAGTCCGATTCGTCCAGTGGTTTAGGCTGTGCGTTTATAGATCACTATGTCAGTCAGTCACCTTTGAGTTTTATATATTTAGATGTTCCCGCTTTCGTGCATTATCTCAATGTGGCCATCAATACAGAAAGAATTATTCAAATGGAACAAGAAGTTCAGCTTTATAATATTAGTATTGATAACCTACCTCACAGAAGGCGGTGAGAACACATCGCGTTGCACCGAAGTGACGCCAGCATTGTCGCAGAGAAGTCGCGCGAGAGACGCGCGTTTTATTTCAACCGCTTGGCGCTTGGTGAAGGATCCTGCTTCGTCGGTGTGCGTGTAGAAATATCTGTCGCCAGAGCGTGTGCGCCAGAGCTGCTCCTCTGTGAAAGATGAAATAGATTAATACAAATGTAGTACGAGCTGATAAAGGTTAAATGGCAGTACTTATTCACACAATTGTAACTACAATATATTGCGCCGAATTTCACCGTTGAATAGCTGAGTTATTGGTACTGCATGTGGTAGCGTAAATGAACTAAAACGCAAGACACACATAATGCGGGTGCGGATCACGTGACGTTCTATTCTTTATATTTGAATTAAGGGTGTCACTTGCGACCCGCACACGAGCCGCTCTCAGCGCGTTCCTGCACTATGTGAGTCTTGCACTTAAAGGAGCACCCATAAACGACACCTGAGGTGGCTCAAAAGACTATTTACGAAAGCCTATTCCCTTTCCATAAAGGGTAAATCAGACAATAGACATGCATTCATTGGGATACATCATAATTCCTTTACCGACATCGAGACAAGATTTGAAATGTGTAACTTACTTATGAAGCAAGTGGCTGTGGGTCCGAGCAGAGAGCCTAGCAGTGGTGTTTCCGCCATCAAGCCGACAACCAGATCAATGTCAGCGGGCTGCTCGTACAGTTCAGACAGTTTGTCGACAGTCTGGAACAAACATTATAAAAATAAAATCGGATTTCCTTTGAGACCGTCCATTGCGCTTTTTTTTCAATCTCCAGGTAACGTTTTAAGAGAAACAAACATTTTTTAATAGTAGACATTATTGTCAAAAAGTTAACATTGTCTCTGTTTTTATCAATAAATATTCTAATAAAAACAATTTTATAACAAGTTCATTCGGTTCATATTTTTCAATCGGTTCTGCTCACCCATTTTTCATTACATAGAAGAGTCTACAATAATTTCAGTCAGTTTGGTTTTGTTTAGCAATATACATTAGACCATCAAACGTTTCACAGCATTGAACTATGATGTCACAGACACTGATTCTTAGTATCAATGCCAAAAATGGGCAATAATTCTACCAAATCGACAAGCAAACAAAAGGAAAATATAACCTACCTCTTGACTCATAACATCAGCTAAGTTCTGGAACGTATTAACTTCAGGCAGTCCACACACGGTACGGTACTGCGAGTAGCCTGGCAGGCCGTGGTCGCGGCCGCGCTGGATGTCTATAGCTAGCACATCTAGACCGCCCAGCCAATGGTGACGGAGCTGTGGGCAAAGGAAACGAGATTAGTCGCATATCTACTTTGATTAATGTATGATTTGGAATGTTGACTTAAGGTGTGTTTTCGGTAGTGACCGCAACAGCAAGCAGCAATTGTTGACCGCAAGCAGCAATGTCGCTGCACTCAAAATGTCATAGAGATTCATAGAAACCAGATGCGGTACTTGCTGTTGGCAGTACTGCCAACTGAAACGGTAGCAACCGAAACAGCAGGCAGCAACTGCTGCGGTCGCCTCCGAAAACTTGAAGAACCACCGAAGACATTAATTGACAGAATTTATTTAAAACATACTAATAAACATTTTAAAAAACTTAGTTCAAAAACCCGAAATATGGTTAATGAAGTGATCTCGTGTTATGTCTGCGTTATTTAAAACAAAGCACTGTGTGGTTTTCAAACAATATACTCGTATATTGTTGAAGGTTGAATTGTCAATTTAAATTAAACACACGATATTGTATTAGGAACTCATTGTAACCGACTTTGTAAACAAATTCAAACTTTTAAACAATCACAGCAATTGTATCTGACGTAAAAAACATTTGATTAAAAGTAAAATACGTAAAGATATAATTACTATATAACATTACTTACAAAAGTAAGTTCATTTAGTTTAGTGGACAACCCTGCTGTCGGAGTTTTTTGATCGTCAAGGCCTCCGACATGGCCTCACAATTGCAACAACCGGGACCGACAATTTAACGTGTAATGACTTACAGAAAACATAACAAAGTAAGGCCTTTTTAATTATATTTGATCTCTAAGTAAGGAGTAATCTTTGCAAAGAAACTTCAAAACGATTCAAAAACCATTTTACAAACAACAGTGTTGATTCCGGAAACAATGAATATTTGATTATACATAGGAAAACTCAAATGTTTGTTCAGATAAGAAACCTACCTAACTCACGGGTATTGGCGAGTCATGGCGCTAACCAAGTCATTAAAACCGTATTTTACGTACTCAGATGGAAAACAAATATGGACGTCGATTTAAATACCAAAGACAACTTACTCTACAGAAGGAAAAGGCTTCGAGTAGATCGAGGTTTAACCACTAGTTAAACCTCGTATGGGGATTTTAGACCACCTTAAGGCCTCTGATATGGTCTAACGGTGCCTGTCTAAGGTTTTGGTCAATTCATTTTATTCACTGATTTTTTATCACTGAACCTTTTTCCCTGAATTGTAGGAATGGTGTTTAGTTACAAAATCGAAGTCCTATATTTTAAAATGGATATTGTTTATACATATAAGATTCATAAGAAGAAAAATATTTGTAAGTATGTTTTAATTATGATAACTACTGAGACATAAAACTACAATTCGTCCAGTCTTATCAAATACTAGCAGCGCCCCGCGGTTCTAACCGCGTGCCCGTGCCCGTGGAAATTCCGGGATGAAAAATATGACCTTCCCGTTGAATGTAGCTATCTATTACAAAAAGAATTATTCAAATCGTGCAGATAATTCCCGAGATTAGCTCGAACATACAAACAAACAAACTTACAAAATTTACCTCTTTATAATAAAAAAGTAAAGATTATCACAAATCTTCTCCATAAGGAATAGATATGACAAGGTTATTATTTATGGAAACGAAGTAAATATGTGTCTTACAATCCTGCTATATAAACACAGGCTGTTAACCTTCAAGGCTCACCTTGGTTGGTGTATAACTTGAAATAAGCATACAAAAATGTATATAATGTATGTTTACTGTGTTTAATACGAGGAAAACTATACTTATAGAAACTATGCTTATCTTGCAAAAGAACTATGATAACTACTTAAGCCGAGAAGTGCCTTTTCCTACCCGTTTTTGTTATTTCGTCTCGATGTTTATGCTAGATGTAAGTTTTTCAATTTTAAATATACAAAAAAAAAAAATTCTATACACTTAGTACACTTGGTATGTAACTTGGTAAGTACTACTCACATCATCATCATAATTAAAGTCAAGTTTCTGACTCTTCTGGTGCACCATTCCTCTCATCAACATTTCCAATCCATTCTTCACTAACTCAGGCTTGTAGTAGTTCTTCATAAGCCTAGTTGAAGTCACGTTATAGTTGACGTCATACATTTCAATGTCTTCATCTATAAGGCTGTTGATGAAGTGGAAAGCCGCTGTGGCGAAGGAGTTGGTGATGGTTGGGTCGATGTCGGAGTTGTAGCCGGTGTCGTAGCCTTCGTATAGCTCGTCGAAGCCTTTCCCTGTAATGAATGATGGAGTTGGGTTAGTAAAGTAGGTAGGCCTCCGTGGTCTTGAGGTTTGAACGCCCGGCTCACGGATCCGGAGGTTCCGGGTTCGATTCCCGGTTTGACAACAATATCTCACAAAAATCTCTTTGTGAGACTGTCCTCAGTTTGGCTAGGGCATTGCAGGCTGAATCACCTGATTGTCCGAAAAGTAAGATGATTCCGTGCTTCGGAGGGCACATTAAGCCGTCGGCCAAAGGCCTCTGACATGGCTCATACATAGGTAAAAATGGAAATAGTGTTCGAGACGTAATTTGACTAAGCGATGTTAGTTCATTGCGATTGTTAAGCAACGTGCAACTCGGATCCTACTTGGATGGGTGACCGATAATGGCATTTCTATCTGAGCGGTACCGTGCTTCGGAGGGCACATCAAGCAGTCGGTCCCTGTATTCTGTGGCAAAGTTGATAAGAAAGTCTAAACAAAGTTGTCTTTCTACGTCTAACAACAAAACTGCATGCTTATCTTTTATCAAAAACGCAAACATTTGTATAAATTGCATTTTAGCAAAACAACAGTAATGTTTAACGTTGTTATTGTTTTATTCAGCATTATCAAGAAAGTGCGCAGAATGTTTAATGTAAAGTTATATTAAATTACAAGTAAACAAAGTAAAATTGCTATTTATCCTTTTTTTCTTAGAAATTGCAATTTTTATTAGAACTTCGTACTCTACGACCTTGCAAATAAATAGATATTTGTCCGTAATATACATGATTTAAAAAAATATAATCAGCAGATTTTCGAAGAATTGACTTTCGAACTAAACACATGAATTATCTGTGATTTTTACGAATTTATTATACGGTTCACTATTCTTCCCTTATTCCCAGTTCACATTACGCTATAGTAACTAAACGTATCTGAACACCGAAAATGTAGTTGAGGATTTTGTGCACTGAAGAGTGTCCATTCAATGACGAGAAATGTATGTATGTACTAAAATACTCGCTACTCTACTAAAATACTAGCGTAATAATGACACCCTACCCTCACAATTCATTCAAATATATTATATGCCTATAATAATATGTAACTGCTTGTCAAAGGCCTCTCATCTCATTGAATGTATACTGAGAAAATTTAATTAATAGATTAAACTAAAAAAATCGTATCTCACCAGTCAAAGCAGTCAGCCAGTGTTTATAAGTAATATGCTGGAGCTCAGCTACCACTATCCTTCTAGCTTCATGGTAAAGCTTGTCGGAGGTCCACCCAGGGTTGAGAGAGGCTAATGAGCGAGCAATACGGTTGTGTTCCCTCACCCACAGTGAGTGGAGGCCGGTGAGCCACGGATGCATGTTAGCGCGGTTGTCTCCTGGGAAGATAAATACGAAATTGTTAGTTATGATATTGTAATGTAAGTAATATATATACGTAAGATATATATGTATAAGTAGTAATATAAGTAAGATATATCCTATCCTACTTCCTACTAATCTTATAAATACGAAAGTTTGTGCGGATGGATGTATGTATGGTTGAATGTTTGTTGCTCTTTTACGCAAAAACTACTGAACGGATTTGGATGAAACTTTACAGTAATATAGATTATACATCAAAATAACACATAGGATACATTTTATCCGCAAATTCCCACGGGAACAGGTCCAACGTGAGTGAAACCGCGGGGCGCGGCTAGTATCTTTATACATATATAAAAATTACGTCCCGCTTTGTTTGTATGTATTGTGAATGTATTGCACAATTTTAAACAAAGAATGTGGTTAGAAAGTGGAAACGCGTAATCGTTGATGTCTTTCGTTAGAAAAAAACATCACAAGAAAATAAACTGCAAAAGTTACCTTGAAGTCCAAAACAAACCTAATTCTAGATTAGTCTAGATTCAATATTATGCCTAACTATTATTATCTTATCAACTGTCTCCTCGATTTCTATTTAATCCCCTTATCATTGTTATCAGATAAACATTACCAAATAGTGTACAGTTGTAAACAAGTACATGTGAGCTAGGTGTGATTTCTATCAATAGAAATTGCAAAGTCCTATAAATTTTATAGCCTTTAGTAATTTATAATACAGTAAAGTCATAAACGTGATATGGTCATAGTCAGCTAGCATTTGTTCAAGCCACTTTGCAAACAATAAAGAAAATACAGTTTTTTTTCCATTAGCCTTGTAAGTTATAACATTACTCTTCAAAGGCAAAAAACTTGAATTTAAACTTCGACGCTTTAGGGCCAACACTGCGTTATGCGTGCGCACGAAGCGGGCGCACGCGGCGGTCCACTTTTGTATGAAACCGCACGCGACGGTTCACTTTTGTATGAAACCGCACGCGACGGGTGCACGCGACGGTTCACTTTTGTATGAAACCGCACGCGACGGGTGCACGCGACGGTTCACTTTTGTATGAAACCGCACGCCGCGTGTGCCCGCGACGGTTTACTTTTGTATGAAACCACAGCGTGCGCACGCTTAACGCAGTGTCGGCCCTTAATGAGATAATATAGTAAATCTTTTTTAAAATAAGATCTTTTACAATATCTTTCCGTCCGAAGAATCTATCTCCATATCTAGCTCGACCTACCAGTACGGCTTAAAAATGATTGCGTAAATGTAATATAACCATTATGATGATGAACTAATGAAATATTTACGGTTATCCCATAATAATTCTCATTGGAGAGAAAGTATGTAGAACACTTCAAGTAAGACATAAGTTGGTGCCTAAGTATATCTTACCAGAATTAAAGCAAGTGCCATCACTACTGTCCACCAAGCACCTCTCCATCGGGTTAGCAGTCAAAGGCAGATGCTCCCCATCACTGAAGGTCGAGGTCTTCAGAAGACCGCCGGTCTTCTCTCTAAGAGCAGCTGCATCACGACTGTTGGAGCCATAGATGTTGGAGCCGTCTAGGAAGTGGGTAGCTTGGTTCATCTGGGGAAGAGTTTACTTTGGTTACTTTGGTCTACTTTGGTTTACTTTGGTTTACTTTGGTTTACTTTGGTTTACTTTGGTTACTTTGGTTTGCTTTGTTTACTTTGTTTTGTCAGATTGCTTTATGTAAACGTCGCTCTATAGGACTAATGGTGATTTTGGGAATGGTAAGAGAAAGGTACAGGGTTTTAAAAGATTTATGGTACAGGCAATTACAAAATGTACAAAGTCAGTACAGTAAATAAGAAAACACTAAAGTACAAATCATAAGTGCATACTTCTGCTATTGGATCTAAGCTTAATGTAATCTATATTTGTCTTCAATCAACAATGTGTATTTTTGGTCGAAGTTATTTGTACGACATATTTTTGTAGTCTCGATTTATTATTTCCACCTAACTATATAGGAGACAGTCCAGTAGGGGGACACAACAGGGTAATTAAAAAAACTGTAATAACAACATGATATAGAGTTACCTAGATACCCAAAATACTACCAATTTCGAAAAAAAAATTATAGTTCGATATCATTTGCTTATAAACAATGACTCGATCAAAAATTAATATCACTCTCAAAGTTATTATCAACTAGCAGCGCCTCGCGGTTTAACCCGTGTTGTGCCCTTTCCCGTGGGAATGCTGGGATGAAAAATAGCATAAAACCTTCCCATTTAATATGTCTATCCGTTACAAAAAGAATTATTCAAAACGGTCAAGTAGTTTTTGAGTTTATTCATTACAAACATACACACAAAAATACAAATCTTTCCTCTTTATAATCGTAGTGTAGATTACTCGAAATTTCGTTTAATTTCACCAAATGTTATCAATCACGTAGTATCTTCTCAGCCTTATAATGAAGCCAATCGCCACATTGACCATTATAAAGATAAAGAACAATCATTGATCATGGTCATGATTTTTTCGAAAAAATTCCATTCAGATATATTGGAAAGGAAATGTCACGTACCGCATTGTTTAATTTGATCAACGTATCAAGTACAACATGTTTATTTAAGTAATTTACTTTAATATGATAATGTTATTTTTGAAATATAAAATTTTATAGTGAATTTGGATACTTGAAGTTCATCTTGGTAATAGTCGCAATTTTTGCATTGTAATGATTTAATAATTTGCTTCATACGCATTAAAATTAGCACTAAATAAAGTTAATAAATGCAACTTCAACTTTGTCTACTATGTACTATTAGACCCCACAATTATGAATACTATACGCTCACGCTACGTGCCAAATCGTTATAGGAAGTCGGTTAAAAGCTTAACAATGACATCTGTCACTTTATATAAATAACAAATGAAGCAAACATATCGAACGACCATCAGGAAAATGGAATGAACTCATATTGGAACAAGGTCGATTCGGAACCACTGATAGAGTTTGTTTGTTGTTGGTTTGAGGGCATGGAACGCGTTATTTCATATCATAAATAATGGGTTGGTTGGCATATACTAAATACTTAATACTTACACTATTTATTAACCTATGAATATGATTACATTATCTATTTTTAATAGTAGGTATACTTGTAGAAAATTCAGCCTAACCCAATATATTACACTAATTTTGACCATACTCATAACCATCTCGACTCGAGAAGAGGAAACAAAACACACGCCTGTTTCTTTGTTATTAAAAACTAGCGGAGCCCCGCGGTTTTACCCGCGTGGGCCCGTTCCCGTGGGAATTTCGGGATAAAGAAATAGCCTATAACCATCCCGTTGAATGTAGTTATCCCTTACAAAACTAATTTTTCAAATCGGACTCGTAATTCCCGATATTAGCTCGAACATACAAACAAACTTACAAATTTTAAAAGATTAATCAAACTTACTTTTTAATATTAGTAAAGATAATTGTCAGCTGCATATATTTCAATATGCACTTTCACTCTCACTTATCCATAGAAACCAAAGCAACCTAAGCCTTTTGGTTCTCGATACCAAACGTAAGTATATCGTACCACCAATCACTACATTATTATAAAACAAAGTCCCCGGCGTTTGTCTGTCTGTCTGTCTGTTCGCGATAAACTCAAATACTACTGCACGGATTTTGACGCGTTTTTTTAAAATAGATAGAGTGATTCAAGAGGAAGGTTTATATGTATAAAATTTTCCGAAATTCCCACGGGAACGGGCACAACGCGGGTAAAACCGCGGGCCACGGCTAGTCTTCACTAAAACTATCCTAACTTTATACCTCCTACATAACTTTATATTATATAACCATCAAACATCATCAACAAACAGATAACGTAATCGATAATTCTCTCATTATTCAGTTGTACCCTTGTTGTTTAATAATCTGTTAGATCCTTGTTACAGAACAACCTTGATGGTGCACGAGTCATGAAATTGTAAATTACATCAACAACTTTATAAATAGATAGGAGATGCAACTGCGTTTCACAGAAGTGTTGTGCGTGTCTGATATCAGAAACGAGAAGCTTCTCAACTGGTGCATTGTTTTTAATGTTGTCTAAATGAGTATTTCAAAGTCAAAGTCAAAGTCAAAGTCAAATATTTTTATTCAGTTTTGGCCCCATAGAGGCTCTTTTGAACGTACCACCGTATTTGACCGTACGTACAACGTATTTGAGCGACGGCCGTGTTGAATTTTTGACATCTATTCTAATATTATAAAAAGGTATTTGTAATTATGTTTGTCAGTTCGAGCTAATCTCGGGAACTACCAGTTAGATTCGAATAATTCTTTTTGGAATTTATAGCCACATTCAACGGAAGAGTTATTGGCTATTTTTCATACTGACATTGTTAAGGGAAGGGTACAATGTGAGTAAACCCGCGGGGAAATGCTGGTTATATTGTATAAGTGCATAAACCACATTGTATAAACGGCGAAATACTAAAATAAATATGACTTGTCATGCGACTTTTCTCACTGAACAAATTTGAAAAGTAAATGTTAGATCATACCCCTTTTTACGATCTGGAAATCAGAATCAGAATTATATACTTTATTAGTAAGCGATAAGTATCTACGGCACGTTCTACATAGATTAAATAGGTATTTATATGCATACCTACTACTAAGTACATAAAACATCCTGTTGACAATCATTTATATTGGTTATATTACATAAGAAGTACCTACCTATGACACGTGGAAGAGTAACTTTAGACGCACAAACTACCTAAGTCTGGTTAAAACTAAGATAATCTCCTTTGTACTACAAAACTAGAAAATACATTACCTATGTATACACATTATAAAACAAAGCCCTCAAAACTTGTCTGTATATAATAGATTTTCTGAAAAACTACTGAACGGATTTTTACGCGGTTTTCACCAACATACAGAATGATTCAAGAGGAAGGTTCGTGACTACTTGTCATGTCAAAATTCCTATAGGAATGGAACAACGCGGGTAAAACCGCGAAGAACTGCTAGTTTTCTTTATAAATGTAATTTTTGTTAAGTACCTAGTTGAGTCGATGAAAAAGCCTTCCGTTCCGCTTGTTACTGTTTACATTATGTCTATAAGTCCGGCCTGCTTTATGCATTGTTTCACTAATTGTATTGTACACTTAAAATTCAAACATCAACTCATGCATTTTGTTTTTGACAACGTGTTTGAACACGTGAAAAAATATATGGCGTTCATCTATACTACATATTGTAGTATTAAGTTTGTTGGTATCCATTGCAAAAATAATTATCCAAATCGGGCTAGTAATTCCCGAGATAAGGTCGATCATACCAACAAACAAACTTATAAATATACTTTTTATACATTTAGTATACCTAATAAACTTACAAATGTTACCTCTTTATAATATTACAATAGATATAGTACACCTTTACTATAGCCACGTTTAACGGTAAGGCTATAGGCTACATTTCAACTCGAAATTCCCACGGGAACGGGCACAACGTGAGTAAAACCGCGGGCACTGCTAGTTAGATGTAATGCGAAGTTCGTTTTTAGATAGAGATCGCTTTAGATCGAGTTTTTTAAAACACGAAGGTATCTCATATTATGTTCAATTACTCACGTACCCGCGATCCTTTGGAATGGCTTACTAACCGTTGATGAATCTTAACTATTAGCAAGGATACAACTAAAGTATCGTACTAGTAATATCTGATGATGTAAATGGTACCTGTTACTAGTAATAGTCTAGACTAGAGGACAAAGATCTGAAGAAAAATCATATCAATATACATTATCATTTATTTATTAGACCATTCACTCAAGACAAGTGATCTTAATGAAACAATTGACTTCAAACATATTCTTTTAATATATCAATCGAGAATGGCATTAGAAAATTTTCCTTTATTAAGAATCACATTTTTGTCTCGTGGAATTCAATGGGTACTCTTAGAGACAAAAAACAACACCAGCAATAATATTATTGTAGATATTAAAAAAAATATATGCAAATCATTTTGTTTTTTAACATATTATTTTCCTATTCATTGACCTTAAAGGAATGCAAACGAAGTCGCTACAAAGCTGATACAAAAATAGCTATCCAACCAATAATAAACTGCTCTCTTCATTGGCTGTAGGGAGTCGCTAATATCTTTGAAACAGGTCTTTCTGGAGTAAAATCTATAAATAGCTCGAAACAGGATAGCTCCGGGCAAAGGTGCAAAGTATCTGAGAGAAACTATTTGCACATTGTACGTTCTTTCCACCTAGATTTTATGAATAGCCATTATCTGTAGTCAAGTATTTTGTAAGTCGTTACACATAAAGACTATCTAGATCTAGTTATCTGTCGCCTAACTATCAAACAGTAGTAAAAATGCAGAGTAGTAGCACTGTCCCGCGGTTTTACCCGCGGTGTACCCGTTCCCATGGGAATCTTGGTATGTAAACCTTCCCCTTGAATGTGGCTTTCCATTACAGAAATAATTACTCAAAACGGATCGGTAGTTTCTGAGATTAGCGTAATAAAACTGAAACCAAACTCTTCAGCTTTATTACCTATATTGGTAGAGTATATACTTATATCAAGCGGATGTAACTACATTATATTGAATATTTAGCAATTTGAAGTTTTACCTTTTGAGCTAAAGTAAAAGATTCAAGTATAAAAACTGTAGTATGTACTGCTAGCCGCGCCCCGCGGTGTTACCCGCATTGTACCCGGTTCCGCTGGAATTTCGGGATAAAATGTATACCATGTATTATTCTGATGTATTACCTATATTACTGTAAAGTTTAATCCAAATCCGTCCAGTAGTTGTTTCGTGAAAGAGTAACAAACAGAAATCCATACACACTCGTACATCCATCCTCACAAACCTTCGCATTTATAATAGGTATTAGTAGGCTAAACTTTCATTTTATAACTAGGTACATAGAGTTGTTGCGGTTTATCTATTACTAGCAGCGCCCCGCGGTTTTACCCGCGTTGTGCCCGTTCCCGTGGGAATTTCGGGAAATTTTTTACATAAAAACCTTCCTCTTGAATCACTCTACCTATTACAAGAAACCGCATCAAAATCCGTTGCGTAATTTTAAAGATGCAAGCATACAGACAGACAAACAGTGTGACAGACACGAAAAAGAGACGACTTTATTTTATACTATGTAGTGATGACGATGTTATGATCTATTAATAATTAATATGTAGGTATCTATCTTAATAACAAAATTAATCAAATTACACTTAAGCGTTTGTATTTGAATAAAACTACAATGATTGTCATAATATGAGCACTTATCAATCCATGCTTCGCTCGCGTGATACCTACCTAGGACCCGTTTATTGAAATTGTAGTCACGACAAACAAACTGTAGGTATCTTTTCAATGTGATATGAATCCAAGTATGAATTAATCACTGAATTAAACGTAGTTCATTTGAAGGCACAATTGTTTAATAGTGTACTTTGCAACTCAACCCTAAGTATGTGACAGTACTAGTATGTGACATAGACATAAATTAAAGTCTATTTTTAAACGCAATACTTGTATAAGAGTCACAACGATAAATTAAATTACTTTGTTACCTATTCTATTACGTTTTTATGAGTTTAGAAATAATGTTGTATAATCTATTAAGTACAATATTATCACAATTTATTATATTATTTTGTAAATAATTGTCATAACACTTAACCTAGATCGATAACCACAAATAAAAATTTAAATGAGAATCAATTAACTCATTTGTGTGCACGTTTTACTGACTTAGCCCTGATATGTATAGTGCTTCTCCAAACATGCGATATCAACCTCTAATACGATTGTATTAGCGTATAAATTATAGTCAGTAAATTTAAAAGTAATTTTACTTTAATACCTAGTACTTTGTCAAACTATAAACTTTAAAAAATCATGGACATTTGAGTAGCTATTGTAGAAGTTTGAATATGAAAAGGTTCTTAGTAAGTTCAGCCAATAGATCTATCTAAGTGTTCCCTTAAACCTAATCGACCTATCTAAAGTTAAGCATCATATAAACCTTTGGACAATCATAAGTAAAATGTATTCTTACCTGTTCCGCCGCTCCGAAAGTGCAGTCTCCTCTATACGTGGTCACGGATCTGGTGTACTCCATACACGTCTGAAACTTCTTCTTGAAGACTAAGTCGTTGGAAGAAACTTCGATGGGCATGCAGCTCGGGTGGATGTAGCGAGGGGATAGGGGGTAGCCGGAGGTGTCGCAGCAACGGATGGTCTGGTCGGTGTGGACTGAGGAGACAATTGAAAGTCGGTAACTAAGATTCCATTAATTTAGAGCCCTAATTTCAACGCTAAAACTAAACTCGATCAGTTCAACTTAATCTTAGATCACAAGCTAAAATGAGATTAAAACTTCAAAATTGATTCACTAAAACCGAGTTCAGTTGACCATGGTTCGAGAATGGTGAATTTGGCCAAATTTGTGATGTAAGAAAGCACTAAAAAAGGATATTGCGTAATTCCACCCCTAACAGGGGTTGGCTCTTTCACCAGGAGTGAAAGGAGGGCACTAGAAATTGGATATCAAGTCCTGAAAGATACTTGTATTTGGATGGTAAAATAAAGCCTAAAGGCTCTATTCATAAACGATTATTAATAGCACTTTCGCCATCAAATGGTTTGTCCCTTTCCGACATACGCTATATGCCAAAGAGCGAAAGAGACAAAACACTGTTTAAGTTAAATGTCGTTTATGAATAAGGCGGTTACAATAAGGAAAAGATTTAGTCTTTTCCTAATTTACAAGAAACGGTCAATTAGAATTGGAACAAAATGCTGTTTACTATACTGATAGTAACAATACTGTGGGTGTGTCGATGTTGATTCTAAAAGTACCATTACTAATTGGCACTGCGGACTTCAGATAAATGGACAAGTAATTACCCTCAGTAATTATCACATATTTACGTCAATACTGTGCAATTTCTCATGAATTTATCACAACACGACATGCCATGAATGTATCAACAACTAGGTATTTTGAAATAGGTCATTGACTTGTACATTAACAAACAGAACTTCCTAATTATTTATGTAAATGTGGTATTCAAGATATTGGTCATAATTGAGGGTACATAAATCAATATTGTGTACCTATTTGTTTAGTCACTGACCGGTTTTGGTGTGCTTAAGAATTAGTTAGCGTTACGATAAATTATTTGATTTCCAGCTAATGTTTTGATTCATTCTCCTTATCTGTTTACTTTCAAGACAATTAGGGTGTTATTACTGTTCTATGAACTGATAGATGACAATTTAATAGTTGCATTCATTGAGACTATTCTGTTCTTGCTAGCTTGTGCTTATATATTGATATCGTCAGTGTAAGATTCATTAATTACATTGAGATTAAGATTATTACATGAAACCAAACAAGTACTACGGATTCACCATATACCATTTGACATCGAGTTGGTCACTACACTAGTCAAGCTTTATTACTTTCCTCGGAGGCCTTTAGGCTGTCTAAACGCACCGACACCAGAGTTGGCCACTAACCTACTCAAATCTACTTACTTTTCGTACTAACACACTATTGGAAATTCTTATTCAACAAAGTTACTCACTAGTTTTCCTCACGGGCGTATGAACCAAGTCGTGATGCATGAACTGTCCCCAGACTGCGAAAGCCATCGTTTTCTTGTCTTCAGTGGAATCCACGTTACTGGTAAGGGTCGTGCTGACAAGTCTTGCAGAGGGGAGGGCACTGAAGCTGATAGCGCGGCGAGGCTATGATCGAAACAATAAGTTGTTATAAGAAAGAATCTAGGGATATTATACGAGATGAATGATTCGGTGAAAATGTTGAGTGAATGTGGTTAGATTGAATAATTTCATAGGATTCAGAAGTAGACTTTCGACTTCCATATGAAAGTTAATAATACTAAAAACTAAACTAACTACTTTTCATGTTAAAATTCTCACAGAACGGGTGTTCTGTGAGATTTTTGCCAAGCAAGGCAAACAACAAGGGTGAAACCGCGGGGCACTGCTAGTTAATTCTTTTTAAAAGTAAACAGACCAATAAGTTAGTAAATGTACATAAAGTTCACAAGAATGGAAATTTTTCGATGATGTTTATGATGTCGTGTGAACGCGGAAACGGTAACTCAAAACAAAGACAAAGAATTGATCATTATAAATGCCTTCTTGAGTCACAACAACAGTATGGCTACGTATGTATGTATCGTTGGGTGATCTAGTGTGTGACGCAAAGGGAAACAATTTCCTGTTTAGGTTTGAATGGGATGCAATAAGCGATATTGATGGAGATAGAATCATAAACTGACTGAATTGTTTGATGCAGTATTGATTGTCTTCTCAGTTAACAGTTAATACAATTATATTTTCTAACATACAAAAACAATGAAAATGTTTGTTGCTGGCAAAAAGGACGTTAGACGTTTTGTCTCTGGTTGTATCTCTAGCAAAGAGTAGAATAAATATACCAAAAGTAACTCTAATTACCTACTATGAAGGACACAAAGATAATTTGAAAGATTTTCTGGACTAAAGTTTGCCAAGTTCTAAAACTAACCTCTTCAATGCCATCAGCATATCTAGGATGAAGCAGTCTCTTGTAGCCTGTAAGTGCTTGACCCCAAGAAGACCTGACTGGATTGTTACAAGCTCCATCAAAAGTACGGTACTTAGACGACATCTTGTTGGATCGACATGTGAAACGCTCCAATGCAGCACACTCCCCACCAAATTCACTCTCTCGCAAGTTCAATGTGCTGATAAAACTTGCACACTCATCGTTGGGAAGCCCGAATCTAGACGAGGAAAGAAATTATTGTTAAAACTCCTTTTAGGAAGTAAATTATGTCAGAGGTTTCTCGGTCTTGTAGCTTACCTTCGGCATCTAGTGTAAACCAAATTTTGCGACGCCTTCGTAATGGTATATGAAGACTTTTCATAATGCATAGCATCGTTTGAGGCTAGTCCATGGATGACCAGGCCCTGAGCCGGCGAACCTGATTTAGGACTGATCCCAGATGATTGTAAATTGATCTCCAATCTCTGCATCATCGATACTTCCAATTTAGCAATATCTACAGATTTGTTTGTATGTGTTGCTGTTACTGGTGGTATTCTTTTCAACTTTTCCGAGCTTGGAAATGGAAAGTCGTACATTGGTGGGGGATGGCTTACACCTAGGGAGGAAAACAGTTTTTAAGTACATTTTAAGAAAATCTTTTGTCGAGCTTCAAATAAATAATAGAATAATATAATGAGAATTTAGAGATTTGAGTTGACGCTCCATTAAATTTATTAAGGAGTTGTTCTATTGACTCAATGAAGTAATAATTTAAATAAGAAGTTCTTACCAGAAGTGACGATTAAGTTCAAGGGATAAGGAGCAACATGGCTCCCGAAGGTAATCCCCGCCCATAACACCACCCCCAGCAATACAACCTTCATCATTTCTTCTATAAAACTGTAACAAAACAAATACCATTAACAAATGAGTCACACCTTAATGGTTGACTATTACAGTGATATAAACAGATATTATATAATTTACATGATAGTCACGATTTGCACATAAATTTATATTCAAATTAGATCCTCCAAATTAAATTCAAACTTAAAGATGTGCTATTTAGAAGCTGATCGGAGTCAAACTGATCAACAATTAAAGGAATAACAAGTTTTATCGGGAGTTATGAGGGTATCGAGACGAGACCTTTGGTTTGTTGGCCTCCAAAGTGTCCGATAAACGTGTGTCGTCACAAACAATGTTAATGAACGTCTTCTATATACATCATTTTCCAACATTTCTAACGGGCGAGCCCCCGGCACCCATCTTGAAATGAGTAATACACACAGATTACCACTTATTTTATATACACAGGGAAATAGTCAAAACAATATTATTTATTAATTAGCTTTTATTAGAAATATTTGTTCTGAGATAATATTAAGTAAATAGGATAAACCAAAGTGCAATAATACATAATGGATTCTCGTGTCTACATACACGAACACGGATGTAAGTATGACAAAATATTATTTTTTGTGCCCTCCATTGTAACGCCCAGTTAGGAAATGCCACTATCGGCCACCCATCAAAGTAGGGACAGAGTTGCAGGTTGCTTAACAATTGCAATGAACTAACATCGCATATCATAGTTTTACTTAAAAAATCTTATTGGTTCACCCACGTTTTTATGTTTTTATTTTGATACTTAGGTACTATAGGAAGCAAGGCTTTTATATTTAGTACGAGTACGAGGTCGCGCATCACAAAGGACCGATACCCTTGAATTACGTATGTCAATAAATAATGTTAATGTGTCTTTAAGAATACTTCCTTTCCTTTGGCTTGAGTATTGAAGATTTTCACTGTGTGTTAAGAAAACCTAGATATACTAGGAGTATTCGATTCGGTTACTAATCATAATCGCGAAATACCTATAGGAAGTTTAAAGTAAGTTAGTTAAGTTATAAAGTACTAGCAGCGCCCCGCGGTTTTACCCGCGTTGTGCCCGTTCCCGTAGGAAATCCGGGATAAAATGTAGCCTATAGCCTTCCTCGATAAATAGACTATCTAACAGTGAAAGAATTATTCAAATCGGTTCAGTAGTTTCTGAGATTAGCGCGTTTAAACAAACAAACAAACAAAACAAACTCTTCAGCTTTATAATATTAGTATAGATTAGACTGTAATATCCTCTCTGCTCAGCAAAGGCTCTACTAGTAGTTTCCTAAAAGCTTAGTTACTTATTATGTTCTGCAAATGATCCGGCCGTTTAAATTCCGGGCCCGATAGCCGATACGTAGGAACGAGCTGTTACTGATGTTAGCTCCTATAAGAATAAGTTCGAATAACGTCGTCCTATGTGTGTATATACGTTTCAGTATGTAAAGTAGGTATATTATGTAAAATACGGTATAAATGTACTAATCTCAATATTATATGAAAACTTAAGATAAGAATGTAAATAAACAAACCATAATAAGTAATTAAATGCCCACCTACTCGTGGGTACAGTCAACTACAAAAGTAACATGAAAATTTTGTATTGTTACAATATTTCGTTCTTAATTAACACATTCAATAATTATTGAACACTTAAAAGTTTAAAAAAAGTGTCGTGAAAATAATGTTATCGTAAGTAATTTGCAAAAGACAGCAATTTTCTATAAGCTGAACATGGATAAACACTTGTTTTGTAATATTTAATGTGTTCGTCAACTTTCGCAATTGACTGTATATCAATATTTTATTTTCTTTGGATATTATCTTGCATCTAGAGATTCTACGATGCTAAAATCGTACCCAGTTTAAACTAGGTCACCTATTAAGATGTAGCTAACTATTAAGTATGTTGGTAGACACAAGATCTTTTAAGTTCTAGACTTTCTTAACCTCAGTTCAGAAACCTTTAGAAAGAGACATAAATAGACACTAAATAGGTATCCTAGAACCTAGTTGGCTATAGTTGAAAGATCTGACTGTTGGCAGTCAACCATTTCTTGGCTTAGCAAGACATTAGAACATAGGTATCTGGGCATTTTGTGTCACTAGTATCTTTCAAGATACACTTTTGTTTTACATTTTTATTTGACTGTTCGGTTCCTTTACAAAAACCATGGTCATAGAAGACTGAAGTGGTGAAGATTTTCTTGTTTATTTACCGCTTTATTCATGAAGGCTTTTTAGGTAAAACACAGTTAAAAAGTGTTTTGTCCCTTTTGCTCTTCAGAAAATAGCGTATGTCGGAAAGGGACAAACCATTTGATAGTTAAAATGCAATTAATAAGCGTTTATGTATAAGGCCCTTAGAATCTTAATAATATACCTAGATTGTTATATAAACTCTTAGGCGTCACTTTCTAAAGGCCCTTTACATCCGACATTGTCCACAAGAACCTACCTTTGAATGACCCTGATACTGAGTTTAAAAACACCTTATGATACTGATATTTCGTGGTAATCACTACATAGTATAAAATAAAGTCGTCTCTGTTTCGTGTCTGTTTGTCTGTATGCTTAAATCTTTAAAATTACGCAACGGATTTTGATGCGGTTTTTTGTAATAGGTAGAGTGACTCAAGAGGAAGGTTTTTATGTAAAAAAAATCCCGAAATTCCCACGGGAACGGGCACAACGCTGGTAAAACCGCGGGGCGCTGCTAGTTCTCTATATAGTAAACGTACTCACACGAGTTTTTTCGCGTTAGAAAGTTAAAGTAAGTACCTAATAACTTATTTTTTATTTCCCGACGTTTGGGATTGCACCTCTCGTGGTCGCGGGTTTACTCCTGAGTACGTTTACTGTGTGTTCAAATCGTGTAAGTTTAAAAAAGACTTATTCTCTATATAGGTAGTAGGAGAAGCAGGTTAACATACGGTACGTTAAGACATATCCGATTGTGTGTCAGTCTCTTTACCTAAGTGAAAGCAGTGGCATAACTTTATGCGTTACAGTGAGAGGTATTCCAACCCCAGATTAGTTTATCCAAAAATATCAACTTACGTAGAATGTTCCTCACATCCATCGCACTCGGACCTCCTTCTAGAACATTTCTCCGGCGACTTAATCTTCCCATCGGAGTTCAACATGGACTTTCCTTCAATGATCCGTTTAAACAACATAATAGCAATAACAGGATTTGTTGTTTACGACAGTTGTCGCGTCTTGGGCGAATGTTTGACTTGTTTAAAACGATCGCTGAAAACACTTGCTCGAAGGAGCGATGTTCCATCGAATTGGCTGAATAGCCAATGCCAATTTCACAGTGCTTGGAACAGGTGTCTGGACTGCAACAGTGTTCGCCAGCGACTCTGGTCGTTTCAATCGAATAACAATGAGGTGGCCTCGCCCCCCGCGCCGCTGCCTACCCCGCTACCTTCCCCTCTACAGCCCAGCATTCGTTTACAACACGAAAAAAGAAACATTGACACAGTTAAAGCAATAACATTGGCGCATTGCAGTAGGTTAACTCATGGTGGTTCTTGTAAATTAGATTATTTTGTTGGTGAATTTTACCCTTGTAATTTGATAAGATTTGTTGTGGTATAATGTGAGCGTTGTATAAGGAAGTTCGATTAGAACGTACACTAAATTATCAAGGTATCGCAAATTAAATTATTAAATTACTTTAATGCGATATTTCATAACTAATACATTTTATACTTATGTAATTTTAACAAAGTTAAGTTACAGATGCACTAGCCAGTCGTTAATAGAAAAACGTCTCAGTTGTATTACTGGAACATGTGCGCTGTGGCGTTATAAGTTTAAATTTTCATGTATTACCGTGCAATTCACTCGCAAAGTTAAACTATCTTGCTAACTGTGTTTACTATTCACTAAACCTATTTCTCTTTACATGTTCAAAGAACTAAACAAAACGAAACCTTTTCTATAAAAAAACCATTCACATACCAAAAAATAGCGCTTAAATTGTACAAAATCAGAATTTGTGTATCTCGGTCAATGAATAGAAAGTACGGTAATAAAGGCTCTTGAGCACGTGTAGTGCGCATGCGCACAGCATGGTTCCCCCCTCACCCTTTCCCCGCATCGCATGCCCCGCCCCCTGAGCAGCTGATCACGCTTCCACCGCGTGGTATCGAAGCCGGTTCGAGAGAATCGCAAGGCAAACTATGCGGTGAGGTAATGCGAGAACTGTGTAATGCAAACATTGGACTGTTGTGCTACGAACGGTAAAACATTGTCGGCAGTTTAATTTTCATTGGTAAATTGAAATAAAGAGTGATCATTACGTTTATTTTGAATAGCTTTTGCCCGCGGCTTTGCTCGCGTGGAATTTAGTCTGTCACATTAAGAGCCTTTTCCTTTCAAATGACATGGGTCATGTCACTGTTGAGAAACACGATTATGGTCCATTACATAGCCAAACTCTATTTTTCGGTGGTCAAAAACACCGAGTTGGCCGTTGATTTCGATATAACCGTTAAAGAGTGACTTGTACAACTCTTCAAGACCTTTCAAACGACATAGGTCATGACACTGTTGAGCAACACGATTAGGGTTCATACCATAGCTCAACTCTATTCTTCGGTGATCAAAAATACCGAGTTGGCCGTCGATTTCGATATAACTACCTACCAAGGAGCAACTTGTACAATTCTTCAAGACTTTTCAAACCATATTTGGTCATGTCACTGTTGAGCATTAAGATTATGGTCCATAGCATAGACCAACTCTATTTTTCGGTGGTCAAAAACACCGAGTTGGCCGTTGATTTCGATATTACCGTCAAAGAGTGACTTGTACATGGTTCATGCCACTGTTGTGTATTGGGCCAGGCTCCATAGTATATCCCACCAAAGGTTCTTTTTTTATTTTAGTTACTACTTTCGGGCCCGCAGACACGTCACTTGCGGCCCGCAGCCCGATCGAAAGTTGTAAAACTTCTAAATAAAAATATCATAAAGAAGTAAACACAGTAGGTAGAACCACCATTAGCAACAAACTATCGTTTGGTCACCGACATTATTTGTCTAATAAACACATTGTTTTGGGTTCTATTATGTTCCTAAAGCCCCTCGTATATATTTTTCCTTATATATCTTCTATGTACAGACAGACAGCGACCATTTACATGTTTCTCTGTTTGTCTCTCTCTGGCGTGCGCAAGTTTCTCTGTCTGTCCCTCTCTGGCCTAAAAAATGTCGTTACCATTTTTTCCGTCTAGCCCCCTTTCGCAACGTGCGATAAGGAACTTCGTTCCAATAATTATTATAATACTAGCTGTGCCCTGCGGTTGCACCCACATTTATTCCGTCACTGCTTACCTTTTAAACCTTCCCTGGACTTTCATGAATATTTCAAAACCAAAATTAGCCAAATCGATTCAGCCGTTTTCTCGAGTTTTAAGCAGACTAACGAACTTCATTCTTATTATATAGAAGATTATTTATTTCTATTGTTACTTTTTTGGCAACAGAGGATATATAAAATGATTAAATAATATATTTACTAGCATGACTTGATGAGTCGAAATCAACGATATTTTCATACTAAAAAATCACCCCTATTAAAAAAACAAATAGCAATATCACATAACTACTTAGCCATCGAATTATGGTAAAATATTTACAGAATTATTTCACTAAATGTCACTAACGTTTTCCACTACATCCTGTATCTGTTCGCTCTGGGTATTTTTCCATACTTTTTTATCATTGTCCTTTATTCGCTCCATTAGGTACTGACAGGTTCAAACTAATACATTTACATCCTCCATCATCCCTTATTTTATCCCCATGGGGGTTGAATTTATCAAAATCCTATAGAAGCTGACGTCTTCATCATAGTAGCTCCAATCTTTCTATCTATTTTTAAATATATATATAGATAGATGAATAACTTTTTACTTAACTAAGACCTTAATAATGAGGGCGAGTAGGGCTACCTACCTAACGAGCTATTGAATGGGATAATATTATAGGATTAACTGGTTTTTATATAAATCGATTGTTTAAACATAAGCGGAAGGTAGGTAGGTACTGGTAGGTAATTGTTGCCGCAGCAGTGCATGGGATTTTCGCCATTCATTAATATGATAATACAGTGCTGCTATCTATTGCTGTATCACATCTCAAGTTCAATCAACACAAAATTTTAATGTTATTATAAGCTTTCGTTTAACCTAAATAACATTATGTACCATCGCTTTTAGAAAGTTGGTTAATAAAACTACGTAACCTAGGTACATCACTATCACTACATAGTCACTACATAGTATAAAATAAAGTCGTCTCTTTTTCGTGTCTGTCACACTGTTTGTCTGTCTGTATGCTTAAATCTTTAAAATTACGCAACGGACTTTGATGCGGTTTTTTGTAATAGGTAGAGTGATTCAAGAGGAAGGTTTTTATGTAAAAAAATTCCCGAAATTCCCACGGGAACGGGCACAACGCGGGTAAAACCGCGGGGCGCTGCTAGTTATGTAATAAAATAATTGATTTAAAATTTTCTGATATAATGGACCAAAAGTTCTTGTTTGTTAGTTGTCACTGTCAAAGTCAACCAATAATCAATGTCACTTTCACCTCTGTAGAGTTTAACGACCTACTTTTAAAGGGATGGCAACAGATCTAATTCAACAATATGAACTTTGCCAATCGATTCGAACCGCATTATTATGATGAAACGATTTAAAAAAAATTGGTTATTTTTCAGACATTTTTCTTCAAGTTTATAGCTATGTCGAATAGAAATTACAAAAAACGAGGTGCACCTTATAAACTTTAACTATGTAAACCAATCAATAAATGAATTATGAAGTAAACTTACCGGCTACAGGCTACAACTAAATGAGTTTAAATAAGTACTCGTATGACAAAATTAAATTATAAAATCGCGCAAATACATTCTTTAATTTTTACCAGTTAGCATTTTGTGGTGAAAGGAGTGTGTAAAAAAAATCAAGATACCGAATCCGATCCGATCCGAGTGCGCCAAGAAATCGATATTAAATGATCGCTTTACAGGCTCTTTACCTTTCGCTTTACATCCCTACCTACCCTACTTCTGGTTAATTTCCTAGCTAAGCCGAATGTTTAGTTTTGTATTTGTTTTTTTAAAGTTAAATAAATAACAGCCTTTTAACTTTTATAATCATTGTTACTGAAAAACGGTTGCAATGTCGTCTCATCTTAGCACTAAAGATCGCCTTTTATCATTGATCGATGACATGGAATTGATTGCAAAGTAAGTTCACTTACAAACACAACATTATTTTCTCAAACTTTGTCATAAAACTATATAAACTTGTGGTGTATGTATTACAGAGAAATGATCGAAGTATCTATAGCGCCTAAACCTCAGAAGCTTTCAGCTGCAGATCACGCTCAGTTGACGGATTTATTGCTCTCAAAAGATGCAGAATTGAAAAAAACTTTGGAGTTAGCTGAAGAACAGGCAAATATACAACAGAAAATGAATGAGTTGAAGGCTGAGGTTGATAATAAGGTAATAAATAAATAAGGTAAGGTTGATATTACATAGTTTAATGCTAAGAAAGAGTTGTAAAAATTATCAAAGTTCATGATATTCTTGTCATACTAAACATTCAATTTGTTTATGTGTACTGGTAACTTGTGTGAACTAGTAAATATGCCTTGTAGGTACACATTTATAAATCCAAACAAATGTAAGCATAAGGAATTATTTAAAGTTTGGACGGCATGTTAAAATATTGGTTCCAGTTTCATTTGTCAGACCATGTCAGAGGCCTTTGGGTGGTCTTGAAACTCCAACAAGGGTTGGCCACTAACCTGCTTGAACATTCTTACTTTCTTTACATATATAACAAGGATCATTATAAGAACCCTATATTATCAAAACAGTTAAGTAAGATTTATGTCAAGGTATGAAGTGAAATATGCACTTATCTTATACTGATAAATAACTGGTACATGTCACAGGATCAAGATATCTACCACCTACAGAAACAGTTGAAAGATGCAGAACAAATCCTCGCGACATCTTTATACCAAGCGAGGCAGAAGTTGGCTTCAATCGAGAAGTCTAGGAAACGACCGGTACCTTCAGAGGAGTTAATCAAATTCGCTCACAGGTATTGTACAATTTTTATTTTATCAATATTTTAACCATTACATAAAAAAGGACTAATACCTACTATAAAGAAAATTTATAATATTAATTTATTAAAATATGTGATCTAGTTTTTGTTAATCTTTTAATAAAATAAGAAAAGTAATTTTTTATTTTTCAAAATATTCTGTTGGTTCCCAAAACTGTCTTCCTGCCATAAGAGAATATCTTAAAAGTTAGGTTATGTAACAAAACTTTCAACTTACAATTACAGAATAAGTGCCTCAAACGCTGTCAGTGCACCTCTATCCTGGCAGCCAGGAGACCCTCGAAGACCGTACCCAACAGACTTAGAAATGAGGGTTGGAATGTTGGGACGACTGTGCGACTTGCCACTCAACGGGCACACTCCGTCCACACTGAATGAACTTCACAGAATGACCACAGGAGGGGGTATGTTGATAGTCATTATCACATCACAAATTAGGACATAAAAAACATAAACAATAACTTAACTTTTTTACTAATTCTCTTTATTGAATGTTATTGCCCTCAAGTCCTTTGTGCAAATAAAGCAGAATTGTTTGTCTTTTATTTATATATTAAGTATGGAATATTTTGAGTCATCAGCTCAAAGGCGTAAGGGCTATATTGACGTAACAAGGATTTTCCTCTGTCTAGTTCTTTGTCAATTTCTGATCATTTTGGCGCATGATTTTCTCGTGTGCCGGTGTTTTATATGACTCATTAATTTATTACTCCTTGTATGGATGTTGGATATTTATATGCTACTTTCCTGGTATGTTCTTTGGAAATAATTATGGTAATTTGTTCTTTAGGAATAAAAAAAATGGTCAAGGAAGTAGATGGTTAACTATTCTACCTTAAGTTTATGATTCAAAAAGTACGGAAACTATTTCGTGCAAACCAGCTTCCTCTTTAGAGTCTAACTTTGATAATTAACGATTTTCGCCCCGACGGCCAACTACGAACACTGATTTATTGTACCTATTTTCTTCAAAGGGAGTAATTAACATGCTTCGGTTTTTTGAAAATATGTAGCTGAACACGATGCCGCCATAACGGCACAAAGCTAGTCTCCAAACAAACCCTCTAATTGTGCGTTTCCTTTGAAGCGGAGCAGAGCTGTGCTGAGCTCAATCGACCTATCACAATCATTGAAATTGTCAAACAACGCATCGACACTGTCAAAATCTTTTCGTGAAGCGTTGTGATTGGTCAGTTCCGCACAACTCCGGTTTGCCTTTATGGCAATACTCCCTAATCCTTGTCTATTCGTTCAGTTTTGTCTATGTTTATTAACTGTTATTGCGTCTTCACAGCGGTTCCAGCATCGGCTCCGAACCAGTTCACATGGCATCCAACGGGCGAACTTCACATGTCAGTCGGTGGAGGGAACTCAGTCGCGATAGACGGCAGAGGGAAGGACGCGCCAAACCAAGAGGACGTCGAAGTGATGTCCACTGACTCAAGTTCGAGCTCCAGTAGTGACTCTCAATGAAACAAAAAGAGACTTTAAGTGTGACTGTGACTATTGTGAAGTGTATGTGATGAATGGACCTCTTTATTTAAGTGTATATTGTTGAAGATTAAAATATATGTCGATTATAATGTGTTGTTTCTTTGATATTTTAGTCTTGAGTAATTCGCACACATAATTGATCAAGCTTTTGGCTACTATACAAAAAAATTCTTACTTGTCCCAAAATGTGGACCAATGTCGTCAATTTTCCAGCCGAAGACGACTACTCCTGAAGAGGAAAAAGGTTTAGAGATAGGGTAAGAAAGAAATAAAATCACTAAATCTTTTTCTCTCTCTTGGGACAAGTAAGAAAAAATAGTGTAATTGTGTATGTAATTTATTGTATAGTGAAGTAAAATACTATCTAACTATAGCATTCAGATAATAAAACCCTCTGGACCGGCAAACCTCCTGTACTCATCATTATAATTACACAATTTAGTGATTCTTCCAGGGTTGTTTAATCCTATTTGACCTGCTTATATAATCAATGTTGCCAAGCAACACCAGTCGCCATAGCAACAATATTTTTGTTTATATTTATCAAAAATCACATGTCACTAGAAGTAACAAGAAGATTATAAAGTTGATTTCTTAAAAATGGGTGAGCGAGCACCGGTGTCTGCTGAAGACACTCTTGTTCGATATGATAATCCTGTTCTTGTGACTAAACAACCGGAGAAAGTTGTAAGTACCCAAACAACTAAGTATACCATGAGTATACCTATTATCAGTTCAGTAGTTGATCAAAGTAGCCCGAAGTTATCGGTAGCTACATTACCTATATATCTAACAAAACTATCTACTAGCGAAAACTCACATTAGGCACCAGCTTAAACTAAAAAACGAAGTTCAAAGTAGGTAGGTACCTATATATAGTAGGTAGGCATCTTTAAATAGTCTATCTAATATGTGAGCACTTGATTACTTCTGGGCACTACATACCGAGTATGCATAAGTGCTCCCATTGAGCTCAATCGACATTATTTTTACAAATTCGTAGCTATAGTTATATGCGAAACTACTTAAAATTAGGTTCGTAGTCAACCGACAAGAGCCTAGCCCTTACCTTTATAGTGATGATGAGGAAAAGTCAACCATGGTGTCGAAATTTTTAGATCGCTAAAAGTTTAAAGGCCTTGGGCCTGTAGCTAAAGAATACATACCTACACTGTTTTTTATTCGCACATTTATTTTTTTAGGAAAAGCCGTCCGGCGCGTCCATTCAACCATGCATCCCAACAGAAGCTAAAAGGGAAACTGAAGAGATTCTAAACGCTATCTTACCGCCGAAAGAATGGGAAGAAGATGGTCAGATATGGACTCAAAAGGTGGGTTATTTGCATTTTTTAATTTTAGCACATTTTAAGTTATTGCCCTAGGTTCCTATTAAGTGACTAGACCTACTTTACTCAACTACAATTCAGAAATAAGATAACATATCCGTTCTTATATTTACCTAACAACAACAAAGAAATTTATGGATCCTATCCAATCCTATCCATATTTTTAATAAGGAATGTGATCACTTGCCTATCCATTGTACTTATCTATACTAATATTATAAAGCTGAAGAGTTTGTTTTGTTTGTTTGTTTGTTTAAACGCGCTAATCTCAGAAACTACTGAACCGATTTGAATAATTCTTTCACTGTTAGATAGTCTATTTATCGAGGAAGGCTATAGGCTACATTTTATCCCGAAATTCCCACGGGAACGGGCACAACGCGGGTAAAACCGCGGGGCGCTGCTAGTATGGGTATATATTCATAAGTTAGGTACTTAAATTAGTCCAAGTGACTTTAGTAAGGTCTGGCCGTAAGACTTATCACCGATTATTTTATCTATTCGTCATTACCTCACCACTTTAGATATCATCTACACCAGCGACTCGGTTGGACGTGATAAATCTACAAGAGATGTTAGACACTCGCTTGCAGCAGCGCCAGGCAAGAGAGACGGGAATCTGTCCAGTGCGTAGGCAGCTTTACACGCAGTGCTTTGATGAGCTAATACGGCAGGTGAAATGGATTTTCATTAATATGTTGACTTTACTTTGGCACATCATAGTAAAGTACACCATAGTGTCCACTGCTGGGCCTTTCGTCAAACTATGAAGGACTGTGAGGCGTCTCATCTAACAAACAAATATAGAGAGCCAGAGATTAGTTCCAGTTGGGCGTCCTTTAATTAAATTCTTACTAGTTACACAGGTAGCACGTTATGGAGAACTTACAGGCCTCAAATTCAAACTTTGGATTTGAACTAAAATTATTAGCTTCAATTTCGTACCGAACCTCAAGTTCTAAAGCGAATTCTGCATTCTGAACTTTGAATTTAGAAGTCGCTCTGTGATAAATTCGGCTCAATTTCATATTGTTAATATTTAGGTGACAATAAATTGTGGTGAACGAGGTCTCCTTCTGCTAAGAGTTCGTGACGAAGCTAGAATCACTATGGAAGCTTATCAAACGCTGTACTGCAGCTCTATTGCCTTCGGCATGAGGAAAGCTTTGCAGGTAAATTGAGTTCTAGTAACCGTACTTACCTATAAATTAACTTTGAAAGGGAGTTTTCCAAATTGAAATATGAAGTTATAGCAAACAACTTTCGGGTAGACCCACAAACACAATTAATATAAAGATGTGGTGCACAAAATATCCACCAACCTTGAAATAAGTCACCTGGCAATACATTTTGCGAATTGCTAGTGTAGTCATAATAATCTGTCTATAGTAGAGTATTTTTTGCCTTAATTTGGCATGATAGCCAAGACACCTCAGTCCAAGAGAGTTAAGCATATTATTATAACATCTGTTTGTAACAGTCAGAACAAGGCAAATCCGACCTTATGGATCAAGTAGCAAGGTTGGAAAGCGAGCGCGCTGCTCTCGAGAAGACTTGCATCGAGTTGAAACAGAAGACGGAACAGCTCGAGAGACGCGCGGCAGAACTTCGGGCTGCAGAAGAGAAGAGACACCAAGAAGAACTGCTGGCTCTTAAGAAGACTAATGCACAACTCAAGGTATGTTTTAGAATACTGTTGTATAACTTTTCGAAAATCTTTTATGGCCTATTTCTTACTTAATGTTCAATTATAGATTAATATTGTAGGCTATTTTACAACCAAAGGGAATTTTGTAGAGAAATTTGGTTTAATGATTTCATTGTATTCTTGCCCCTCGTTTGTTCAAACTCACCCTTTTTAAATTAAATTTCACCCTACTTTAACTACATTTTGTTATTTATAATTTACCTATTTAATATTTGTTATTTTTCAGGCGCAACTGGAAGGTATCATTGCACCAAAGAAGTAGAGTGTTTATTTGATTATTGTTATAAGATGCTTTGTCTAAGTATGATGTTTCAGTTTATAGATAAAATTATGTTAAAATATTGATTTAAATAAATAGAATTAAAACAACAAAACTTAATTTTATTAAAATATATATTAAACCATTTAATAGGGGACAAACGTACAATATTTTCATTAGTTTACAAAGGATATAAGTATCTCTAAAAGAACCTTAAAAATTTATAAATTACGCTCATAGAAAGTCATTCATTCATTACATATTATCAAAATTTTAATACTTCAAAATTGATTTCAATTATCATACAATGTTTTATACATTTTGAATGAGATTGAATTACAAATGACAATATTCACATTCATTTAAAAATATAATAATGTATTTTAAATGTAAAAGCACATAAAGATATTAAACGTAGGTACATAACAATGAATCCTCAGTGAGATACATCTAGACAGTAGTACGCGGGACGGGAAAAGGTCTATAGAACGATAACGTTACTTCATTAAAATAACTATATCATAGATAACGTTATTTTCCTCCATATCGTTACAACAGCTATAATTTACATAACATTGACAGTTACATATTTTCTCCGCAAAATCTAGCTCACATCAATTCGACCAAGAAATGCACCTATAAATTAAAGTTAAAGACAATTTACTACACCACTAATACATCAATAAACTTCAGACAGAAAATACTGATACTATCCACAAAAAAAATTATCTTATTTAATAATAAATATTATGAAAACCAATTCATAATATAAAAAAATGTGATGCCTACATTTACACAATCAATCCAATTACAATACTGCGTCGTTGATGTTATTTACATTACACTTACATTGTATCCTCGCATTCTGTGTCCCTTCACTTTATATAATTCAACTCATCAGTCATTCCATTCGATACAGCATCAGCATTCAGTCAAAATAATAAAATCTTGCACGGAATGAAAAAATATTAAAATTAAATACGTAAAGTATTCAAAGAATAAAATAATAGTTAAAACAAAAAAAAGTACACGTAACACCTAATGTAAATTAACCCTAAAATCTCCGTCGCAAAATAAATAAAAAATAAGTAATTGTGATCGGTATAAAATGCCATCTTTAAACGCTTCTTGTTGGTGGATTTCTTCAAACACCTTCACGTAAATTAAGTCGGTGGAATACTAATTTTATTATCACAGTTATAATATAAAAATGTAAGGATGGAAATTCATTTGATTTTCTTTATCAAACGGTTCGTTTTGGTGAAGAAATCGTTTATATTCTCGGTTTCCGAGTCGAAGTCGAACTTATTTAAATGAATGTTTGTCATGGGTTTGTAATTTAATTTGATACATTGTAATAGAGCGGAGATGCGGACCTGTCACGGGTGCTATGCCACCAAACGTGAGTGCTAAAATATTAACAATCATTTAACTTTTATTTGTCAACTGTCAAACTAAAGAAATGACGCGATCCGATTGTTTGTTAGCCAGCCAATCAGATCACTTGAAAGCACACGTGTCTGGTGGCAACGCAGCCAACTTATAATAAGTGTTGGAGATCGGTTTAGAATGTAGATCGTTTTATTTTATTGTTGTTGTTCGGTGTAGGCTGTTAGTTCGTAAGCCGGCCCAACCGATATAGCGGTGACTATGCCGGCACCGCCGTCGAGTAACGGGTTCACAACTTGCACTATATCCGGTTGCAAAGAGTTTTCTCCTTCGATTTCCATGCCTCCATACTCTATGTCCGAAGGCGCGGTTTCGCTACTCGGACTCGTTGTTAATTCCAATGATATAATTTTTTCTTGCGTCGTTTCCACCTGTACGGTAATATTAATTTAGTAAAACATATTAAGAGTTACAGTAATCGACAATTTAGTTGGCAGATGGCTCTAAGCAGATAATCTAAAACCAGATAATTTAAGTTCTTTCAAAGTTCTCAATTTCGATTATTCGGAGTCAGAGCATGTGCAAACCCATCTGTCAAATGAATTGCCAATTACAGTACATGTCACCCCGTTTGGATAAGAATACAAATAGCATCTATGTAATGTTTAACCCCTTTTAGCGGACTAGATGAATGGATAACAATGACAACAATGATCTATTCAACTTATGATATCATTTATTATAACGAAGACTTTTCCACGTCAACCATTCATCTGTTTAATTCGAAAACAAAAGAACCCAACACAATGAAAAATGGACTATGTAATAAAACCCATAAGAAAACAAAGGATTAACGTTTTACTTTACAATAATGCTTTAGTTACGGTAATGCTTCCAAGCCTGTACCTTTAAGCCGGATGGAAAATTCTACAGAAAAAAAGTAAAATATGTATTCAATTATTTGATTTCAACCATTACATTAATTAAGTATTACGAAGTTAAGAAAATATGAGCCCGAAGGGAGTGACCACCCGCTGAGACATTACCAAACACCGTCTTTTTTTTTGTATATTCTTATACATAGTTCAAATATTAATTCAAGATTTATTCTTGCGACTTCATTGGTCGATTTGTGTGACCACTCCCTTAAACCTCACATGATTAAAAAAAAATAAGCCAATAAAATATAATGTACATAAACGATTAGATCTAAATATAACGCGTTAGTCATATTAGTAGCACCAGTACTGTAAAGCGATGTAGTGAAGCGCTAAAAATACAAACACAAAACACCATTATAATAAAGAAAAACAAACCGTTGCTTTGCGGTGAAGGTATCCTTGTCTAGAATCCAGGTATTGTCTGACAAATCATACATAAAATAAAAATTAGCATGCCATGCCAAAAAACATCATGCAATTTTGTTGACGATACATACATACATGGACAATTGGATTTTTAAGGGATATTGGGATAATCGTTTGGGATCTTACAAAGTAAAACATTCCCATTGCACTCTATTTACATAATAAGCCTCATCATTGTGTCTAAGTGTTATTATTCTACTTTGTGTCTCTCTGGTGTGCTTGTAATATAAACTGTGCTAAAACTGCCCCAAAACGACGTGTTTTTACAAAGTCATTCGTATTCTTCGTCGAATCAATAAAGTCGTATCAAGTTCGTAAATCGAGTAGTCAAGTCGCACGTACTTGCACGTAGAAAGCTAAGCGTACATCAAAAAAATATATAACAGTATAGAAAACCACAGATTACGATACGTTTGCGTTTGTGTACAGCGTGATGGCTAACAGTAATATCGCGGTACCTCTTTTTCGATAAGTTTCTCAATGTATTCGACGGTTCGCACTTTGGTTTCGCCAGTGTGCGGGCACATGTACTCCTCCGTGCGTAGTGTAATGCGTTCGTTTAACAATTTTTCCTTCTCCTTGACGGCCAGTATCTGGCCCGGTTTTGTACGTAACGCGATACGAGGCAGGGGCCATTTCTATAATAGGCGTGATGCAAAGGTAAGAGAAGAGATTCTATTTGATCTGTCAGTCGGGTTATAGAAAAATATTTGACACGTAGCTCTTGCTTATTAAATTTAATTTAAAAAAAAAATGTTCCCATACTTTTATATACGTGTGTACTTTTATAAGTGTGGCTGGTTACGTCAAACTGAGTATAAAATAAAATGAACGCAAAAGTAACGCAATGCGACATTTCAACTTCGCAACACATTGGCGTATTATTTCAATTATGAAAATATACGAAATAGGTACGAAGAATAATACGTATGAGAAAATACGAGTCCAATATTTTTACCAATATACCTGACAGACAATAAATTGTATGCATCATCCCTATTACGTAAAGCCAATTTTGACAATCACACCCCAATTAAGGACACAACGTAAAGGCTAAGCTCAATTGATATCCCATAAACGATCACGTAGGACATATACAACACAATTTGTTAGTCAATATGTTTAAGTATTTGTAGTCAGATGTATAGGGGTGTACTGTAAAACAGTTCCTTGTTTTACTATGCCAAACATTTATGAAACTTGCACTTGTATTTGGGTTAGTGACAGTAAATCTTGCAACAGGAATCAAGACATATCATTCAGTATTGATGGGAAAAATGTATCTTTGCGTGCTCTTAATTTTTTCCGTATTTTTGGTATTAGTAAACTTTCGGGAGTAAAAAATGCAAGTATAAGTGTTTCAATACGGATAATAATTTACCTCGGACGGAGATTTTTCTCTCGATGGGACGTCTTCCAATATGTCATTTGCTGGACCCACCATGCTCTTTATTACTTTTTGTGACTCGATTGCTTCCTGAAAACAACCAACATTATTCTGTCAAACTAAGCCAAATCCTTGTCATGTGTCAAACAGACTGGTCTGTGGTTGGATGACTAACACTTTCTATGTCAAATGTTTTAGGGTGCTTCTTCCACTGGTTATTCTATAAATATTAATAAACTATTCAGTATTTAAAGTGACCGAGTTAAATAACAAGATATCGACATACCTGTTCCAACGAGCGAAGCCGCGCCGCCCGCCAGGCCGCGCGGCGCGCCGCGCGCGTCTCCGCGTCCTCGGCCTCCGCGCCGGCGCGCCGCCGGGACTTCGCCGAAGGACTCACTCCGCCTGACACACTGCAATACAAACACAAGCATTGTTATTCAGTGTTGGACTTGAAAGAGTATATTGGAGATTATCTTAAGTAAATAGACTTTGGAAATCTGTACTAAATGTTATTAGAGAAAGAAAAAAGTATAGATGAAAAATTAGCATTAATTAAAGGTTGCAGCGTAATTGACAAAATTGGCTGAATTTTGTTTTTATCAATGGCCAATATATTATTGGCTTATAGTACACATACTTTGTAGACTGATTAACAAGTAAAAATAGTTTGCTACTAAATTATTTGCCAACGTCAACTACGGAAAACAAGTAATTGTAGTACCTATGGCCATTCTCATAAGGTTCGTCTTCGTTCGAGCTCTCGCTGTGGTGGTCTTCGGACCACGAGCCGAGCTCTGAGCGCGAAAGAGACGCCATCTTCCTCTCCTCTTCTTGCTTCAATTTCTCCACCTCATCCGCCGATAGGAATGTGAATACTTTTTCTGTAATGATAAAAAGAAAATATATTGCACAAGGAATTAAAATAGCTAGCTAGCTGATAGCTTTTCGCCTTCGTCTACAGTGTGAAAACTTAACGTAATACTCTTTAGAGTTAGTGTCCTAAGATTATATACGTCTTACTAGACATTACTATTTATGTGTAATGGGGTAAGGATATGAATTCTATAGAAATAGTGCCTCTGCAGCTTTGTTGCCAATCAATTGCCGTCGTTCTACCCACGTGGCACAAATCTACGGACTATGCTGATAGCAATATGTGTGTAGCTTAAGAGTGCATAATATTGTTGGGATGTTAGATTGGTATTTACCTGGTTTGTGTTTATTAGTATCTTCCATTGCATTCTCGAAGAATTTCTTCTTGTCACTCACAGACGCTTTCACAAAATTACCAGAATGAGGTGGGGAAGCCTAAGAACACAACATACAAGATATAGTAAACAGTCGTAGGCGCATCGCTGAAATGAAGAGTTAAATCATAAAATAAAATGAGTTAATAAGCTTATGATATTTACAAGCTATAAAAACACCCTTCTCCAGGCTTAACACCCATGCAGTCAGTACAGTTGTTAATAAAACACTGATAAATGTAAATTAATGCGGTAAATAAATAAAAAAACATGCAAAATATAATTAATTGCAAGTTAATAAACACGGGTCGATGGTAAGAAACAAAAATAGGATTAGGACATATCGGAGGAAGACAAACATTTATTGAGTTTCATTGTCGTATGGGACTGTCGACAAACACAATCAAAAAAAGCTGAATGTGTGTATGTGTGCGAGGGTAACATGTCGTTGAGTGATGTTTACCTCGCCGATGGCGAAGGCTTTGAGTTTGCTGCTCCAGGCGGGTTTCAGACAGGACGTGGGGGAGCTGCCTTCCCTCAACTGTTCCGAACTGTCTGACAACGTATCACACTCAGGCGGCATCGTCGCTTCGCTGAAGCGGACTCTTCTCTCTGATTGAACACTTTTAGGCGTTGTGCCGTAATTATGAGGGACGGTCACCATCTGGGCGACGTTCGCGTTGAGGTCCCTCTCTACCGTGCTCACTAGAGTGGGAGACGCGTTGTGACTTTGGTAACTAGACTGACTGGAAGCGCATACCGGCACCGTGCAAGTGTATGGATTGTACGTGCCCGCCACTGTCGTAAGGGACGGGTATGGATTAATAGGCGGATAAGTAACCGAATGAACCATGCCAGGTGAAATTCTTAAAGTTCTCAAATCTCGCAACGATTGGTGCACCGGTATATGAGCAGAGCTATCGAAATAAGTTTCATCTGGATGGAGATTGCAAGGCGAATTTGGGACATGGGAGACGGTCGGAAGGACCTTGTACTGAGCGTGAATCAGTTCTGGGGGATCGGGATCCTCGCTACGGCTGACGGTCAGATCGTGTATATCGTCGTCGATGAAGGAAATACTTTGTCGGAAGACTTGATGAGGGGGCACTTCGGATATAATAGCTGAATTAGGGGGAGGATGAACGATGACCGGCGGGGATCTCAAAATGGGGTGGGCTTCGTAATTGACGGGGGGAGGTTCACAATCAGTTTCAGTGGAAGTGGAGGACTGCATGGATGTATCGGCCAGCGCAGGCTCGGGGAGAACAATACGCTGCGGGACGATAGTGATGGGCATCGGACCCAAGTAGTCCCGCTCATCCAACTGAGCATCACTTACGTAAGTATCGAATAGAGGCGGAGGGGGGATGATGAGGTCCGCGGGGAGCACCCGTGGCTGTGCCGTCATGACCGGCTGCGACATCTCCAGCTCTACGTCTGACGGCTTTCGTATTAGTTGGGAACCGACTCCCTCGCATGCATCGTTAGTATCGACAGTTTGGAACTTGAAGGCATCGTCATGCAACCGAGGCTCGTGTCTCTCGTGAGGCTCGTTGTCGTCCGAAGTGAAACTAACTCGTTTCGTTTGTGGTTTACGAGGAACTGGTGGTTTCTGTTTCGGAGGCGGCGGGGCGAGGTGCAGCGGCGCGGGCGACGCAGACCCGCTACTCGACTAACCAAACCAACACAATATACACTAACCGTACTCAAACTCACGCAACTCATACAATACAACTTAGCTTACAATAGCAGCTAAATCAAAGACCAAAACAAAATACCGAATCGACACTTGTCACTTTTCTGTTTGTGACCAATAAACGAGTAAAATAGCAGCTACTTGCACGAAAACATATTGTAAATTAATAACACGTACGGTAGTTAAAGTATACAGCACAAATAAACTGGTAAAGCTATATATTACATTAGCAAGGAACAAAATCTTCCAAAATAAATGTCATAGAAAAACATGCTTAATAAATTATGCCAATAAAATAAAAGAAAATGTGTTTTGATGTTTATATGCTGTATTTAATGCAACACTAAAATATAACGTCAATAAGATTATATTGTATGACACAGTGTAAATAAAAGGACATAATATAATGTCATAAAAATTGGCAGTTGATTTAATTGGCCAATGTTCTTATTAAATATTATCCAATCATCATGTCAAACTTTTTAAAATATTTTAGTAAAGTAAACTTCAAATAAATACCAGTTTTACTAAAAGTTTATAATGTATGTTTTATATTATTATACTCAAACAAAAATATTTAGACATTAACGTTTCTCATTTTATTGTTACTTACACAATGTAACATTTATATACACTTATTGTTTTCTTGATTTGGAACAGAAACAGAAACTACATTGATATGTTAAATATTTGACACAAACGTAATTTAGTAAATGGTAATACAAGTAAACCAAGGTCATGCAATACAGTCTAAGCGTCTTAGAAACGTTCAAAATGGGTAATCAAGTAAACAGTTATAAAAATTGGTCGTTTGGAATAACATACAAACGCTAGAATTACAAACATGTTAGGTATATAACAATCACCTGCACAAACGTATTTCAATCTGAGTTCAAACTTTAATCTGTCATTATTTATTAAACAACAAACTTGATTATCGTTTCATCTCAGATTAAAATTGAAAATCGTATGTGCTGACTAACTGGGTGTATGATACATTTGGTCATTATAGTTTAATATTTACTTTAAAGATTATCTGTACACGTTGGCAAATAACATGTCAAAAATTTGTTATAACAGTTGTCAAATATGTAATTTGATTAGCAACATTTTACGAGCTATCGGTTGAATAATAAGCTTACTTGTTATGTTATACGAATGGCAAAGCAATTATAGTATTGTCCTTGGAAGCAGATCGTATATGCAGTGTCAGAACATATACAAATAAATAATTGAACATTTGGCAAATATTTGTCAAATATTTGTGACCAGCGTATATGCCAACATGTAAAGAAGGTATTAGATAGGTAACATGGTTACAAACGGACTGATTATAAAGGTAAATAGTATTAAAGGGCTGTAGGTACACTCACGGATTATAATAATAATTATATTATAGACACTTTACCATCGACTGGGAACACATTTAGATTATTTTAGACATCATTATTTAGTATTTATTTTATAACATATATGTAGATAAAGATAATATGGCGGTATTTTCCCAATTAAAAGTACTTAAATAAACATATTTCTAAAAATCTTTATTGTTTTTATTTATATAAAAATGTTGATTTAATTGCATGGACTTGCATCAGTGTCTGAGCATAGCCAAATGGAATGCAGATAGTCAAAGATTAAAAAATAAAATTGGTTAATTTTTTTACTATCTAAGTATTTGGGAAATTTCTCGAAAATAAAATTATTATGCAAATAGGTTCAGTACTTTTTTTGATAAAATTGATCAATGTTTAAAGAAATAAAACAGTCCAGAGATTTTAAAACATATTGCGAAGTTAACTAAAAATCTAAAAATCGTTCAAACTGAAGGGCTGACGGATTTCCTTACGTTTATTTTATAACAATACATTACGCCAACGTTGAGCAAAAGATTTTTAACAAGAAAATACGTTATTTATTAATTAGTAAAGGATACTAACAAACGAACAATAACGACTTACTATTGTGACAAACAATTATTTTTAAACATCGATCTGTCAATGATTTGACAACACAAATGACAAACAACACAAACCAATAGTAATATTTTTTTTCATTACATGTCATATACCGATTCACTACATCAGTACTGTTTTCCCGTACCACGCAAAAATAGTTCAAATTCATACATCATATACATCACATTTCTTTACTATATTGTTACATGGACATTCCTTTACCACTGACACAGAATTTGATTTTACCCGTTCCTCATTGTCACTACTTTTTTTGAAAATAGTGACAAGAGAAAAGTAATTAATTTAATAAAAGAACAGTATGAATTTTCACCAAAACTGCACAGTACTTTAAATTGTCAACACTAACGTGAGAATCGGTTAAAGTTTTCCCATTATCTATCATTATTTACAAAAATCAGTTGTTAAATTGCAGTACTATGTGTTTCCCTCCGTGTCTTCGTCGTATGCATTCTGCAATGGATGTAATTGATCGTTTAGATACATTGTTCAGTATCGGTTTTCCAAGTTTACCCGTCTAGACGGCAACTGAGCTAACACTCGACGACATTGAACTAATCTACACAAATCGGTCGTCTAAACTTTAAGCTAATGTTTCAACACAATTCCGTTCTCATTTCGAAGAAGTTGGATAGGGTTCCATGCATACATCATATTGTATTAGGTTTAGGATACGATTCCATCAAACTTGCCTGGCAAGAGGACGCAAAGAAAATGTCCACCAATAGCGTCACTTTGATTTTGTGATGGGATGCTATTGGTGGGTTTTCACTTTGAGCATCGTCCCATTGGCTATCACATTTTTGATGGAAAAGCAACCTTACAAGGAAGACTAAACAGAAAGTATGATCCCATGGTGTTGAGTTGTTTAAGTGCCACCCATCCATAGAACAAACCAACTACACAGATTCAAGTATTTATATAACATTTATTTTGGAAGATAAAACGTTATTTTAGTTCGCATTATATTAATATGCTTTTATATAAACATTATATTTTCATGCAAGCGATATAATTTTATAAATCAATCTACATATGTATACAAATAATGTACATGCTGTATTTTAAATAGAAAACCGTGCATTTTGTTTCGGCCTTCAAATGTAAAGCTTTATTTAAATTTCATGCTAGGTTCTTGGGGGTTCAAAATACTTTATTATCAAGCTTAATACAGGAAATATTTACGTTACAAGTCAACATTACATGCAATCGGAAAATTACATATCGAAATTATTTAATTCAAAGAATGGTCCAAGTTTTATGAAACTTTATAAAAAGTAAAATACTTGATTGTTTTACTTAAAAATAAAACTTGCACCATTCTAAATCATGGGATTTAATAATAATTTTAAGAAAGTGTTAGATTACGTAATCATTGATATTTCAAGTAAAAATATAAAATTAAGAAATTGGAAATAGAGAAATTTATTCACAATAGAAACTTTTTATTCGAAGATATTCGTCGGACCTATTTCACCATCCACAAGGAGATTGATTAGTCCCTAGTTATTTATTTCCTGAGCCATCATACATATAGACATTCAAATATTGTATAGGCCCAAGCTCTTAATATAATAAAGCTGAAGGTTTTATGTTAGAACGTTTTCTCTAGAACTGCTCCTCGGATTTGAATAATTAAGAAGGTTATAGGCTATATAGGCTACTGTTTTTGTACCCGGAATTCCCACTGGAATGGGTATAAATTGGGTTAAACTCGGGGCGCTGTAATGCTATGATATTTTGGGATGGTGAAATAAGTCGATTCAATTGAGCCTACTCACATCTCCGTAGCTACCGATTCTCAACTACAATTATTAGTACTAACCTGAGATTGGAGAGTGTGTTTTGACATGACTACTGTGGTAGTCTTGTGTTGTGCCTCGGGCGAAGTGGGCGGGGCGGGCTCCATCGCCATTGATTCAACGGCATGGACTATGTCTAGTACCTAGATGAATATGGGTATGTTTAAAGTAGTGGTGAAAGTACTATACGAGAGTATAAGTGCATCTCAGTGATTGAAAAAGAACAGAAGAACACCAAAGACTAAATGTAATTTGTCAGGGGGTTTGCTCTTCCAATCATAAAAAACTTTCTTTCAGGGTGAAATTGACTGATTTATCAATTCCATCAACATAAGTTTTGTTTACCATAATAGCAAAACCTTTCTAGTCAACACTAAATATAAAATAAACTATAAGCTCACCTTTTCAGGCGTGGACTTTCCCCTTGATTCGGCGACTTGTTTCTCGTGTTCAAACTCAACAAGGTCTTGTTGGACGTGTTGTTCCTGGAAAATTACAATTTTTCTTATGAATATAAATATACACGGATAAAATAACAAACGGCTTGTTACACCCAAACAAAGCTCTAAGCCTGTATTATAGAATCTAACTAGCTGGTACTATTACTCTGTGATTCCGCGAGTCCGTTCTTGTCCTCAACACTATATCGAATTATGATACTAAGTTGTATTTAATCCAATTATCAATAATTACTTTCGATTAAGTAGCTCAATCTCAACTAACATTAGATTTAAACTTTTACTAAAATTAGGTAAATAGACTTTACTGAAACTGTATAATTAGACTTAAAGTGCATAAAACTCTTGGTAACAAAATGATGCTTTCTGGTATGAATGTTTAAAAGTGTTAGGTTTAAAATGTTGCTTTATGGTATAAGTACTTGCATGAACAGTGAAACTTACCTGTTGTTGATGGTTCAACGGCTCGTCCCGATCCAGACTTGACGTTGAGTGAGACAGAGAGCCGCCAGTCTCTGCCGTCCCACTCTCGCTACCGGTCTGTGCAAACATCGCTATATCTATCTCTGTCTCGCATGACACTTATGATAAGCGTGTTATAATGATATGTGCTATTTGAGACTATTCGCCGTGATAGTGCTATTAGCGTTTTAAGACGATTTGCTTGCATAATAGCCATTACACATACATATTTTAGATTTATTAAATTAAACGGGAAGATAAAAATGTCCCACATGTTTTGAATGGGTTGGATCAAGGTTCATACTTAACTGTAGTTCCAAAAATATAAAGGAATAAATCGTTCAAAAAAATACTGAACTAAAAAATGGAAAAAGACGCAACAATATAAAATGAGCTCTATCAATAAGTACTTACGGTATACTTCTCTGGCCTTGTATATCCTTGGCATACAACCAGGTGTAAAGGAGCATTGGTGGCTGACCGAAGCGCATTCACCGCTTCATTGTGCGTCGCGCCCAGAAGTGATACTCCGTTCACTTCTAATAAACGCATGCCGACCTAACAAGAAAATAAAAATAGATAAAAAATCGAGCCTCAATGAGTTAGCTCGAAGCATAATAAAAATACCGTTACTAAAAGAGAAAAACGAGAAAAAATATATCATATATATTTTTAAAAAATGAAGGTACGAGTACTAATTCGATCTTTGTTCTTTGGAGTTCCTATGAAAAGACCGAAGAATCTGGTGAAGGATGATTATTACCTTCTCCTTTATCTTAAGAGCTGGGCTCTTGTCGATGGAGTTCCTTCCACATTTCCCTATTCTCAGCCATCTTATCACTCAAATTCTCTTGAATAGCATTATTCGTTACCTTTAATCTCGCGTCTCTTCTAGCAGCTCCTCCGCTATTAATTTTAGAGATGAAGACTCCTTCATCGTTGGGATCATTCGGATTCCCTCGCTGGCCGTTCAGACCTCCCTTGATATGCATCCCTAGTTTCTCACCCTCTTGCTTTACAATCGTTAGATCCTGTAAATACACGAAAATACTTCAATATGTGGATTAAGATTTGAAACAATATGACCATACTAATATCTATCCACATCGAAGTAATCTACACTCACATCTCACTAACACTTTTACATTAAAACATGCAAAGCCAAACGTCATGCATTCAAAAGCCAAACGTCATGCATTCAAAAGCCTACATCATTATGGAGGGGATAACATAAACTTTATTCTGGTAACAAGACTTCTTTCGGTTAAACTGATTCAGGTTCAGAATGGCAATATAAACAATAAAGCCATGAAGTAACAAAGCGTTGGAAGTTGTGATATCTAAGGAATTAGAATAAGCTAAAATACGGAATAACCATTCGGAACGACGATAGCTGGGCACACGGACTGAGGGTTTGGACTCTGACATAGATATTTGTAAAGTAACACACATATTCGAGATCGCAGCGTGACGATCAAACTTACAGTTGCGTCAACAATCTCAACTTGAATGCGACCCTGTACGTGTGGCGACGCCGACGAGCGCACGCGTGTATGTGTGGAACAAACAACGCACTTTTACACATACATAAATACACAATCTTACACGTTTATACTGGTGTTAGTTGACTTCGATATAAATACAAGTTTATATTGCAGAAAGCGACAGTTCGCAGCATAGGTACTAGATTGCTGATATCAATTAGATAGATATTCCATGTGCATAAGCATTATGCATGTACACCGTTTTTAACCGCCAATTAACTACTTTGAAGCGACAAACTCTACTGATCATTTCAAATGACATTTTTCTCACAGAAATCCTTCATTTGCGTTACATGCAAAACATCGTCACACGCATGTTCATTTTCACAAAAATCCATTTGAAACGCAAACTCAAACAGTGGAACTCGTTTGTAGTTGTTCCATCGACCAACAAATCTAATCCAGATACGACAAAAAACTTGGCCATATTCCTCACATAAACTATTGGAGTTAGAACCCACCCGCCTCCAATCACCTTAACTCCTTCCTTGCATAGTACCTATGAAACTTAATAGCGGGTCTGAACCAATCAGCGGAAGGGAAACTTCTACCTCTCGTTGATTGGCTTTAAGATTTTTAGGTTACCTTTAAGGGATCAAGTGTCAATTGATTGTAAGGCAATTCGTTCAGTCAAGTGACAGCTAACTTCAAACCCGCTAATAAGTTTGTATCGACTGTCAAACCAATTCCCGTTCCACCTTCAATATTGAAAACTGACCTGGAACCCAGACGGCAGCGGGTCATGTCGCACGGTAAGCGCCAGCGTTTGTCCCGGTTGAAGTAACAACTGTACTGCCTCGCGATGTGTCACGCCTGTCACTTCAGTTCCATTCACTTTGACGAGTCGATCTCCCATGCGAAGTTTGCCTGAACGGGCTGCTACACCGCCAGGCACCACCTAGTAAATATTAAGAAAAACTCTTGAACTCATGAATGTACGTATACTACCTACATTGGCAGAAACTGCTGTTTTTTTTAAGAATCTTAGACTGCTGTAGTAACACTCACGGCGTAATTTGGGTTTGGCCGAGCGAGCCACAGATATTAGGCAGCAGGTAGTAGCAGCAGCAGTATTAGATACTACAAACTTCTATGTGTCGTCAATAATGGTATATCTACCAGGCAGCCACTTCCTTCGAAGGACACGTTAAATATCACAATGAAGAATACTTACGTGTGAGACAAAGATGCCAGGTTCCCTTCCTCCGAAAGGTACGCAAGAGTGATCAGTACCGCCAATGATGCTGAATCCTAACGATCCGCCTTCTTTGACCAGAGTTACATCCTGTAACAAAAACATATTGGGAATCAAACACCATGGACATTATGGAACATTTGCCAGGGAGTCTGAATACATAAGGCATCAACAAAATGAACATTTTGTGCAAGACTTGTAGATGTTTTAAAATATATAGGATGCTCAAAGTTGGGATACAATCTGATTGAATCCAAAAGTTAATAATAACTTTATGCTAAAGCGTGTGGGGTATACAAACATAAGTAATTTATTGATAGTAGCTCTCTATCAATAAAATATCGTTTGCATTTTATTAAACTAAACTTGTTCATGCATTTATATGGAGATTGGCCAATTATTTTACGCCTCATGAAATGGACAACACAATGATTTTGGATGACCCTGTTTTAAAACAAAGTTGAGGTAAACATTATGAGTCAGGTTATAAAATACCTTATATTAATTATTATACTTACTCTTTTAATAGCAGCATCCATCTTCATGACGACAAAGATGGAATATAGATGCAACACTATCCAAAGTTGATCGACAACTTTATGTCAGTAATAAAGTAATTATACTTACCGGCTTAAGCACCATCATAGCTCAGAATCGGTTAGCGTTTATGCAACGAACTTAGTATTTCTGCTGATTTTATCATTCTAATGAATGACTAATTTTTATACTTAGTACTGAAGATTTAGTTTGACTGTAGCTTAGACAAGTTACTTTCGAAATGCGGTAAAATCAGACAGCAACAGACAACAAGATAATTAAATCGTATGATATATTGCATAATTTATCATACGATTTAATTATCTTCATCGCAAACTTTTTCCGATTTTCTGACTCTGATTTTAGAGAAACGACTTTTACCTTTTACTGGATCTTGCAGGCCACGTGACAGGTGAGAGACACGTGACAGACACTTGATATTTTCAGGAACTGGACTTTATATCTGAGACACTGCTCCCGACAAGATGACGGTACGGTACTTACTTCAGCAATGACCGGATGCGCTAGTTTGTTATCCGTGACCCGTGTGACCGTGGTCTCGGTGAAGGTGGACTTGGTGATGGTCTCGGTGACGCGGCCGGGCGCGGCGGGCGGCGGCGGCAGCACTATGGGCGCCGCGCGCTGAACCGTCACCCGCACGCCGCGCTCGGGCGCGGTCGACTCCACCCGAGTGCCGCCGAGGAAGTGAGCAGGAATCATCGCTTGGAACTCCTCGTTGGTGATCGGCCGCGACTGTGTTAACACGTTCACATCGCACCCGTTACATGCGCCCCGACTTGCTTGTCGACTAGAGAGTGGCTTTGAAGCTATTTGTGGTTGATTGTGTGTACTGAGATGTATCCGATACCAAACCGATAAGGCCATTAAGCTATAGTTATCTATTACAATAGTGTATGATATACTTATTAGGAACGATATATCATCTGCTTTAAATTACCAATTGTGACTGCATCTTTAAACTACGATCTAATGTAAAAGTTTCATGACTAGGTGACAGATATAATTACTATTGATATGCATCTAATATGTATTTAGTGTTATTTGTTACTCTAGGCAAAAAGCTACACACGAACATACATGGTTCATGGTAAAAACGGCATTGTCTCCATGGGATAGAATATAAAATAATACTAACTGAATCTTTTGTACAGTTTTCACTTTAGTAAAAGATGATATGTTGACAGGTATAGAAATAATTCAATGATTGCTACTTAATGAAAATATATCATTGAATAACTTCGGTCTCGAGATATTAAGTTATTAACATTTTGTTTCCAAAAGTTATTAGCCTGTAATGAGAAGTCACAGGTCCAAACTATGATATATTACTGTAAGCTTCATAAACGCTTAATTTTCCCGCATTCCCACAAATAGCTTTAAAAACATTCTCTTTAGCTGTCACGTATGCATAGTATAAACCATTCACAGTTTACAAACTATTCAAAGTTCGGTGCGTATCTAACGATGTATGAACAATTTGATCGCGGTGATTTGACGATAATGTAGCGCTGACACGTCATATGGTCGCCTTAGGGTCGAAGGGAGGGAAGTAAATGAAAATTACAAAGAAAAGTATTGAAAAGTAAAATAGTGAATCGTTCTTTTACTGATATGCTTTCAGAGCTAGGTATTTTTTTTGTACAGATGTGAATTCCAAAACCATAGATTTAGTTATTCTTGAATTTGTTTACTTGAAGTAATTAGCTAAGTAGAGTGAACCAAAGACTTTTGTCCTGTAGAAGTCTTTCACCTATTTTAGGGTCTTGTTCTGAACATTATTTTAATATTATGTTACTACAATTTTCAAAACTAATTCACTCATTAGCAGTAAAGGGTTATTTTTAGTACGAAGTTCGTATTATGTAGGAATTGGAAGACTTGATGTTTGAGTAATCAGGAGTACCAAGAGATTTCTAATTAAAAAGGGCATTATTTTCTTTAGGACGAAAGACTAACTGAATAATTTATCTAAGCGTAGCCACTTAAAGCTAGCTTATTACTGTCTTTTATTCGGGCATTTGCCTCTTTACCTGCAAGAACAAAGGATAGGAATTGGATTTAAAAATGAAAATAGGAAAATGAAAGAAAAAATATTTCAAAAAAATTTGGAATAACTAAAATCGACTGAATAGATACATAAGCGCAACAAAGTGAAAAGCTTATACTATGATCTGCGACAAACCAAAAACTTCATTCTAACCTTTACGTAACAACTGTTTTAGTTATCACAAACAAACGTGCCGGAATATGAGCTCTATATACCAGAACATAAAGTTTGCGTAACCATCGCAGTGTTACGGATAGAATGCTGTTAAAGGCCTGACAAAACTACATACAAATAGTGAAGGCGGCGCAATGGTGTTGAAGCTAAGACGTACAAGCACGAATGTGAACGTGTTAAACCGATTTCCATCACCTGCTGGGACTTAGTCTAAAGGTCGATTCATATCTGACCGAAAATACGTGGAACATAAACGCATAATCGGTTGAGTATGAAAGTTTCAATATTATTTATGTCTCGTTTCAAGGTTACGCGACCAACGTATCGTGTTTTCAGTCAGATCAGAAGCGACCCTAATGATGGTTTCACGAACTAACCTGTATATCTTCGAACACGTCATCTGTTGATCCGTGCGTGTTAGCGCCCGCTGTCGGTGTTAATGGCGTGCTTGCACTGTTATTGGTCGGTTTCGCCTGTAGATTATTTCGTAGTTTTAGTCACGTGGCGTTGCGTGCAATGTAGAAGCATCGCCAATAGATAGATACATGAATATTAATTGGATGTATATGAAATGGTATTATATTATGTAACTATTCATCATATTTGTTTACTTATATCATAGACCAAACAGTTTTACGAATCATTAAAAAGGATAGTCTTAAAGGTAAAATAAGTACACAAGAAACATTTAATAAAACACCCTGAAAATGTACAAAGAAAGAAACATAGAATTGACAAAGTGTAGTGCAAAAGTTTCGAAATCTCCGACCACCAATTATTTAAACAAAATACTATAAACACAAAGTGCTACAATATCACCAGATAGAGTGCAGATGTTTGGATTAACTGGTTATACCTTCGATATTATGATCTGGAACTTCATCTTAACAATGTAATGTTCTCACAAAGATTCTGGTGTATAAACTCATGCTGATCAAAGTGTAAACAAAACTGATCGTATTGATTGCAATACTGAAACTCTTTGGTTTCTGGCGAATCGTCCAAGCAAAACTCATTGATATGCTACTCGTAGCAAAGCAATATTTTTCATAGAATGTTCAGGCTTACAGAAAGTTCTGTAAGTGGTTACAATGAACTAGTAGAAAAGGTACTCCTTACAAAAATGTATACATGACAGGTATACATTTCCTGCATAATTCCTTCATCACATAAACCAGTCGATCCAAACACAATCAAGTCACCTGTGCAGTTGAGCTCAGTCGTCTGGGTGCGGGTTGCGGTGGAACCGCTTGCGGTTGTTTCATAGTCATAGGCGGAGCTGCCTGTACCGGAGACACTGTGATAGGCGTTGGTTGGTGAGCGAGCGGCGTCGGCGCCGGCACGGGCGGCGCCAGGGGGGTCGTGGGCCGGCCGGCGGCCGCCGAGATGTTCTGCTGGCTGGACTTGTAGTCTCGGAGGTCGTCTGATGTCGACTTTGGACGGGGCAGGAGTTCACCTGCTGTGGTTAATCACCAAAATAACATTGATAAGTCTTAGTGCGATTTCAGAGCATGAGGTTTTGATGGGACGGTTTTTAGGGTAAAACTGTATAAAAATGATTAATTTAAGTTATACATAAAGACCGGTCCCAATACTGGATCGCTGCCGATAATCTAAGACAGAAGATCAACCTATAAAAGGATTTTAACTTTACAGTAATATAGGTTATACATACTTAAAAATAACGCTACTAGTAAGAATATAAACGTATATCCCCGACTAACCTTGTTCGCTAGTGATGGTCCGTTGCAGAACGAGTCTAACAAATCTCTCGTGACCAGTGAGGAGACTAACGGCCGCGTCGTGAGGCGCATTCTCCATATCGATGCCGTTTATCTGCAAAAGTTATGTTCAACACTCACTATTGGTAGTAAACATTTGTAGCTTCAAGTCTCCGTTATATTGAGATTTAAGGTTATCTATAAGTAGAGGAATGGCAAAATGACTTTTAAAGACGATTGTTTTGATATAGAGGCAGTTATTGTTTATTAAAAGTATTATTTAAATATTAAAGTCTATAAGGATTTAGTTGTTTCGCATTTAGCTACGGAACCCTACAAATTAATAAATAATAAATAAATATGCCCGGACAAATTCACTCATGGTTAATTAGACCCAAACTAAGCTCTAAGCTTGTAATATGGAACTAACTGATACTACTACATATACATACACAAATACTTTATAAGAATATATAATTGACACCCAGACGTCGTCGCCAACAACTATGTCTTCACATATTGTTGACTCCGGGCGGGAATCGAACCCGCAACCCCCGACACAGTAAGCGCTCTCACTGCCACTGTGCCAACGGGCTTGTCAAAAAATTAAATTAAAAATTAAACAAAAAAAAGGTTTTTTAAAATTGCTAGTTACTACTGTTAGCCTGTATGCCCTTGTTGGGCAAAGGCCTCCTTATATAAAAGAAAAATGACACCCCGAGGCCATAAACCAAAAGGGTGTGGAAGTTTAACCAAATACTTTGATATTTAATATGAGATGTAAGATAAGAATTACTCATTAACCGACTTCAAAAACCGAAGGAGGAGGTTCTCAATTCGGTGGGTATATTTTACTGGACTTTCATATTACACAAATAGCCATCTCAATGGACCAGATATCTTATCTTACTGATATCTCCTGAGGCTGTTTCCAAATAAATACATCAAAACAATATTTGTACATGCTTGTTCTGTCAGTATTAACTATCAAGATCTTACTGATTGGGAGTGATTTTAAGATTTTAACCTTGCCTAAGGCAGATAATCAAATTACGTCATGGCAGGTATGCAGGGGTACTCCAATTAACTCTGATAACTCAAGTAGGTATTAATTATATCAGCCTAATTGGCGGTTGATTATTCCCGTGATCGGTTAGTTTTCTGAAATTGGTATTTTACAAGATGAACTATTTCTATCTCTTTCTTATTCGTTTAGTAAGGATATCACTGACTGTGCGCGATGTCAGATTTTGTACTCCTATTATTTCTTCTCTATATTTTTTATCTCTTTCTCAATTTCTACATACAGAAAATAAATAAAATAAAGAAGACATTTTATCTTTGGCGTTCATTGTAACCTTACTGATGTAATTGGTACAAACTTATGCAACAGAAGTTTACTCACAAGTAAACAAAGAAAAGTATTAGCTTGTAATGTTCCACAGCTGGGCAAAAGCTTCTCATTTCACTGAAGATATCAGACAGAGTATTTATTGCGAATTTGTGGCCATCAACAGAAAAGCAAAATAAGTATACTCACAGAAATAAGTCGATCTCCCTTCTGCATCTTGCCATCCTTGCTAGCGGCTCCGTTGGGCGAGATGCGTGATATATAGATGTGGTCGGAGTCGGGGCGGTAGCGTGCCGCGCCCGCGCCGCCCGCGATGCTGAACCCGAGCCCCGACCCGTCGCGGATCAGCGTCGTGTGGATCAGCACTTTCTGTTCGTATGCTGGGTGGGTGGGAAGTCAAATAATGGTCTTACTGATACTTTTATAAGGTGAAAGTTAATAATTTTTGATGTTATGCAGGGAGATGGGATTAGTGAACTGATAGTGACTGAAGATGATTCTATAGTAAAGATACTCTATTTTTCTAATTTCTTTACTCCAAACTTTGTTGTAGATATACCGCATTATTCATAAACGATATTTAACTTAAACAGTGTTTTAAAGTGTTTTGTCTTTTTCACTCTTTGGCAAATAGCGTATTTCGGAAAGGGACCAACCATTTGACAGCTAAAGTGATGTTAATAATGAATAATGCCCATAGTCTCTTAGAAATGGGATACAAGATCACCTTTCCTTCTGGTCATAGAATAGGCAAGTAAACGTAACTTTCAACTGCAAGCCATTATTCTCAATCTGAGTTCGTCCATAGTTAGAACAAGTCAAGAGGGTATAAGGTGGTCAAAAAAGGTTGGAGATTAACCTCATCGAACTTATATAATGAACTCGTCCTTAATTTTGGAGTTAATTGTGTTCTACCTATCAATGCAAAATCTACCAGTCTATATTGATAGGGCTACTGTAGAGTACTTAACTTACTCTCTTTCTATAACACTTCTATTCTGAATTAAAACTGAATTCTAATTAGATATGTAATTTAGAATGATTCGGTTGACATAGGGAAACTGAACAAAAATAGTACAACTAAGGTCACTTTAAGACAGTATACATACCAGGCGGCACATAGGGCGCAGTAATGGGCGGCGGCGAAGCCCTCAACCTCTGATATTCATTGGGAACGTGCGCAGGTGACGGCGACTTCACACTCACTACAGGACTAACGGCCTTTTGTTCCGGCTCCAATTCCTGAGCGTATTGGTTGCCGATGATAAGAGGCTTCGCTGAGGAAATGCCTCGGCCGGTTAGTACCTGTAAGTTAATGTAGGTTATTTCAAAGAAAGCATGTTGTGATGAACAATTTTTCTAGCCCTTAGTGTCTCACTCCAGGGAAAGTTATCTCACTGAGGATTTCAGGACAGTTTAGGCTTTATTCGTAATGATGAATGTAATCAAATCCGAGCTCTGTTTGAAATATAAATTGGGTATCTCGGATTCCATTCTCGAGCGAAGCATGTTAACAAGTATTATCTGGATGATAGATAATCAAGTCATACTCCAATTTTGAGTACTATCATTACAATCGACGACTGATTTCGATCATTGTAATAGTTTATATTGAAAATAGTTCAAGATTTCACTTGCATTGGAAATTTCTCTATCAATCGAAAACAGAACTATAAAATTTATTTTGGTATAGAACCATTTAGGTTTAAGTGTTTATTTATATCCTTACTATTAAATTTGCCGTTAAGATTCTTGATGTTAAAGCCTCGAGTTCAAGAACATTACAATCGATTTTGCTTTTACTATTATATCTTAGGGCCTAAGATAATTATAATTTACTTCAATTCTCCGATTAGACTTCATAAATAGTTAAGAGCAAGCTCTTCCAACAAAATAACGCATAAAATTACACTAGCATGTGTCTTGTACATTAATAGCCAAATTACACCAGGTCTTTACGTACAACATACGAGTGTAAATAAAAGTGCACTTGGGTTTACTAAACCGGCTTCACTTCACTATTGGCAGACACTCTGTTATGAGTTTTTGTTGATTTGAGAATAATCCTATACGAATACAAATGGTACACAACTAGTTAAAAGTTTAGTACTTATTTATATCCAATCCAGTAAGGATAATAACCTATTTAGTATAAATTGATTCTTAGATTCGTATTCTATCATTTGAAATCTGAAATTGTTATTACTGTTTGCTATTCTAGTATAGGGTTGTCTCCTCGATAGCGTCGAGTTATAATCGAGCTGGCTGTTTGATTTTATCGATGTTTTAATATCGATTTACTGACCTGTCCGTTTTCTAAAGTGGATACTGTATCCGTAGTACTGGATACTGAATGATGGCTCGCCCCGCTCGGCGCCCGACTATGGGTTCTGTAAAATAAATTATAATTACAGCGTAAGCTGATTTCTGTCCCAATGTCTTTGGGAATATTGCTGCACATAATTGGTTATGGTCCCATTTTGAAGAACACCAGCCGAAGATGTGTAGAGAAATAATGAGATTACAAACGCAAAGCTTCGCGGGCAACGCTTTAGTAAAGTTTACTACCACTTATACTCGGAATTTTAATTCGATTCCAGATTTGACATTAGCTACTGTCATTTTGTAAAATAATGATACCACATATAATAGTGTAGTGATACGAATATCTTATTTCATTGCGAATCGATATTTTGTATCCGATATCACAGACACATTTATAATAAAAGTTACAGAAAGTGACAGCGATAGCGATGACGGCGACAATTTATAAAATAAATTATTACCATAATACATTGATCTGTTTTATTTGTCATGTTCCTTTATGATCACATTTTTTTATTTATTTCACACACAATTATAAAAGAAAAGTCTCAGATCGTTAATTAATCGTCAAAACTAAATTATCGGTTCAGAAATATTTAATATACTTAGTTTACGAGAGTAAAATTATAAACGAGAAGAATCGATCCGGAAATATTCCATTTCCATATCGAATAATTTCGCAACGTCACAATTTAGTACTTGTCATAATGTTGCAACATTGAAATTGTCAAATCTGGAATCGAATTAAAATTCCGAGTATAGTCTTTTTATAGACTTGTATTCATTATATTCATTTTCTAGGTTTTCCGAGTTTATGGCTGTATCCGGTCCAACCGGATGCTAATAGTTCAAATATCATAGGTTAGATGTGGGAACATTTTAAGTATTTTGTAGTGGAAAAGGAAAGTAAACTGAAGGAATTATTATAAAATTAAAGTTTTTTACATGACTTTCCAGGCTATACAAGGAATGTTTGTTTTTCACTCAAAATATTTAAATAAAAAAAAATTAACATAGGATACGACAAATATACGCGTGCAATTTAACCAATCTAAAAACCTCTATTTATATTGTTCAGGTTATATGTAAAAGCTCTTTTATAACTATAACTTGAAGCTATTGTATATCCAACTAGCCACGCCCCACGGTGTCACCCGCGTTATACCCGTTCCTGCGGGAATTTCGGGATAAAATGTATCTCATGTGTTATACCTATGTTACTGTAAAGTTTCATCCATATCCAGTCCAGTAGTTTTTTCATGAAAGAGTAACAAACATACATACATACATCCATCCTCACTTCCTTGCGCATTTATAATATAGGATAGGATAAACAAATAGAAACTGTAACACTACTAACCCATCATTTACATCAAACATTCGTGATTAAGACTACACTACATTATAAACCCATACATCACCTGGTAGAGTTCGGCGTTTCTCTAGTCACGACGAGATGTAGCGTCGGACCGCTCGCTTTGAGCACTTCTACGGCGTAATAGTGATCGACTTCCACTACTGAAGTACCGTTCACTGAGAGCACCTTGTCTCCGACCTGTGGTATAATAGTTTTTAATTAAATTACTCCAGTATGAAAAGACTTTCAGGACGAACATGATTTGTATCTTATTCAGATTAGCTAATCCAGTTATCGTTTATCTTACTTCCGATAAAAACAGACAACTAAAATACATCTTTCTACATTCTACAATCGAAGAAAGATGTCACCAAAACAATAAAACGCCAAATAAATGACGTCACGATACGCACCCTAAGCCCTGCGAGATAGGCGGGCCCGTTCGGAGTCACCCGTGATATGAATATGCCGTCGTCATCGCCGACGTAGGGCGTCGATCCTCTGCCTCCAGCTATGCTGAGGCCCAGACCGCCGGCAGCTCGGGCGATGCGCACTTCGATACATCTCTGGTCGTTTACTACTCGTGCTTCGCTTTCCGCACGCTCTGATACGGATTCACCTATAAAGAAAGAGATTTGTTGACAAAATTGGATTGTAAGTGGTTTTTTATCAGAGCTTGGGCATGATGGTTATGTTATCCACCACATCAAAGGTAGCTTTGCAACGTAAGGATATTACCATATGATTCCTCGTAAATCGACGTATCGATGGTGGAATCGATCAAAACGCCATCAATTAAATAACTACCAAACGATACATATCCATCGATACATCGGCGACTAATTTATTTCACCATCTATCGATAGTAACGATCCTAACATTGCAATGGTGGTATCCATAAATAACATCAAATAAAGCCTGAAATAAAGTTGGAGGTACAATTTAAGGAGAACTGAACTAGTGGTTGGTACTGATCTGGATGAATATTTATATGACCTTAAAGTCTTAGCTTTAGATCAAATATTGACATTAGTATGTAACCTCGGTACACTTGTATAAATATAGTATCGTTAGTCTGTATATTTAACAATGCTGCTTCAAATCGAAGTACCATTAGTGAAGTGTCACACCAGGATTGGTCACTCGCTTAATCGAGGTGTAGTTTAGTTATCGTCACAACACGAATCGATCATTATAATTCCAATACTCAATTTCGTAATCATTTTTAAGACCTTGGATCCACCTCGAATTTTATAAGCACTTTTAAGGATGGGCCCATTATAACTTCTATAACAGGTAGGGCCGCATTAAGTAAACAATCAAATAATTCAAAGTACTTATCTATATCAAGGATAAGTTGGTAGATAAATGCTACTAAAAACATCGATGACGAATACCGTGATAAAAATGAATTCCACAAACCAAAGACGTACTAAATATAACAATACATAAATGATAATACGTTTATCTGTAAGTTTATTCTTCCGTAATGTAGACATAGACACGTTGCTTACGCAACCAATATTGATTACCAAGTGTAAGGACAAAGATGAATGATTACATATTAATGCTCTAGATATGTTATGATTTCCAGTTATTAAACGTTATGTAGACTGTTTTTACAAAAAACCGATGCAATGTCAGATAAAACTATGAGGACAGTACACGAATGACCCTTTATTTTTCCACGATATCAAAACTATAGAGGTTAATTGGCAGCAAACTTATGTTGAAATGACTGTACCAGTTAGGGGCATCCCGTTCTGGATTACGAAGGTGAAACTGTACTTGACGTGGTTCTGTAGTACGATAATTGATGGTGGGCGGTCAGGCGTTCGGTAAAGCGCGTTGAAGTAATTACTGGCCGTGTTCCATCATCACGAACATGACAGATCAGTATGCACATGCAACGCAAGGTCGTAGGACAATCGCAATTGAAAAAGTTCACCTTCGTGACATTTGCACTAGTTGGCAATATCGAGTACTCCGAAACAAGGATAGTCTTTTATTTATACTTATCAGAACAGTAATTATCCAATTTAAATTCTAAGCACAGATTTAATTCTTGTGTAAGAAAGAAAAGAATACGACATATATTGATGATGTGTCCGTACGCGAATAGACTTAACATCGGCACTATACAATGCAATAAATGAATTGAATAACAAATGATCGCGCCGAGGTCTTTCTGAGGCACTCACATGACTATAATGTGAAGTGAGATGAATGGACAGAGAATGATCCCGAATATTGTGGCCAACCTATCCTGTGGACTACAATAGCTAATCAAAAGAGCATACTTTCACTCCCGGACAACCTTAATAGAATAACAACAAGCATTGTAATACCCCAGACGAAGTCGTGATAGTTTAGCTGGATTCGTGACTCTTGTTTTACAGTAGTCTTATTGGAAAATACTCTTTTCGTGGAATAATGGTAATTCAGTACCATTCCAAATGTAACGGGCGGGTGAAAGTAATTTCATCTTATTTATGGTGTAATATTAACTGCTCGGGTAGCTGTTTAATACTCGAGTGCGACAAATTATCGCCATAAATCGCTGTGAGACACAACGTGGGTAAGAGCGGCAATTTCATCTTAATTGTGTATCATGTGAGGCTTTTTGCTACAATTACCTTTGTAAAGCGCATATTGTGTCAATAATGACTGCTTATTTTCTTTGATGAAAATCAGGGATCTCCATTAGAAACTGGTGTGTTACAAGAAGCTGTTAGTAACAGTGGAAATAAACGTGTAATTTTGTTTAAATGTGTGCTACCGTAATGAGTGCTAAATGTATACCGCCCGCTATGAAGGCCTCGGGAGAATTACGCCGTAAATCGAGTGAACATATGACTTCATACATCTATCATATACGAGTGTTTAACCCAGTTATATAAATCATGTCCATGTAACTGTGCTACCTACATAACAGTGCATAAAAACAATTAAACAAACAGTAAACACAGTGCATTTTACATAACAAAGTAGGTTTAAAGTTTAAACTTTAAAGTATCAAAATGCTACTTGAGAAATATAAACACTGGCCCGCATTGTTCAATCGTCCTATTTTTGGACATGACTAATCTACAAAGGTCAACTAAGCTCGCAGGGTCTAAAGGCCCGAAACAGTGGTACTTCAAATACTTTAGAACTTTGTTTACAAAACACACAGTTACGAAACGCTGGTTTAACCTTTTAACTACGTTAAGTGTTAATTTATGATTATGGCCGAAGTGAGCGATGACCGCATACGAAAAATACTTGTACGCAACTGTACATGCAACAATTATGTACTATAAAACTTTTTGAATATGACAACTAATTCGAATCTTAAATACCTATAACATTTTTAGAATTGCTCGATGTTTGTTAGTTTTTGACTAAATTTTGATAGAAAGTTATCAAGAAAAACATCTGAGTAATTTGATTTCATGCAAAATCTACGAGGTTTTGCTCCGACTAAAGTTATCCAGAAATACCAAGGATCTGAGTTCTAATGCATATAAAATGACGAGACTTTGCTAGTAAAAAATAACTATTAATCTTCTGCTTTTTTGTTGGGATGACACTAACGACACTAGAGAGTACAAGCTTGGTGTAAAATAATGCACATTGTAAATCCATTTGCGATGACTGAATGGTTGAAAATAGCTGTTTTCGATGTGTTTTGTGTTGTGACACTAATACATTTGAGCTTATGTTGATCTGTTACTCGTTCTCAATAATGAGAGCTTCTCCAGTCAAGTGTTTTTAAACAAACAATATGGATGTTGAGAATGAATCGCTTTTTTTTAAAGTGAAGTTTTAACTTTCTTCGGACTTGTGACATTCATCTATTTACTTAAAAAAGACACTATTTTCTGACATTTATCTAACAATTTAGTAATTTTTTAAGTAAGTTAAACAAATAATAATTAAATTGATCAGTAATGTTTAGGAAAGTATTTCGAAAAATGTACGGACAACATTTTATATTCAAATTCATTCAAAACAGAATTTTCTGGTTTTGGGTGAACATTGATGGAATGAAAATTCTCTAGTAACAAACACATTGTATGGACCAACAATTTGACCTAGAGCCCATTGAAAAGAGTTTGTCAGAGCGTTTCAGATTTCATAATACATCACCATCAGATACAGAACAAAACTAACAATAAAACTGACCTTAGGGACTCATACGTAACATGATGTCACAATTTTTTCTATTCAAATCCGAAAAATAAGGAAAATATTTTAAATATTACCAATTTTGGTTTAAGTTCCCTTCTATAAACTCTACGTGACTATGGCGAATCTCGCATTTAATTTGTTTTGAAAAATATAAATAAGTGTGAGTCACTAAGTTTATATTTGTTATGATATGAGATATTGATTTAATATTGAATTAATGTAGCTGTTCTTTTTACGAAGTTGTATGGCTTCGCGGCAAACTCTGATTAAATTATACAAAGAAATTTTACCTTATTAGTACGTAGAAACATTATCATATCATCACAACAAAACTGATAAATAAAGTAAACAAACACGGAACAATGTAGGAAACATGGCAAATTAGTTACATACAAGGCAATTATTTCATTAAAACATTCCCTAACGATACAACAACAAATACAAACTTACGCTTTTTCCTCCTTATTACACCCATTTCCTTCAAAAACTAGTCACCGGTTCTTAAGGACGAGTCTAGGGAGAATCGATTAAACTCGATATGATCTCGATCGTCAATCGAGACGCCAAACCGGCTCAGGCGTTAATGCATTCCGAATAGGTCATTGTTCATTAAACTGATATAAACACTTGACTGAAGAGTTCAATTCGATTAGAACGAAATCAAAACAAATGCGAGTGTGTTATGCGCGCGCAGCCCGGGGCGCATTCGATCACGGAATGCGCCAACCATGAGATCCGAGGAGGCTGCGGCGCCGGCGACCTCTCCACCCGATTAAAAATAGAAAGTCACAACCTGACGCGCACACTCCTTTTATTTTACCCCTTGCCTATTATCTCCCAACAACAGATAGTTCAAAACTCTATAACAGACACTTTCGTTTCTCATATCTAGTAAGTAGTAGTTAACTGACAACGTAATGATTACATTGTTGTGAAGACAATTTGATTACAAAGTTATTATAGTTTTGAATGTATTGCTAATTTAACAATGTCCGTTGTTAAGTAATGATAGTTTTTGTTTCGTATATTAATTCTCATGGAATATTAACTGTACCTATGTAGCTATGAGAGTGTTTACTACGTAACTTTACTTGTCTGGTTTTCCGGCTTGTTCTATGACGGAACTAATAAAGGAAACGTTTTAAATCAGGAATGAGTAGGAACTCAATTTATTTATGGTTTTCTCAATCATATTTGTAGTTAAGTTAACGTACAAGTTAACGTAGGAAGGAACTCGTTAAATTAAACAGGAGGTAAATTTACTTAATTATTATGCATTAGGCGTAATCTTTGGAGAAAATAAGAAAATTTAATTACGGGACTCGCTTCAAGAGCGAAGGTGCCGATTTATGTTTATTTTAACAGGATTTGAAAGCATTTCAGCTTTCGAAAGGTGCCTGACTGGTGATCCACATATAAATATAGTCAGTAGGCATATATGATGAGATTAATTTATACACGCAAGGATGCCAATGAGAGACGGCACGCTTCGCCAGTCGGATCAATGTAAACTAAGATTATCTTAACACTTTGAAGTGTGGAGAAAACTTGTTTTCGAAAGGACATTTTAAACAAATATTCCTAAACATTCGCGTAACGGTGTCGCGTGACATACGCAGTTGAGAATTCAAACGCGGTTTTGTCGTAGGTGGACTTGACACGAAAACATAATTTATGATAAAAAAATGCATTGAGAATCCTTAATACAGTGGTTAGACAAAACAATATGCAGATATTGAACTTTTACCTCAGATTAAAGAGTTTATTTTATGCATAAATAATCTGAGAAATTAAGCTAATACGCGAAAATAAACGCGAGAGTTTTCTAGTTTAGATTAATGTTCGATAAACTGAATTTTGGCTTTCTGTTTAGTTCTGAAATACTACATATAAGATAATTAAATACCTACTATACCAACTATACGTCCTACGTGAATGAACCGCGGATCACTTACAAAGTTATAAATTAATCAGCTAAGTCATAAATCAACTATAACTCAGTTGATTAATTTCTCATCTGGATAAAGATTGACATATAAATTACAGAGTTAACAGAGGATCATGTTTAAGTATCGTGTTGTGGATCCGCTTCAATAATTCATTTCACATGTTCACTTTCGCGATCGCTCCTACACCACACGGATGCAAACCGCAAATCAAATTTTCCTACAGAAGGTGTTACTGTTTGCGGTTTTATACCAGACCGTAGACAAGGGAGATTGGTAAACTCTGCACTATTATTGGATAAGTAAAGATATTAGAGTTCACACGTAGTGGATAAACCGCGAATTGTAAAGTAATTGTTTTAAGACGTGTTTCAGTTCATTTCCACCGGAATCTTGAGATGTTACTTTTGGAATTCAACAATCAAATCAAACGTGTACTACGTTAGTAATATAACATTGATAGTGCTATCCACCAATCACATCAAATGTAGAATAGCGAAATACTGGTTTCTATCAGGATACTGCCTTTAGGGTCTCGATATTACGTACGAACATTTAATCTAGGTATACCAATTTTTTAAACCTTTAAGATTAAGAACTAGAACAATTGCAACCTTAACAATGAGAAATTCTTTAGCAATTTACTATCTCCGTATGATCACGGTGTGCATTAATTATAAGATAATAAGATTTAGATAAAGTGTATGTACAGATTAGATCGTAGTTTGGTAGGATGTGCTTTAATTACTCGTGAAAGAAAATAATAAGACAGATTTAAAGATACAAAAATAAATGAGTCACCAACACGTTCAATTATAATAATCGTACAATTAATCACGGTTTTTATATAAGTCGTCCAATAAGAAGGACTTTCACAATGTTTTTAAAACGGATGCACAAAGATTGATAATGCAAAAGAAAAACGTGATTACAGTGCGCTACGCTAATTACTATTATAGATAGAGAAAGGTGTGATGTATAATAACACTGCCAAATTACAAACTATGACATTTATTTATTAGATATGAAAGTTAAACCTTATAATTTACGTATAACGTGACTTATGGACAGACGAATCTACTAACTACTCAAAAACCATTTTTTGTTTATTACTTTATTTGACGTTCGCATCGCAATTACAGAGTTTTACGAGTATACAACCTTTGAACTTTCTTTAGACAGATGGCAAGATGTAATGCAACGGGTATAAAATCATTTGCATCTACAATTCAAACTGGCGAAACTAACAGTACATTTGATTACAAGCGCGGAATTAAAATGTTATTTCCTACATCGCCGCAAGCTCTGTACTGGTATTAATTTTCTTGGTGTATTAACAAAATGGTAGGCATTTAAAGTCCATTATTTTTTTTATTTTGATTCTATAATAAACTGTAATTATGTTGCTTAATATTAAGAGCAACGTATAAATCAAATAATCAAAACCCACAAGACGGTCAAAAGTGGTTTCGATGTCAATCTAAGAAAATATAAGAGTGGACAAAAAAACTATAATGTGTACTTTCTATCAGATAAAAGGGACTGATTGCATAACGTTCTAAAATAAGTTTTAAAACGGTAAGCATTTTATCTCGATACTATTTCATATTCTTATCACAAATAGAAGATAAATTATGCTGTCTCTCTGTTCATCTGTGAATATTGTTGTGGTAAATATAGTAGGTATAGTTTAGCACATAAAGTAAGGTATTTACTTCGTATAATGCTTCTAACTGTACTGATACCTTAAGTAACATTCCTCAGAATCTTTCAAGCTGATAATTTGCCTCCAAGTTGTATTCATAACCATAAAAAAATCTATCAAACGCCACTCTCGCTACAAAGACCATAACAAATCGTGAACTGTACTTTGCTATTTTACAAGAACACAATAGTTAAAGTAATCAAATAAAAAATAATAATTGAATATGATTATAAAGCCAACGTCTGATTCAAAGATTAATTTGCAAACTTTCTCTTGAAAATGGAAGAATTAATGGGATCCAATCCCATGGAACTACGCAGTCAACAGTTTCCCATAATGTTATCCACGGTAATATACAATTTGTTTTGCAATCAAACAGATTGATGATATAATAAATCGTTCAAGGTAGATTATACAGTACATTTATTTATATTACTAATAAATAAACGACGCATAAATATGTATCACAGAGAGGATTACACATATTTTATCAAAGGTGAACGAAGAGAAAGGATGACATTTAACAGGGTACAATTTCACACGATAATCTTACTTGCTTTAAACGTAAACTCCATGATAGAACACATAATGCCGCGAACTGCTGATTTTGTGACCGCCATCTTGCCAAAACGGGTCTAATCCTTTTTTTTATATCGACTAGATTGATTAATAAAATGTGGGTATATATCGTAAAGGCTTATGAGGTACTGTGGCGTTACCTACCGCCCGGTTCAATAGAGCGCACCATTTAGCGCGGGGAGAGTGTTATGCAGCTATTGTTGTCCATCCCCCGGGAGGGTATGCCACAGATGTTCGCCCTATTTACGCACACACGCATAAACCTGTCCACATATGACACCTTGCTATGTATATTATCAGTCGATATCTCAGAGAATTAAACCAAATTTGGCACATTTCCGGTTACACAGCAATTTAATCACGAAATAAGAGTAAACAAACCTTTCGAAAAAAAGCCCTGATTTAATTTAAAACTTCTTAATTTCTTTAACAGGTTTCGCTTTTATTAAGATTTTAACAGAAAGGGGCTTTGTTTTTAAATACGTGGGATTTCTTAATTCATTTCACCAGATTTCGTTTCAGTTTATATTGCAGTATCGTGTGCCTGCGTTGAGAAGTGTGGTGTAATTAAAATGGCGATAGGATCGCGGCTAGCCTAGGCTCAATTGGCAGGTATCGATATTAAAGTGGTCGGATTAACTATGGCGGATGCAGAACGGAAAGTGAATATTGATGCTGGCAAAAGCACTTGGTATAGGTAACTAAAGACACTGATATATTACCGGTTAACGACTGGATTAGTTTCCATTTATAGCTACTTTCCATATTTTCTCCAGAGTTCAACTACGAAACAATAAAACTTGATAGAGCATAATTCATACCAATATAATATATGCGAAAGTAACTTGGTCTGGTCATCTGTTCTTTTATCACTAGTATAGTACTAGTGATAAAAGTACACCCCACCCACTACACCCAATTGAAATTGGCATAGACACAGAGGCCTAGGAATTGCACAGAGATAATATATAGGTAGTTGAAACTAAGAACAAGTGCACATGCTTTTTTGTATCCTTAAATTCCCACGGAAACGGGTACCACGCAGGTGAAACTAACACAGTTAAATTAATTAATCGTCTGGACATTAATACGTACCATATCCATGTATAATGGGCTGCATGTTGCTAATGCGTACGCGTCGTGGACCAGATCGCATTGGAAGCGTGTAATTAGCCTCATAAGCATCGCCTTGTCTCTCGTAGCTGGTAGATCTCGGTAGGGTTGACATTCGGATCGCACCGTCATTGTACACAGGGTGATACGGCTGGTATATCCTGTCAGATTGATACCGAGTAGGCGGCACGTACGGTCTATAAGACGCATTGTAGTCGATGTAAGGGTTCTGCCTAGTCTGATTGTACGTAGGCTGTTGTTCGTACTGGTTTAGCGTTTGCAAGCTCTGCGCCGGGTAGTACTGGTTCGGTTGCCTGCGGTACTTGTCGAGGATATCGAAGGATCTGCGGTAGGGTGCCGCGTAGCGATCGGTGGCGAATATCTCGCTCATGGGCAAACCACTCTTGTTGCTCGCATTGCTGCGGTTGCTACGGGTACTGCTTCTGGTACTGTTCCGAGTCAGTGAACCGTCACCACGCACGCTTAACGTCACTTCAAGTCTTTTGTCTTTCATTTTGTTACCTCCAAACACTTATCTCAACATCGATTCACGTCGCGATAAAATAACTAATACATTTCAGGTTATATAAGACACTTGTAACATGCCTATTAGAAAGTATAAAATGTGATTATTGTTGTTCACGAGAGATGAGTAATTACCCTTTTACGTATTGGTAAACGATTACAAGTCGAGAACAAGACGATCGCTGTTAATAGAGGTTGAGATCGTTTAACAAAACGCCGCGGCGCCGACACGATTTTTAGACAAAGGTACTGTCAATCGGATGGCGGCAACGCGAGGCCTCGGTGCATAGATGGACACGACCAACAAAAAAATGACGGGAGAAATTTAGATGGCATGACCAGATAACACTTTAAAAAGTATGCATGCACGTAGATCTATTACGGAATTCCAGAATAAACAACTACATTAAAAATAAATTACTTTAGATTATCATGAGCACACAAGACAACAACAATGCATTTATCAGCATGCCAATACTAAATATACATAAAATAATGATGGAATCGCTAATTATTTGCCAGTAAGTGATGTCATCTTAAACGGCTTCCACTCACGCAACTTCCCGTGAAGTTCTGAATTCACAGTACAGTAAGTAAAACACATAAATCACGTGTTTCACACAAAGCGTGCTCTAACGAAACGTAACGAATGGGACTAGATAATTTATATAAGGAATTTTATCACTACATAGTATAAAAAAGTCGCTTTCCGCTATCTGTCCCTACACACATATGCTTAGATCTTTGAAACTACGCAACGGATTTTGACGCGGTTTTTTTAAATAGATAGAGTGATTCAAGAGGAAGGTTTTTATGAATAAATAGTCCCGAAATTCCCACGGGAACGTGCACAACGCGGGTAAAACCGCGGAGAGCTGCTAGTAAAGGATATAACACCGAGCACCGCTTGATTCAGACTGGCACATAGTGGAAACATTACAACAAAAGAGTGATAAGATAAGAATGTCAGTTCAATAACTTGTTCGACTAAACGTATCAATAAATCAATATACAATTTCAAGGGTCATATTTGCCTTTGAGAATTTATTGTATGTTAATTAATTTATGTTTCCTATTTGAAAATGATAGGCACGTTTGAGGATCTTCTACGTTAGTATACATTGCATACATGGGAATGCGTTGCCTTACATAAAACAAGTGGTAAACTAACTAGGTCAAGGTGATATTAATAACTTGGTAATAAACAGACTTTGTTAATTCAATTTGCTGTTAATAAGCAACCAGTTGTACGGGTATTGAAGCTTATGTTAATACATATAATGTTGTCTTCATTATAATCATTAGCTTATACGGCGAGTGTTTCATACCGGGTGATGAATAAATTATCTAACATTAAACATGCTAATGTTTACTAAACGGGCGAAGCGGTGTAGAAAAAAATATTTACTAATAACAAAGGGAAATCTTACAGTTATTATGATAAAAACTAGAAGTAAACAACTATATTCTGTTTTATATCACGAGAGTTAAAGGCAACAATTTTGCTGATTATCTAACCAAACATAACCATTGAGGATTCAGAGATGGGGTAAGAATTAAATGAACTCATTAAACCCTTTTTCTTTTCAGAAGGAATCGCCTTAGTCTGGAAAATCGAAGACATATTTAGCCAACATTTTAAGTCTTGGAACAAAAATAGATTATAATAAGTATTATTAAGCACAGGTAGGTAGGTTAAATAAACTCTACTATCGCATATCAGATGAGCATGAAATGCAAACGTTTCGTCATACTACAAAGAAGTTAAGAAAATCTTCAACCGAAACTATTTAACCCAAAGCGATTGAGAACGATCGAGTTACATTCGACTACTACAAAGTGCGAACTCAAAACAGAAGCTGTTTAATTACCTGTCCAAAGAAACAGTTTATGGCGGTATTAATGTGTAAACTAGGCAATAAACAAAGTTAAACGCCGTCGGCACAGAGAAAGCATGTACGTGCATGTAAGTGCAGGGTACGGAAAGCAACCAACAATTTAATACAAATGGAGCAGAATACGACCGTGAAACGCAGAGATAGCTGCAGGTATCGACACTAAACTACAGATAACATATGATATGTTTACGTCCAACACAACAATAGTTGACTTCGACCTTCATACACACATGTATTGCTCAAGATGTTTCTAGAATACCAATACGGAGTACTGTCACACAATGTTAATCACATTATTTACTTAATAATATGCGCAATGCCACGTCCATAACTTTAACTGCAATTAAGTTTAATAGAACACTGAAAATAGAACTATTCTGTTGCTGAAACGGTTGAAGAATGATTCACTGCACAATGTAAATGAATTATTGTGATTGGAAGTGGTAACACTGCACTCTTCCTACATCACTTACAAGACGCGACTGACCATTATTCCGTTATTTATTATTTTATTCAGTTAAGATTGTTGATTTAATTTATCAAGATATGTTTGTAGCAAACTCGCGTCAGCTGAATACTGCAAATATTTATGAAACTGACCGAAATGGCACGGCAAGTGTTAGAGATAAGCTGATAACGTAGCGATAGGTATGCTCGTAACATTTTTATACTTAAGTACGTACGTGTACGTTCAATGCAAACATTGCGTATGAATGTCCCATTAAGGTATATCAAACCGTCTGAATAACATGATTCACTAAACATACATTATGGTGTATATAAGAAGTTACATTAGAAGTACTTCACAGGTTGTGGTTCTCTAAATATGTATGCATATGCATGTGAAAATAGATCGTTTCCTTTTGTACAGTTGGAATATGATTATAATAGCTAAGTGAATATTCTTTTAGTCCCATCCTTTCTCTACTTTGATATCTAATGTAGATGTAATTAATTTTACCCACATTGTTTCAAAACATTCTAAGTTGTTTTTAGAACAGTTATACTTGAACATTGGTGATGATTAATTAACTCCTTAGACATAATGAAATTAATCACCAATGCACGAGTTTAACATTACACTAACAGTCACACAAACAGTAAACAACCGCTAAAACGTATTAAACAAAGATCGAAAGTCACGAACTCTCGCAATTTCTCACATAAAAATATTGACGGCTTCAATGTAAGCCTCGACTCACGCTTATGAACTTTAAGACGTCTTTAGATGGTCACGAAAGAATATACTGTCCCGACTATCGTACTATTAACAAATACATCGAAAACCAAGGCAAATAACAATAAATACAGACAGATAAGTACAGTAACTCCTTAAATTTAATGAGATTTTGTAAATAGTGGCCTTCTCTATATGGTTTTCAGACTGTCAAAAGGCCTTCGACATGGTCTGACGATTGATAACAACCGGTCTCGGCAGTTTAACGTATCCTCCGAAGCATGGTACCACTCTTAGTGAATGCCACTAATACCAGCCACCGGTTTACGTAAGTACCTTCAATTTACATGCTAAACTTACCGTCAGCAACATCGCCGGCATCTTCATCGTCAGTCTTCCTGTCATCGTGTTCACGTTTTTTGATTGCCTGCAAGAAGTCACACACATAAATATATGCGCTGTCACCCGTTGGCAGCAGGAAACCAGTGTTAAAGCATGTACCACATGCAAAACAAAGATATTAAAACAGGCACTCGCAGCCACATCGACTACAGCCATTAAGAATACTCGACTGTCACGTAACTCTACATGCCAGTGAAATGAAATGATCGTGATACGACAAAACGCAAGCGAGGCAAGCCAAACAAAATGCAGCCGAATCTAAATTGAAATCTTTTGCGCTGAATGTCTTTTTATCTTGCATAAGCATCTCACCCGGGCGAGCCATCCTCCGGCCGCTTTCAAGCACCTCATTTTAATAAGTCCCGATACGGTACACTTGGAAATTTGGTCGTTGTTTGTTGGTGATTTATTAGAACACAACACTTGTCGAGAAAGCGGCACTTCACTTATCGATTAATCGCGGTACACGGAGCCGCATTGTTGTGAGTAGCGTCGGTCGCTGGAAGACGTGCGAGTCTGCCGCCTGCGAGGGTCTGCGAGGAGTCGCGTCGTGGTCGAGGGCCCGCGCCCAACGGCCCGGAACATACCGCCACGACAATTACCCGCGACGACTACCGCCGTGCAAACTCTCCACTGACCGATTTGTTACAATACTACTCGACCCATATTCTAAAATTGATTTAGAGACGCGCTAGCCGCATCGACTGACAACTGCGAGTGCTAGCAGAGAAGATGGCGTTATGGTAATGCGGTGCCGCGGACTCGATGCGAATCAAATCTCACGAGTCTATTGTTTCTTCTATTCGAGTCTCAAGTCGTTTAGACGCGGCGGGCACGTCTGCTTTTACCCTTTCGCGTATTGTAACCAAAGAATTGTCTGTAATTTAGATGCCATTGTGATAAACAACATGATTGTATGATCGCGAATAGCGGGTTTATTTGAATAACGCTGCGAATAAAGAACCTGATTCAGAGACCATAAAATGTACATAATGGCACGGACCTAATACTTTTATCTAGACTATTTATTTCGAGTCAGAATAACAATTTATGAGCTACAACAAAAACATGATCATAATCCTATAAAAATATTGGAGGGAAAGTAAGGCAGACTCGTGCGATAGAATGTTGTTATTAAATAACAAGTAACGGTAAATTAAAGTATAATACATTCGACTTGGAGTTATCAATTCAAGTGTCAGAATAGATAAAATAAAATTGATAATGTAGGTAGGAAATAATCCCCGGATACGCGTTGACGTTCGCAGATGAAGATAACAAGATCAGGTTGTGAAAATACGATTTATTTATACATTTAATTACAATTGTGAGTAAATGTTGGTTATAATGATATTATGTAATGGTTGACTGGTTTATAATGGTTCAACGTTCATAACGACCACACCAAGCATAGTTAAAGGTCATGCATAGACGATATCCCGCTAATATTATAAATGCGATAAGGTTTCACGTGTGTTGCTCTTTCACGCTATGACCACTGGGCAGATTTGAAAAAAAAATCAGCACACATCACTCAATCTATCTATAGAACTAAAATGCCAACAAATATGCTCGTTGTTCTTAAGTAATTCCTTAAAAATTTGATGTTTTGTGTAATTAGTCTTATGTCATTTTCGAGTAATGATTAATGCAAGGAAGAGGAAGGCCAAGAAGGGCATATGTAGACCAACTGAAGGAAAGAGCAAAAGTCGTGTCGTACCAGCAGCTGAAGAGAATGACAGATGATAGAGAAGAGTGGAAAGAACTCCATGGACAAGAGCCCAGCTCTTAAGTTTAAAGAGAGAGAGAGAGAGATTAATGCAGTTGGTTGCAATTTTAGTCGCGTTAAAAGTGAAATAATGTAATAGACTAGAGGATGCGTTTCGAATGAACCGGAGTTGCGTTACCTTTGGAGCGGAGCGGAGCTGTGCGAAACTTAATCGACCAATTACAACGCATTACGAAAAGATTTAACAATCTTCGATAAGCCCGTTGGCACAGTGGCATCGAGAGCGCTTACTGTGTCGGGGGTTGCGGGTTCGATTCCCGCCCGGAGTCAACAATATGTGAAGACATAGTTGTTGGCGACGACGTCTGGGTCGTCAATTATATATTCTTATAAAGTATTTGTGTATATATATGTAGTAGTATCAGTTAGTTAGATTCCATATTACAAGCTTAGAGCTTAGTTTGGGGGGATCCGTGAGTGAATTTGTCCGAGTGTATAAAAAATGTCTATGCCTTGTGATTATTCGATTGAGTTTCCCACAGCTCCGCCCCCGCCTCAAAGGCCGCATCCTCAGGTCTATTTCATTCTTTCACTTTTAACGTGACTAAAATAGCAACCGATGGAAAAGTGTCCTTAACCTTTATTTCTATCCCAAAATTCCCACGGGAACGGGTACAACGCGGGTGAAACTGTGGACCGCTATATTCTATGATACACATCTTTATGATACAAATATGTTAATACAGACACCGTTCACATATTACCGAAGAACTCTACATATCTACAAGCACTGTTACACATTAGAAGGCAATCTATTGTATGTAATACAAGAACATGCTTTATTGATTAGTTCAATTAGGATAATTAATTGATGCCGTCTCTTTTGATGGTAATTAACATTTATTTTTAAGTATAATAAAACATTATTTGGAATATACATATCCAGTTACTTTGTCGTGATGAAAGATTGTTAAATTTTGATACGAATATTTTTTGTGCGTCTATTTAAAATCTCGAAGCAAATATCATGATTATTACTAGATTTGAAACAGTATGATTAGCAAACATGACTTTTATCGGCGATCACCGATTCTTAAGTTTTATCTATGATATTTTGTACGAAAAATATTATATTTGTAGCAATAGTACAATGATCGGATCCAAACACATATGCGACAAATGCTAATCGCTGTAGATCAAATCGTGGATTACTGAAGGTAAAATCGCTGATAGCTCATGATAAAAATCCAACACGCGGATAAATACTAGAAACATCACACAAAATATATTCTAACACACGTAAATCTATACCTAAAGATGACTTCTAAGCTATAAAAACCTAATCTAGTTTTAAGGCCGCCGCCGCACTGCCAAGTTTATTGTCACTTGACTACGATTTCGATACAAACGGATAGGAAACTTAAGTTGGAGGCATGATATATATTGCTGAAATGGAGCCAACGTTTTATTAATTTAAGAAAATCGTCGTCACATTCCCGACACCTAAGGACTCCTATCTATTTAAGTTATTTTAGTCGTCCTGCTGCACGCGTTAGGTATGAAAAACAAAATAACATCAGTGCGCGTCGACAACAAACAGCAGCAGGAGCAGTACACACTGAAAACGATTAAATTGAAAGTGCCCCTAACTTTAGCAAAGCGGCCACGGCCTACGAGATTACTTGTAAAACATATGAAATCTAATCTAATAATGACTTGTAAACATGTGAAACCTAGTCTCGTCCATAAACAATGATATCTAAGGCTAATCCAACTCATAATGTATATGCAAAGCGTGATCGTTTCGCACCTGCGCTATAAGATCGCGCGCGCGTCCCGCGTCCATCTGGTTGATGCGCTTGTTCTTGAGGTGGTGGGGAGTGTCGCGGCGGTGCAGCCGGCCGCCGGCCGCGGCCGCGCGCTCGGCCACGCCCGCGCGCCACGCCACGCGGCGCCCGAACTACCCGCCACCAGTCACAGTGTTAGATCCGTGTCACATTATATTCATAAGAAATTAAGTTTGAATAGGTCAGTGGACAACCCTGGTGTCGGAGTCTAAACCGAACTTGGCCTAAATGCCTCAGATCTCCTAACTGAGACCGACAATTGTAAAATGTCACTATAACCGAGCTACACGTTAACAATCGCAATGAACTAACTTCCGTGGATATAATAAAAGAGATTACTACTGTCTGTCTGTCTGATGTTATGTCTGGTATGCTTTAAGGACGAACTGCCAATCCCAAGAATCGATCTCTATCGGTAATCTCAGATCTCGAATCTCCGAAGTTTTGACACTGTTTGAAATAAGTGTCACATAAATGACAAAATTTGGCGAAAAGAGCGGATTGGACGGATTTTATGTTTAAGCTTATGTAACACTTTTCACGCTGTAACCATATCATTGTTTATAACTTAAATATCACAACGTGACAAAATATTCTAAGTTATGTAAGAGATTCTACCATGTCCAAGACCATTCTACATATTTTGAAGATTAGTTAAAAAATATAATGTGACACAGACCTCTTATGTAATAACTTTGTGACTATTGTTGTTATTTAAATACTGTTTACTTTCAGCGTAAGTACTTAGTAATTTAAAATAATTTAAATTATGAACGGGTATAATTGATAGCGATGTGTTAAAAAATAAATATAATTTTTCGATAATACCAAAAAATATTATTACCCAATTTAAGACAAGTAATCATCAAAATGTTCTGACTCATTTATATTCAGAAGTATTGAATTACTTGATTCATTCATAATTTATTTCCCGCCGTTACAAATTCAAAGAACAATGTTGTTTCACAACGTTATCAACTCAACAGCTTGTACAAAAACAAACAAAATTCCATATGAAAGAGTTCTAAGAACACCAAATTGTAATATGGTTTTAAGAACTTCGAATTTCAGAATTAATTATGTGTCGTAATTATTTCTACTCACTACACTGATTGATACCTTCTGTCTTAGCCGTGCAGTGAGATCTAACTTAGCTTTAGTCTTTACTTTACTTTGATTTAACAAACAAAACTGAAACTTTATTATTAAGAAGGACTTATAAAACACAGGGCATTTAAGACTCCCTTAATTTAAAGGTTTTTAAGTAATAAGGCCATGATTTTCAAAATACATACACCATGAAAGTAAATAGTATTCAAATAACCATTGCATCTGTCTCATTACAACAGCTGTATAAGTAACTCTTTGTAGTAAGATAGATAATTTCCCTTCAAATCTTAAACCCAAAATGTTGCACATCAACCCTTTTTTTTATGGATGGGGAATGCATTTACGCATCCCCGGTTGTTTGGGGAAACAACCGGGGTATGTGGGACTCAACCCCGGCACAATCGTGTCGTTGCACATTAACCCTGAAGCTAACAAAACAATTTCCCCATGGATTTTAAAACACCCTTATTTTTTTATAAATGAAACACTTTAAGATTGGAACTTGTAGAAACTTACATACTTACTCATAGAAATACCAATATTAGTAAAGCCTCAATCGCAACAGCGCTTTTCTAACATTTACGAACTTTTCAATATTCTTTTAAATAATTTTAAAATACGCCACACGTCAGCTAAACCGTTATGCGGTTGTTCTGCTACAACGCTTTTTACCGTGAGTTAAAAAAGCTCTAATGCGAATGAGGCCCAAAAAATATCATTAATTATTCTGCTAAACCCCCATAATTGTTATTGTAAGTAGGTTAATATAGATGCTGTTAAACTAAATAAGTTCTACTGTATTACTTTATGCTTTTTACATTGTTTGAAGCTGGCTCCCATTATCTATTCCATTATCATTATGTTGTAAGTTGAAGTCCCATTATTTTATTCCATTATATATTTGAAACCAAATAAAAAGTCCAGACAGAGCGTTGTCAAAGAACTAATGTAGCCGATTTTGAATACACGAGCACAGTTTAACTTCAGACGTCATTAACGTTTGAAGTTAAACAAACCAATTTGTAATTGTAAATGCGTGCGGATGGCGTAAGAATAGGGCACAGGACCTAATTATATGCTTCACTGTACTGATATCTTCAGTAAGCTGAGAGGTTTTTGGACAACAGTGGGTCATTTCAATACAATCTGATACTACTACTGCTTCTATCGTATTGTTCGCAACGTTTAGTCTGAACTTTTTATTAGGCCTGAGCCGTCCCATTACTTGTGTTCCATTATCATTATCTAATAATGGTTCTTACCTCCAATTCGTCGGAATCTTCATTTTCGTCGATTTCTCCGTCGCTCGATTCCCTGTCGGCGGCTTGGTTGTCGCTTTCTTCATCTTTTGTAGGTTCTGAAGGCGGTGGTGGGTTGTGGACAGGCTAGAAGAGCAGAAAAATATTCATTATTAAATAGGGTTAAATAAAATAATCGCCTTTTTTGAGATTATAGGAGCGATTACATATTGGTTACGGTATAAGCCCCGGATGGATGCTTTTCATAATCGCCACTACACTTATTATCGACAGAGTAAAATATATATTTTGCAGACATCTCCATCATTCCATAAGGGTTTTGTATGTAATAAAGTTTATTTAGTAATTTTTTGTTTTATCTTCGTCCGGTGTGGGATAAAAAGTAATAAAATCCGCTTCGCTGCGGGTGAAGCCGCGGACCCAGCTGGTTCACAGTATAAAATAACCATTCCTATTCACCAGCAGAACTGGTCACTAATAAAAAAGCGGTAGCACCGCCAGTTCGTCAATAAAGTAATAACAATTAAGTTCCACTCCGTTAAATTTATAAGCCAAAACAATGTATACTTACTTCAACCTCTTTAGTCACGGGAACAGTTTCGATAGGCGAAGTAGGCAGTCCATTAGTCGTAGGCGGTTCTTTCGTTTGGTTAGAGGCGACCTCTGGCGATCTACCCGCTAGCAGCTTCTGAGAACGGGCTTTCAAATCCTTCGGGTGAGGTGTGTTTTGCCGAACAAACGGAGTCTGAAACATGGAAATAAGTTGTAAATATTGTTGTAATAATACTAAAGTAGGCCTTTTCCATCTAAAATTGAAAAAAAATGGTCTTTTTTGTGAGAATTTCCAAGAGTGATATCTTTTCAAAGTATTTCTTACGAAATAGGTATTGAAGTTTACGGCTGTTGTTTTTGCCGTATTTCTATAAGTATAGTTAGATGGGATAGGCTTAATTTAGTGGGATGAATGTCATTCAAACTATGTCACAACTAACATCAAATATTTGTATAATACTTTTTAAAATAATGTTATGATGTTATGACTTAATGACTGAAGGCTAGATGAAATAATTATGATGTGGTATCAATAATGATCTCGATTTAAGAAAAACTAGTTACTGCCATAATTTGTTTACAAAAGCTCCAATAAAATTGAAAAATATAACATATATAGGTACATAGTTTAGATTAAAAATATATAGTTATAAAATAAATATATCTATGTTATTAAATCTCATGCACATGCTAGAATGATGTGAAAAAAATTTAAAACCGCAAGCGATTCTCAAAATAAAAACGCAGCAAATTCTAAATAATATTATTGACAATGGTGTTGTTAATAAGTGTGTATATTATATTATAGGAAACTTAGCCGTGTTACAATATACAATGGTGTTAGTATAAGAAAATTTGTATTAAAACACACTTGCATCAAACTAAAGCAGTTTATAGCATTAAGGTGTGTTTTACATGTTCAGTTAAATCCAGTAAGACTATTGATTTAAGTTGATGCAAGTTGCTTAATATGTGATGCGAGCAATATTACTAGTTGCAATAGTAGATTTTAATTTGAATATTTTAAAATTTTTAAACTTTTCAATTTATTAGACAGGGAGTTATATCCCCATCGGACATTGTTTAAATTTAACATGAATCCACTATTAGTTTCATACATTTAAAAGGTGAATTTCATATGTGCTGATTATACTGTGCTGTAACTACAATCCAAATAATGAGATAAGCAAAACGTAATTGTCACTTAACCTAATAACAGAGATGTCGTAATAACGTTGCACGAAACGTGAATCACAGGACATGATATCACACTGGATCTTAACATCGTACCGTTACAACGCCTCTACGTTATCAAACTAATCTAATAAGTGCAGATCAAATAACGCAAATGCTGTGATATGTCAAAAAACGTGATTTTGCGTTACAAAAAAACGTGAATATGCGCCACTATGTTTCGTGTAATGGTTGAGTTTGGTTCCATACAATAGTTCAGGATAGGTTTTGTGTGGTGTTTCGTTTAGTTAGTGTTAAAATACTAGGCCTAATCTAGGACTGCGTTAGTCTACTGCATTGCACTAAGGTCTAATAGAGGCTGTTTTGCGGGCAGCGCATTCTCGGTAAGGGTGCATTTACATTTGCTTTTAATACTTAATAAAATGTTCTTTTTGTTGCAGTTGCTTTGGAATAAGAGTACTGGTAAGGAAATTTTCATTTAATATAATTCGTCGGTATATTCAAGTGGTTTTGTTCAGCTATTATTATGCGTATTTCCTTCTATGTTGATGTTGGTTAAAGACATTGGCCGAGTCTATACATTGACATTAAAGTTACCTATATGTGCCACCGGATGGCCAATGAAGTGTCGTCGATGCGTCCAACATTAACGACCGACGTACGCAGCCAATAGGGACTGCCGACTGCATAGCCCCCCAGCACAACGAATGTCACAGAAGGCGACAAGAAATAATATGATAAATACTATGTTTTAATTGGTGACAAATTGACAGAAAATTCGAATTTTAAACATTCCACCAATAAACGGACAGTATTTATTATATCATGTTTTATCTAATGTGACATTCGTTGTTCTAGCCGGGCACTACAAGGAAATCAAACACTCACGACCGACATTAACTTATGAAACGACTAACGTCAACATATGATACCAAAGACGTTGATATAAAACGACTGACGTTAAATTTTAATATGAAATTACTGACGTCACCACATTTAAAGATACATTTGAGGATACCATATGAAAAAATCCTTGGTCCCCGAAACATTTTAGCAAGGTAAATGCACCCTAAGACGGCCTGCCGCGTACCTCCGTTAAGTTAGTAATAGAAGAAGACAATCGTTGCATTGAACTCCTGCGCTGTGTCGTGACTAGCTTGCGTACTACATTAATTGGCCGTTTGAGCACCGTCATCGTCTGTGAAAACGACTCCGACAGTGTGTCTTCGGCCTCCTCTTGGATCGAAGGCACCTTGAAATTGAAAGCTTTCATCTAGGACGCTACCTGATTGTATACATTCAAACAGATTCCAAATAAATTTGTTCTAATTTTGAATACAATTTCACACAAAGCAACAACGCAACGCAACATTACCTATAATAAAGTGTTGACTATGTACACACTAATAAAACAAAAACATTGATATAGTACTACTATTTTTTTGTTTTGTTTTCACTCATTAGGCTTTACATTAACGTCTATGTTTAATCACACTTAAACTATAGCCTATGTAAGCTAGTGTAAGACACAAAACACGAACCTAAATATACATAACGATCAAAACAAAATGTAAAAATAAAGATTATAACAAAGTCAGAATAAATAAATCATTTGTCTTTGTGTTATATTATTTCCCTAGTAAAATGATATGATCATTAATTTCCTTTACAATATTTATGATATCCCTTTCCTTTCCAATTAATGTATCATATTTATAATTTTAATTAATTCACAAGAATCATTATTTGCCATTATTTGAACTCGTCCAATACCTTAACGAGTTGGTCCTATCTCCTATAAAATAATTGGATTCAACCCATGCTTATATGGAAAAATTTAAACTCATTTATAATATTAACAATTACCGTGAATAAATATACTAGAATAGTTATCAAGCAGACAATCTATTCTAGAATATTTAACAGTAACATCTCTCAAGTAATGTATATAATGGGTGTTTCTTTGCAAGCCCATTAAATAACAGGGTTTCAAATTACGAGTTCTTTTGATGTAGAGATTTTATAAATATATTTTCATGTTTTCACGAATAATATGAATAAATTAACGGTTAAATTTAAATAACAGCGTATACAAGCTGTCCCTTAACTTTTATTGACAAAATATAAAGAGCCCTTACAAATGTGACTTGTTTCCAGTCATAAGCATTTCAAAGGACAGGATTCTACTCATGACACTAAAATGTCATTACAAATGCTGTAATGACATTTTCTAATTCAATACTAATGAATATTCTTGCTTTTCAAAAGGAAGGGTTTCCTTTTAATGCTTTTGCTATAGAATAATTATCAACAAGTATAATAAAATAAGCTGGATATGCTAGAATAATTTACAAGTTTAATTTTACAATAATTTTCCGGCTTGATTTAGAAATTCATATAATGTGTCGCTTCAAAGTAAGTACATAAATTATGCATAATTTCGATTTGCCGTAGATCTTGGATCTGCAGTGGATACTGTAAGCTTATTTACAATCTACTTAAGTAAAGGCAAAATACACCATCTGAGAATTAAAAGTTGTGTATTGTATTGCATATTCTAAGTTCTAGTTTATTTTAAATAGCATTAATTAATAGGTGGTCTATTATATACAAAATAAGAAAAAAATCATGGATTTCTTTTTTTTTTCAAATAAAACAAATACTTCTTAGTTACCCAATTACCCAAAGTGATAGCTCACACCCAACATAAAATAAAACATATAAAATAATATACATCATACATTTTATTAAATAAACATATAAATGAACATAAATAGTAGAATTAAATAATAGTCGATAATACAGGGTGACCATAACTAATAGAACCAATGACAAAAGGAGACCAAATAGACAATATTCCTATTTCCTTATTTACATTTAAATAGAGATTCAATTCGGGATGAGACCAGTCGTGAAAGAAAAATTTACGATAGGTACCTTTTGATATCACATCATATCATGCCTTATGACAATCCTATGCAATTTCGTTAATGGCATGCCTCTTAACAACCTTCAGTTTAAACATGGCTTAGGTTTAAGATTAGCTGTACACAATCTGTAGGTACTAATTCTCCTGACTACTGATATCATCAATGAGATAAGAGCCTTTTGCTATGAAGTGGGATATTACAGACTAATACCTACAAACGGATTACGCGGTTAACCGTACAACACAATAATTGCCATTCGCCCGATTTCAAGTGTGACCAAACGAGATGAGTATAATAAAATAGGAATGAATGACTGTTGTGAAAGATGATATGCTAAACAATGAGTCAGATATGACCAGTAATAGAAAAGTTGGAAAGAAAGTATGCACTGACCCAAGTAACTGGGTCAATGGCAGATTATGCGTATTTTCTAAAATAAAAGCGAATTTGCGTTTCATGTCATCACGAGATCTCAGAAACTGTAAGTTTTCTTTCTCAAATTGCCTCAAATTTTGCATGAGGCTTGCTTTTAGGACTTAGGTTTTGGGAAATTCAACCCCTAATAAGGTGGCTTTGGGTGAAAGAGCCACCTCCTTTCACCCGGATCAAAGTGAGGGCGGACCGCTAGTTAGTTATATAGTCGTACCAAAGATATCAATGTATGTAGGGATGGTGTGAAAAATAGGATTCAGATATGATTACTGTGTAATAATGGAATGTACATTGTATTGTACATGATAATATATACTTATGGTAATATTTATTTTCTTAAAACTGTCACAAAATGAATACTAAACAACAATGCTAACTGCGAAGTGCCCATTTGACTCTATCCTAACCTAACCTAACTCTCTCTATTTCTGCCTATCGTCTTAACTCTTTTACTCCCCATTACAAGACAGGTCTCATCCAAAACCGACTCCAACATGCAAAGCTTAATACTGTTTATTCTATCGCTACCAATATTGTACTCAACGCTACATAAGCTCGATGGCTCGAGTTGGTCCCAACCCGTCCCAACCATGACCGAATAATTCTATATCTATGCCTAAAGGATACACCCGCGTTGTGTAAGCGTTGTTTGTAAGCGTTCTTACGACTGTACTGGTATTTGTAAGCTTTAGGGCTAGTGTAGAAACAGCATAACCTCACCTCTTTAGCTTGCGGTTCGTCCTCGGTGAATTTGACGGAATGTGTGCGAGACGCTTCCTTTGCTTCCCAATCGTCGTTATCGGAGTCACGTGCTGCGCTTGATTCTGTACATAGCAAGTTGGTATTGAAACATTTGATATTATTTATTATGTAGGTAGACCTCAAATGCTCTAACATTAATCAAATTAGGAGTACCTTTTGTACTTAATTTCATACAAACTTTGGATTACTTTTAAACATTTTATGGAATTGATGGCTGCTTTATTTAAATTGAGTTTGGAGTATTGGATTGGACCATAATGTTAACCTCGATGAAGTTACTTGTCCGTGTCAGTATCGAAGCTTTGGTTCAGCAGTAGTTTTTTAAACACTAATCATCAATTAAGTTTGTAGAAAAGAAAGTAAATTAATTCCCTTAGAAATGTATTTCTAGGATTACATATAACCGATTTGGATGATTTAATACAGAAATACATACATCAACGTCGAATTGATATTTCTTAAATGTATCATTCTAATAGTCCCATTGGATTCAAACTGAACTCTAAAAATAAGTTTGGAAACTCTCTTAGAAAGTCAGTGCGGCCGAAACCGCTCCAAACATCAATTTATTTTTATTAGAACAACATATTAACACACTTCCAAACAGTTATCCCGGACAAAAGTATCAATAAAACGAAAAAACAATAAAGTAAACTTTGAAGATCCATAAACTGTGATCCATAGCTCTTATTGCACAGTAATAAGGTCTAAAAACACATAACAACATAGAAAACAATATACACAAACATTTCAGAATTACAGACGGCACAACATAAAAAAATGAAGTGTAATAATTTTGTGGTGTTTAAGAATCATAAAGTAGTGTATTGTACGCATCGTACATCTAAAATGTGAATTCTATTCTAAATATTATGACTGGCTAACTACAGAGGAAGTGCGACCGTAAAGGCGTGATTACTCTATGGAAATAATGGTGCAAAATTGTCTCAATAGCATTGTCTTTTAAATAAAAATAGCCTTGAAAGGTGCGTCTGTCAGATATAATAAAATAACCATAATTATTTTAATTTGCACACTGACAACTTCATGTGGATTTTATTTCTTTTTTATGAATGTTACTTTAGCAGTTTGCGTATCTATTGCAAACAGTAACATTTTCTTTTAATACTGTAAACATAGTACCACGTAAATGTTTAGATAATAAAGATGAAATAACATATCCAAATTTCTATCCTTCACAGAATTTTGGTGAGTTAATTAAATCTTTAGAAATCTTGTTTCCATAATACTAACAGTAAGTTATTCAAACCAAACTTTGGGGTGTTCTGTTTTTCTTGACGTACCGGAATAGAAAATATAATGAAGAATACTTCGTATAGAACAAGTATTTCCAGTGACTTTACCCGTTTTGTGAATAATATAGATAATATTATTCCAAATCCATACAGTAGTTATTGTATGAAAAAGTAAACAAACATATATTATTAATCAAAGCTAACGCATTTATATTTGTACGATAATTAGTCACATAAAGACTACAATAATATTTATTATTCATTACAATAATCTATAGAAAAGTCTACGTTTTCTACTACGGTACGAACTTACAGCTAAACACAGACAACCATAAAGTAAGGCCGAATTCATACCTAGTAACATTGACTGCGCTAAGCTAAACCTGTGTGCATAAAGTAGATAATAAAAGATAATTGAGCCTTACCTAATACTCTATCTAGTTCCTGCGATTGTGAATTAAATCTGTGTTCCCTGAACCAATGTCCACTGCCGACCTCGGATGTGTGATCCAGCTCTATTCGATGGTGTGATAAGTGCATTTCATTATATTTACACAGCAAAAACAATAAACAATTATCATCTGTGATTAGGAACTTTGAATAAAACGATTTGGCAATCGTACATTATCTTTGAATCCAATAAAGTCTTCTTCATGAAGCGTACTTTTAGGGCTAACGACGCCAGCTTCTGCGCGTATAACGCGACTTAAAGACATGTTATCGTATATTATACGATAGCATTTGAAGCGATAAAACGCGCGTCGTCTCGTATAAAGTATGCAATGTGAATAGGCCCTTACGCGCTAACAAGTGTATCCGTATGCATAAAAATAATGAGAGTCTAAAGAATAATTGCTATTTATTGATTAGAATCCGTAATTGGTACAACAATCACGTCTCTGTTTAATATTCCAACCGTATGTACGTGAATATTTGCTTAAAAAACTTGTACGTTCGTAATGGAATGTAAATTTAATTAATATATTCATATTCCCACAATATTCAAATGAATAATTACGAAAGGTTGTTCAAATAAATTAGCAATTCAAAGTTCATGATCACAGATAACTGCATTATAAATAAAGCCCAAGAAGCATAGGCAGAAATAAACATTGAAAAACAAAATGCTCACAAAACATTGTCTATGCTCAAACGAGTAAACGACAGTCTTATGTGTCTTTTATTGTATCGATTTAAATATCAATTTAAACAACATTAAAGCGTAATAAAGTGTTGATAAAAACTTAGTTCCATAAGACAAAAGAAAGGAAAATTTTAAGGATGCCCACCCACGACCGACTAACTATCACTAACAAGAACATAAATAGGTAAAAAAAAATATATAGTACATAACCAAAATCATACTAGATAAAGATATAGACACTTTCGAATCGGTCGTGTGCAAGCGCCATGAAACAATTCTGGAACGTACGAGACCACCAAAAGCGGGACAATAGTTACAAGATAATTTATATAGATTGATTCATTCATACCGGGCTGTTGCGAGTATGTGAGCTGCGGTAACAAAAAGCACGTGAGCACATTCTCGCCGGTCGTCTCATCTCTATCGGTTTGGAAGGTTAGCAACGGCTGTGCTTGGTTCTCAGAAAGCCAAACAGCTTTCAACTCTAAATTCACAAGCGTGTACGGCAAATGTTGTAATCTGGAAAATTTCATAACAAAACGTCAACTAAACACGTCAAATTAACTAATGACTCGATGAAATCCTTTCTTGAATAGAACATGTAAATATTCTTGGCAGAAAGCTTTATCGTACTTGAAGACTAAAGTTGCGTATAAGAGTGGAGATTAAGTCGGCAGCCATTCTCAGCCTTCAGCTTTAAGTGCCCTACGCAAAGATTATCAAGACAATAGGGAGCCATTGTGGCGGTGCAATTTATACGTAGTGATACAAAAGTGTATGTTTGCCATCTCACCTGTTTCCACTGACGTCCAATACATGAAGTGATTTACAATTTCCTAATTCGTTCGGTAGTTTAGTGAGCTTGTTGTCTCTCAAACAGAGCACGCCCAACAGCGACATGTTACCAATTTCAAGGGGTATTTCAGTCAAAGCGTTCCTATCTACATTCAGTACGGTCAGCTCCTTGAGATTCCCTATCGAATGAGGCAACTCCATTAAAAAATTCTCGGTTAATATAAGCTCTTGTAGATTTGTACACCTGGAAGAGAATACGAAATCATTTACGTTATAAATAGCCAAAGATAAACTAACAAAATGTAATATATTTCAAACGTGGTGTGTACGAACCTTCCTACATATTCGTTTAACGTATCTAATCTATTTTGGTCCAACTTCAGTATAGTTAACTTGGATAGCTCCCCGGTGCCGTCGGGTATGGTTTCCAGCATGTTTTGTGAGAGGTGCAGGTCCGTAAGAGATGTCAGCCCTCCGATCTGTTCTGGCAGTTTCTCCAGTTTGTTTTCGCTCACGTCTAAGCATATTAGAGCCTTCAAATTGCCAATTTCTGGTGGTAAATACTGTAGTTTATTGTGATCGAGCCATAACTCTTCTAACGCAGGCAGCTCTCCAATAAAACCGGGCTGCAAAGAGCATTTTATTAACAATCAAGTCCCTTCATCAAGTACCAAAAAATAAATAAAAGTAATCTACAAACCACTCACCAACTCTTCTATTTCATTATCACCTAAATCTAATCTCTTCAGTCTGGTGAGGTTCTTCAGTGACTCCGGCAAGGACTTCAGTAGATTCTCCCTCAGTTCCAATGATTCCAGCGATATCAAGCTGGAATTATTAACGTTGAAAATTTGTATGAGTAACAACTTTTGACGTATCCAATAACTACCTTGTAAAGTAGCGAGGATGAAGGATGTCTTTCTATATTTAATCCAATGTTTAACACAAATGTGGTAGGGACCTGTTCATACTTCAGTTATTTTAGACTAGATAGTTACAATAGTTATTATAAACATAATTCAAACAAAAGCCTGTCACACAACATAGAATGAAAACAACTCAAGTATAGTTGGTGACTAGTAATTTATGTTTCTATCATGTTGAAACACCACGATAGTTTTAATGTTCCGTTTACTGTGCACCTAACGGTAACCTTCACAGTAGTGTGACATAACAATTTGATGAGACGGCCTAACGAGGCGGAAACACAATGATACCAACATTGCAGAAACAGAAAAACCACAGCAATAAATGCAGTTTTGCAATGTGAACTCTGCTCGGTATAATGAACCTCTAAATTTAGGTATGTTGAGAGTCGTAAACTAATGTGAGAACATTTTGAAACAATAAAATTATTATTTTAGTCCCAATACTAATGTTATGGTCTCATTAAATGACTTTGTTATTAGACCAATGACATGGCTTAATATAGATGGGAAAAGTTTTGTTTTTTAGATTCATGACATCTTTACTCGAGGAAATAATATGGAATGGGATAACGTTGTAAGGTTTTTGTACTGGATATAATTTAGTTTGATAAAAATGCACAATCCAAGTATGCGGACGAAGTCGCAGCACACATTACGTATCAACAACTTAAAATTTAATCATATGACACATCGGGTTTATTTTCAGATGGTTTCAACAGCGGACATTCACACATTTGTTTTGACTATATCCGTACAAATTGTTCTCGCCTTTGAATTGAGCGTTGCATCAAGGAAGAGATCGTAAAATATCATTATAATAACTGTTGTTACAGATGAGTCTCAATATAATCATTAAAAAATATGGTTATTAAAATCATAATCTGTATGGGACTGCAATAAAAATCTCGTCGATTCATTACTAAACGCGAAAAGGCCATGTCAATAAACCTCTCAACAATCTTTCTCATTTACATTAGCGGGAATATTTTATGTGTTTTCAACAATATACTGGCTAATATAGCTTGCAATATGCGTTTACGCTTATCGCAAACAAATTCGTACCCGTTATAACGAGACAATAATTATCCTGTTAGGAATGAAGCAGAATACTTTTATAGGCAACTTGTTATTTAAAGTAACCGGTTTTAACTGCAACATACCGTGCACCATATTGACAATAACATTGTAAACCGAGTGAAGTAAAGACTGCAGGAGAACTAAAATGTCTTTAAGTTAAAAAATTGTCATTGGATTTGTGTGATTTAGTACCTAAAATTGTTTTGACAAAGATAGCAATAACTTTTGTAATTATTAAACCATTCAAGGTCAAATAATATTTACATTATTCGTTGAAAACAAGTTAAGACAAAAATCAACTGAATGAAAGTAGGAGCTTAAGTCATAGTTATACTTCAATATTTACTTAGAGAACTACAATCTATTATAACAACTATCTTCGTACAAATTACAACTGTCTCTCCGGCCGACAGATCATTTTCGGTACTACCTCCCTGTCACACACCCTCTAGCGGAATGGGGCCGGGAGTAGCAATTAACATAGAGGTTAAGCTATTACAGTGAAATTACTTCATAACAGTTCAACAATGTTAACAAAACGTTGACAAACGATTCAATAACACATGTAGTTATCCGCTTTCGAAATCGTCGCACAAATTAAGAAACTTTTGTTTGAAGCCTCTAGCGATACTAAATCAGACAAGTTCTCACGTATCATTGACATTTAAAAGAGTTATTGTGCATAACATTCACACAAGAATTGAATTGAGGACTTATTTCATTTGTAAACAGGTTATATTTTGACTATTGACTACACAAATGAACAAATGAAATACAGTAAACGGAGCACAAGGTACTTACAGTGTTTAAGTTAATTCTACAAGGAAAATGAAGTTTATTTTACTGAACCATCTTTGCCTCTAAATAATCTCGAACAAAGTTCCTGCAGGGAGGGAATTTGGTAATTTAGTATTCAGCTTGTCCCAGCGGACAGCAGTTAAAATCTAGAGGAACGACGACGATAATAACTCATATTAATTCTTATTAGCTTTATAAGTGGAGCAAAGTTTAATGGCAAATTACTTTCCGAACATGGGTCGGGTTTGATGACAAACTCGCACTCTTCAAGCGCATAGATTCTATCCTTCTTTCTGCATAGTCAACTTCTATGAGCAAGTACTTTGCACTGTATTGTAATGTTAAAGGCTGTTACACTACTTTATTTTTAGCTCTACAATACACTGATTATTTGAACATCATCTTTGCATAACGATAATTAGACGTAGAATTTGAGGCAAATATAGTTATGAAAAAATACAATTGTTTAGTGATACCAGTAATAGGCGTACGTCACGTTAGTTCGAGACTCGAGGCCGCATTCCTTACGCGATGTCATAAGCAGTACTTAGCGTTGATTCTACACACCATGGCCTTTTACGTATTACGATACTAGTACTTTCAACGCCTCAAGATAAAACCGAACGATTCAAAAATCGATATGATATAAACAAATCAACGTCTGCGATAATATTAGTAACCCATTATCGTTCAGGGACTAATTATAAAAATAGCCTGTTTTTAAAACTCGACCTAATAAAGCGTCCTAATATAAAACCGCAAGCAAACAAAACAAGTTAATGACGTAATCAAATTGGTTATATTAGTGCAGATGAAATTTTAATAAAACGCAGTGATTTGAATGAAACTGCGCAACTTGTACTTGTGAGCGTGTTTGTAACGGAACGGTGCATATTAATTGAGGCGTGGAATAAAAAGCAAGTTCAAACGATTATTATGTCTATGTCCGGTAGTCTGCGGTGCTCCCTTTAATGGTGCTCTGAGTACAGTATATTTTTAGACCGGTGGCATGAGGAAGAAATCTTATAATTTAATTAAATCGACCTACCCAACCTTCGAAAGGAAAGTTATATTATATTACATTTGTAGAAAACTCTGATATTTGAAGGTAATACGAAAACATTATTTTAATAACGAGCAGGTTTAGCTTAGTTTTATCAAGTACCCGCGGGCATAGACGATGGAAAGTTATCATGTCCGAATTTCTAGGTATTACTCCGAACTTCTAATGAGGATAGTTCAGAGAATTGCTTACCTGTCAGTCTGCCGTCCAACTTTGTAGACATTCAGGCTAAACTTTTATTATAATACTCAAGAGACAATTTAGTTTCCCAATTCACATAAAAAATGACTTGTTTGTGTTACCTACTTACTACCGTGGCTGCAGGATAGATAACATAATGATAAGTGTATGGGCACGCCCTAAAACCGTATCGAATTCCATACAACATTCCTAAGACATTCTAAAAATACCATAGTATAATAGCTTCGTGGTTAATGGAAAATTTAAGGATGATGAACTATAAATCGTGGGTTTATAACTGAAACATGTATTGGGAAGCGATTACAATTTATTTTATAACGTCTATAAAAATATTAGAGGCCTATTCTCTAATCTAGTTACTTTTCCTCGACAAATAAAAATAATATTTGTCAGACAACAATCTCAACTGGTTAAAAGTTGCTCTACGTACAGATCTTATCTTTTGGAGAACATGTTTTCGAATTTTCACGTTATACAACAATTATTATAAGAACGCATTGTATTAAAGACACCCAAGATTCGTTTCAATTTGTAAACATGAACGTTTGTTTAAACCTCATGCAGATCAGTATTTATTGACACAGTTGACTCATTACCATGCTATCTTTTTTCTTATTATTTTATGCATTACAAGAATAAATTATTCGAGTATAGCGTGTTGCGATTCAATTGAGAGATAATTGTACATCAATGATAATAACTTCATTATTTTCTTGGATTTTCTGAGAATGTATCTTATTGTAACGTTATCCAATACGCATAAACGTCGACCTCCCTTTTAAGTGTCCCACAGTGGGGTAAAACCACTCAATGTAAGCGTAACGACAACTTTTTATTCCGTCAAAGAAGGACCACAAATAAAGGAGACGAAACCACAAAAATATATAAAACATCAAAGCGAAATGAGTCCGTAAAAGTATTTTAATGATTACCGTCAAAATAATGAGGAAATTAAAGCGATAACGGAGCATTAGCCTCACGGAAACTCACTAGTTTCGACAATAGCAGATTACCTAGCAACTCTATATAACCGTGAGACATTATTGGGTAACCGGCAAAAAGCACGAATTAAATAGATGATTCATGTAATGAATCTGTGTCGTAATATAACAAAAGATTCCTTCTACTTTACTGAGTCACACTTTCCAGTAGAACTTTCGCTTTCGATATAATCAGCGGTCAAAACAAATTATTAAGCACTAAATTATAGTTACTAACTAGCGATGTTCAACGATTTCAGCTGCAATAAGTTTCTTTATATATCTAAAGTCTTTCTTTCTCTATAGATTTTAATCTATAGGATAGGTCGGAATTATGAATACCGCTCAAATCTATCCAGCCAAAACTTCGAAGAACCACAAGTACACAGAAACATATTATTTAGACATTACAAACGTATTTCTCTCATTTCGTTAACCTTTATACGTTTATATAAATTCACTTTGTGCAAATACAGCTTCCTCATTCAATTGAATTACGAACAACAAACTGTTTTCGTATAAAAGATTATTTCAGGTATAAAAGAGAATCAGAAATCCGTTATGAAATATTCACTTAACATCATGTTATGAAAAGTAGGGTGAGCAAAGAGGCTTTTAACGAGCCATGAATATTTAAGAAGACAATCATTTATTCAAGCCCTTACCCCTATTAACTCCACTTTTCGGAATACAATAGTTTTTAAGTGTTCCCTGCCAAAAACTAGAAACACTATAAAATAAACGGAACCCTAAAAGATTAAAAAGTTCTTCATTTTGTCATAAATTATGTCAGTACTTCAGCCGTGACTGATTAAGACACAGATAAAATGGTGATTCCAAAATTTCAACATCGTTAACGATCTTATTATCGTTGCATGTTTTATTTTACACGAACTTGGTTTGACTTACCTTCCAAAGTCGCTTGGCAGACTCGTGAGAGACATATCATTGAGACCCAGAACAGTGAGGGCTCGGAGTTGACTGAACCCTGCTGGAAGCCTCGGGATCGGATTGCTGCTGAAGTCTGCAATCTGTAGAGCCCGCAGCTTCTTAATATCTTCCGGTATATCAGGAATGTCTGCAACAAACATAACCACTTAAATATTGAGCGAATTGAATGAGTAAGATAAATGAACAGTCCCATTGAGCATTCAAGCATTGTTATTGTATTTATTAAGGTCTGAAAACAAGTGGCACAATAAACTCCAGAATAGGGCATGGAGCAAGAACCACATTACTGAGGGTCGCTGAAGGTCGAAACGAGAACAATTGGCACATGGACATATAAACAGTGTGGCCCTCAAAATAATTTGCGATTGTTCCACGTTTCGAGAGACGTTAAACAAAACATTGTACAACGTACGGGAGCGAGGTCAAACATACCAATTTTAAATAACACAAAAATTACAGCGTCTCCACAAGAATATTGTCCGATATACGAGCCATAAATTATGGAAGACCATTAAACCTAAACACACAATATGAATGTTATATTTCATTATTTGCAAAGTATTACCATCAACACTCTATTAACTTCCCACATAAGCAGTGGTAACCGAAGTTTTATTTTTACTACAAACTGTGATTTTCGGTACCTACTCATTTATTTCTTCTAAGAATCTTTTTAATATTGAGTAAAAGTGATGACAACAATTCGCTATATAAAGCGTCAAATGTCTAGACAGAGAGAATTGCTTATTGACCATAACGAGGAGATTTATGTGAGAATGCACGCATACTTCAAATAGCTGAACATCGATAACGCTCAAGATAGTAGAAATCCCACAAAAACATTTCATGTTAAATGTTGCCAAGACGAGACCATATAGCTCGCACTGTCAAAAAGTAATCAGATCCCGTGTAGAGCCAAGTTTCTAACCCTACATGCCCAGACCTAAATCGATAAGCCCTAATTTCACACTCAAGTTACGGGGAAATTCTACAGCCATAGCTCGTACTGCGTTGTTCGTAGCGCGTAGCAGAGTTTTTACGCTATAATCTCGTAGGCGTGCAAACCTTGGACGTAACTGGCGAGATGGCCGCACGGAAAGAGTTTAGAA